>OX243913.1:27633321-28833321 GCA_945859665.1 Anorthoa munda | reverse complement strand
AAAGTATTGTGTGTGTGTACATAATATGTTTGTGTGTGTTGTAAATAGTGCGGCGAGTAATGTGAGCAGAGGCGACTTGTGTCGTACCTGTCGTGTCGGTGAAGTGGAGATTGTTGTACATAGCGCGACGTGATACCAACAGATATTAAATATTTTTATAAATGCTGGCGTTTTATTGAAGCTCCTCGCACTCGTGACGTGTCTCACCTCGTGTCGTGTCTCACTCACGGCCCGGCCGGTAGGCTTTCTTATCAGTGAAAGAATGTTCGATATAACACAAATTATGTTAATACTACATATGTTGTTTGTAATACACAAGTTGTTACTGACGTGATATACATTATTTATTATCACAATTACTCTCTGCACTTACAGTGTCGCCCAAAACGTACAGACAGTCAACAGTTACATTAATTAGACAACACAGATACTTATACTGAACTTTGATTCAAGTTACTGAAACTAATCAAAATTACACGCCGCACATATTCCGTTAAATAAATAAGTTTAGAACGGAACAAGTTTCCTTCAACTTGAATGTTTTGGCACAGAATTGGTTTTGGATCCGTATATGTTTGCGCAGTGTGCGGGCGCCGTAGCGGCGTAGCGACGTAGTCTCGTAGCGTCGTAGCACGGTGCTACGCGGCTCTGAGGGGCTCGTGGTTCGGTAAACAAAATTTGATCTTGAAACTTTGTAATTTTTTTTTTGTTTTTTTTTTGTAGATGAATAAAGATACTTATTTAATGTTAGCCAAATTGGCATTTCAAATTGGTGGCCAAATTATTCGCAACACATTATGATCCATTCTTATTGTGGTCTTGGAGGACCAAACGTGGCTGCAATCCAGGGTGGATTGACCAATTATTTTTGTGGCCTCGGAGTCCGCAAAATTTACTGTAAGCTTACCAGCGTTCCTGTCTTCTGTACACAGCACTGGAAAACTAACGAGAAAAAAATTAGCTTCCTGTTTGACTCGTAACCGCACGGCACCGTGCTTGACCGACGCAGAGGATGCCTGGCTTGCCCGGATACGGATTAGCCCGAGAACCCATTTTCCCCGAGACAGTGGGATGAGCCACTCTGCAGGTTGGTACGGAATAACCTTATTAATACGTCTACCAATACTGCTGAGCGTGCCCTCTGGAGTGGGAGTTGGGCCTTTTGCTTAGTGCTTTATGGCCAAAGAATCAGCATCGCCATCCAACGTGGCAGTGCTGCCAGCCTGCTGGGCACTTTTCCTGTTGACAGCGATGTGGACGAATTTTTTGACGCCCCGTAATTGTACATATTTTTATTTTTTATTTTAGTTCTAATATTAGTTTGTAAATAATGTACATATGTAAATCAATAAATCTTTAATTTCAAAAAGAACATACAATTTTACTTCTTTATAATATGAGTAAAGATAGTGTTTTAGAAGATTGAGATTAGACTGCGAACGTTCCTTAAAATACGGAAACTGTGCCTATGAAAAATGAGACACTTTTTTCGTGGAGAAATGCTCATGCATACCATGGGGAGATAGTGCAGTTATGTGGGACTCCTACCAACTAAAACTCCACGGTGTCCTCTTGTGCCGCTTATGGCGGGAACACGGGCACGCGTTAGCACTCACTCACTCGCGCGCGTCGTCGGCTTATCGGCAAAAGCCTTGAACAGCGGCCCCTTCCCGGGTTCCTCTTCGCTTTACCGTGGTTGTCCAAGCTACGGCTACTGAGCCTCCCCGCCTCAACAATGCGGGAACCCACCGAGGGGGAAAAACAAAGATTAAGACTGGAATGCAAACGTTCCTTAAAAATTCGGAAACTGTCCCCATGAAAACTAAGACCCTAGGCTAACTCCATACGTCATCTACGAGCTTCGAATCTCGAAGCACTTACGTAGCATGGGCTAGTGGGCTACGTCTCGTAACATTTACGTAGCTTTACTAAAACAGGTTCCATACAATTAAAAGTGGTACCTTTCATATTTAGGGTACTTTTCCTCCGAGACCTCTTCGTCTGATCTCGCTGTATGTGCTGTTTATGGAGTACTTACTAACTCCGTGATAAATGGTGAGACATCACGAGACAGGCTCAGATATTCGACAGTTGAGTGACATACACATTTGTGATGAACGGCTTGCTGTTGGCCATGATTCGTTTAGTGATTATAGTCAAGTAGCGGCAATGAAATAGACTGCGGTAGCACAACACGTGGCCCCGGCCATGGCATGCGGCTTGAGACAGGCGGTACGTAAATCAGCGATGATCCCGACGCGCATTATATTAAGTGGAATCAGAGCATTAACAGATTACGTGGGACGCCGCCATGACATACGGCCGCGTTGCTGTAAACTTAGAAATGTCGTAGTGCTCCAGTGGCTAAAACCTCACCCCTCGTGCTTGAGGTCGTAAGGTCAGATCCGTGCAAGAAATAATGTGACATTTTCAATTCATAAGTTTGTACTACTTTTACAAAAATATAATAGAATATGAAGAAATGAAATAGAATCCAAGAACAATGGGTGCCGAAGTACTCCTCCACAAGGCTGTCAGGCTCCAGAAACGTGGCCAGAAGACTGGCAGCATTGCCACGTTGAATGGCTATGCTGACTCTATAGCGCCTTGATAGCCAAATAATGCGAAATTACAAGGAGCGAATCGATCAAATAAGTAGCTTTTACAAGAAATTTAACGAAATAAATAAATAAAAAACAATGTTGGTACGTTTTTATCTTGAACTAATAGTATTATGATAGAAAGCCGTCGTTGTGTCCGGAATACTTAATGATATAAAAGCTTTCAAGTCACCGTTAACTAAATATTATGAGAAGTGCTTGTTAGCAGGGGTTCGGGGTGCGGGGTGCGGGGTGCGGGTGGCTGAGGGCGGAGGGCAGGCACGAGGAGGTCCAGCAAGTTTTAAACGCTCATTATGAGCGTTTACAGTAAATCTGTGACGTCACGCTGTCAACAACATGGAAACCCAACAAAAAACAACAACGCTACCCGCACAAACCGAGCAATATTCAACTATCTGAGTGTCAGTTAACCTTTGCTGCGTCACAGCTATAAATAAATACTAGATGACTACACTAAGTACACGAGCACACATACGAGTCATTTTTCTTTTCTTTTCTGCTCGCACGAGATCGCCTTGCAGCAATAACACCAATGCAGCACCAATTACTTGTTGTTACGTCTCACAAGTTCGCGAATGTGTAACAGCAGTCGCGTGATATTCGTAATGAAAACAATTTGAAGTGTGTTTGCCCGACATGTCAGGTGGGTTTCAGTTCGGAGTAAATGATGATTTACCATAAACATACATAAAGCCACCCGTGTATACATAAAGCCCTTGACGTGACAGTTGTCGTGTCGTATCAATGTATGGTGAGGGGTTGAAAATCTAAAGGTTGACCCTTGTGAAATTAAAAATTCGAAGATATAACAAAAAAAAAGCTTTTTTACAAAAAAATACTACCGACTTCCAAATAAGAAAACTAGAAAGTGAAAAATAACTTTATGTTTGGAAGTCGGTGTCTTTGGTAGGTCAAATTTTTAAGTTATGGACACCGACTTCCAAAAATAAAGTTATTTTTCACTTTCTAGTTTTCTTATTTGGAAGTCGGTAGTATTTTTTTGTAAAAAAGCTTTTTATTTTTCACTTTTTAGTTGTACCTACCTAATAGGGAAGTAGTTAAGTAAGTACCTATAACGACAGAATAGATTACCCGAATAACATGAAAAATGAATATAACCGGTGAAATGAGAGATCTGCATACCCCTTTCGAGCGTACTGGCGTGATGTTATGTTATGAAATAGTATAAACAATAAACAGACATGCGATTGCAGCAATCCCGAGAGATTTTCCGTTATTTGTTGAAGAGTTCTGTTGTATATCTCCGAAGTTCTTTATCAGATCTTCACCAAATTAAAATGGGACCAATTTCGAAATATAATCTTTCAAACAAAAAAAGAATTTTCAAAATCGGTCCACAATTGACGGAGATATCGGTGAACATACATAAAAAAAAAAAAAAAAAAAAAACATACATAATGTCGAACATAGAACCTCCTCCTTTTTTGGTAGTCGGTTAAAAAGTAGCACAAATACTTTCACACCTAAATTGTTTGCCTATTTAATTATCGTTGTGTGTTAAAATATGTATGTATCACTATCGGAAATAAGCACTTGGTTCTTTTTGTGATACTGTAAGGCTGTATCTATGTACCTGTATTTTTTACCGGCTTCAAAAAAAGTAGGTAATCAATTCAATTCGTATGTATGTGATATTGTTGAAATTCCACAATATTCACATAGGTTACTCTAATTAGGCATCTAAACATGTGTGCTAAATTTCATAAGTGAATGTTTGTATATTTGTATGTACGTATGTATGTATGTTTGTCCGCGCATTGCTCCGAAAATTAGTATCGGATCGTGACCATTATTATTATTGGATTAGGTATCTCTCAACTTAGGGAACAGTGTAAGTTTCATCCAAATCAGTTCAGCAGTTTTCAAGATATGAAACATACAACCGAACTCCTTAGCGACAAACAGCACGAATGTGTAAATTGAGTTATTGTGGGTATTTTGTCAATCCTTTAGTTACCTTACTATAGAATTTGCTTACTTTTTAGTGATAGTTTAATAAAACTAAAAAGAGAGAAATATTTTTTGCACTTTTTTGTGTTTTCCTTTGAGGTCGGTTTATTTTTTTTTTTAAAAGATTTGTAAATATTGATTTGTATTGAAAAAAAACCGGCCAAGTGCGAGTCGGACTCGCGCACGAAGGGTTCCGAACCATTATCGTAAAAAACTGCAAAAAAAACACGTTTTTTGTATGGGAACCCCACTTAAGTTGGATTCGCGCGTTGGTCGCTGTCGTGAGCACAAGTGTGTATCAGTCCGTACTAAGTAAATTCAAGTTTATTTCTATTTTAAATTCCTACGCTCTTACAAATAAACGCGGAATAAAGTTATACCAGGTATAACAAAGGAATAACCATACATTTTCATAGGTTTATACTTGGTATAACTTTATGCCGCGTTTATTTGCAAGAGGGCTATTGGTGAAACTACCAAATTCCCACCAACCTCAAGTAATGTGACGATTCCTGAGTCGGAATCAGACGTACCAAATACGACTGATCAAAGAATTACCATCAGAACAAAACGTCGCCGTCTGTCTTATGACGATTTAAGAGAGGATATGCAACTGATTAAAGCCGAAATAAGAGGTTTATTGGCTACGATCTCTACTGATGTAGCGGAAGTTAAGGCGCAAAATATATCAATTCAATATATCCAGAAGACTAATGAGGAAATTAAAAATTCTATACAGTTTGTGGCTAAGCAATATGACGAGATTAAAGTGAAAATAGACAAAATAGAAAAAATAAAACACGATCAAAAAAAAAAAATTCAAACATTGGAGGAAAAAATCGAAGAACTAGAACGTGTGTCCTGCTTATCAAAACTGGAGATTAGAAATATTCCGCAGAAGGAACAAGAATCTAAGGATGATCTTGTGAAGGCAGTATTATGTATTTCAAAAAAAAGTTAATTAAAAAATCAAAATACCCGACTGCTTAAAAAGCGAACTAAAAAGACGTAAACAAGAAGAAAATCATGCTGTGCAGTCGGAGGATACATATTCGCGAGCTGGCTGACCAAAACCAGATGTATCCTCCGACTGCACAGCATGATTTTCTTCTTGTTTACGTCTTTTTAGTTCGCTTTTTAAGCAGTCGGGTATTTTGATTTTTTAATTAACTTTTTTATTTATAACTTTTTAGTTAACATTTTTTTCGAATTAGGTACATTTAAATATATAAGTGTTATATATTTTTGAAATCACCTCTTGACACCCTTTATTTTGATACCCCACACGATGGGGTTGGAAGAAAAAATAAAATTGGCCCCCCACAATATGGCGCCCAAAAGCCGCCATTTTTCTATTTTCCAATTTTAATATAGCCTATGACACTCGCAAGGTTAAGACGAATCGATTGACGTATGAATCATCAAAATCGGTCAACGCGTTTGGTCATCTCAATCTCGCAATCGGATTCAAACCTCGACCTCAGCAACGTGAGAGATATATACCGCAAGACTAGCAAAAACAAACCTAACTCTATGGTGGTTGTGGATGTTTCTACACCAATAATAAAAGCAAATTTTCTGAAGGCAGTGAGGGAATACAATACAAAGAATAAACCCACAACCCTGCATACCTCCTGCATAGATAACAGAAATGAAACAAAGCCTATATTTGTATCAGAATACCTCACGTTCAGAACCAAAAAATTGTTTAATCTAACTCGAGAATTTGCCAAGGCTGAAAATTACACATTTGCATGGACTGCTAACGGTAATATATACTTGCGCAAGAAGATAGGAGACCCCCACTTGATTGTTAGAACAGAAAAACACTTGGAGTCACTGAAAGAATGTAAATGACTAATGATTATTTTTTATTATATTTTTTTGTACGCTAATCTTAGTATTTCTAACAAGTTGGTTTATATTAACAAAAATATTATACGTATTATTGCCTCTATTTTAAAAATATTGTTATATGTAAGAAAAAAACAACATAATTCAAACAAGTACCTATCACATACATTGACACTTACATACTTACTCATACTAGGAACATATGTATACATTGTAGCGTTACGTATAGCTCAGTTGAACTATACGTAAGCCACGTTAATAAAATTAAAGGTAACTATAAATTAAAACTAAGAAAAGGATATAAATAACAAATTAAGGTCCGGCTTGACACGACGTGGGCAGCTAGGAAGATCCGGCTTCGCACGACGTGGGCAGCTACGAAGATCCGGCTTCGCACGACGTGGGCAGGTATTTCTTAGCAGACAGTCAGGCTAGGCAGCTGGACGGACACGAAGGCGTGGAATGCCCGAGGTAGGCAGATGAGCTCGCAGATGAATCGCTTACTAGTGGATAATCAGTAGGGTAGCCAGCAGGACGAATGGGCTGGCACACAGTTAGATGGTCAAGGCTTGAACCAATTGTCAGGTTAACAGACAGTAGCACAGGTGCAAGAACAGGCACCAAGGATTGCGGTGGCCGGGGTGTGGCTTAGCACGCCGATCAAAAGAGCCCTTTAAACATGAAGCGGTGTCCGACAAGGTCAATGAAATTAAGGTTCCACACTCAATATATTTATATTTATTGCACTTCTAAGATTTTAATACATTCACATGCCGTATTTATTATAGTTTTCAAGAGTTTTAGATTCAATCGTATACTTCATAGTATTAACAGAAAAACGGACTACCAGCGTTCAGTCCAGATTCAAGACTCCAAAAAAGTGACACCCGTTTTTCTTCGTTCCGACATGTCTTCTAAATTTTAAATTCGAATATCATATAAGAAATCATGAACGAATAAAAACGGTTTACAGAGGGGTAGTCTGCCGCTGCCCTTATAATGAAAATTATAATGTACAACGAGCTTAACAAAAGCTATAGAGTATGGTATCTTATGCCAATGGTTTAAGAAAATAAAACAGACAATTGTCATGTCAATAAAAATGACAGGAGTTAAAAATAATTTATTAGTTTTGGATGTTAAAACAAATCTTATGATTTTCAGGTTTAAACCAATGTAAAGAATACATAAAAATGGAAAACATGAGATGATACAATTTCAAAAGTTACGGTGATGAAATTTGTAAAATATATTATAAAACGTAAGTAAACTAAAACATGTGGAATGAACACCACAACATCCCAGATACAACACACTTACAAAACGATCACATGATAACACTAAAAAATAATTTAATTATAAAACATAAATTACACTCAAATCGGGCTGTAATTACGTTAAAAACTAAACCTCCAGTCGTGCCTCACTCATTATACAATTTTTAATGTGTTCTACAAAAGAAATAACAGATGAGATAGATAACTACAAAGTCTCAAAAATAAAGTTAAGCAATATTCAAGAGGCTAAATCGCATTTAAACTCCATGCATAGTGGGTTCAACATTATATCCCAGAATATCAGAAACATTTCTTGTAATATTTTATTTTTATTTTATTTTATTGTAATCGGAAAACAAACAGTATTAACAACTAACAAATTTTACATCAAATTAACCAACTAGTAACCAATTACATGTTTTCGCATTTAATTAACTATAAACAGCAAGCTTGTTAGAGAAAAAAAATATAATTAATTACAATGGTGGTATGTACTTTAAACAATAACATACAATCTAAATAATACCTCGTCATGAGGTGCAATAATAAACAGTTATTGAACCAATTCGAACCAATGTTTAGTAAGTATTCGAATGAATACATGCGGCTTAGTAGTGAATAAGTCAAATTCAGAAAAGCCAACCAATTTATTGTAGGACTTAGCGCATCTTATAAAGAACTAATTCTGTCTGTAATTTGTGCAGCAGCGGGGGACGTTAAGAAAAAGAAAGGGTATCCTAGCAGATCTGGTAGGGGCGCGTAAATTAACCTTAGAGAGAAGTTGCGGGGCGTCGATGAACGATTGCGCTAACTTAACGAGTAAGGAGATATCTGAAATACTCCTTCTCTCCCTAAGTGGAAGTAAATGGTACCTTTTGCATCTCGACTCGTAATTATGATCGCGGGTGTTACACTTGTACTGCAGGTATCTTGTAAAGTTTCGCTGGACAGATTCCAATCTTGAGTTATAAACATCATACATGGGATTCCAAACTTGCGAACAATATTCAAGTGAGCTACGGACGAAGGAACAGTACAATATCTTAACTATTTTGACATCCGTAAATTGGGAGCAAGATCTTTTTAAAAACCCCATAGCTTTGTTAGCTTTATTAACTATTTGATCTATGTGCTTCTTCTCGTAGGTAAGTTTGGAGTCGTGTATCACACCTAAATCTCGTATGAAATCTACTCGTTTTAGATGGGCATTCCTTAGAGTATATGTGTGGGATATGCTGTTGGCTTTGCGAGTGAACGTAATTGTATAACATTTAGTTACATTGAGTTCCAGATTATTCAGCTGACAATATTTTTTAAATCTTACGAGATCTTGTTGCAACGAGTCGCAATCTTCGACATTGTTTATATGTTTGAAGATTTTCATGTCGTCTGCGTAAAGCAAAAATAAAGAATTTTGAAAGCATGTGTGAATGTCATTTATCAAAATATTAAATAATAAGGGCCCTAGAAGCGATCCCTGGGGAACTCCTGAAGGGACTAAATGCCGCTTCGACACAGCACCGTTGATCACGACAGCCTGGGAACGATTCTTTATGTAGGATGTTATCCACCGGAATAAGTTACCATGAATACCTGCATAAAAAATCTTCTGTAAAAGTATATTATGGTCAATACGGTCGAAACATTTCCTGTAGTCTGTAAAAATACAGTCTACCTGACCGCCATCGTCCATAGAGGATGTAGTGAAGTCGACAAAAGACAGAAGGTTAGTAGTGGTCGATCGGTTTTTAAGAAAGCCCTGCTGTTCAGGAATGAAGGCCGTAGAAAAAGTGCTGTAAACTTGCGTGTAGATAATACGTTCAAGTATTTTACCAAACAAGCATAATTTAGATATGGGTCTGTAATTATTAATATCACCCTTATTCCCACTTTTGTGTACCGGTGTTATGTACGCGTACTTCCATATACTAGGAACAATTACCTCCTTAACAGAACGCGTAAAAATAATCGTTAGCGGCTTAACTAGTCCTTTGGCACACTTGACAATGAATAATGGAGATATGTTGTCAGGACCCGCACCTTTATTGAGATCTAAAGATTCTAAGAGCCTAAGCAGGTGGTTTGGATTAATTTCAATCTCACCTATGTTTAGTGCAGAGTCAGTAAGGGAGGCATTTGTTGGACTTGGGGTACTCGAGTTTCGATCTGAAGTAGAAAGGAAGTTCGATTGGAAGTACGCTGCGAAAGCATCACTTATTTCTTCACTTGTATTGTAGCATCGACCTTCTAATGACATAGTGGAGGGGAGAGTGTTAGTGCCCTTTTTGTTCGCTTTTATGAACGACCAGAACATTTTTGGGTTTTTTAAAATAGAATCTTCAGTTTTAGCAATATAGGATTTGTAACATTCTTCCTCAACAGCTTTGGCTCTAGCGCGAAGTAGTACAAAAGTGTCGTAATCCGATGTGTTGCCGTAATTACGGCAACACATCGGATTACGACACTTTTAAACTTGAGTTATACCATGGTGGGTAGTTTGAAGGGTAAATAATTTTGTGGGGTATGTAATCATTAATTAATTTCTCAAGGTAGTTATAAAAAATATCAACCGCGTCGTCTAATGAATTGCCAAGCAAGTGGTCTTCCCATACATATTCGTTCAAAAATTTATTAATATTATCGTAGACCCCAGACTCATAATACCATTTCATCCTGGGATAAGGTTTTAACGGTACCTCGAGATGGTAATTCAGTACGATATCGAGAGATTTATGATGATCGTCTTCAGGAACAAGAGGGTGTACACAGACACTAATACATAAATCAATATTAGATAACACCAGGTCCAATATTCTTCCCTTTGATTTGTTACAATAATTATTGTACTGAATTAAGTTACACTCAGAAAGAATATCAAAAAAATATGTTTGTGATTCGCCTGTTATACCAGAGGGTTGCAAGCAGGTGCCGACACTTGACCACTCAATATTGGACATGTTGAAATCACCTAATACTACAAAAGTGTCATCAGGGTTTGTGTTTATAACAAGTGAAAGACTGTTAGTAAAATTACGCAACTGCGTCTCGTACGAGTTCCCCAGATTTTCCTTACAAAGGTAAATAATGCTAATGTTAAATTTGTGTATAGTGCGGTCCTTTTTTTTGTAACCAATCGTAACCCAAAGATCTTCAGCTGATGATGACCAGTCCGAACGAACTTCAGCTGATAGTTCACGTCGCACAGCCAACATCACACCGCCACCCATGGTTTGTTTTGTTTTACTATAATCCCTATCCCTACGCCAAACTAAGTACTCACTGCCAAAAAGTTCATTGTCGCTAATACTATCTAGCAACCAGGTTTCTGTTACTGCAATAACATCGTAAGAGTTCAGAAGTACATTACGTTTGAAAGTATGCGTCTTCGTTCGTAAACCCCGCGCATTCTGGTAATAAATGTTAAATAACGCCATTTCTATAGATGGGAAAATAAAAACTATAAAATTCTAATATAATGATTAGTAAGCTAGACGCGATAAATAGATTGATAGCAAACACCACATGATTGAAGCCACAATAATTAAGTGTAACACCACAGCCACAAATCAGAGTGAGCACAAAAAAAACCGACCAAGTGCGAGTCGGACTCGCACACGAAGGGTTCCGTACCATTATCGCAAAACACTGCAAAAAAATCACGTTTGTTGCATGGGAGCCCCCCTTAATTTATTTTATTTTAATTTAATAATTATTATTTTTTGAAGAGAATATACAACTAAATATTCTGTGAATATTTCAAGCGTCTACCTGTTGCCGTTATTAATATCGAGCAAAAAACGGCAAAAATATCACGTTTGATGTATGGGAGCCCCCCTTAAATATTAATTTTACACTGTTTTTAGTATTTGTTGTTATAGCGGCAACAGGAAATACATCATCTGTGAAAATTTCAACTGTCTAACTATCACGGTTCATGAGATACAGCCTGGTGACAGACAGACAGACAGACAGACAGACGGACAGCGAAGTCTCAGTAATAGGGTCCCGTTTTTACCCTTTGGGTACGGAACCCTAAAAACGATACGCGCAAATTAAATAGAATTGAGTAAACTTCGACACGAACTACACAATGGTATTCAAAAAGAAAGGTAGATATTAAAATGCGTTCAAAAAATGAGCGGCTCGAAGCTGCACTGACGCGGGCGCAAGCAAGAGTGACCCGTACGTCGCGGTACAAGTACGCGCAAGCGAGTGGTAATAGCGTACGCTGCAGTAAATAATAACGTTCAACTTGTTGTTCGACTAATCTGTTGTGACTCATACGGTACGTAAAGCATAAGTGTATATTAGGAGGTAATTTAAACTTACATATGGTGCTCAAACTGTGTACATGTTTTGTTAATAGATATAAGATGATTATTGCTGGTGATTTGCGATTTTTAAAAGATCTTTTTCGCACTTTATAAAAAATGTAGGTGCAGTGTCCGATCTTTTTGCCATGATCTTGCAATGTTTCACCCAAATGTATTTGAAATTATTTTCTTTCGCAAGGGCTCTTGCCTTGCTTAAAAGAGACTTGTCAGACGGAGTCAGGTGGTCGTTGACGTAGAAGTTTGCAGACGTAGAAAATCCCAAGTTGGATAAGTTCAGCTGTTTACTTTTGCGTGACGAAGCTACAAACTCCTCCTTGGTATAGCGACTGTTGAAAGCAACCAAAATCGGCTTATCTGCATTGGGGATACGAGTAGGTTTACGCGCAATATAACGAATATCTTCCTTTCTTACCGTAATGTTGCATTGGTTACCGATTTTCTGCGCAACATCGTACAGATTCTCGTTTTTCTTCTGCGGTATGCCTTTGATCTCGGCATTGTTAGCTCTAGCCCATTGGTCTCTGTCTCGTGACTCCCGGTTTATTCTGTCAATATGATCCTGAAGAATCGGTATTTGACTCGCCACCCTCTCCAGCTCAGTCACCTTAATCTCAACAGAGTTTACCTTTTCGGAGAAGCCGTTTATGATGTCATGTGCCATTTCGATGGAGTCCTTGAGTCCGGTCAGCTCCGATTTGATGGATCTCACGTCAGCGACCAACGTAGCCAGCGGAGCAAGGTCGAATGCAATCTTGTTGAGCTGCTCCTGCATTTTGTCTAGCTGGCTGGGCTGGGGCGACACTGCCAGAGGAGAAGGAGTTGAGCCTGACTTACATTTCGGGCAGCGCCAAGCACTCTTCCTACTGTCACCGAGTCTTCGGTACCCGGCTTCGGTAACTCCGGCACACTGATAGTCATAGTGTTACTTACAGCTACTACAGACAGGGCCGTCGGTATGTTCAGAACCACAACTAGCGCAGGTAAACATGATGCGAAAAGTTTGAGTAACACTGGAATTTCTCTTAAGACGAACAAGCGTGCGCTCACGGTAGGGGCCTGACGGCAAGTAATATGTCTCAATTCGAAATACTTTTAACACAAATTCAGCTGGATTTCGACCTAATAGTGTTAACTGAATATTGGCTAAAAATACTAACACCCTACCTATAATAAATAACTACGAGTATACATATTATTCCACGAAGGGCCATGAGACCCAAAATGAAGGTGTAGTTGTGTACATAAAGAGTTGTTTTCAGTATTTAGTATTTGAGCATATTTTGGAGGACGCTAACTGCTTAATCATTAAAATATTCTTAATAATAATTAAAAGCTGATATGGTTATTGTTGCAGTGTACAGACCTCCTATCTACAGTATTGAAAGGTTCCTAAAATCATTGGATGCTCTGTTGAAATCACTGTCTTCTTATCCAAACATTATTGTCATAGGCGACATTACGAACAGTTAGTAACGAACCGCGATCTCACGAATATTTGAATTTAATGGCATCACATGTTCTACTACCCGGCCACCTGCTTCCAACAAGAAAACAAAATTGCCTGGATCATGTAATGATAAAATCTGTACTAAGCTGTAATACGACAGTAATAACCACAACTGTAACGGATCACTATACAGTTTGTTTGTCGCTGGGCAAGAAATTATCAGAATACTGTAACAAACACACAATAACCCACATTAACTAACCCAAAGTCATCTCGGAATTAGAAAAATCTAACTTAAATCATATTAACAGTTGTACTGACGTAGATATTGCATTAAAATTTCTTAGATACTATAAAAAAAAAAATATAACAACACTACAACTAAAACAACTAATCATAAAGAAAAGATAATTAAACCATGGATTACACCGGGTTTGTTACGCTGCATTAAACACAGGGATAAGCTCCATACTAAAGTTAGAAAGAACCCAGAAAACTTAGAAATTAAACTTATTTACACTAGATACAGAAATTTCTTTAAAACAATTCTTGAAAAAGCAAAATGTGCATATGAAAACCTAGAATTTAAAAAGGGTAAAAATAATTCTAAAAAAACCTGGAAATTAATAAAAACAATAGCATCTCTAAATAAACAAAAAGATAATAACGAATCCCTACTAAAAATTGACACAAGCCCCCATGAATCTGTTAATATAATCAATATATTCTTTGCAACCGTGGGACAGAAACTAGCTGAAAATATAGTCAACATGGATGGTAATGGAATAACGAAACAAGACCAGGTGAACAATCAACAAATTCCTTTGGTTTGCTTGACACTGACGAAGAAGAGGTACTGTCTATTATAATGAACCTGAAAGATGGTTGCGCTGTAGGAACAGATGGTATTTCAAATAGGTTACTAAAAGCTGCGAGTGGTGTGCTAACACCTGTTATTACATATATATATGTAACCTGAGTCTCCACTTGGGAGTATTCCCCAAGCTTTTCAAAACAGCGCTCATACATCCTATATTTAAGTCGGGGAATAGAGACAGTGTCAACAACTATCGACCTATATCGGTCCTTCCAGCGATGTCCAAGATACTCGAAAAGCTGTTAAACAAAAGATTAACAAATTACTTAAGAACTTTTAAACTGTTGTCAAAAAATCAATTTGTGTTTATTCCTGGTAAATCCACAGAAGATGCTCTAAGAACTTTGACTGAAACTGTTGTTAAATCACTTGACAGTAAATCTAAACGTATTGGAGTATTCTTGGACCTTGCGAAGGCATTTGATACTGTTTCTATCCCCAAACTACTTGCTAGGATGGAAAATATGGGAATACGGGGTATAGCCTTGGATATATTCACTAGTTACTTAAATGGAAGAACCCAACGTGTAAAAATTGGCTCATATGTAAGTGAAGAAGCTCAAATAACATATGGAGTCCCACAGGGAAGTGTACTTGGCCCCCCAATGTTTTTGATGTACATTAATCAACTGTGCAACTTTCATCTTCAAAATGCTAAAATTGTTACCTTTGCAGATGACACGGCAGCGTTTTTGCAAAAAGATTCCCTTATATAATAGCTCCCTATATTTACAATAAAATTAGTAAAAATGTATCCCTAAAGAAAATACGGCATTTTAAATTTAAAAAAGTAATTAAATACTTGTTAGTTGTATTAAACTACCAAGAAAGTGAAAACCTCTTAAGTGTTCCTGAGTAACCTTCAACACAAGCAACTTCTAATCTACATGTCACATACCTATCTACCTACACTCACTCATATATACATTCCAAAACACGCAGGCATACACACACACACACACACACATAGATACACACGCACACACACATACATACACACGTCTCATCCAAATATTCCACTTTTAGTTACTTTTATTTTTTATTGTCTAGTTGTAAAGTTAATTATGTCCTAATATCTAATTAACTCATTTATGATAATAACGGATTGTTGCACAATTATTATTTTTAAATAAATAGATCAACCACGAATTGTTACTGTTGCTTATAGCACAGGTACCTTAACCTAGTTTAAGTGACAGTGTTCATATTGTTAACATAATTTATTTGCACCAATAAACGTTATTATTATTATTTTCAAGTGTTTCAAATTCTCAGCTCTTAGGCTGGTTTAAGCTACATTTACGGGCCGAGACCAAGTAAATGCAGTGTGTGGTGTGTTATGTTGAGGATATTATTATTATTATATTAAATTTTTATTTTATTCTGTTTTTAGTATTTGTTGTTATAGCGGCAATAGAAATACATCATCTGTGAAAATTTCAACTGTCTAACTATCACGGTTCATGAGATACAGCCTGGTGACAGACAGACAGACAGACAGACAGACGGACCGCGAAGTCTCAGTAATAGGGTCCCGTTTTTATCCTTTGGGTACGGAACCCTAAAAATCGACTGTTTAGTACAATTTGTCAGAATTCCATAGTGAAAGTAGTTCATATTTATGAAAACTTTTGAGTGACTTCGACTAGATCGTTACTCGATCCAATCGAACACTAATTGCAACGTATGACTATCACAAGCGACGAGGTGTGCTTCAATCACAGCCGCCTCAGAAGCTCTATGTTGTGTCACCGTTTACACGATGTCGACGCCAGCGAATATTGAACTAGACTTTGTAATGTGTGAGTCAAACATTACTGAAAAGTATGCCACAGGCCGCACTAAACTTGTAGTGACGGCAAATTATTGCATACGAGTACATCGCGAGCCGCGGCCACTTTACGTTAATGAAATCGCGCAGATCATGCTCCCGATCCCGCTAATGAAATTATCTTGGGTTTAGTTAATTGTGCATCAAACGAGCCGCCGCCGACCGCCTGCACTTGCCGGCTGCTGATTGCGTATCATGTTGTAATTACTTGTGATCACTTACGTATGAGCAAATTTACACGGAAACGTATTAATCTCGAGCGTGATATTGTAGTTGAACAAGTGAACACATCCGTCAAGCAATCAGCTTGTCTTACTGCCTGACGGGTCGGACGTCTAGAAACAATAAATCTGTCAAGAGAATGGTGTCTACCATCGACCATGTGTGGTCGCTGGTGTCTACTTAACAATTACACAACATTCCCTCTGTTGGGTCAACACCTACAGTTTTATCTTACAAAATCAGTTTAATTGATTGTGTTGTTGTTATACAAGTCAGAACTTGGTAGATTCAAAACAGTATCTAATTATCTTAAAACGAGGTAGAACACAGACGTGCGACGGTGGTGGCGGTGCGTTCGTAATTCTTCCAAAGTAAATTAGACGCGGCGCTAGCGTATGGCGAGATAATTAGCGCCGTGACGGGACTCACGAGCAGATAAGCGCACGCCAGGAGACCGCAGAAGATCCGCGTGACACAGCCGTCGCAGGGTCTAGACAAGCGTGGGGATAGCGATTGCTAAACGTTAAAAATATATGGGAATGCAAAGCGCTAACGAAATCAATAGCGTGGCGTTTCGACGAAGTGTCACGCGATTAATTTATTAAATTACGGCCATAGAAGCTAAAGCTTCTATATGACTGCCGTTGCGTGCGGGAGATGTATCCGCTATGGTTCGGCGCCATCCGCTGAGCGCGATTCCCTTGTGCGGGTGCGAGTGTGCCTTTTGCCTCTGGTGTGCGCTGTGCTCGCGGCGCAATCAGCGATGCTAATGCCGCACAACAGCGGCTGCTCAGTATGCCGCACGCGCCCGATTAGCTGCCGATGGCGGATGCGGCCCGCCTGCCGATGTGATCGGGTGACCTGCCCACAGGACCCTACTGTCTGCTCCACCTGTCTTGCGCGCTGAATATCTGTGTTCAATCGGACCGCTCTGGTCTGTGCGCGGCCCGGCTCTGCATGCTGGTTTCGTCACAACATACAGGGTGTCCCAGAAATCGACGTCAAGCCGTAAATGGGTGATAGACCAAGTTATAACAGTTCTCAGAAAAATACGAAAAAAAATCTATCTCATGTTTTTAAAAATTTATGGTCACTTTAAAAATATACTAAAAAAATCAATCCCTGTAATGGTTCTTTAACTCCAATTGCTACAAAGCCCATAATTTATCTAATTTTTTTATTATTATGTAATCTTGAATAATGCTTGTGTAGATTTTTGCCTAAAATTCAAAGCCAACTCCTCCTACTTGGAAGAAAATTAAACTTTTTCAAAACCAAATTATTCAAATTTACTATTTCGCCCAACTTTAACTGACTGTACTGAAAAAAAAATGTACTACGCTAGTTTGGCAAGTAACATGAAAAATTGGCGCATTTAATAAGGATTCAAAAATGGTGTAACACTTGCAAGATTACGTTTTCAATAATTGGTCAAGTTTTTTTTTGTAAATAGTCTCAGTTTTTACACAAAATGTCCATACTTCCTTAAAATGACTTTAGCTTACCTAAAGCTTTGCTAAACTCCGTTTCTAGTTCGATAGAGACGGAGAGAGTCATTTTACGAAGTGTGAGCGAGACAGAGAGTGACGCCACCTTTATCAGTGACACAACCTTTATCATGAAACGGAGATACAATTTACCGATGAGTGCGAATGAGACGGCAGTAGTTATTGTTCTGTTTTGTAAGCGCAGACGCACACACAATTACAAATCAGTACGTTACGCTGCTTTGTTTACTGCGCATCTCCGTATTCGTTCATGTTGATTCCGTACTTACCACTTTTTGCGTTGTTTTCTGGACTTAATTGCTTGTGATTTGGACTGTTTAATTCCTCTTTCTGACGACCTGTGCTTTACTCTGGACTGTTGCTGATCCTGTGACTGTGTAGTACTACCATGGCTGTGTCATCATCATCATCATCATCATCATATCAGCCGAAAGACGTCCACTGCTGGACATAGGCCTCCCCCAAGCGTCGCCACATTGACCGGTCCCGTGCGTCTCGCAACCAGCGGATTCCCGCAACCTTCACCAGGTCATCGGTCCACCTGGTGGGAGGCCTTCCAACGCAACGTCTTCCGGTTCGCGGTCGCCACTCCAGAACCTTTCTGCCCCATCGGCCATCCGTTCTGCGAGCAATGTGCCCTGCCCACTGCCACTTAAGTTTGGCAATTCTTCGGGCTATGTCGGTAACCTTGGTTCTCTTGCGGATCTCTACATTTCTGATTCGATCACGCAAGGAAATTCCGAGCATAGCCCTCTCCATTGCCCTTTGAGTGACTGTAAGTTTTCTGATGAGGCCCATTGTAAGCGACCACGTCTCAGATCCATATGCCATGGCTGTGTACACTGCATTGGAATATGCGAACATGCACCTCGTTTATGGGGAATGCAGATGCAATGCCAATGCAGCCGCTAGACTTTATCGTGAGAGGTACCCGAACAATCGTCACCCAGATCATCGAGTTTTTATTAATGTGCACCGTTCACTATCAGAGGGACGATTCCCTAACCAAGTACATGGTGAAGGAAGACATAGTAATCCGTACGAAGACGTCGTACTACAAGCAGTCCAAGAAGACCCAAGTGCTTCTGTACGTGGAATCGAAACAAGCACAGGTGTATCTAAGAGTACCGCCCACCGAATCTTAAAAAAGAACGAGTTCCACCCGTATCATGTACAGCGAGTACAATCATTACTGCCACGGGATTACGCTCCCAGAGTTGCGTTTTGCCAAAGGATGCTAGAAAGGCACAGAGAAGACCCTCGATTCTTAGAGAAGATTTTATGGACCGATGAGTCAACATTTAAAAAAGATGGCTACATGAATTTGCACAATTTGCACGAGTGGCATGTAGAAAATCCAAATTTGATGAGGCAAGATAAGTCACAGTATCGATTTAAAGTAAACATGTGGACCGGGATACTAAATGGCAAAATAATTGGACCTTTTGAGCTGCCAGAGATTTTGAATGGCGCAGTTTATTTGGATTTTCTTCAAAATACTTTACCAGATTTATTAGAAGACGTGCCACTGAACGTTTACAGGGAAATGTGGTTCCAGCAAGATGGCTGCCCAGCGCATTATGCCCGTTTAGTAAGAGAACATCTTGATGAAGAATACCCGCTCAGGTGGATAGGGCGCGGTGGGACAATCTTGTGGCCACCCCGTCCGCCTGATTTAAATCCCCTAGATTTTTTTTACTGGGGAGCGGTAAAAGAGAAAGTGTACTCAAAAACAATAGAGAATTTAGCCGAGCTGCGGGAAAGAATAACGGAAGCCGTTGTCTTTGTAAATAGGGGAAGATTTGCCCGGAAAATAACCAGATCTTTTTTAAGAAGATGTCGTGCTTGCATTGCCGTCGAAGGAAGGCAGTTTGAACATTTATTGTAATAAAAAAAAAAAAAAACTGATAATTTGTTTTTTTTTCTAAGATGAGAAAACTGGTCCTGACTTAAAGTAAAAAGGTTGAGTCACTATCATAACTTTGCTCTTAAATTAAGTAAAATTTCGATTTCTTATCTCGCTCACACTTCGTAAAATGACTCTCTCCGTCTCTATCGAACTAGAAACGGAGTTTAGCAAAGCTTTAGGTAAGCTAAAGTCATTTTAAGGAAGTATGGACATTTTGGGTAAAAACCGATACTATTTACAAAAAAAAATTTGACCAATTATTGAAAACGTAATCTAGCAAGTGTTACACCATTTTTGAATCCTTATTAAATGCGCCAATTTTTCATGTTACTTGCCAAACTAGCGTAGTACATTTTTTTTTCAGTACAGTCAGTTAAAGTTGGGCGAAACAGTAAATTTGAATAATTTGGTTTTGAAAAAGTTTAATTTTCTTCTAAGTAGGAGGAGTTGGCTTAAAATTTTAGGCAAAAATCTACACAAGCATTATTCAAGATTACATAATAATAAAAAAAATTGATAAATTATGGGATTTGTAGCAATTGGAGTTAAAGAACCATTACAGGGATTGATTTTTTTAGTAAATTTTTAAAGTGAACATAATTTTTTAAAAACATGAGATAGATATTTTTTCGTATTTTTCTGAGAACTGTTATAACTTGGTCTATCACCCATTTACGGCTTGACGTCGATTTCTGGGACACCCTGTATGTACCTATGTAAATACGTACGATTTATACTTATATAAGGCTTTTTTATTCTCTTTTATTCTCTTCTATGGTGTTTCATGATTATCTAACGAGTGGTAAACTGCTTCGACTAATGTACAAGTGTAGACAGTCGATAAGATCTGCTACGAGTTTCGCAGCGAGGTTAGATACATTATAGCAATATTACCACTCTAGTTTTATTTTTAAATGTTTTGGATGATTTGAAGCCTTCAAGTAGGAAGCAAAGTAGCAGCAAAAAAAAATTAAATTGATGTTATTTTCAAGATCCGACCTTGTATCTGGTAACTGATTGTAGTCCCATGAACCGAGGCTTCGGATCAAAACAATTCATCATACGAGGCTGACAAGTGTGTCGTGTCGTAATATTGCTTGTGGAACACTTGCACAACAACACTTCGGCTCCTTTGAGAGCGCGGTGGAAGCAGAACACGCGACAAGCTAACGCTGATTAGGAAACTTTCAGGTGGTGACACGCGCCGCACACACATGTACTAGTTACTAATGTATGTTTGTTTGTATGTAGCTATCACCGCTTTGTTACCTCGTCAAGTGTCGTGTCGCGTCGCCACTCGCCCGCATTGTGAACAAATCATAAATAAACGTTTGTAGTCTCCGACGCGCTGCGACGCGACGCGATAACGAACAATACGCGCGTACTCAGGGACTTAACTTTACAGAGGGGTAGGAGTTCCGTTTGCCTGCTATATAGTAGAATTAGAAGGCTTGCGATTCTTTTAATGAATAGTCACAGTATACACCGATACTATGCAAATACCAAACTATTCACCCATGGTGTTGTAGAGTTTTTACAGCAATAGCCCGCCAACGAGCAGTATATAAAGCCGAAAGAGTTGTGTTGAGTTTCGTGGTTGTTGAGACTAAGAGAGAGAAGAGGTGCAACCTGTACACAATGTTGTGTTACCTATTAATTCTGTGTCGTTTTATGATACAACTTGGGAAACCACGGTCATAAACTATTCATTCGATCATAAGATGCACAGAATATCTTGTGGAATATTGCTAAGTGATCATTTGATGTTTGATACGTGCCTATTGTTTAAATTCCTAGTTTGGTTTATTTTGCTCTTCCATGCCTTCAGTTGTTATAACTATAAAAACACAACAAAGTAAAAAATAACTTCAATTTCGGCAGTCGGTGTTAGTTTCTTCGTTTTTTGACACCGACTTCCGAAATCGAAGTTATTTATCAATTTGTAGTGTTTTTATTTGGAAGTCGATTGTATTTTTTTTTTCACTTTTTTTGTGGTACGAAATGGACCAGTTCTATAGGCTAGGTACCAATAATGCCCAAAGTGATGCCAGAATAAATTAACCCAATAACATGAAACTTTAACAAAATCGGTGGAAGGGTATACCAGGGTGAACTGTTCACACCTGCGTCCCCCTTTAGAGCGTACCTGTGTGATGTTATTTTATGAAGTGGTGTAAACTATAAACAGACATGCGATTGCAGCTATCCCGTAGCGAGTGATTTGCCGTAGTAGAAGAGTTCTAATGTATGTCTCCGAAGTTCTTCATCACATCTTGACGGAATTTAAATGGGACAAGAGAATAAAATAAAAAATAATCATCAAAATCAGTTTACCTAGTAAACGTTCTGAGGTAAAACACATTAAAAAAACTGTCGAATTGATAACCTCCTCGTTTTTGGGCAGTCGGTTAAAAAGTAAACCAGAACAAAGTTGCTGTCTGCAAACCTTAACCTTAATGAAGTAATGTCAGTCAGCGGCAGAATGTTTATAAGAATCGCGACTCGGCTTCTAATATAATTACCGTTAAGAGCGGTTTCATTATGTAGGAGGTGTCGGAGAGTCGCGTAACGCCGGCCGAGCGTTGCGATGTCGCGCCCGAGACAAATGAAATATTCAGCCCTCACAGAGCAGGGAGCAGCTCACAGGAGCAACTGTGGCGAACTGGCGAAACAATTAAAAGTCGTGTGTTGTTGTGACGGTGATAGGAGAGGTGCGGGGCTGAGTGACTGTCGCGGGAGTTAAAGGGTTTATAAGGTTAGCTTTAAGCCCGTTCATCGGTCTTCAATATTGAATAATTTAAAGATATTGTCTGATATGGGTTTAAGACCTGAAATAAATGAATTTTATTATTTATTTATTATAATATTAAGGACGAACTCTTGCCACTGCACAAAATGTTATACAGCTCAACTACTTCACTATCTATTGTTTGGCCTACGTCTCACTGCTGAGTAAAGGCTTCCCCTATATCTTTCCAGACACGCTTTTGTTGCCACGCACCACCTCGAACGAGCCAGTGTGCAGTGGTGCGCCAGGTCATATTGCCACCGCCTCGGCGACTAATAAAATAAGTTTTACCAAGAATTATGCTCGTTATGTAAGACGAAGTATCTTGTTTTTCAAAAGTTTGTAACAAAACAATGCATTAATTTCCACATCACACATGCACCATAAAAGATGTTGAAACAATGTAGCTCATAAGCAACGCAGCGCTGCTTTGAGGTAAAATATTGATGAGGACCAGTTCCTCATTAATATTATATCTCAAAACAGCGCTGCGATGCAACAGTAAACAAGTGCATTACGTGAACAAGCCAAACTTGTAACATTACAATAGTACGCTAACTCGCTCGCGGTGGCAGTATCCGTTAATAGGGGCAACGCCGAGTGGCGAGCTATAGGTACAGTGTTACACCTTGCGGGGTGTCCATTACTCACCGCTAATGGCGCTTGCTGCAATACGCCACCACGGCATACAGTACGAGAATGTTTCAATGCGCTCAGTCATCATCATTTAAGCCCGGAGTCATCTATTGCTGGGTATTGGCTTAGCCTTTCTTTTCGGTTCCCTGTTAAAACGACGCAGATCCAGGTGTCTCTCGAAAATATTTATTTATTTATTCAGGTTAGCTTACAATTGTTTACACATTACATTCCATATAAGTACACGATATATAGTCCAGTAGCCAGAAGAATATGCCCTTTGATAATTCAAAAGATTTTTATTTTCGCTGGGTGGATACCTTATGTGAATTCAACGCTATGTACAAAAATGCTAACAGATTAGAGTTATGCAATAGGCATAAAGTTGGTATTTCCTATTATTTCAAATTATAACAATAATATAAAATTTAAATTTAATTAATTTACTGTTTCTTTATTAGTACTAGTTTTCAAATCTTTCCCTATATGCATAGAGGGATTAGTTATACCTTACAACAAAAGTTCTAACAACTAAGTATAATGCTGCACAGGTTATTGTATTTTTACATTGTGATTTGCGAAATATTGAATTTAAGTTTATAAATTTGCGCCTACATATTCGAAATAATAAACTCTGCCAACATACAAAATTTAAAACACTTATGTGTTGTGCTAGTTTAATAAATCAAATACAATTTGGGTATTGCGGGGCGCGGTGTAGGTATGTACGATCAGTATAAATTCTTCAAACCATACAGACCACAGAGGCCCACATCAGAAAAACATTACAGCGCAAATTCTTATTTCAAACTGGCGTCTAGTATCTGACAGATCGTTCACTGTTATTTTGCCTATGAATGCAACCTTATTGCTACGATAATAAATATCACTAAAATAGGTAATCTGGCATGTGTTATACAAGCCTTCCCCGTGCGAATCGAATAAATATTAAAATTATGTCTGGTACTGTACGACTGCCCCATATAAGAACGCAGTAGGTGACATATTTTTATTATGGTTTTATACCCTGATAATCTTATTTATATTATTTTAATGAGTTTTAATATGCTGCGATGGACTGTGTAATTTTAACCAGGAAATTTATAATTTTAATTGAGATTTGGTGATTTAATTAATAAATTTTATCATTATTTACAATAGGAAAGTCCATTCAAATTGTAAAAACACCTTAAATTAGCAAATGTCCGGTACTTAATAGGTATTGAATTATCTTGTTTAGAGATATGTAAAATATTTAATAGATTTAGGACACCATTAATATAATTTGTGTTATTACGTAAAGTTCACCCGTAAGCCTTGTTTAGTACTCGCTTATTTAATTTTTTTTCGTTTAGTTACCAAACACAAGATGACATTCCATAGGCTAAATTAAATAATATTTTTTCGCTATCCTGGAATATAATATTTTATGGCATTTACTAGGTTTTGATGTACAGCAATCGTGTGGTAAGGTCACGTGGTGCCGATTTTTCGTTATAATAGAGCTTAAAAACTAATAGATAGGGCGCAATAGACACGATTATGTAAAATGTATCTACCTTTAAAATAAAAAATGTTCTAAATCTTGGTAAGCGTATCACAAAATTGACACTCACACTTGCCGGACTCACTAGGGTTGCTACTAGGGCATGAATATCGGAATCTCTTAATATCGGAATCTCGGAACGAAATCACCGATATTTCAATTCCTTTACTGAGTGTTCCAATATCGGAATCTCGGAATCAGGAAAAACCTTAATTTTAGCGCCTTGTGAAACATCGAGCGAGAAAGCGCGGTTGAGCCCGTTGACTACGTTGATTATCAGTGGTCGGATATTCTGTTTACTAATCGGGCGCTTATTTACTAAAACTTCACTTCATGAAAATGTACTCACACACACACACACAGACAGATTCATAAAACCCAATTGTAACTATGATATTTACATTGATTACGGATTTACCTGCGGACATTTATCCTGTGAAATCCTGTGGATACCTTACGGGTATCCTTGTCTCACACTTCGATGTACCGGTATTCAATTGGCACCGTTGAAGAGACTGCAATACAGCCCAAGTCTCGATCGAATCGAAGGCTTTCTCGTAGTCCACAAACGCTAAGCAGAGAGGCAGGTTGTACTCTTAGGTCTTCTGTATAACCTGGTGCAGCGTATGTATGTGGTCTACAGTGCTGAAGCCCTTACGGAATCCGGCTTATTCGGGAGGCCGGAAATCGTCAAACCTGCGCGCGAGACGATTCGTGATGACTCTTGAAAACAGCTTGTAGACATGGCTAAGAAGTGTGATGGGCCTATAGATCTTCAGCCGGGCATTGTCGCCCTTCTTGAAGAAGAGTACCACCACACCCCTGCACCATGCCTGTGGCGTTTTGCCCTCGAATATGACGGAATCAAACAGCTTCTGAAGGGTCTTAAGAAACGGTTTTCCACCCGCCTTCAGGAGTTCAGCCGTGATTCCGTCGTCACCCGGTGCCTTGTTGTTCTTAAGCTGTTTCAGAGCCATCCTAATCTCATACAGGCTGACGTCCGGAATGTCTTCGGTATAGTGTCGGGTCAATCTAGCTCTAGGGTCATTCGCTAGATTCGCGACGGGTTTATTGGTTGACGTGTACAGCTGCCCATAGAATCTCTCGATCTCCCTCAGAAGCTCTGGTTTGGCGGAAATGATCCTGCCATCATCGGTCTTCAGTTTCGTGAGCTGGCTCTGCCCAATAGACAGATCTCTTGTAAAGACCTTGGAGCCCTTATTCCGCTCAATCGCCTCTTTAATACGCTCAGTATTAAAGCGGCGGAGGTCGCTTTTCAAGGATTTTGAGATCCGTCTATTTAGTTGCCGGTATTTCAACGCATCGTCTAAAGACTGCAGGATCATCTCACGCCTCTCTTTCATTAGCTTGAGAGTAGGATCAGAGAGCTTTTTGTTCCTATTTGTACGGCGGGTCTTGAAAAACTTAGGCCCGACCGTATGGACAGCTTCCACGAACCCGTCATTGTGTTCGTCCACTGCGCTCCCTAGGCACTCGAAACGATTCTGGAGTTCGAGCTGAAAGCTTTCGGGGTTTTGGACCTGGATCTGTGCTGGACGGAGCGTGGACTTCATCAGTCGAGACCTTTCAAGCTTGACATGAATGTCCAATGTGCCTCTTACCATGCGGTGATCGCTCCCGGTTTTCACCGAATTGATCACAGAGACATCATTGAACATTTGCTTCTTGGTTGACATGATGAAGTCGATCTCGTTTTTAGTTGCACCATCGGGGCTTTGCCAGGTCCACTTCCTGTGCTCACGCTTTTTGAAGAAGGAGTTCATCATGTAGAGGCCCTCCTTCTCCATAAAACTGGCCAGTAGGTGACCCCGGTGGTTCCGACGTCCAACTCCAAATTGCCCCACTTGCAGCTCATCCTCGTCTCGTTTGCCCAGTTTCGCGTTGAAGTCCCCCATGACAACGGTGAAGTGAGTTTTGAAACCATGCATGGCTGTAGAGATATCCTCATACATGGCCTCTACCTCGTCGTCGGTGTGTGCCGAGGTTGGGGCGTAGACCTGTATGACATTCAGCGAATATCCACTCCGGGGATTCTTCGCACCCCTTGCCACGCCATCGCCTCGATCGCTACCGTAGCCGAGGGTAGATGGGCTGCCGGGCACTCGGGGCCGTTTTTTATGTGTGCTATTCATTTGGTTTGGGGGGGTTTGCCATAATCGCCACGCTTGGCATGCGGGTTGGCGATCGCAGTTAGTTGTTTAAGTGCACAGAGAACGCTGCTGCCCATTCTCTGGTGTGTCCCTTAGTCGCCTCTTACGACACCCACGGGAAGATATGGGATGGTGAAATTCTTTACGTCCGTCACCACACGGTACCCGGTACCACACGGTATAATTTGTTACTTGCTTGGAAACCTTAATAAAATTAAAACTTAATATTTTTCAGTCTTCTGCTTGTATTGGTTACAACAAATTAGTCTATCCGATCACTAATCTTTTGGACAAGTCAACTTCCATTACTTGACTACATTGTCTCTCATCATCATCAGCATTTCAGCTAAACGACTTTTACTACTGAACATAAGCCACCCCCAGGAGGCTTCGCCATATTGACCGATATTTATACTAGATTATAAATCACTACACACTCACCACACTACACTAGACTCACTCACTACACTACACTTATCGGGACTACTTTCAGATTGATCGATTATCTCTCTGATTATCTCATTTATTATCTCGATATTTTTGCATTATCCTTTTTCAGAGAGACATGACTTATATTGTTTCTTGGGAACAAATGTGGAGTTTAGGTAAATAAGCCTCCGATTACACAATCATTGATGATTAGAGAGAGACACAATAGAAAATTCTATTATGCCGCGCCATAAACGTGTTTTTTTATTGTACTCAATCCAACTTTATACCGAATTTGTGCAATTAACAAAAAATATTGCGAATTTTAACGAAAGTGCTCAATTCCGATATTAATATCGGAATTCCGATATTGAGATCTAATATCGGAAATCAATATCGGAATTGAAAATCTTTCGATATTACATGCCCTAATTGCTACTATATTGATTCTGAATAAAAAAAATGAGCAGGTAATATTTTACAAACATAAATACATCGATTTGTATAAGCATACATCATATCATGCTTACAGTGTCATCCACTAAGGCTTAGTGGGTAACACTGCCTTTATTGTATTAGGTCTTAGGACCAGCGATGTAGTCAATTTAGTTATGTGACAGTTGCACCGGTTATAAGATGTTTGATATTTCTACTGTGACATCTGTTTGGAAAAGGCATTTGCTTGGACTTTTCCCTAATATGTTGGGGTTGACTTCCACTGTTTTCAGTCGAACCAGACGCATCTGAATACCAGTGTTTTATATGAAGTGACTGCCTACCCTGCCAACCCAGATTATACGGTAATCCTACTGGATAATACGGTACCCTTTTGTTAGGGTGGCCGCAGACTTTCGGGTTTCTGACGACTGTCAAAGATTCACGATACGGAGAATTTTATTATTCTGTCATCTCGATATACTGTCAGCACGGCTGGTACGACTACTCCGTGTTCTGTGAATATTTCTTTCTTATGCTTTTTATAGGAACAAAGAAGGTAGAAATCATATTCGACCTCAACATTAAAAATAACAAATTGCCATGAAATTAGATTTTATGAACGAGGTTTAAATACTGATGTGACAGTAATGAAATGGTTTCGCGCCTCATTCAATACATTCGTAGTGGAGTGTCACCGCGCCCCGCAATACCCAATTGTATTTTATTTATTAAACTAGCATAGCACATAAGTGTTTAAACTTTTGTATGGTGGCAGAGTTTATTATTTCGAATATGTAGGCGCAAATTTATAAACTTAAATTCAATATTTCGCAAATCACAATGTAAAAATACAATAACCTGTGCAGCATTATACTTAGTTGTTAGAACTTTTGTTGTAAGGTATAACTAATCCCTCTATGCATATAGGAAATGATATGAAAACTTAAATCTTTTATTGAAAGAGTTACGAGCCATTTTCAGTTTTCCATTGTTCCACAGTATGTATCTGTTAGCATTTTCACTAATATAAAGTTTAGATAGTACTAATAAATAAACAGTAAATTATTTAAATATAAATTTTATATTATTGTTATAACACGAAATAATAGGAAATACCTACT
The DNA here is from genome assembly GCA_945859665.1 of Anorthoa munda. Classification (NCBI taxonomy): domain Eukaryota; kingdom Metazoa; phylum Arthropoda; class Insecta; order Lepidoptera; family Noctuidae; genus Anorthoa; species Anorthoa munda. The sequence goes on along the minus strand of OX243913.1, from coordinate 28,804,341 downwards.
TTATGCCTATTGCATAACTCTAAACTGTTAGCATTTTTGTACATAGCGTTGATTTCACATAAGGTATCCACCCAGCGAAAATAACAAACTTTTGAATTATCAAAGGTTATGTGGAAAATAATTGTATCCCTACTGGACTAATACATTTATAAGTGCAACAATTATTTACAAGCTAACACCGCATGCACTTATTTGATTAGATAATAAATATAAATTATTGCAATTAATTAATTAATGAGAAAAATAATAATTTACGAGTAAGCATACATTGAGGAATTAAAATCGATATTAAGAAATTAAATTAAAAATATTATATTGTTTGATAATAAAGTAGCAGATGATTAAATTAACTTAACTAAGATTAAATATATGATTTACATTAGATAATAATTAAAAATTAAAAAAACATTAAATTAGTATATAAATTAATATTAATAAATAAATTGGTAGTCTTATTTGTGCGAATAGTATTTAACAATCAATTTACAAAATTTGCCTATGCTATCGTGGTGCACGTCAATCAGGTCACTGCAGCTATTTAAAATTTGGCTTTCGCGGTATTGGTGAGTTAGCACCTAGGACAGTTTTACGCAAGGGCGGGTAAAGCGGAGTGATGGGATTTCGAGGATAGCGGGGTGGGGCACGAAACTTGAGGCGACTCAGTAACTGTGGGCAGTCTATTTGCTTTCTGAGTAGTTTGTACAAAAACAGGGCATCCAATACTTCTCTTCGAGTCGATAACGAGAGCATTTTGAAAGTTTGCAGACGACCAGTGGCGTAGCTAGGTAAGCAAGGGCCCTGGGGCAAATAAAAAAATGGGGCCCCAATGCTATCTAAACTGGTTAGGTTTTATCAAGTTAAAAAATTAAATAAAAAATACTTTAAAAATGCTAAGCTACTTTATCATCAGCTCTTTTTCGTGCACTGCATTGCATTAATATATTTATTGCCTGCACTGCAGTGCAGGCAATAAAAATATTAAACAGTGACAACAAAAATTACAATTAATACTTGGTGTAGGTATTGGGTAATAAAACGAAATAGAAAAGATTCGAGGGTTTATTAGATTAAGGTCGGACCTACCAACTGACTAAATAACAATTATATTTACAATCTTTTCCTAGCTTTAGTTTTCGCAAAAGTATCAATGACTTCGGTTAAATCCAGGCTTGATGCGGTTTTGTTTTCTTGTTCCAAAAGGTATACACAGCACATACTTCCGTATGGCCACTCGAACAACTGTGTTGTTTAATTCTGTCTGTTAAATGCTTCCAATCCCGAATGCCCGTACACCAAACATTATTCCTTTGTGAAGCAAATAATCAGCAGGGTTGGCTATAGGCAGCGTCTAGTATTTTGGAATAACACAACCAAAAACGATTAACTGGTCCATATTTAGAACTGAAAGGTAGTACGATTTTGAAAAACACCTATTGTTCTGGTTGGAAATGGTCCTGAAGGCTGTAAAGGTCACTTATCAAGAATTTTTCGTTATCACTTAATATTTTGTTCGTGAAGTTTCCCAAGTCATAAGAAGATTTATCGTACACATTTTCGAAAAATGTAGAGGTCTGTGGTTCCTCCAAATCCTCAGATTCAGATATATTTATTTGCATAAACTCCGCTCTTATGTGTGCCATGCAAACATCATCCACTTTCACATGATTGGCGGCGGAGGTATCTCCAACTGCAATAATTGTCGAATCTTCTTCAGTAGGCTTCTCAACCAACACTGCAGTTACCACATTATTTGAATCACTATCAATAGAAATATTTTGTCCAGAAGTACTTGCAGAAGGCTGACTAAAAACTTGTCAATTTTGGGGAAAAAAAATACTGTCTTCTCTTTCTTGGCGTTGTTTGAGTTAAAATGGTTTCTTCTTTTTGACCATTAGATTGTGCTCGAGTAGGTACTCACTGTTCACTGACGACGTTAAAATTAAAAGGAAAGAGAAACGTAATGATACGCTACAAGACGTCGTTGGGGAATCCCTGGCAAACATTTTATCGCCGCTAGTGTTACCACATTTAACGGCGGAGACCAAGAACGATCTCCTCGCGCGCGAGCCTGAATTAATGCACCTACTGCAGGTGACTGCATTTTTTCACGATATTTCACGTTATGCAAAGAGTAGCCGAAATCTATAGATTAACATGATTTATTGACGTAACGGACATCAATATGAGTGGTACTAAAATCAAATAAAACTGAACCACTATATTGACCAGTACTAAAAAGTTTATTAACATTAGCTTGCTTACTCCTGACACAGCATTAATTTTTTAACAAAAATTTTGAAAAGTTCAGTTCGATCGAGATTTTCTGGTAAGGATCTGGGGGCCCCCTGAGCTTGAAGGCCCCGGGGCACTGCCCCGCCTAGCCCCTAGGTAGCTACGCCACTGCAGACGACACGCATAAGAAGGCAACTGCTTGCTTTTCCCTTTGGAAAAAGCAAGGTGCCATAGAAAACGTTTCTGGACCCTTTCTAAGAGAAGTTTATGAGTGGCGTAATGCGGTCTCCATACAACACTACAATACTCCAGTATGCTTCGGACAAGGCTATTATACAGCAATTTTTTGGTGCTGACCCGTTTAAAACCCTTGGTATTGCGCAGTATAAATCCTAACATTTTGGAAGCTTTTTTAATAGTGTTTTCGACGTGGGGGATAAAAGTAACTTTTTTATCAAACAACACTCCTAGATCCTTTATAGTTTCAACTTCATGAATTCTATGTTTTTCTATAAAGTAGCTGGAATGGATGGGGTGAACCTTTCTAGAAAATGAGAGGTGGTAGCATTTATTTAGGTTTAATTCCATTTTGTTATTCTTGCACCATTCAATAACCCTGTTCAGATCATCCTGCAGAAGCTCAATATCATTTGATGATTCGATTTTCCTCGCAAACTTTAAGTCATCCGCGTACAAAAAACACTCTGCAAAGTGAAAGCAGTGGGGAAGATCATTTATAAAAATGATAAATAATATGGGGGCCAAGTGGGAACCCTGTGGGGCACCGGAACTCATGCGGTAATTGTTGGTAGAGCGAAAGCCATTAACTACAACATAAAATTCACGGTTAGCTAGGTATGATTCCAACCTATACCATACCATACCCTGTGATACCATATGTTGCCAGTTTTTTTATCAGTATGGAGTGGGAAATTTTAACAAAGGCCTTACTGAAATCGGTGTATATCACATCAAACTGCTTATTCGAGTCAATAGTTTCTATCAGGGACTCCGTAAAAGACATTAAGTTCGTAGCAGTAGACCTTGACGCTACAAAGCCATGTTGGTGATCGTTAAGATAAAGGCTAAAATGGTGTTGGATATGGGGACAGATAATTGATTCAAATACTTTGGCGAAAGTGGAGAGAATCGCAATGGGCCAATAGTTTGAGATAGTCTCTTTTTTGTCCGACTTGTGGACTGGGACGATTTTGGCTTTTTTCCTCTCGGACGGAAAAGTTCCGGTGGCTAAAGATATCTTATAAATTTTTAGTAATGGGAAGACCAATTCCGACGCACAGTTAGAAATAAATAGTGGCGGGATTTCGTCCGGCCCTGCTCCTTTCCCTATGTTCAGAGATTGCAGTTTTTTGAGTAAAGAATCTATGTCCAATTCTGGGGTTGTTAGACACTGGCTATTAGTTTCCAGTGAACAAAGATAGCTTGAATCGATCTTAAATCCTGTGTTATTTTCGGGGACGTAAACAGATGAGAAATAATCACCAAAAAGGTCACAGATAGTCGAGCTCTTAGACGTTGTAGTCTGTCCGTCAGTCATTGTGAGTGGATATACACTAGACCCCCCGCGTGTGTCCAGAACAGTTTAGGATTATCTTTGATTTTTGATTCTAGGTTGTTCATATAAAGACTGTATAAACTCTTTGCTAAATTTAGACAACGTTTTGCAATTAATTTAAGTTCCATATTTCATCTCGCGGGTTTTTTTTTGTATTTCTTGAAGCGCAATCTTACGATATCCTCCAGCCAACGTGCGGCGACTCCTCACGGCGATATGTGTGGGATGTCCACCACGTACCGATGGTGCATCGCCGTACGACTGGTAGTCCGACGATGAAACGGGCTGGGCGGAATTAGATCATGCAATTCCATCGCACGCTCCCCGTAATCTAACCGATAAAAAACCGACAAGCTGGTAACTCGGCGACGATATTCAAGTCTCTGGAGCTTTGACTTAACTAGTGCCTCATCGCCGATGAGCCTCTTGGCCCGCTTTTTGATTGACTCTAGTGCATCGAGCTGGTATTTGGCAGATCCTTCCCAGAGATGAGAACAGTACTCCATGCATGATCGAACTTGCGCTTGATTCAAGCTGAGCAGCTGTTCTGGCGTGAATTACCTTCGCAAGGATCCCCATTCCCCAGCTTTTTGGCAGCCAGCTGTGCCTTTGCCTCAATGTATGGTCCAAAATTGAGAGTCGATGTCAAAGTAACGCCAAGAAGCTCAAGATGGTCAGTTATTGGCACGGTCTCATCTTGGAAAGTTGGAGCTGGGTGAAATTGGCTGTTTTTAGCCGAAGAAAGACACGCCTGGGTTTTAGCAGCATTAAACCTGACCAGATTGGCATCGCCCCATTCGGAGACTGCCTGCAAGGACAGGTTCAAGCACTACACCATGGCCTCCCGGAGAGACTGGATCTGAGGCCCGGTAGCACGAGCGTTGGACAAGTATCTCTCAGCAACAGTGCTGTCGTCTACATAACCAAAGGTTTTAGCAGAACGTTAATAAACAGCAAGAATAAAGTTGCTGAGAGTACCGACCCCTGAGGGACCCCGGCATTAATATCCAAGTAGTCCGACGAGCAGCCATCGATAACCATTCAAATGGACCAATCTTTCAGGAAGTCTGCAATGCACAGACCACCGGGCAAATCGAATGAAGGAAGCTTACGAATAAGGCTTTAGTGCCATATCGCCATCCGTGCCATGCGTATCAAAAGCCTTCGAGATAACGAGGGAGACGGCAATCGCTTTCCCGTGCCTCTCGATGGCCTCACTCCAGATGTGAATGATATACGCAAGAAGATCCCCAGTAGACCGATTTCGGTGGAAGCTGTATTGGCGGTCACTTAGGATATCGTTTGCTTCTAGATATACCAGGAGCTTAATATTGAGTACACGTTTCATACTCCTACAGAGTATGGAGGTTACAGATATGGGTCTGTAGTTGGCCGGGTCAGCTCGACTGCCCTTCTTGGGCACGGTCTTTACGTTAGCTTGCTTCCAAGCATTCGGCACTTTTCCAGCCTCATACCGAAAGGCGGAATAGGCGAGTCAAGATCGGAGACAGTTCAGGCGCACAGGTTCTTAGAACAATTGCTGGTATTCCGTCAGGGCCGCTAGCCTTGTTCACGTCGAAGTTGCGCAGCACCCTACGGACGTCCTTTATTGAGGGATACGAATGTACGATAGACTCGTCTCGCTTCCATCAGGAGAAGGAGGGGGCCGCTCATCACCAGGATTCAGACGTTAAGATTCCGCAAAAAGAGAGGCAAATAAATTCACTTTCTCCTCAGCGGAGTGGGCCAGCGACCCGTCGGGTTTTAGCAGTGGTGGTAATGAGGGACGGCAGAAGTTCGACTCGGCCGACTTAGCCAGAGACCAAAACGCTTTACTACCGGCTGGGTAGGAAGCAAGTTTGGTCAAAATAAAAAAAAATAAAAAATTATTTGGGCCTCCATAGGCACTTATAAAACGTCGACAAAAGGCGCATGGTTCGGGTTGGTCGTTTCCTATGGAGAAGAACCGGCAAGAAACTCCATGGTTGCGCTAGCGCTAGCGAGAGCGATTATGCATCTCCCGTCCAGCATGGTCAGTGCACTGGTATGGGAAGAGCCACTCCTGGTGGTGGGCATTAAAGTTCCCCAGTAGCACTAATTGGGCAGAAGGGTACCGCTGCTGTGCCGCATCAGCCTTCGTTCATCTAATTACATAATTATACTTTAGAAAAAAAATACGAAAACTTACAAAGTACACTTTACTAATTAAATACATTAAATCCGATAGTTTAGACAAAATTACAACTTCTAAAACTATGAAACCACTTACGTTCAGAGAATCTCGCAGTTCGTTCGGAACGAAGTAATAACTATGAAAATTTATATTAATTTTTGATATCATCCGGTGAGTGAGGGAGGTGGAGAGAAGGGGTCGCGGGTGGATCGCAATATTGAGATAGCCGCCATTTAATTGAAGTGAATAATTGATCCTTGTATTACAGCAGGACCAGTGGAAATGTAGGTTACCTTAATATTTGAGTGCTCATTATCTGATCCAACCGCTTTTGTTCAAAATATTTATCGTAACTAAAGAGAGAGGTTGGTAGGACTCACAACAAGCCACACGCCGTGTGAGTTGAATAACTGAAAACAAAGTGAAGTGCTATAAAATAATGTCACAAGAACAACCCCTTTGACAGAACTTTATTATTTGACAAGTACACCTACTGCACTAGTATTAGTTCAGTAGTTCGCTGGTAATGAAAGAGCGTGACACGCGTACTTACTCCTACGCGTAACGTATAAATGTAGGCGTAAAAGGATCTGATTGTGTATCTAATAGTTTTTTTTTTTTTTTGGGTGGGAAATCATCCAATGACTTGTCCCGCTCTGGGTGAAGCGGGAGGGCGTGTCAGACTTTTACTGACTAAAACCCACCCGTGTTCCTTCAGTTGCTTGTGCCAGGGCCGCGGTAACTCTCTTTCAAATTTATCCGCGACCCTGACAGGCATCGGCCCTAGCGGACCCCGTCAACTTTTGCTGACATCTTTTTGAGGCGCGCGTGGAACACTACGCGCCGTCGACTCGGGCCTGGTCCTTATCGGACGGCGAGCTACCCATTACTCGCCGTCCGCAAGCCCGCGCCTACGGTGGCCGGAAATCGGCTTGCGACTCCCGACGCCCGGGGCGTCTCCTGCGGTGGCTAGGGGCGTGAGGGCGTCTCCGTTGTGTCTCCCTCACGCGTTCCGCCTCCTCCTTTGCGAGCATTACTGCTTCGCTGAAGGAGGTGACGGCTTCCCATGCGCTCTCGCTCCGTACCATGGCCTGAACCAGGGCCGGACGCGAGAGGCCGCCACCGCTGATCGCCTCCACGAGGACACGGCGGTGCTCCGCCCAAGCGGGGCAGACCTCCACCGTATGCTCCACCGTGTCCTCCGGGCGATCCACACAATGGTGACACCCGGGCGTTTCCTCCCGCCTTATCCTGAACAGGAACCTCCCGAAGCAGCCGTGTCCGGTGAGGACCTGCGTCAGGCGGAAGGTGAGGACGCCGTGGCGCCTCTCTAGCCACTCCTCAAAGAGGGGCCTTATCGCCGCAATCGTGGCGTGCCCAGCACTGGGTTGCGATAGTCGCTCTCTCCATGACGCCATGAGATCCTGCCGGAGCTCTGTCCGCCGGGCCACGATTTGTCGCGGCAACGGAGTTTCGCCCCGGCGTTTCGCCTCCTCGCGCCACTCCCAAATGTGCGCGAGGACTTTTGCCTCCAGATCCCATGGCGGCAATCCGGCAAGGAGGCTCGCCGCCTCACCGGAGACCGTGCGGTATCCCCGGACCAGCCGGATGGCCATGACCCTTTGGGACGCGTTCAACCAGCGGGATGGTCGCCGTCTCAAGGAACGCGCCCACACCGGTGCGCCATAAAGGGCCATGGACCGCACGACCCCCGCATAGAGCCTCCGGCAGGAGGCGTTTGGACCCCCTAGATTGGGCAGGAGTCGCTTGAGGGCAGCCCCGGCCCGCTCCAGTCTGGGAGCCAAACGTCGGAAATGCTCCACGAAATTCCACCGGCTGTCGAGGACGAGTCCCAGGTACTTCATCGAAGCTTTATACCCTAAGCTTCTAATTGTAATCAGCCGGTCGATTCCGTAGACATCGCACCGTGATGACTTAGGTGAGTTCAGCTCGAAGTGAGCTGGCATTCCAACCGATGCTAGGGAGTGACAGCTCACTTCTTAATTTGTGTTTTACTGCACACTGTAAAGTAATATACAAGTTCTTCTTCGTGTCGATGATTCCTTCACTAAATTGTCTTCGACCAGTATTCAGGCACGTCGACAGCCCTAGCGCCGGCCTCACAAAGGTCTTGCATGGTGCAGGTGTTTTTACATAAGGAGCAGGACAGGAGGTGGGGCATCGTCTGTGGGGTGGTTCCGCAGTCACACTGTGGCTGATTGGAGTACCCCCATCTGACTAAGTTATGCCTACAGCGGCCCACTTGGCTTCGTAAACGGTTTAGGGATTTCCAGATGAGCCATGGCTGTTTATGGCCCGCTGGGAGCTTTTCTGTAAGCTCAACATAGTCAGTTGGAGACGGGTATCTGAGAAGCCACAGATTCTTGCGAGCTTCGCTAAGGCTGTTGTCTGTTAATTATTTTAGTCGACTTAAGGAAGCTCTTCCGACTCTTCAATCGCCGTCTCCTTAGTTGCTTCATGTTGTACTTTAGGTGTTGGTTGTCGGTCTCCTGTTTGTGCTTTTTGGAAGAACAGGCAACTTCTCTTCGAACTTCCGGAGGGGCTATTTCGGCTAGCGGGTATAGTGCGTTATGTGGAGTTGGTTTTAAGCAACCAGTTATTATTCTGCAAGTCTCTTTTAAGGCTGCATCTACTTCTCGGGCATGAGCAGATCAGTACCACACTGGGCAGGCAAATTCGCCAGCTGAGAAGCAGAGAGCCAAGCCAGATGTGCAGAGAACGTGAGAAGAGGCGCCCTAGGTGGTGGATGTGAGTCGGAGGAGAAGGTTATTGCGTGTGTTAACCTTGAGTTTGGTTTTGACACAGTGGTTCCTAAAAGTCAAAGAGCGGTCTAAGGTAGCACCTAGGTAGACAGGGTTATCGTTATGTTCAATATCAGCGCCGCGCCATTTAATGCTTAATTTTCCGGTTGCCTGACGATTCCTCAAGTGAAGTGAGCACGACTGTGTTTTAGACGGATTAGGTCTTAGTGCATTGTCTTCGTAGTAGCCACTGAGGTTCGCCAGGGGCATATACAAGTTAAAGAACATAGAGTTGAACACTCTGGGGGCCGAGTCACCCACGTTTGTAGGAGAGTATACCCTTTGATTCCCTACACGTGGTCCCCGGGTGGTGCAAATCAGGTGACACTAACTGGTGGTAGGTTTCGGCCGAAGGCTTGTAACCATCCACCGGGCAAAGACGTACCGCCAAGCGGCCTAGCCATGTTCCGGTTACGACGCTTGGTGTAGCCATCTAGAGGAATTGGGTCGACGAGATAGTTGTCCACTGCAGGCAGACCAGCCTGACACGCGCTGTTATGGGCGTATCGGGAGCCTAGTCGCGGAGGGTAGCGGGATCCGTGGCACGGTGCGCCGCTGGCCGCCCGCAGGTAGTTGGGGGGCCAAGTAGTGTGCCAGCCAAACACTAAAGGCTGCCCCGCCAACTGTCGAAAAATTCCGGAATGCACCATCGTGCTGGTGTGCGACCAGATGGGGAGAGTCCGATGGACATTCCGGGGGGGCTTGGGGGTCCCCACAGTCTCCGGGCTAGTGCCCCAATGATGACGTCCTTTCAGTACGTGTCTGTAGGTTAGCAACGTGGAACCTCGTTTCACTGCCTACACCTCTCCCACTTTCACTCTTCTAAAATGAAAATGCCAAGGAAAAAGAATACACGATTTAAACAGCGGCTGCACCCCCTCCCCCACAAAGTGCATTTCACCAAGATTAGAGGTCTGCACTCAAATCTCTCTGCAGTCCACTACCACCTGGAGGCTGAGAAACCAACGCTGTTTTTCCTTACGGAGACGCAGATAGCGAGTCCGTCAGACGTGTCGTCTTATCTTACCCACGGTTTACTCTGGACTACAACTATAAACCGCGCCAGGTTGTATGTGCGCCCGTGACGACACTTGCTATCGGCGTTCCCGAGACCTTGAGACTGCAGATTTTCAACGCTGTGGGCTCTAGTGGACACAGGTCTGGATAAAATTATCTAAGCCTTTTTTTTTTTTTTTTTTTTTTTGTTTCGCTGGGAAAAAATGCATTACGCATACCCGCCCATCGGGGGATGGGGGGCTATGTGGGACTCCCCGGGCTGACTGGCCCGGTATACCCACTAAAATAACCCAGCGGCACTCCCGCATCGTCTGAGTGGAGGAGGACTGGGAAACCGGCACAGCCTTTACTTCCAGTCCTCCGCCGACGACCGCCCGCCTTTACAGCGGGGCCTTCACGCCCCTCCCTTAGTGGAGGGGCCCGGGAACGACCGCGAGTGCCCGGCCGTTCCCGCCCAACGAGGATGGTGATTGGTGCAATGCGGACGAAGGTGCCCCCGCACTATTCGTCCGCTAATCACCACCAGGAGGAGGGAGGAGACGATTATACAACCGCCTTCTCCCTCCCCTTCTCCGCCTGCGGAGCGGCGGCGCGAGAGGATCGTCCTCCCGCGCACGCTCCGCCGCCTCCTTTTGCGACATCACGTCCTCGCAAAAGGAGGCAACCGCCGCCCAGGCCTCCTCACTCCCCAGCATGGAGTTGACCACGCCGGGGAGCGAGAGGTCCTGCCCGATTTCACTTGTTAGGGCACGGCGCAGCTAAGCCCAGGCTGGGCACACCTCGAGGGTGTGCTGCGCCGTGTCCTCTAACGCGCCGCAGTCGTGGCACGCCGGGGTTTCCTCCCTCCGGATCCGGTGCAGGTGCGTTCCGAAACAACCATGTCCGGACAACACCTGCACCAAACGGAACGAGAGGAAACCATGTGGCCGCTCGAGCCAGCCCTTCAGGACTGGACCGAGCGCGTCCAGCGTCCGGTGGCCAAAAGTGGCGGAGGCGAGGTCCTCCGTCCAATGGAGGACGATGGCGTCCCTCGCCTCTCGCCGCACGGCCTCCCGCTCTTCCGCGGCGGGACGCTCACCCAGCGCCTTCCGCCGCGCCGTCCACTCGTACACTCTGGCGAGCACCCATGCCTCCAACTCCCAGGGAGGGGTGCCCGCCAGAGCGCACGCCGCCGAGTAGCCCACTGAGCGGTAGGCTCTCGCCACCCGCTGTGCAATGGCCCTTTGAGGCCTGCGGATGGCGGTTGCATTCTCCCTCCTTTGGAGGGAGTCCGCCCAGATGGGTGCCCCGTAGAGCGCCATACTCTTCAAGATGCCGGCATAGAGGCGCCGGCATCTGTCCTTGGGCCCTCCCAGGTTTGGGAGGAGCCATGAGAGGGCGTCCGCGGCTTTCAGTAGGCGCGTCGACAGCCCGCTGAAGTGCGGGCCAAAGCGCCACCTGCTGTCTAGCACGAGGCCCAGATACTTCATCTGGGCCCCAACCTCTATCCGGACGCCCTCCACGACGATGTGGGCGTCTGGAGGGCGGCGCTGCCGAGGCCCGTGGAAGAACACGGCCTCGGTCTTGTTCAGCGCCACCCTCAATCCTAGCCGGCGGATCCTCCCTGCGACCAAGGATCCGCCAGCCGAGGCCAAACAGGCCGCCTCCCCATAATTCCTCCCCCGGGCAACGAGGAGAGTGTCATCCGCGTAGCAGATGACACTCGTGCCCGGGAGGAGGGCTCCACGCAGGAGCCAGTCGAATCCGATGTTCCACAAGGGAGGCCCTAGCACCGACCCCTGTGGAACACCGGACTCCGCGCCGTAACGCCTGATCCTGGCCGTCTTGTCCACGAGGAGGACCTCACGGTCCTCCAGGTAGCTGGCCAGGATCGCCCGCAGATATTGGGGCACTCTGTGGTACCGGAGTGCCTCCAATATCGTAGAGTGGGGCACGGAGTTGAAGGCGTTGGCTATGTCAAACGACACCGCCAACACTCCGCCCCCCGACTCCACCGCCTCCTGCACTTGGCCCCTGAGTAGGGCCAACGCGTCGACCGTCGAACGCCCCCGTCGAAAACCGAACTGGGCGTCCGACAGGTCTGGCCCTACCTCCCGCAACAGGCTGTTTAGCCGGGTGGCGATGATCCCCTCGAACAATTTACCGACCTCATCGAGCAGAACGATGGGTCGGTATGCCGAGGGGGAGTCCACCGGGCGTCCCTCCTTCCGGAGGAGGCATAACTGCCCCTCTTTCCAGAGTTTCGGGAACCTCCCAGCCGTTAGGCACGCGCTGAAGAGGTCCCGAAACCTTTCCTCCATGAGGGACGCTGCGATGGCCACCACCCGTGCGGGGACGCCATCCGGTCCAGGGGCCGTCTTCTTCGCGCGGAGGCACAGAACCCCCGCGCGAAGTTCCTCCGCCGATACCGGAGGGACCTCCTCCTCCGGCGAAGCCACCACCCCCTGTGGGGGGTTCATTGTTGGTGGGGTGAAGTCGGCCCTGCGCGGAAACAGGGACCGGACCACCCCATCCAGCAACGCCGGCTCCAGAGTCTCCGTTAGTGGGGGACCATAGGGGCGTAGTTGGTTCCGCGCCGCCTTATATGGCCTCCCAAATGGATCCCTGTCGAGGCCCTCCAGCATCTCGGCCCTCGCCGAGTCCTTGGCGGCGCACATCGCCGACTTGAGGACCGTCTTTGCCTCTAGGTAAGAGGCGTAGAGGCGGTCCCCCCCGGCCTGAGATCGGGTAGTGCGCCGCCGACTCCGCGTGTAGGCCCTCCTGGCCTCCACGCACGTGGCCCGCAGCCCCGCCAGCTTCTCCGACCACCAATACACGGCGCGACGGGGAGGCGGACGGCGTGACCGAGGCATGCTGGCGTTGCACACCTCGGTCAGGGACCCTCTGAGCTGGACCGCTGCGGCGTCCACGTCCAGGACAGGCTCGACAGGGAGCGAGAGCCAGTCCTGGAGAAAGGCCGCCTCCTTGGCTGCCTCCCGGTCCAGACGGGTGAGAGCCCACCGCGGGAAGGGAGATTGGCCTGAACGGGCCGTCCCCCCCCGGGGGCCGGTGGAGATGTCGAACCGCACATATCGGTGGTCCGACAAAGTCTCCACCGTCTCCACCCGCCAGTTCACGACGCGGGCGGCCAGGGCGGGGGTGGCAAACGAGACGTCTACCACCGATCCTCCCCGTTGCCGCACACACGTGTGGACCGCCCCTCTGTTGAGGAGGGACACGCCGCACGAGGCCGCCCAAAATTCAGCGGCGCGTCCCCGGACGTTGCAGGAGGCAGCCGGGTTTCCCCAAGCCTCCGACTTGGCGTTGAGGTCGCCTATCACGGCGACCTGGCGTGGTGCCGCCCTCCCGGCGACTGCCGTAAGGATTTCGAGAAAATCCTCGAAATCCCTTAGAGGGCGGTTTGGGGAGAAATAGACCCCCACCAGGGCCATATCTCCCCCCCACGCGGCGGCCACGTATCCCGGTCCCCTCTCTAAAAGCGAGAGGGGAGGGGAGTCCGTGGAGGGCCGCGCCACCAACGCCACCAAGCCGTCCCGGTCGCCCAGCCAGGTACTGGGGACCGAGTAAGGCTCGGCAACCACCGCCACGTCCACCAACCACTCGGCCATGATCTGCATCAGCAGATCCTGGGCCGCCCCGCAGTGGTTGGTGTTCGCCTGGAGGATGCGATGTTCGGCTCTATCCATCGGACATCGCACCCCCCTCCTCCTCAGCCAGGCCAGCGGTGGCCGATACCCCAACCTCAGCCAGGCCAGCAGCAGCCGATACCCCAACCTCAGGGACGGCGGCGGTAGCGGCAGGCTGACTCGGCGCCTGAGCTTTTCCCCTCTTTGGGGGAGGATTGCACATCCTCCCCTTCATTATGTGGCCTGCCGGGCGGCCACTGGCGGCACACACAGCGCAGTGTGGCGCGGCGGCCTTACAGTCGGCGGATTTGTGGCCCTCTTTGCCGCAGCGGTAGCAGCTCTCTGTCCGGTCCACCGTGGACGGACAGAGGGCCCGGGTGTGGCCAACTCCACAGCACCTGTAGCACCGTAAGGGCTGTGCTTCTAGTGCCCGGACCGCACCCGAGCTAAAGCCGACATTTAGCCGCCCTTTATCAAGGACGGCTTTGGCAGCGGCGACTGGGCACTCCATGCGAATGGTTCCCATGCCGCCGCAGCCGGACCTGATGTCCCGGCTTCGCACCGCTGCGACTCCACAGCCCCCCAATGCTGCGACCGCCGCCATCACCTCCTCCTTGGTGACGGTATCATCGAGGTCGGACACCTCGATGGCCACCGTCTTCACGGGCCTGGCCACCTTGGCCGCGTCCGCGATGACCTCTTGCAGCTTTGCTGCGAAGAGGTCTGCGTTTTTTGCGCCCTCCGCCCCCGGGAACTCGAATAAACGAGCCCCGGCTTGTGTCCGCCGGCAGGAGACCTTGCCGATCCCCAGTTTTGTGGGATCGGCATTAGCACGCGCCCGCAACAATATGGACGCGTACGTCTCCCCCCGCTCCGCAGCCTCCGCGGTGAGCGTCACCACGACGGCTGCGGTCTTGGGAGGAACTAGGTTCCTCCTGGTGCCGGCGGTTTTGGCTGTGGGAGCAGCGCTGGCGGCCTTGGGGGACGGCCCTTTTCCCTTTCCCTTCCCTTTGCCGGTCGTCTGCGACTGGCTGGGAGGGGTGGTGGTGGTGGGAGCGGCAGGGACGACCGCTGTCGCCGCCTTGTTCTTGCCCTTTCCCTTCCCCTTGCCAGTTGACTGCGACTGGCTGGAAGGGGTGGCGGTGGCGGGGACGTTAGGGACGACCGTCGCCCCTTTGCCCTTGCCCTTCCCCTTCCCTTTGCCGACGACCCTGGTCCAACCAGCAGGGTTGGCAGGGGTGGCGGCAGGCAGAAAAGGGTCCTCCACCCTGTGTGAGGTCGGCTCCGGCTCTCTCCTCCGCTTGTCCGCGGCAAGCGGCAGCCGGTAGCTTTTCTCCGGCAGGAGGCGGTCCTCTATGCCTGCCAGGCAGGCTCGGACGAAGTCCCTCTCCTCCATCACAACCTTGCGGAGGATATCCTCTAGGTTGGTGGAGGAGGCGGGGACCTCTGCCGCAGGTCTCGGCTCAGCCTGGGCTGGCCGGGCCGTAGCCTCAGCCAGCTTTCGGTGCAGCTGGCTGACCTCCGACTGCAGGCGATCGACCCTCGCCTGCAGTTGCCGCGTCTCATCAGTCACTTTTCTCTGCACCAGCTCCGCAGTGATGCTTCGCATGCTGGCGGCCCTGCATTTAAGGGACTTCTGGAAAGTCCCTTTCAGGTGGGAGGACTTGGAGGCGACCACCACTATCTCCTCCTCGTCCTCCGCCGCCATCTGCTCCAGCTCGGCCAGGGAGTGGTCCGAGTACAAGACGCGGGACGCACCGTACCCGGACTTGGCACGAGCAACGCGCGTCCGTTCCTCCCTGGCCGCAACCTGCTCCTCCAACTCCTGCTGGAGCTGCGTCCGCCGAGCCAGGTTCAGCTGGCGTTGGGCGTCTGCCAGGCCCACGTCGTGGGTATCCACTGCCGTCTGCTCTTTAGCCTTAGCTCTCCTTGTAGGCTCCTTCGCCGAACCCGAGGAGCCGTCGGACCCTTCCTTAAGGAAGGCCCGCTTCCGCGATTGTGATCGACAACCTTCCTCGACCTCCATCGAGCTAGCTACCGATATAACGGACTCGTTATCGGAGTCCGACTCATCCGCCCTTCCTTCGTAGAAGGCTCTGCCTTCGTCCGACGCTGAAGCGTCGCGGTGGCCCTGAGAAGGGCCTTTTGGGTGGCCCTGAGAAGGGCCTTTTGGGTGGCCCTGAGAAGGGCCTTTAGGTTGGCCCTGAGAAGGGCCTTTAGGTTGGCCCTGAGAAGGGCCTTTAGGTTGGCCCTGAGAAGGGCCTTTAGGTTGGCCCTGAGAAGGGCCTTTGGTTTGGCCCTGAGAAGGGCCTTTGGGTTTTTTCATAAAATGCCCGAGGGACATCAGGAGACAACCAACAACAACAGATAAAACGACGTTTTCTAAAAATTAAACCTAGTTAGATTGATTTATTGCCTCCGAAAGGCCCTGCATACTTAATTTCATGAAAATCGTTGGAGCCGTTTCCGAGATTCAGATTATATATATATACATACAAGAATTGCTCGTTTAAAGGTATTAGATATTAGATAGATATATATATAGATCTCTCTCGGAAACGGCTCCAAACGATTTTCATGAAATTTAGTATGCAAGGCCTTTCGGAGGCAATAAATCGATCTAGCTAGGTTTAATTTTTAGAAAACGTCGTTTTATCCGTGTTTTCAGGAAATGAAAAACTGTTACAATATCATTAGAATACGAAGGTAAATTTCGCCACCTTCTGCAAAGTTGTAATAGCTCAGGTGAGAAATCGGGCGGTCCCGAAACCATAAGACCCGGGATCGAGACCAGGTGATTATTTTTTTCGTTTTTTTCTCTTTTTTTGAAGTTCATTCTTTTGTGAGAAAATCTATTATTTTTTGGCGAGTAGTAATACTATTATTTTTTTATAATTTTTATACCTTTAATTGTATAAATATAAATTCTTCTGGTGACTCTTGTTTGCACGGACGAATTTTAATGGAGCAACCAAAATTTACAAATGAATTAGTACGTCTCTTTTTAAACCGTCACTCACATTCAGAAGAATTTCACAAAAAAAATAAGAAACATAAACGCATATTTTGCTCTAGCATCCTTCAATGCAGAAGATGACAGAACAAATAGCCATGGCATTTATTCTTGTCATAAAACTTTTGGACATAAAGTAACACTGACACCAGATTCAGTCTCAACTATTAACCTCTTAAGCGAGACAATTAGTAGAAATAGATATTTTTCTTATGGATGAGGCTCCGATGCTTCCAAAATATGGTTTGCAGAACATTGATCAACTTTTGCGATCCATTGGAAATTTGGATCTCTCTTTCGGTGGAAAATAAATAGTACAAGGAGGAGATTTTCGCCAATGTCTGCCTGTACAGCCGCGTGCGAATAAAATTGAGTTATTAGATCTTTCTATAAAGCGATGCACCGATTCTTATGGTCCATAAGACTTTTAAACTAGAAGAAAATATACGCGTTGATATAGAGCAATTACATTTGCTGATTATTTACTAAAATTAGGCATCGGCGAACTGACCCTAAATACTATGGAAGAAATTGAATTGCCACAGAATATCATTTCAGGCAACAATCTTATTGATGAAGTATTTGGTAAATGCTTAGCCAATGGAAATTAAGAGGGGATGAAAGACTAGCAATACTTGAGCCTCTTAACAAAGATGTTGAAAAAATTAAGGACGATATAGTTGCCAAACTTCCCGGAGAGTACAAAATCTACTATAGCCATGACTCAATGAAAGATCAACCTGAAGGAGCAGTCGAATTTACAACAGAATTTCTCAATAGTGTCAACTTTTCAGACTCGCCACCACACGAACTAAAATTGAAAAAAAAAGCATTAATAATGTTGTTGTGTAATTTAGACGTATCAAAAGGACTATGCAATAGTGTAAGACTCATTGTAACAAGTTTGTTCAATCACATAATAAAGACAAAAATTGTTACTGGTGAACAATCCGGCAAAGAAGTACATATACCAAAAAAAGATGTAAATTCAAAAAAATGGTGAGGCAGCATTTCCTTTCACTATAATTAGTCTTCTCCTTTCTCTGTTATATTTTTGTCATATATTAGTATATTATGTATTATTGTATGTATGTATTTTATGTTATTATGTATATTTATTATTATTTAAGATATATTGTACATTGACAACCCTAAATTTCTCTCCTCTCTTTCAGCCCATCTAAAGGTTGTCTGTAAGAGATTGCCCTGTGCGATAAGACCGCCCATTGTACACTTGCTTTTATGTTTTATGTCCTATGTATATATTTTTTTGGTGTACAATATAGAATATAATAAATAAATAAATACCAAGGATAACCCTTGACTCATCAAAAGGACAACTGATGAGATGCACCATGCAGCGTCACCAGTTTCCCGTTAGGTCTGCATTTTCCATGACTGTCCACAAATCCCAAGGACAAACATTCGAATCTCTTGGGGTTGACTTAAAGTCCAGTCCGGTCTTCATGCATGGCATGTTATATGTAGCATTTTCTAGAGTTAAGGGACCAACTACGTTAAAAGTCCATCTTCCAAATAAAATACTCGTCATACCCGCTATATAGTATGGAAGGAAGTATTAGGTTAAGACCCGATTTTATAATTACATCCGTGATGATAAAAATCAACTTACGTAATCGATTGATAAACTGTAAAAAAGACGATTTACAAAATATAAAAAACCGAGCAAAGCTCGGTCATCCAGATACTAGAATAAATAAATAACAAACAAAATAGAATAAACACAGAAGGTGGGTCAAATTATGTATAATTATGTGTCAGTATAGGATGTGCCAGTATACACTAGGAGGGATCAAAAAGTAGTGAGAATGACATACTCCTTGGTAGGAAAAATAAAAAATACTGGCAGGCATAGCTCAGATACATATTTGTAATATTAATAAAGAAAAAAATCTTCGATTCTCTTTTGTTTTTTTCTGAATGTAGTCATTTGTTTACTTCGTGTCGGAACGTGTTCTCGAAAATGGAGAAAAACGAAGTGCGAGCCGTTATTAAATACCTCTGTTTAAAAAAGTTAACGACGCAAGAGATTCATTGCGATTTGGAGGCAACATTAGGAGAGTCTGCTCCGCCGTATTCCACTGTCGCAAGATGGGCTTCTCAATTTCGAGTAGGGAGAACGAGCACGGAAGACTAACATCGTTGCGGCCGTCCATCGACGTCAGTCACCCAAGAAAATGTTGCGAAAGTCGAGAAAATTGTATTGAGTGATCGAAGAGTTACCATCCGATACTTAATTCAAGAAACGGGCATTTCATATGAGAAAAGTCTCCACAAGATGGGTGCCGTGAATGTTAACCGACACTATGTAGCGTTACGTATAGTTCAGATGAACTACACGTAAGCCACGTTAATAATAAAGTTAAAAAAAAGTAAAAAAATAGGATATAGGTAAACAAATTTAAGATCCGGCTTCGCACGACGTGAGCAGCTAGGAAGATCCGGCTTCGCACGACGTGGGCAGCTAGGAAGATCCGGCTTCGCACGACGTGGGCAGGTATTTCTTAGCAAGCAGGCAGGCTAGGCAGCTGGACAGACACGAAGGCGTGGAATGCCCGAGGTAGGCAGATGAGCTCGCAGATGAATCGCTTACTCGTAGATAGGCAGTAGGGTAGCCAGCAGGACGAATGGGCTTGCACAGTTAGATGGTCAAGGCTTGAACCAATTGTCAGGCTAACAGACAGTAGCACAGGTGCAAGAACAGGCACCAAGGATTGCGGTGGCCGGGCTGTGGCGTCGTACGCCGGTCAAAAGAGCCCTTTAAACATGAAGCGGTGTTCGACAAGGTCAATGAAATTTAGGTTCCACACTCAATATATTTATATTTATTGTATTTCACTGAATTGGTAGATTCACAGGTCTTATATATAATAGTTTTAAAGAGATTTTCATATTCAAAATTACACCACGTAGTATTAAGTAGTAAAACGACTTTTAGAGTTCAGTCCAGATTCAAGACTAAAAAAGTGACACCCGTTTTTCTTCGTTCCGATATGTCATCTAAATTTTAAATTCGAATATCAATTAAAAAATCATGAACGAATAAAAACGGTTTACAGAGGGGCAGTCTGCCGCTGCCCTTATAATGAAAATTATAATGTACAACGAGCTTAACAAAAGCTATAGAGTATGGTATCTTATGTCTATGGTTTAAGAAAATAAAATAGACAGATGTCACGTCATATAAAAATGTCAAGAGTTAAAAATAATATAATAGTTTTGGATGTTAAAACAAATCTTATGATTTTCAGGTTTATACCAATGTAAAGAATACATAAAAATGGAAAACATGAGATGATACAATTTTAAAAGTAACGGTGATGAAATTTGTAAAATATATTATAAAACGTAAGTAAACTAAGACATGTGGAATGAACACCACAACTAAGAAGCAAAATCGACTTGACATTTCGAAGATATTGTTGGACAAGTTTCAAGAAGATTCTGAAAACTTTTCGTAATAATGGACGAAACATGGGTCCATCATTTTGACTCAGAAGGGATATTCTTGATTGATTACCTGGAGCGTGGAACCACTATTACAGGCCAATATTATGCAGCTTTAATTCCCAAGTTGAGGAATGCCATCAAAGAGAAAAGGAGAGGGAAACTTCGAAGGGGCGTGCTGTTTCATCACGACAACGCACCCGCGCACAGGTCGGCAGTTGCGATGGCTGCCATTCAGCAAGCTGGCTTCGAATTGGTTGACCAACGGCTAGCGATTTTTATCTGTGCCCCAAATTGAAAAAATATTTAAGGGGAAACAGGTATGAAGACGATAACGAGGTGACGGATGCCGTGGAGAGCTTTTTGCAGGGCCAAGACAAAACTTTTTTTCTGAAAGGGATTGAAGCCTTGGAAAAGCGCTGGACTCGGTGAATTACGTTTACCACAGCCGGGGGATTGGAAAGAAACCCGAAATGGTTCTAAACTTTTAATTATTAAAGTTAATTACAATTAATTATCCTAAAACTGACCATTCCAAGTCGAGGTTGGAACATGGAATGGTTACAACTACTAACTATTTACAACTAGCTAACCTACAGATGTCCAGTCCAAGCCGATGTTAGGACATGGAATGGTTACAATAATTAAATAGACTAACTACAACTAACTAGCCTACGCGAATCCATCCTACTCGATGTAGGAATATGGAATGAATCTTCTCGCAGGAAATGATCTTAAATATTAGCTTGGCATTGATGGATTCCGTGACGTCATGGCAGCATCGATGTCGAATTGAATGCATCGTCAACAACTTCCTACATCGATGCAATGTTTCTGAGTCAGCGAGTCTGCCAATTCCCAAGCTATGCATTTCTTGCTCAAGGTAACTGCCGATTCGACAAGGTCTTTGTATGTATATTATCTGCAATGTCAGCAAATTCCTATGCATACGTAACAGGTGTGTAGAGAGACTCGGAAACTATGTAGAAAAATAAATTATTAAGTTATCAATAGTCATTATATACTATCTCATTCTCACTACTTTTTGATCCCTCCTCGTATAAATAAAACATATTAAATGACACTGACCATGCTGGTCAGGGGGCAACGAGGGTGCCGGATGTTGATTCGCACACAGCCAATTGCTTGGACCTTCTGCTGACAACAGAACCAGACCGATACTCTGTGTCGATAACTTCACCTTTGGGTAGTTCCGACCATTGTCTGGTGAAGTCGGTGTCCGTCTACTGATAGAGGCACCCGGCGGGTTTGGTGGTACAGGTTGTAACGTAAGATCGGTTCGGGAACAATAAAGGCGAAAAATACTGGAATATCAGTTTATTTTGCGGTACCCCCGAAACACGTCATAAATAAAAAAGTAAATATAAAAAGGGTCTGGTTGCAGTTGGCTGGTCAAATTTTTCATACAGTAATTATATGTGTTGAGGGTGGAAGAATAAAAATAAAAAAGAAGGCCTGTCTCCTAAAAGCCCGCCGCGTGGACAGCCAACTCCACTCTGCGACGCTCTGCCTCGAGCGGACAGCCTCGACCTTAGCCGAACTCTCAGTCGTAGCCGAACAGTCGGTTTAGCCGGACAATCAGCCCCAGCCAGACACCTCTGGCCTCAACAATACAGTCTCTGGCCCCCACACGACACCTCCTATCGGAGGTAAGAAATCCCGTCGGGTAGATGAGCTGGCTCAATGTCAACACCACGCCACGCTGTTCGTGAGGGATTATTCAATCCTTGAAGAAATCAAACGGAACAATCGCCCTTCCGTAAAATACATCATCCCAGGTCCAAATCACATCCGTCAAATCATTCTAGTACAATTTATAATTAAATTCTATAAAAACACAATCACTAAATGAAACCCTGGTCGTCATATCCGAACGCACACGCCGCCCCGACTCGACACTCGACACTTCAGAACGTTCCAAGCCAAAACTTCTAAATAAAATAAATGCAATCGATTAATTGACAAACACCAAATCTAAACAACAATCTCCCGCAATCCCAAAACAAATCTCAATCAATCGCTGATCAATAAAAATGATTTTAAATATGCACCTCGTTCATTATTAGTCTTAGCTGAAACTTGCGCGTTTCTGAACGAAAATGTCACACTCCCAAATGCACAGCTGGCAGTCTGTCAAAACCATAGACATATGGCACATAAAATGGCTGCCGATGCTATGGTTGTGTCTCGTTATGTCACGGAACAAACACACATTAATAATACAAAAAATAAACAACCATTTGACAGCAGGACTACCACGAACACAACCACAAAATTCGGCACCTAATATGGCGAATATGGCACGTACCTACAACTGTCTCTACGTCATAACAAAATGTTGCTATAATGAGCAACAACTGAAATATTGTTGTCTCTTTTGTGAAATACGATTACTACATTAGAAATAATGAAACAAAACGATGTTTCACATTCCGTATCGTATTTCACTCATATTTGTATAAGATAATGTATGTATAGAACATCGCGGCGCCTCCATGTTTTTCCTAGCTCAATGGTCAAAACAAACAAATGGAATTAAGTAAATATAAATTTCAGAGGACGAATATCAAGTGATTCTAAGTTATTTTAGTGGAATAAATATGTTTATGGGGAGATTATTATCCCAAAGTGCAGTTCCTAAGTGGTTCCACAATTCAGCCACGAGTTTAGAACGAAGAAGCAACATTAATAAAAAACTTTTTTACAAAAAAATACTACCGACTTCCAAATAAGAAAACTAGAAAGTGAAAAATAACTTTATTTTTGGAAGTCGGTGTCTTTGATAGGTACCAATTTTTTAAGTTATGGACACCGACTTCCAAAAATAAAGTTATTTTTCACTTTCTAGTTTTCTTATTTGGAAGTCGGTAGTATTTTTTTGTAAAAAAGTTTTTTATTTTTCACTTTTTAGTTACCTACCTAATAGGGAAGTAGTTAAGTAAGTACCTATAACGACAGAATAGATTACCCGAATAAAATGAAACTTGAATATAACTGGTGAAATGAGAGATCTGCATACCCTTTTCGAGCGTACTGGCGTGATGTTATGTTATGAAATGGTATAAACAATAAACAGACATGCGATTGCAGCAATCCCGAGAGATTTGCCGTTATTTATTGAAGAGTTCTGTTGTATATCTCCGAAGTTCTTCATCAGATGTTCACCAAATGAAAATGGGACCAATTTCGGAATATACCCTTTCAAACAAAAAAAGAATTTTCAAAATCGGTCCACAATTGACGGAGATATCGGTGAACATACATAAAAAAAAAAAAAACATATATAATGTCGAACATAGAACCTCCTCCTTTTTTGGTAAGTCGGTTAAAAAGGGATGATATATAGTGAAACCCGGCAATGAACTGGTAACAAACTTTCTTTTAACACAAATTCATTCTACCAAAAAAAGGTGTTACAAGATCAGCAGATTGGGATGGCATGCGATCTTTGTTCGCATGCTATCCTTGGCAGCCTACTTGCTTTTCTTCGGATGATCCTTCGGCGTGCGCGGACGCCGTGATGGATGTGTTGCGTCAGGGAATGGAGTACTATATTACGTTCTCTGACGTTATAATATCCAGTGTTGACCGGCCATGGTTTGGCACCGAATGTTATCGCGCCATCGTGCTTAAATATGAGACGCACCTGGCAGGGGTCGACGCTCGATCGCGCAAAGCGAGTGACGTGGGCCAGAAGAAAAAGGCCTTAAACCGGGCTACCAAGTCCTGGAAGATGGTGTTACGAAAGGCTCGGTTCGACCACATTGGCCGAGTAAGGAACAAACTTGCTTAATTCTTACCCAGCAGGTAGTAAAGCGGTTTGGTCCCTGGCTAAGTCGGTCGAGTCGAACTTCAGCCGTCCCTCACTACCACCACTGCTGAAACCCGACGGGCCCACTCCGCTGAGGAGTGAGATCTTCTAGCGTATGCCATAACTTATGGAGTGTGGCCATCGGGAGCCACGGGGAGGTGCTTGCCGTTTCCCTCGACATCTCGAAGGTTTTTACAAGGGTCTGGCATGAAAGCCTTATAGGTAAGCTTCCTTCGTTCGGTCTGCCCGGTGTTCTATGTGACTGGATTGCAGACTTCCTGAGAGATCGGTCCATTCGAGTGGTTATCGATGTTTGCTCATTGGACGAATTTAATATCAATGCCGGGGTCCCTCAGGGGTCGGTACTCTTAGAAATATTACTCTTAGCAGACGACAGCATTGTTGCTGAGAGATACTTGTCCAACGCATGGGCTACCGGGCCGCAGATCCGGTCTCTCCGTGAGGCCATGGTGAAGCGTTTAAGCCTGTCCATGTAGGCAGTCTCCGACTGGGGCGATGCCAATCTGGTCAGGTTTAATGCTGCTAAAACCCAGGCGTGCCAAATACCAGCTTGTTGCACTAGAGTCGATCGCAAAGCGGGCCAAGAGGCTCATCGGCGATGAGTCATTGGTCAAGTCAAAGCTCCAGAGTCTTGAACATCGTCGGCGAGTTGCCAGCTTGTCGGTTTTTTATCGGTTACATTTCGGGGAGTGTGCGATGGAATTGCACGATCTAATTCCACCTAGCCCGTTTCATCATCGGACTACCAGACGTACGGCGATTAATGCGGCGTATTAATGTTTGTTGTTTATGTGTGCCATCGATACATATGGTGGACATCCCACCCATACGCACAAAACGTTTTGGGAACACGTTTATAATGCGTACAGCTAAGGAGTGGAATTCCCTACCGGAGTCTGTGTTTCCCGACAGCTACAATCTCGGGGTCTTTAATTCAAGAGTAAATAGGTTATTTTTAGGCAAGCGTGTTTCACCATCGACCACATCATCGCTTACCATCAGGTGAGATAATGGTCAAGCGCGAGCCTATAGAATATATTAAAAAATGAACTCTATTATGTATGTATGTGTGACTGTGTGCGTCGTTAGCGATGGCGGTGCGCGCTCTATCGCGAGTTAGTGTACTTTGTCGTGTGTGCGCCCTGGCGGCAAGCGTAAGTAAGTGGCGGCAAATGAGCGACATTGTCGCCGGGTCGGCGGGACGGGCGCGACGCGAGAGGTACTCCGCGGCGTTATGCGACCGATGCATATATCTGTAATAGGGCACTTGGTACTCAAATAAAAAAGCTAGAACAGCACTCACATTTTTTACCTATCAAAACACAACATTCTTGTTGTTGGAAGTCGGGTGACGACAATTATGTAAGCGTAAAGATAAACACAAGAGCGACATATTCTATTGAAACGAGTGGAACATCCCAATCGCGAGCAATATTTATTTATTTATTTATTTATATACACTTTATTGTACACCATAATAAACAAGAAAAAAGAAACTTAATACTATATTATACAATGGGCGGCCTTATCGCATTCCGCGATCTCTTCCAGGCAACCTGGAATATAGATATATTGAATAGAGCCACGCTCCATCCGTAAGCCTCGGGCAGGTGTCACTCTTGAGAGCGTGGTATTAATATAAAAAAAAGTTAATCAAAAAAATAAAAAAACTCGACTGCTTGAAAAGCGAACTAAAAAGACGTAAACAAGGAGAAAATCATGCTGTGCTGTCGGAGGATACATCTTCGCGAGCTGGCTGACCAAAACCAGACGTATCCTCCGACTGAACAGCATGATTTTCTCCTTGTTTACGTCTTTTTAGTTCGCTTTTCAAGCAGTCGGGTTTTTTGATTTTTTTGATTAACTTTTTTTATTTATAACTTTTTAGTTAATTTTTATTTCGAATTATGTACATTTAAACATATAAGTATTATATATTTTTGAAATCACCTCTTAAAATCCTGTATTTTGATATCCCACACGATAGGTTTGGAAGAAAAAAACAATTTGGGCCCCCACAATATGGCGCCCAAGAACCGCCATTTTCATATTTTCCAATTTTCATGTATCCAGTGACACTCGCGGGGTTAAGACGAATCGATTGACGTAAGAACCATCAAAATCGGCCCACGCGTTTGGTCTCTAGAACGCCACATAGGAACAAACATACATACATACATACATACTTACATACATACATACATACATACATACATACATACATATTTACATACATACATAGACTGATAAACACATTACCCTCCTTCGGCAGTCGGGTAAAAATAGCGAGTGAGAGAACGACGTGTGCAGCGGATCAGATGCACGTCGCGACGCGCTGATAGAGCGGACATACTGAATTACTGATGAACTGACGCGAATATGCTCGCTCACCTCACGGAGGGAGTATAGTACAGTTACACATTACACAGTCAATCAATCCACCTAGCTCTTTGTTTAGAGTCGGCTTCCAGTATAACTCCATGCAGCTGAGTACCTACCAGTATTGGACACGGAGCGAATGTCTATCAAATCAAATCAAATCAAATGTTTTTTATTTCACATAGGCCTACATGGGCACTTATAAAATGTCGACAAAAGGTGCACGGTTCGGGTTGGTCGTTTCCTGTGGAGAAGAACCGGCAAGAAACTCCACGGTTACTCTTTTAAAAAAATTGGTTTGTTTTTACAATATTTCCATGTTATAGTATTAGTGCTTAGATATGGGAGGACAACGTAGGCCCGACAATAAGTCGTAAGAAACTAAAAAAAATTGTATAAACGAGAGAGTTAACAAATGTTAACAAGCGTCTAGAAATCTAGAAGGCCTACAATGTTCACACATTCACAAAACAATCAGTAAAAGAATCTATACAAAGGAAAAAATAAATAAAAATATATAACAATACTAAATTTAACATGTGGCACAAATGTTGTTATCAGTGCTGTAACTATTCATAGCAAAGGGCTATAAAGATTATTGAAATCATTGTAAAAAGTCTAATTAAAGGAAGGAAAAAAAGTAAAAATGAGATTGAGAATAGGTAGAGACATCCACATATTTGTGCCGTTTATGAGTTACCAGGGAAGCCGCATGCGCAGAAGGAGCTAACATTTTAATCTTTAACGTAGTCCTTGATTTTGTAATATGCTTTTTTAATAAGGACACGTTTGATGTAGTTTTTGAACTTTCCATCGGTCAATTCTATAACTGGCTTTGGCAACTTGTTATAAAAGCGTATACTGTTTATAAGAAAAGACTTGCTAGTTTTCGTTAATCTGAATTTGGGTATTACAATTTCATGCTTACTTCGTGTATTTAAATTATGGAAATCGCTTCTAGTTTTGATAAGCCCTCGATTTTTTGCCCGCGGACATACAAAATACATTCCAATATATAAAGAGAAGGTAGAGTCAGTATATCGATCTCTTTAATTTTTTCTCTGAGGGACTCTCGTGGACTCATTTTATAGATTGCGCGGATTGCCCTCTTTTGTAAGATAAAAATTGAGTCAACGTCTGCTGCTGATCCCCACAGCAGAATGCCATAAGACATAATACTGTGGAAATAAGCATAGTATACTAACCTAGCTGTGGCTACATCGGTTAACTGCCTTATTTTCCTTACTGCATATGCAGCTGAACTTAACCGACCCGAAAGAGTTCTAATGTGCGCGCCCCACTGCAATTTTGAATCGATAGTAATCCCTAAGAATACAGTTTCCTTTATAACTTCAAGGTTTTTGCCGTCAAGATTTAAATTTAGGTCACGTTGTGGTAGATTTGGTAAGGAAAACTTCAGACATTTTGTTTTTTTCGCATTCAGTAAAAGATTGTTAGCTGCGAACCATTCAGAGAGAACAATTAGACTTTCGTTGACATGTAAGACATCCGTATCTTTCCTATCTATTTTAAAAAATAGCGAAGTATCATCAGCAAATAGAATTATATCCGATAATTTGGCCATCATAAAAGGGAGATTATTAATGTAAACAAGAAAAAGGAAAGGGCCGAGAATTGAACCTTGGGGCACGCTCATCTTGACTAGAGACCCGTTGACGTCGCCCCATTAACATTTACTTTTTGCTGTCTGTTTGATAAATAGGAGAGCACAAGATCAGCAGATTTTCCTTGAATTCCGTAGTGGTGTAATTTACAGATCAGTGTGTTGTGGTCGACGCAGTCGAACGCTTTCGAGAGATCACAGAAAATGCCAATGGCATCCTGGGACTTCTCCCAAGATTCCAAGATGTGGCTGATGAGTTTTACTCCCGCGTCCGTTGTCGACCTACCTTTCGTGAAACCAAACTGTTGACTATGCAGGATCTTATTTGAATTGAAGTGAGATAACATCTGTTCCAGCATGATTTTTTCATAGATTTTACTCAATGCTGGAAGCACGGATATAGGCCTATAATTAGAGGGATCACTCTTACAGCCTGATTTGAAAATTGGTACTACTTTACTGTGTTTCATTAAGTCAGGAAAAGTGCCGCTGTCCAAACATTGATTGAATATGCCTGTTAGGACAGGAGCAATTGAGTCAATAATATCTCCAAGAACCCTAACGGATATCCCCCACAAGTCTTCAGTATTTTTTACGTTGAGAATTTTGAACGCGTTTTTAATTGTATCAATATCTGACCTCCACAACCCAGTAACCAGATAACACGATACCCCTAGGCAAGACTGGTGTCAGATTGCCTGGCTTCTGCCACCTTCTGCCTACCCATACCGATTGTCAAAGTTCTACAAGTGACAGCCGGAAGCCGCCCGCTCTGCTCATGTGTGTGTATCTTGCTTACATAGTTGTGCGCTTCGTGCGACACTCGCGAGCGGAGCTCACGCCGCGGTCGACTGCATGCACCGAATCAGTCAGAGGATCAGCACAGCAATCAAAATCAATAAAAAAAGGCGAAGGTCGATGAATGTGTGTGTGTGTTTGTTTGTTTGTTACTTCGTCACGTTCAAACGGCTGGACGGATCTAAATTTGGTACAGAGATAGATTATAGTCTGGAATAGCACATAGGATCCCTTGGAATAATTTTCGACTTTCACGCGGGCGTAGCCGCTGGCAGAAGCTAGTGTTACTTATATGCTGCGTACTGTATGCTCTCTTCAGTACGACCATTGTATAGACCGTATATTATGTATAACGGTCCGCAATTCCAAGTCCAAGCGGGTCATATAATCCACCCTAGATCCTCAAGGAAGCAGCGTTCTAGTGATACTGACAATCTCACGAAGATTGCATGGGTTTCCGAAGTACTTTGACCTGTATCTAGTATGGCCATTAGCCAAGAATTGCAATATTCTAGTTCTGTCGGGTTATGTACTAAGGATTCAATGTAGTATTAATTATATTATTTACCTACTCGGCGTATGATTATATTATTATATATACCAAAATATAAAAGCTGCTCATTCAACCTGAAGCATGGATGTAATAAGTTAGCACATGTTCGGAACCTAATGTACGTGATACATGTCAAAGATTGATGGTCGCTACAACCGGGGCGCTGAGTGCTGACATGCGAGCGCTATCAGCTACAAACTGTGTGGATTTAGTGTGTGAGTCAATCTGACATGTGACCACAGTGCGAGCATCGATCTGTGTGCTCACAATGCGGCGACTTTGTGATCGTTGTCATGGGTTGCTTTCTTATGGGCTTATGAGAGTACGAGTATACTCGATAGTCAGTCAATCTGACTGACATAACTCTTATCTCCAGTATCACAGTCGCAACGTATAGTCATTACTATGTGCATCATTACTACTCGTATATCACATCCCGATATCATAACGTAAATATGACTATACAAACTTAAGTTCCAAGCTGTGAGCAGCCCTGCTACCTGGGTGAGCACATGCCTTGGTTACAGAGTACAGAGTACAGTCCCAGCGCGCGGAAGCAGCGCGGTGCCATCGTAAAACGTTTTCAATATCTGTAACGAGTGCCGCGCTCGAGGGAATCTCTGCGATAGTTTTATAATGCCGTAAAAATATGATTGTTATGATTGTGAAGCAGCGCAGTCGATTGAGCTGGTGAAGTACTCGCGGATACCACAGATGACGCTCATCAGTATTTATATTTATTAGTTTTAAATTCGTTTGCGAGCAGCAAAATTCAGCGATATCTAAACTTTGGCGTGGCTGTAGTTTCTAGCAAATGTATCAACAATGTAATATGTCAATCAACAATACTCTGGTTCTTTGCTTCAACTGGCACTAGTTAACAAATTAAGCATACGAACAAGTTTATTTCGTAGAAATCTGCATCTAGTTACAGTTGTGATCCCTAACAACTGAAGGCAGAAAATCCACATGAAAGAAACTGACTTCGTTTACAGAAAAATAAAATATTTCGTATTTACGAGTATAATCATCACACACATCCCAAGCAACACATAAGCCAGATAAGACAGTAAAAGTGTACTAATAAGCAGTTTAAAGCTTTATTACATAGTTATTAAAGCTTACGAGACAGACATATGCTGTATTGAATGGTTTTTGGGCTATTATTACTCTTTCGGCTTAATAAAGTCTTTATAACACCAACTTACTTTTTTGAAGCTTAATATTGGTCATGAACAGAACTAATAAAGATACGCTATTCAGTTTAAGACATCCCAGACCACTGAATGCTGCATAACAGCTGATTTGATAGCATTTATCTGTATAACTTTGTTATCAATTTTCATTATACTGCTTGATGCTGAATAACCTATGTTCTGTTCTCTTCAAGCTGTATTGCACTTCAATCATAAGCACTTATTCAGTAGCTGAATAATTGAGGTATTTTTGCTTTTTTTAAGCAGAAGGCTTTATAATTGAAAATGAGTAAGCTCTTTCAACTAACTAATAGCGCTTAGCGCACTATTACCATCATATACAGCTAATAGCGTTAACAAATATGAAATGAAGATTTTTATACAGAAGATAACTGGATATTGAAGAGTCATAAGGCTGTTATAACTCTACTAGGTAACAATGACAAAATGTCGCCGTGTAAAAATATAAACAAACATGTCTTCAATATATGGAAAAACAGGCAAAGAATGGGAGAAATAAAACTGCGTTTGACATGAAACTGCGTTTAATTAATTTTGTTTTTGTTGTTTTTGCACACTAAAATTCGCAAAAGCATTGAAAATTTTTTACTCATAATATCTAACCTATTACAAAATTCTTTTTTAACTCTTGAATGGTAGCATTATCTTGAGGCGCTTAAAAATTTACAGTAAATATATATATTTACTTTCACAATAAAGTTACAAGCGCAGTAATAATTCACTCGCCTTTAACATAAACACAAAAAAGAAATAACTTAAAAAATTCAATAAATACTCATTGCAGATTGACATCTTGATAAGAATCACAAATGGTGAAATTAAAACTATAATTTCACAATTTTATTTGTATAATATCTCCATAAAAGTACAAAAATAATCTAAATACTGAATAATGACTGACTAACTGAATTTGAACACTTTTAACTGGTTAAAAGAGCTGCAATAGCTGTTAAAAAGGTTGATCAGCGAATATACAGACGATATTAAGCTTGTTGTACATTTATTCAGCTACTATGTTGCGATTATATTGCTATTATACAAATTAAAGCACTTTATTTTGTGCCCAAATTGCTTGAATAATAAATAAATAAATAAAATAAGTTTATTGACACAAAATACCCTTGTATACAATACCAATACATTTCACACAGATACATTGGATTTTGGAAAAGGCTACACAAATAGTGAAAAACCCTGCCTCCTAAACTAGGGGAACCCTGTGACCTAGGAGAAAAACATCTGTGTAAGCGCTTATCCAGACATTATCCAGTCAACTATGTCAGCTTGAAGTTTGCAGAAACGCTTTTATACAATAATTATTCAGCCAATCTGTGTTGCTTGGGATAACATTTAGGTTTATTTATATGAAACTAGCGACCCGCCCCGGCTTTGCCCGTGACATATCTAATATAACAAAATAACCTTCCTCGTTTATCACTCGTAAGGGGTTGGTGATAACATTTAGGTTTATTTATATGAAACTAGCGACCCGCCCCGGCTTTGCCCGTGACATATCTAATATAACAAAATAACCTTCCTCGGTTATCACTCGTAAGGGGTTGGTGATAACATTTAGGTTTATTTATATAAAACTAGCGACCCGCCCCGGCTTTGCCCGTGACATATCTAATATAACAAAATAACCTTCCTCGTTTATCACTCGTAAGGGGTTGGTGATAACATTTAGGTTTATTTATATGAAACTAGCGACCCGCCCCGGCTTTGCCCGTGACATATCTAATATAACAAAATAACCTTCCTCGTTTATCACTCGTAAGGGGTTGGTGATAACATTTAGGTTTATTTATATGAAACTAGCGACCCGCCCCGGCTTTGCCCGTGACATATCTAATATAACAAAATAACCTTCCTCGTTTATCACTCGTAAGGGGTTGGTGATAACATTTAGGTTTATTTATATGAAACTAGCGACCCGCCCCGGCTTTGCCCGTGACATATCTAATATAACAAAATAACCTTCCTCGTTTATCACTCGTAAGGGGTTGGTGATAACATTTAGGTTTATTTATATGAAACTAGCGACCCGCCCCGGCTTTGCCCGTGACATATCTAATATAACAAAATAACCTTCCTCGTTTATCACTCGTAAGGGGTTGGTGATAACATTTAGGTTTATTTATATGAAACTAGCGACCCGCCCCGGCTTTGCCCGTGACATATCTAATATAACAAAATAACCTTCCTCGTTTATCACTCGTAAGGGGTTGGTGATAACATTTAGGTTTATTTATATGAAACTAGCGACCCGCCCCGGCTTTGCCCGTGACATATCTAATATAACAAAATAACCTTCCTCGTTTATCACTCGTAAGGGGTTGGTGATA
Source organism: Anorthoa munda (assembly GCA_945859665.1). Taxonomy (NCBI): domain Eukaryota; kingdom Metazoa; phylum Arthropoda; class Insecta; order Lepidoptera; family Noctuidae; genus Anorthoa; species Anorthoa munda. The sequence goes on along the minus strand of OX243913.1, from coordinate 28,771,645 downwards.
ACATTTAGGTTTATTTATATGAAACTAGCGACCCGCCCCGGCTTTGCCCGTGACATATCTAATATAACAAAACAACCTTCCTCGTTTATCACTCGTAAGGGGTTGGTGATAACATTTAGGTTTATTTATATGAAACTAGCGACCCGCCCCGGCTTTGCCCGTGACATATCTAATATAACAAAACAACCTTCCTCGTTTATCACTCGTAAGGGGTTGGTGATAACATTTAGGTTTATTTATATGAAACTAGCGACCCGCCCCGGCTTTGCCCGTGACATATCTAATATAACAAAACAACCTTCCTCGTTTATCACTCGTAAGGGGTTGGTGAAAACCGCATGAAAATACGTTCAGTAGGTTTGAGTTTATCGCGTACAGACTACAGACGCGGCAGGGGACTTTATTTTATGTAATGTAGTGATAAAATATTTACAACTTTGCACTTGCATGGCTTATGGAACGTCGAATTGGTTGTGTCCTATGGAGAAGAACCGGCAAGAAGCTCCATGGAGCCTTGAGTGACTCTTATAATAGAAGACAGAAAGTGCCTAGTGTACTGCCCTCGCGAGCTCCAGCCCTTCTGCATACTTGCTTGGAGTATGTCTGATGACGTCACAGTTGCGGCAAGTATAAGTATGAACCGTTACTTGCGCTACATAAAGTTTTAACAAACGCACGACCACTACTTAAAAAACTGCGCTGAAACGCGCCGCTCACCACAAACTAGTTTATGTGCATCTTGTACTGCGCAGCTGTCCTGGTTCCCGCGGTGCTTCACGACCAGTACTTACTGCATTACAATTAATGTCATTATTTTGTTTTCTTCATAAGTACCTTACAGGACAAGATAGTTCAGCCTGTGTTCATAAGTGCGTTGTTTGTGAAACCTTCATAACAAAACGTAGTACAACGCAGTACGCCGCAGATATTACGAACAATTATGTAAGAGTAAATAGTTAAGGGGTGCAGTAACGGCGACTCTGCCGAGTTCCGCTGATATGTTGAATGAAAACACGAACCGTACACACTGTGCACAGTGCTGACACAGATTAGACAGAATTTGTTCTATTGTTGGTGGTTTGACCGCCATCTCACTTGATGGTAAGTGATGATGTGGTATAGAGCTTGCTTGTCTAGAAGTAACCTTTTCGCTCGCGAAATTTGTGTCGACTCTCGCGTCATTCGCACACACTCGGACTCGCTCGTCGTACATCTAAATAACGCGTGACGTATGAGCGCGCAGTTGCATGATACACGATTGTGTGCCGCTCATAATACTCTAACAGAATTTATGAATTTCATTGTAGCCTCGCAACTGGATCGTCCCTGGAACGCTCCTAACAGTTGGTTCGTTTTAACAGTGCTCCAAACTTTAAATTTTAAAATTCAAAAAGTTGTACTTTTGTGAGTGTTGCCGATTGTACTAATTGGCTAATTAACGTTGCTATCGAATAAAGTGAACCATGCTAAGCTCTAATCACTGGCTAAAAAGTTAAAGTGAAAAACATTTCGAAAGTCGTATCAAACGGCCGCTGTCATCGTATGTTTGTCAGTGGGCCCCCGCAGCCAGCTTGCCACCCCGCTGTCGCCCGATATATGCATCACATCGCAACAACGCAGCGCTGTAACGCCAATTGGCTATCGTCTACCTACCTTCGCTTTTCGCTGCTGACCACTGGATGAGAAATTCTTCGAGAGCCAAGGCTAAGTATTTATTTTGTTTCCACAAAGGCCAAGAAACGATCTACAAACTTGACTGAAATGACTACACGAAGCACATCACCTAAATCAAAGTCAACGCTTGAATCAGACCTAAATAAAGTGGCTTCTACTGAGGTCATTAATTCACCCACAAAAATATCTCAGCGAAAAAACAAAAGAACACGTTTACTTGAGGAATGCACGCGTGAGAACTTCGCCTCCTTTAAAGAAGAGATTTTGTCCATGATTAACGAAAATCGTGTTTCTCATAACAATCGTCTCGACAAATTGGAAGAGTATTTGATCTCTATTCAGGAGCAAAATAAAGTCATACAAAAATCTAATTTAGACATCGAAAACTCAGTATCGCACCTCTCGATAAATGTTAAGGCTGTCGAAGACAAAATCGATCGACTGGAACATGAGCGGAAACAAATACAATTGCGGATATCGGTTTTGGAAGAAAAAATTGACTCACATGAAATCAATAGTCTGAAAACGTTTGTGGAGGTTAGAAATGTCCCCAAACAAAAGCAAGAGAGGAAGCTGGATTTGTTTGGTTACGTCATGAATCTATCCAAGTCCGTGAATAACCCGGATTTGTCTAAAAACGACATAAGAGATGTGGTTCGTATGCCATCTAAAAAAGACTCAAGCAGTGCCTCAGTTGCAATTGAGTTCACCAACACGATTGCCAAACAATCTTTTTTAGAAGCGGTAAAAAAACACAACCAGTCTAAACTGTTACCTAACCAACTCAACTCCAACGATATGGGCATACACACGATAAAACAAAAGATCTACATCTCGGAACTACTCACTGCTAAAATGAAGCGCCTCCTATTCCTTACGCGAGACTTCGCAAAAACAGCTGATTATAAGTTTGTGTGGACCTCGAATGGGCAGATATATATTCGCAAAGTTGAAGGGAAACCTTACATCCGAGTCAAGAACGAAGCTCACTTAAATGAAATAAAGAGTAACGATAAATGACTAGTCCTAACGCTAATACCTAACTTCTGCTTGTTTAACCTTGCATCCCTAATATTATTTTTATTATTTTATACATATAATGCATGCTTAATGTTAATTAATGAATATTTTTGTACAACTATGAAATCTGACATTGTTACGGTACTCCTAATACAATCTAAACAAACACCATACATACTAAACACCTACCCATTCACCATGATCACTGCTCACACTATTATTACAATACTTCTGCACTTAAAACATAACTCACCTTCTAAAATAAACACAGCACCACCAAATGATAACCTGTTCAGCTTCAATTGTTTACTGCACAAAACTGTTTTAATCTCACTCTCTACTCAAACGATATTGCACACTACAACACTATTCACACTCTTAATCACCATAGTTGTAACAGACACGTTTTCCACCTTAATAATCATAATAAATAATACGCTACATGGCCACAACACAAATCTTACGGCAAATAATTACGTAACTGGTAAGACTGGAGGATTATATACGGTAACGTCACAGCTACGCTTACAAAACTGACTCCTTATAATCTTATAATTTATACCACCTACCCACACTTTGACGGTTCGCATTTTCTAAACGTAAACATGCAGATGCCCGCACTCCCGATTTTTTTTTTTCGTGCGTATACATATATATACATATGCGTTCACAACTCCTTGTTTCTTTTGTAATACCTGTTATTCTAAATGGCTAACATAAACATAGAACTTGATGACTTAACTGTATCGGAGTCTGTGGTCTGTGATGTTTTAGATTGTTATAGCCTTATTTCAGGCAGTAAAACAAACATTAAAATACTTACGCAGAATATACGAAGTATTTCTCGTAACTTTGATGAACTTATTGTCCTCTTGCACTCACTAAAGATGGAATGTGACGTTATTATCCTCACTGAATGCTGGTTATCATGCAATCTTACTATTCCTAACCTACCTGGCTACAAGTCTCATACAACACAGTACTATAGGAACCAAAACGATGGAATAGTAATCTATTATAAAGAATCACTTAATATTGACGTAATTGAACCACCTTTTTCCGAAAGCAACTGTCTGATTCTAAAAATAAATAATGACACAGCTATAGTAGCATTGTATCGGTCACCGTCATACAACAATTTAACTCCTTTTTTAGCTTCCCTCAGTACTACTTTATCGAACCTTAAAAACATAAAATCAGCCGCTATAATAGGAGACATTAATATAGACATCTCATTACAATCACGCGATGCCAAAGCACCCGAATACTTAAATACGACAGCCTTTCAGGGATTCTTACCAGCTCATAATTTTCCTACCAGGCATGGTAAAACTTGTCTCGATCACATTCTTCTTAAAACTAAGCTTAAATCTCAAACCTTCGTCTTAAATTCCACCATTACGGACCACAATGCGGTGTTACTCTGTATCTACCAAGCCCACAAAGAAAATCTGCCACCATCTCATGTATCTAAATTTAACGTTGATGCAATCCGTGAACAGCTGAATAACACAGACTTCAATTTTATTGGAGAAACAGATGATCCTAATCAGGCCATGGATAAATTTGTTATGACGTTACAAGAAATTATATCTAAAAACACCACTAATGTTAAAATTCCCCGGAAGAAACGCATTATTAGACCCTGGATCACTCCAGGATTGCTCAAATGCATACAAAATAGGGATCGCCTGCACAAAAACTCACAAATCACTCCAGATAATCAAACCCTAAAATTAACATACACCAGGTACAGAAATTTCTGTAATGATTTATTGAAAAGACTTAAAAGACAACACGATAAGAATGAATTGGACAAAAATTGTAATAACAATAAAAAACTCTGGGAAGTTATCAAAAACATAACAAACACAAATAAAACTAAATCAGTTGCCACCGACCTTCTTGGTGATTCCCCTCAAACATCAGTGAACCAGGCTAATGATTACTTTGCTAGTGTTGGAAGTTCCCTGGCCAATAAGCTTCTAAACTGTCCATCAATGGCTCAAAATCCTTTTGACGCTCCCGCCTCAAACCATTCGACCAGTAACTCTTTTGTACTACTAGACACTGATGAAAACGAGATCCTGTCACTTATAAATGGCTTAAAATGTTCTAGTGCAGTCGGACATGATAAAATATCTAATAGACTACTTAAAGATATAAAGGATTTCATTGTCCCATCCCTAACCCATTTATTCAATCGTTGCCTTTGTCGAGGTGTCTTCCCAGACGTACTTAAAAAAGCTATCATTATCCCTATCCACAAGGCGGGTGACAAACACCGTGCCTGTAATTATAGACCAATTGCTATACTACCTGCTATTTCTAAGATTCTGGAAAGAATTATTAATAGTAGACTTGTTAAATATCTCGAAAGTAACAATTTGCTTTCCTCTTGCCAATTTGGTTTCCGTTCTGGGAGGTCAACAGAGGATGCGGTGCATAAGCTTACTGACCATATTATTAAGAGACTTGATTATGGGAACAAAGCACTTGCCATCTTCCTTGACCTTGCCAAGGCGTTTGATACGGTTTCTGTCCCGCGTCTTCTAGCTAAATTGGAGCGCCTTGGAATAAGGGGGTTGCAGCTAAAACTGTTTCAGGACTATCTGAGTGGTCGTAGACAGTGCCTGAGGGTGGATTCCCACATTAGCACTGATCTTCCTGTCACTTTTGGTGTCCCACAAGGCTCTGTGCTGGGACCTACACTTTTCTTAGTGTACCTCAATGACCTCTGTGAACTAAAGCTGGAGCAGGGTATCATTATTTCCTATGCTGACGACACAGCCTTGCTATTTTCTGCTAATAGTTGGGAGGACACCTTCACGTTGGCACAGAATGGTTTCAACAGGGTTTCAGACTGGCTGAAGCAAAATGTTCTCACCCTGAACTCAGGCAAAACTATGTACATGCCCTTTTATACAAGAAGTCCTTATAAACCCCCCATAGAACTTACCCTTAAATCTCACTCTATTCATCCCCACCCAACAAATGCCACAACATGTAATTGCCCTTGTCTGACCAGGCAATCGGAGGTTAAATATTTGGGTGTCATACTGGACTCATCGCTGAACTTCAGTGCACATCTATCATTACTCCAATCCAGACTGAGAAAACTCATCTATGTGTTTAAGAATTTACGGTGTGTGGCAGATATTTTTATTTTGAAAAAGGTTTACAGGGCACTTTGTCAATCGCTTCTAACTTACTGCATTTCATTAACGATAGACCATAATTTATCATATAAGGCCCATATTAAAGCTTTGTCGGGACGAGCAAGAAAATTGATTTATATCTTTAAAACTTTGCGACATGTTGCTGATCTCAAATTATTAAAACAGGTTTATTTCTCTCTTTGTCAATCTATTATTAATTACGGCATAATTGTATGGGGAGGAGCTACCAAAACTACTCTAAAAGGCCTTGAGATAGCTCAGCGTGCAATTCTAAAAGTTTACACTTTTCGTCCAATTCGCTTTCCCACAAACATTTTGTACAACTCATGCGAAGTCCTTACAGTGAGACAATTGTTTTTACTCAACATTGTACTAAAACAACATGGTGAACTCATATATGATACTGATCTCACAAAGAAACGCAGAAAACATGACGTTGTGGTCCGCATACATAAACCTAAAACCTCTTTCATAAAGAGATTCTTCGTCTTTCTAGCACCACATGTGTATAATAAAATTAATAAATCCATAAATATTTTTTCTCTTAACAAATTCCATTGTAAAAAGAAGGCATATGAATTTTTAATGAAACTATCATACGAAGACACTGAAAAATTTATTCAAATAATCAGTTAATACTTTTGTTTGTATATCTATATATATGTATATTCACTCTACTCCTGTGCATTTATCATGTAGACATATGTATACACTTACACTTACACACACAGACACCCCCGCACACACACACTTACACTCTCATCCTCACACACAAATACTCACGCACACACAAAAAAATTGTTAGTAATTTAAGTTTAGTTTACCTTAATTTCTTATTTCTCTTTGATTTGTAATGGTCCTAACTCCTACATCTTGCTAATTCAGGTTACCTAGTGTATTATTTCTGAGGGGAAACGGCGCTGTTAGCTGAGATACAGGCTCACGCCTAGTTCAGCTGCGGATGCTCATTCTCTTATCTATAATTAAACTGTAAGCCTAATATTTGTAAGAATGTACTGTACCTACCTGCTGTTTTTGAGTAAATAAATATTATTTATTATTATTCCTTTATTGATTTCTTTTCTTATTTACTACATTTTTAAATATTTTTATAAAATAAATTACAAAAAAAAAGATTAAAAAATATAGAAAATAGAGGCCAACCGGTATCGGGAACAGGGTCCAAGCTACAGGTGGTTAGGGCTCCAGAGACAGGAACCTCCTCACAATGCGAGCCGTATCGAGGAGTACTGCCTTCTGTATCAGCCCCTTGATCCAACCGCCCAATGACAGCCTCGACAGATGGTCGTCGAGGCTCTTGGCCATCAGGCCGTTGGCCGTAACGACAATCGGCACAATGATTGCCGAGTCCACATTCCACATGTCGACAACCTCGTGTGCTAAGTCGAGATACTTGATTTGTTTCTCTTTCTCAGCTTTCACGAGGTTCTCGTCATGCGGGATGGTGACATCGATTATCATTGTGCGGCGCGCTAATCGGTCTATCACCACTATATCCGGCTTATTGGCAACAATAGTCCTATCAGTGATGATAGACCGATCCCAGTACAACGTGACATGGTCATTTTCGAGAACTGGGTCGGGCACATACTTGTAATATGGTACCTCCGATTCCACTAGATTGTACTTCAAAGCAAGTTGCTGGTGAATAATCCTGGCCACTTGGTTATGCCTGTGTAAGTACTCGCCGTTAGCCAGACGAGAACAACCAGAGATAATATGTCGGATGGATTCACCTGGGTGGTGGCATGCCCGACACACGTCAACCGTCCCATCCTTCATTATATATCTCCGGTAGTTATTCGTCAGGATAACTTCGTCCATAATTGCACAGACAAAACCTTCAGTTTCCCCGAATAGGTCACCAGAACGTAGCCAGGATACGGACGCTGGGAAATCTACATCGGGCCCATGGAGTGCCCGATAAAAGCGTCCGTGTAGCTCCTTGCCTTGCCATACCTCTTTGCGTTCATCAGTAGTTAGTATTACAGGCTTGCGCCAGTTCTCTTTAGCCATGGACAACGGGGTGAGTCCCTTGTCCACTGCGACCACATCCCGGTGCATACCCACTTCAGCTTTCAAAAAGTATTCTCTGAGGCTGCACACCTCGCGGTTGTGAAGAGTCTTGGCGTTTAAAAAGCCTCGACCCCCACACTTCCGCGGGATGTACAGTCTCATCACCGATGATCGTGGGTGATGCATCCGGTTTGCGGTCAGCAGTGTCCGGACCCTCCTGTCAAGAGCGTCGAGCTCGGTCTGAGTCCATTTGAGTATGCCGAAAGAGTACATCAAAACCGGCATGACCCAACTGTTGAAGGCGCGCACCTTATTTCCGCCCGACAAAAGGCTATTTAATACCTTTTTCAGGCGGCCAAAGAAACGTTCCTTCAGCAGTTGCTTCATGTCAGTACTGTTGATGCCTAACGCTTCCGACATACCCAAATACTTGTAAGTTTCAGTCGAGGAGAGGTGTCTAAGGTGTATGGAATCAGAGAGTTGAATTCCCTCGGATTCCATAATCTCCCCTTGCTTTACATGCATGACTGCACATTTGTCCACACCAAATTCCATCCTGATGGAGTTACTGAAGGTTTCAGTTACCTTCAGTAGCTCCGTCAGTTGGAAATTGTTGGGGGTAAAGAGTTTCAGATCATCCATGTAAAGGAGGTGAGATATGACCTGACCACCTCTTCTCAACCGATAGCCTAGTCCTGAATCCTCCAGCAGTGTACTTAGAGGATTCAGGGCTAAGCAGAACCAAAGTGGACTCAAACTGTCGCCCTGAAATATCCCCCGCTTAATCCATACAGGCTCATCATCCCCCTGAATCGGTCGACATCCTGGATATCGAAGGACTGTCTTCCATTGACTCATACATGACTCAAGGAAGGTGCATAGTGTTGCATTTATTTTGTACAACTCCAGCACCCTCATGAGCCATGTATGTGGCACAGAGTCGTAGGCCTTCTTGTAGTCTATCCAGCATGTCGACAGATCCTTGCGGGATCGACGAACCTGTTGGCTTATGGCCATGTCAATGAGGAGTAGCTCCTTAGTGCCGCGGGACCCAGTCCTACATCCATTCTGAGAGGTAGACATTATTGAGTTAACTTCAATGTGTTTATCAATTTTTGCTCTCAGGATGGATGTAAGAAGTTTATAAACCGTCGATAAGCATGTTATTGGTCTATAATTCTTGGGTTCCGCGGGACTACCTGTCTTATGGAGCAGGTGGGTAACGCCTGTTGTTAAAAACTGCGGCAGCGACCCAGACTCTAAACATGACTGGAATTGAGATGCCACTAACGCGTGTGAGCTGCTATACCATTTTAGCCAGAAGTTATGCAGTCCGTCCGGTCCCGGAGACTTCCAGTTCGGTAGCGGACGAACTGCTTTGGCTACATCAGATGGACTGATGATTACTTTTTCCATTTCTGGTATAGCTTCACACACGCGCTCGACATCACGCATCCAGCCACCCTCAGTGTGACAGACGGGCACCGACCAGATGCTTCGCCAGAATGTACTCGTGGCGTCATCATCCGGGCGGCACACGTCAGTCACATTTTGTTCAGGTCGCTCCCAAGTTCTGTATACCCACCTCTCATCACTCTGGAACATGCGATTCTGCGAGTACCGGTCAACCCGCCGCTTATAACGCCGAATACGGCTGGCCCATGCACAAACTTTCTGCTTCAGGAAGTCGATGCGCTCCGTGACCCGGGACATGTATTCTCGAGGGCTGATTCCAGTCCCCGAAAATGCCCGCCTCACGAAGCGCATCACACGTGGTCGTGTATTGCCCTCCCTGAAACAGCATAGTTTGCCGATGAGTACCCTAGCCCCATCGATACGCCGTTCGATCCTGCATTGCCAAGCTGGCACGGCAGGCTTTGGCCGAGTAGTCACGTTTGGGAACTTAACATTCGCCAAACGACATGCCGCAACAGCCCCGCAATACAGTATTGAGTGCGTATCAACGAGGCTCTCGCTGCTTTCAAAGATGTTCTTAAGCAGCGAGTCCAAAGCACACACCAGCGCCCTATTCTTCTTGTGCATAGGCAAGCGTGGTAATCGGGGTCTAAGTTCAATTTATATATTATTTATTATTTGTTATTTTTTTTTTTTTTTTTTTTATTTAGTTTTTATTATTATTATTTCATGTTGGGGCGGAGCTGCCAAAACCACTCTGCTTCCACTTGAAATAGCACAACGGGCAATTCTAAAAGTTAGCTCCTTCCGACCCATAGATTACCCCACACATCTTTTATACCAGTCATGGAACCTACCGACCGTACGCCAACTCTACATCATAACTACAATCCTAAAGCAACACTCCCTTACCCTTCTTGACAGGAATATTCTTCATAAGCGACGTCGAAATGCTGTAGTTCCCCAGTCCTTTCAATTTAAACATTCATTTACAAATAGGTTTTTCTGCTTTAGTGGTCCTTTTCTATACAATAAATTAAATACTAATCTTAATATCTATAACTTAGGTAAACGTGAATGCAAAACCAAACTGATGAACTTTCTAATTACCTGTGATTATGAAACTACAGAAGAACTTCTTAAAACATTAAGATGAAGTTTAACTATTAAACACACCAAACAAAAGCACACAACACTCACTCAAACACATTCAACACAAGCACACCACACACAACACTCACTCTTTTTTGTTGTAAAATGTTATTTTGCTTTGAAATTATATAATATTATGTAAACGTAACCACTGTTGTATTGTTCATATTGTCGGGCAGGTGAACTGCGTCCTGAAATACAGGCTCGGCCTAGCTCAGGCGCAGTTGCTCATTTTTTTTTTTGACATATATGTAATGACCTTAAAAAATTAAACATAATGTTCAAAATTGTACAATTTTATGGAGAAATAAATATAATTTATAATTTAATTTAATTTAATAATTTAACTGCACGTAGTTATATTAAAAAGGTTTCCAACTCAAATACTATTGAAGTAATATGTTGTATGTTTGTTATGGATAGTGTACTTTAAACTTGTAAAAATAAGGTTAGTAGAATGTATAGCATTCCAGAGGTTCTAGACACGTATGGTTCGATGTCAGCGGTCGTGATGCTCGAAATGCCAAAATGTATAAGATTGATCACGTGACATTTCGATAGCGTTTGACATTCCCGTACATTTATAACTTTTTAACCGACTTACCAAAAGGAGGAGGTTCTATGTTCGACTTCATGTGTGTGTTTTTTTTTAATGTATGTTCACCGATATCTCCGTCAATTGTGGACCGATTTTGAAAATTCTTTTTTTGTTTGTTAGAGTATGTTTCGAAATTGGTCCCATTTTATGTAATTTGGTGAAGATCTGATGAAGAACTTCGGCGATATACAATAGAACTCTTCAATAAATAACGGCAATGCAATCTCTGGGGATTGCTGCAATCGCATATCTCTAACACTAGCTGTTCCCCGCGGCTGCGCTCCCGTGGGCCACCCCACAGGACCCGTTTTCGGGATTAAAAAATAGCCTATGTTACTCAGGAATAACGTAGCTTTCTATTGGTGAAAGAATTTTTTAAATCGGTCCAGTAGTTTCGGAGCCTATTCGGTACAAACAAACAAACAAACAAAAAAATCTTTCCTCTTTATAATATTATATTAGTATATTAGTATTAGTATAGATAACATCACGCCAGTACTCTCTAAAGGGGTACACAGACCTCTCATTTCACCGGTTATGTTCATGTTTCATGTCATTCGGGTAATCTGTATTCTGGCGTCATAGGTAACTTACTAAACAACTTGCCTATTAGGTAGGTAAAACTAAAAAGGGAAAAATTTAAACTTTTTTGCAAAAAAGTTCTACCGACTTCCAAATAAAAAACTACAAAGTGAAAAATAACTTTATTTTTGGAAGTCGGTGTCCATATTGCAAAAAAATGGTACCTAACAAAGACACCGAGTTCCAAAAATAAAGTTATTTTTCACTTTGTAGTTTTTTATTTGGAAGTTGGTAGAACTTTTTTACAAAAAAGTTTTTTTTTGAATCGCTATCGCACCGTTTTCAGATCAAATGTCACTTATCTAGAGCCTCAGGAATGTTTAAAACTTGGTTTTGTTGAAACAATATGTGCCTACGTAGGTACAACAAATTCTATGTTTTTCTTTGAGGACTGCGAAGAACAGCCTTGTTCATAAAATAAATATCTCATTTATGATGATCCCGCCTCACCGTACCGTGGCCCGACCGTGGCCCGGGGAGCAGGGCTGTGAGGCTGGAGCTAATAAGCACTGATACATTCTCACTCGTAACGAGGGTTTTACTTCGCGACGGGCCGAACCACGCGCGGTCCTGTGTGTTCACTGCGGTTCACGCCGACAGTTCAGGGGGTAAGTGCGCGGATCAAATGTCATAATAATCCCCACCATGAATTGACTGATGATATTACAATGATTAACATGCATTTAAAACAGTTATTGTGTATTTTTAACCGACTTCAAAAAAAGGGTTGTTCTCAATTCGTCGGTTTATTATTTTTTATTTATGTTCCCCGCTTACTCAAAGACGCCTGGCCCGATTTGGAAAATTCTTCTTTTGTTTGAAAGGGTATACTTACCAAGTCCCATAGTCATTAGGTTAGGATCTGATGATGGGATCTTGGACAAATCGAGGGAACTCCTCAATTATTATAGGCATACATATAGCGATTTTGGTATTTTCGTCTACAATGCAATCATTTGCAGTCAGGAAGTATCATTTGGTGAAGTGGAACTGATGAAGAAGATCAGAGATGTCCACCGGAAATCCTTATTGCTAAGTATGTCACGGGTATAAGATATTATTATATCGAATAATGTACGGGGTGGACGTGATCGCTGGCGGTAGATAGGGATTCTGGAGGTTGTAAGGCTCCTGCACCAGCGCGTTGACACCCTTGCACCTATAGTTCAGCTGTCATCAAGAATTCTCGTCCCTGTGTGCTGCTTGAGGTCTGCCAGATGTTCGTGGGTGAAGATATGATGTCCAGGAAATAAAAGACTTTATTCTTCTTAACATTATGCGATGTTTTTTCAAGGTCTTCGTGACACAAAGTTGCGTGGATTCTTCTAATACAAATTTGGCTACCGAATTGCTCAGCGCGCCTGCGCACTGTCGTACTACCAAACTTTACCGTAACGGGGACCCTGATTTCACGATCGCACAAGATTTTTATTTACAATTTTTTTCATCTTAAACTTATGCTATAAATCAACAGAACCTCCCTTTTCTGTGTAGGGATCATGGCATGACCCATATGGTTGGATGCGCCCTGAAATGGCCCATCCGATGGACGTTTGACCAGGTCCCTGACTACCTTCTCCGAGGAGTTCTGCCAGGAAGAGTGAGTGATGAAGGGAAATTCTGTTGGTTTTCCGAACGTAGGGCTATTTTATGCTAAAATATACATTTTTCTGGTGGTGTCATGGTGAGGGTTTTAAAGCCCTTTTCCTAAGCTATAGAAATCTAGTATTTCTATAGCTGTATCTATAGTCTTCAGGCGTGTAGCCGCCTGGAAGTGTGTGAGAAAAGTGAAAGGTATTAATTTCTAACATAAAGTTAGATTGTACTCAGGGTACCTGTGGAATCCACACCCACTAAGTATCAGTCGGTAGCCATCACGACAGGCTACCCTATGGTAGTACTCTAGTGGGCGTGGCTTCAACCCTCGCAGCAGTATTCACCCTGGAGTGTCCGAAAATTAGAGTTTCCCGGGACCAGGCAACACATTCCGGGGGTTACCTCCCTAGCCACCAGAGCTAGGCTTCTTACAGAAGTGTGGTTAGGGAGGCAAAGAAATAAGGAAACGAATGGTGGGTGTATCATGGGTGTACCACAAACCCTTCTGGTGTTTTGGGTGCCGGAAAGCGGCCGAAAGGGAAAATATTTGCGAGGCCCGGAAAAACCCACAGATTTTATGATACGCCTGATGGTCAGAGGACCTGGGGCCTATGAAGGAATCCGGGCGCCTGCCTGCCAGATCCCGAAGGTATTGCGCCAGAAAGCAAATCTATAACCCTTCAGGTTCAGAAGGTACCTGAAGGCGGACGGGCCCGCTGACAAGCCCTCGAAAGCCTTATGTTTTGTGCATACAAACACATTATCCCAAGCAAGTGGCCTTTATGTACTAGAACTATGTGAGTACTATCTGTTTACATGACCTAGGCAGATATCTAGGTTACCTAGAATCTGAATCACGGAAACGGCTCCAACGATTTTCATGAAATTTAGTATGCAGGGCCTTTCGGAGGCAATAAATCGATCTAGCTGGATTTTAGAAAACGTCGTTTTATCCGTGTTTTCAGGCAATCAAAAACTGCTATAATATCATTAGAATACGAAGGTAAATTTCGCCACCATCTACAAGTTTGTAATAGCTCAGGTGGGAAATCGGGCGGTCCTGAAACCAGAAGTCCCGGGATCGAGATCTGATGAATTATATTTTTCCTATTTTTCTCTTTTTTTTCAAGTTATTTCTTTTGTTAGAATATCTATTAATATATTAATTTTTTGGCGAGTAGTAATACTATTATTTTTTTATAATTTTTAAACCTGTGTTTGCATGGACGAATTTAAAGTAACACTGACACCAGATTCAGTCTCAAGTATTAAACCTAACTCTTAAGCGAGACAATTAGTACAAATAGATATTTTTCTTATAGATGAGGCTCCGATGCTTCCAAAATATGGTTTGCAGAACATTGATCAACTTTTGCGATCCATTGGAAATTCGGATCTCTCATTCGGTGGAAAATTAATAGTACAAGAAGGAGATTTTCGCCAATGTCTGCCTGTACAACCGCGTGCGAATAAAACTGAGTTATTAGATCTTTCTATTAAGCGATGCATCGATCCTCATGGTCCGTTTTTAAGACTTTTAAACTAGATATAGAGCAACGACATTAGGAAACGGCGAACTGACCCTAAATACTATGCAAGAAATTGAATTGCCACAGAATATAATTTTAGGCAACAATCTTATTGATGAAGTAAAGGATCTTTCAACAAGGACGGGTCGATGTTAATAATCTGTGGCGGCCATTTTGTTTTGGCGGCATCTGTCAAATCTGTTTTTTCTTATTCAGTCACTGATGCCAAATCACCATGGCAAGTTACACGGTTGAGCAGCATGTGCAAATGATAAAACTTCATCTTTTAAAAACTTCATCGTTCAGATCACCGTCAACGGCGAGCCCATCCTTGTTGAAAGACCCTTTATTTGGTAACTGCTTAGCCAATGGAAATTATGAGGGGAAGAAAGACAGAGCAATACTCGCGCCTCTTAACAAAGATGTTGAAAAAATTAAGGACGATATAGTTGCAAAACTTCCCGATGAGTACAAAATCTACTATAGCAATGACAAGGCTTACGGCCATGCGCCATCGGTACATGGCGGACATCCCTCCCATACGCACAAAGCGTTTTGCTAATACTTTCATTGTGAGCACAGCTAAGGAGTGGAACTCCCTTCCGCAGTCTTTGTTCCCTGATACCTACAACCTTGGGGTCTTTAAGTCAAGAGTGAATAGGTTTCTTCTAGGCAAGCGTGCTTCACCGTAGACCACATTATCGCTTAACACCAGGCGAGATAGTGGTCAAACGCGAGCCTATTATTCTACGATAATCTTCACTCACTTTTTATCTAGGTTTGAGATAGGTTCAGATAATAAATAAAACCGGCCAAGTGCGTGTCGGGCCACGCGCAGTAATAGGGTTCCGAAGTTCCATAATAATGCGGACTAAAAAGAGGGTTTTGTTTTTGTTACATGAACATTAAAACGGTTTCAGCGGCTCACAAAGTCTAAAAACGGGCCCACATAGGATGATGTTTTTTTTTTATCTATATTCTCGCGTTTGACCACTATCTCGCCTGATGGTAAGCGATGATGTGGCCTAGATGTAATCTATTCACTCTTGACTTAAACTAAATAAGGACTAACTGGTAACTGAAGAAGGAGTCATAAAATCGAACTTCGCAACTGAAGTTAGAAAAATATTATCTATTTGAGTACCACCGCGGGCACAGATTACTGAATAGTTGCCGCGGGTGCGAATTGCGAAAGGAGCCGATACTAGCGCGCGTTAGAGCCACGGGGAATGGTATAGTTCGTTCCTGGATCCTTGCGTGCACGCTCATTAGAAAAACATTGTATGTATTCTCCTCTAATACCGCAGATTAGAGGTGAATCCTCTAATCTGCGGTATTCACTATTTCATTCTGGAAAGTTTTACGCTACTCAATTAGTGATGAAGTCGGGTCGAATATTGACTTTATAGAAGGATATCGACAAAAGAAAATAAGTAATTTGCTTGGAAATCGAATCTAATTTGACTTTACTTTTACGTTTTAATTACAAAACGTCGAAAATACTTCTGCACTAACACAAAATAGACTCCACCGCGCGCATGCGCCGTATGGACTACGGACTGGTACTGCCAATTACTCCGGCCACTCCAATGCGTTATTCGAGCTTAAACATTATTCATTTAGAAATCATTATTATTAAGGATGTTATGATTTTATTTTTGTATATTTTTACATGGTTCATAAGCATATATTTACTATCTGTTTTACACAGCTAACAACTTTATTTAAGTATTTTTTCAATGGCATTTGTACAAAAAATTTACTGTGCCAAGTACATTTTATAAGTTGGTCGACTATTACTCGTAAACTTGTAAAGCCTGTTATGATTTCATTTTTGTATATTTTTACATGGTTCGTAAGCATTATATTTACTCTGTTCTACACAGCTATCAACTTTATTTAAGTAATTTTTCAATGGCATTTGTACAAAATTTTTACTGTTCCAAGTACATTTTATAAGTTGGTCGACTATTACTCGTTAACTTGTAAAGCCTTGTAATCCGTGATAATTTTCCTTTTAATTTCGTTATATTTACTACTGCCGTGAATTTTTTCACATAGCCAAGTGCAACCATTTCGCTGGCAGGGGGGGGGGGGACACTTGACTCTAACATAAATTTGCAACTTAAAGCTTAATTTTACGCAAACGAATCTCTGAATCGAAAAATGTTTTAAACAAACCCATAATATTTTTGAATGGCCTATCCAACGATACCCCACACCATGAGATAAATGAGAAAAAAAAAAATACATCCCCAGTTTATGTCTATGGGAGGTACCCGAAAAAAAATTATTTTTCATGATTTTATGTTACCACTTTGTCGGAAATATTAATATGTATATACATGCCAAATTATAGCTTTCTAGTACTTAGATTCTCTGAGCTAAGCTGCGGACGGACAGACGGACAGAGCGAAACTATAAGGGTTCCTTGTTGACTTCGGAACCCTAAAAATTATAACTAACTAGCTGTTCCCCGCGGCTTCGCTCCCGTGGGCCACCCCACAGGACCCGTTTTCGGGATAAAAAATAGCCTAGCCTAGCCTAGCCTAGCATATGTTACACAGGAAAAACGTAGCTTTCTATTGGTGAAAGAATTATTTAAATCGGTCCAGTAGTTTCGGCGCCCATTCGGTACAAAAAAACAAACATGCAAAAAAAATCTTTATTCTTTATAATATTATTAGTACTTAAGTACTTATAGATTTAATTAAGTACCTAAGCAGGTGTTCGTTGATTAATAAAACCGTTTAAACTCTTAAACTCCATAAAAGTTGCTCCAATAGAGAGAATAAAAGTATTCTTCAAAAAACATTTTTTGTTAATTAGAAAGCTGTTATCTGCGAAGCCTTTGTCTCGAACCTTTCACAAAAATGACTCGCTTTGTAGATAGCTTATCTGCGTGCTCAAAGATTTCGTGTAAAAGGGTAGTTCTGCACCGTATTTGTGTAAAAGTTAGCGAGTCGTCGTTCAAAGGCGTTTAATACACGAACTGCACTCGAAGCCGTTGCTCGAGCTCGAGCGGGTATTGCTTCACAAAACTATGAAATCTCTTGTATTTGTTTAATTCGGCTGCGAGTTCTCAACAGGCGGGCGAGGGAGAAGGGAGGGGTGAGAGTATTCCCGAATAAGTACAGCGTGAAGCGATTGGTGAGGAGTTGAAGGATGTCAGTGACAGGTCAAACGGGTTCTAGTAATTACTTTTATGTCGTTTTCTGTCCCACTGGGACAATTATTCACAATGTGAAACCTGAAGGTTAACCAAAAGATCCTAAAGACTGAATAGATATTCGTTTTTAGTAGATAGTGTAATGAAAGACAGGTTTGGATGCCACTGATTTAATGACATAAATTAAATCAAGATAAGAAGACAATCTAGAACATGGAACACAAAAACGTTGTTCTTAGTAGCAAGTTAAGGTAAGCACGAGGCAATACCGCAGAGCTAATCTGTACCATGACGTGTCTATCTAAATATTGAATCTTTTCTAATATCGACCTCCTCTTTTTTTTCGCCTCGTTATGTTGGCACGTTGAATCATGACCTGTTTTATACAATTATTATGCTTAACTTAAGTTGTGAAGACGAAGAATTGACATACTCCTACTGTTGAGAAGAGTGTTAGCAAGCTGGCTCGGATGAGACATACTCCTACTGTTGAGAAGAGTGTTAGCAAGCTGGCTCGGATGAGACATACTCCTACTGTTGTGAAGAGTGTTAGCAAGCTGGCTCGAGTGAGACATACTCCTACTGTTGTGAAGAGTGTTAACAAGCTGGCTCGAGTGAGACATACTCCTACTGTTGTGAAGAGTGTTAGCAAGCTGGCTCGAGTGAGACATACTCCTACTGTTGTGAAGAGTGTTAGCAAGCTGGCTCGGATGAGACATACTCCTACTGTTGTGAAGAGTGTTAGCAAGCTGGCTCGGATGAGACATACTCCTACTGTTGTGAAGAGTGTTAGCAAGCTGGCTCGAGTGAGACATACTCCTACTGTTGTGAAGAGTGTTAGCAAGCTGGCTCGGATGAGACATACTCCTACTGTTGTGAAGAGTGTTAGCAAGCTGGCTCGGATGAGACATACTCCTACTGTTGTGAAGAGTGTTAGCAAGCTGGCTCGAGTGAGACATACTCCTACTGTTGTGAAGAGTGTTAGCAAGCTGGCTCGGATGAGACATACTCCTACTGTTGTGAAGAGTGTTAGCAAGCTGGCTCGGATGAGACATACTCCTACTGTTGTGAAGAGTGTTAGCAAGCTGGCTCGGATGAGACATACTCCTACTGTTGTGAAGAGTGTTAGCAAGCTGGCTCGAGTGAGACATAGTCCTACTGTTGATCTTTAACCATGCATAATGTAGCCGAACTTTAAACAGAAAGGTTAATTAATACGCGAGCGGTGACCTTTGCTCCGTCGTTACACTTGCGGGTCAAGGTTAACTAGGGGGGTTAAAGATACGCAAACATGGCTGTTACTTGGGTTGGGCTGGTTTAGATATTCATTGAGCACAACAGTCAACTTTATATGCGGTTTTGGTAATGTTAGATGTGGGCAACTGGGCATCAGACTCTTCTTGTTTCTCTGACGCATTCGAATTAATGGTTTTATTTCATCCCGGGAGAGAGAACTGGCCCCTGTAACACAGGTTAATGCCCTTGCACAAGAATTAAGGATTTCATACAATTTATAACCGCTTTTTATCTAAATAAATATTTTTGTTTATGTAGCGATGTTGGTGTGCATGCTCTTAGGACCGAAAAAACTTTTTATATTTTAAGTCTCATGTAATAGTGGGCGAGTCTATTGCCATCAACAGCCTCAGCACAAGTTCAGACTCCGGGCTGCTGTTAGCACTTTGCCCGGGCGGGAATCGAACCCAAGACAAAAAAAAAAAAAAAAAAAAAAAAAAAAAAAAAAAAAAAAATAATAATGAAAAATAATAAAATAATAATAAAAATAATAATAATAATGAATATTAATGTTACTTATACCTTCATGTTTATCACATGTCTATAGTGTATGTACTGCTGTAAGCACTGCCCGCTATGACCTGGCCAGCTGCCATGATGTGCGGTAATATAGCGCATATTAGCACGACCACTGCTCTTCACAGCTTAGCGGTAATCCTGTAATGTTAAGACCCATATAACGACGCGGCTTAGCTAGTATACTGTGCTGTATCACTTACCTATCTCTCAGGCACTTTGAACAGCTGCACAAGCACTTATGTCGTAACTAGAATGACAGCCCGAATAAGAACCAGCAATAAAAACCACGACACTTCACGACAGGTAATTTAGCAGTATAAATAAGCTCGACGGCATCACTCGCTTCTCAAAATATCGTCGTCTTCACCCCCTCGCCCCCCTCCTCGCGCCCGCTCGGCCACAGATTAGCGTGATTGTAAATCTCAGCGAAACACTTCACAGAAACGACTTCTCAGGCAAATACTTCACAAAAATATCCGCCGACTTTGAAGGAACTTTGAGAATTCGTTTTGTAACTTTTACAGTACAAGTTAGAAATGTACCCGAGATAAACGAGACATCGAGCCTTATTGTTCGAGAAACGAGAAGTCAGCGAATGTTGTTAGTATTATTTGATCCCGTGTATGTGGGGCACGGTATAATGCTGGAGGCACATAAATCGGCTCAGTAATAGGAGCAGTGGATGCTGCGCTGCGGTCCGATCAGACAGGCGTCCATTACGCGGAGCTCCCGAGCTTAAATCCGTTGCCGCGGTCAGCAGGAATATGACCAGCGAGAGCTGCTCCACCGCGCCACCCCGTGCGCTCCACGCCGGGGACCAGGCCCGCTGGCCGCGCGGTACTTTATGAGCGGCGGATAAGCCGCCAGTGTATCGGCTCATTGGACGTTAATTAAAGTTTCTCGTTTTATTCGGCGGCACAGTCGTGTCGATGACAACTACAGTTAGTCACACCCCCCTCCCTCCCCTCTGCTCCCCTGCTCCGCTCGCTCAGCTTCCAGCAGAACATTAATAAAATAAAGTGACAGAGGGAAGGATTTACGAGAGCGCGCGATATTAATTAAAAGTTAACGTGTTGTTGGCGACGTTCTATTATTTCATTATTCAGCAATTATCACGGGCTCCACGCGCGACTACGTCTGTCTACATTTGATCGCGAGCCGGGCTCAAATGTCAGCAGGTTCACAGAGGCAGATTATTCTGACATGATCTGTTTCCTGCTGGGAAGATAAGTGGTATGATTGAATATAGCCGATGTTAGTGTTACGCTTAGGTGTTAATGGAAGGCCACAATTTAACAAGTTGCTAGTAATCCTCAGACCGATCAAGTGAAAGACTCGTCGTCCTCCAAATTCTACACGGTCGTAAGGGAAGCGCTGGACAAAAACCGGTGGAGGCAGATCATCCGCTCCAGATGTAACCCTGATGCTGAACACGATCCTCAGACATGAGGGACCGACTAAGAGAGAGAGTAATCCTCAGTGGTAACCCAGTAGTTAGACGTGAGATTGCCAACGCCAGCTCATCGTATAGATAAGCAATACAAACAAGCAAGCCGGGCAAGGGAAGGGAAGTACCAAGCTTGTAAATAAATGGTGACTTACTGTGACTTTCTACAACAAGATTTCAATCATTTGTAAATAAGATTGTGTGCAGAGTCTGCACTCTTACGTATGTATTTATATATACCCATCTATCAGATAGTTACAGTAGATAGTTATGTTTGTATGTAGAAGGCAATAAAATCAAGTTATATTCGAGCAGCATCGCAAACAGTTACGGCGGGGGGCGGAGGGCGCGCGTCCTAATTCAAAACGAATATGACTGCGGCGCGGCTGCGGCACGGCACGGTACGGCGTTGCACCGGTGCGGTACAGGCGCGGCGCGGTGCGGCATGCACGCTGCACATCGGGCACCCGTGCGGTGCTGCACCGGTGCGGTACAGGCGCGGCGCGGTGCGGCATGCACGCTGCACATCGGGCACCCGTGCGGTGCTGCACCGGTGCGGTACAGGCGCGGCGCGGTGCGGCATGCACGCTGCACATCGGGCATGCGGTGCTGCGTTCTACTCCCTATACGGTACAGTACAACGCCGACAGAAAGACGAATGCAGAAGGTACACTTTATGCAAGTAATGATAACAAGCGCATCTTAAAATTCAAACGATTAAATGATAAAGATAATCATAAACCATAGCCTAAACCTTCTGGGAATACGTGTGTGATAAAAAATAAAACATATCAAAATGATAATTATGGTAACGATTGGCAAACGTTTTAATGAGGTCTACCTTATGTTCAAGTATCCTCCGGCCAGCATGGGCTGAACCTTCTCTCGTCCTTCTACGTTCTTCATCTCGTATTCATAACGGTGGCTGTATATTATGTTTCGCTAGTCTAGCACGTCCTGACCCCAGCCCGCTCAGCTGCCACACGGGTGCAGGGGTCACGCATGCTGGTCGAGAGCTCAGCAGGTGGCTGCTATCACCCGTTTTATTTGAGTTAGTTTGCCGCGCGGCGCCACCTGGTGAGCCGAGGTGAGAAGTGTGAACACTTGTGTATTTTGTCGCTGGTTTAATTATTGCTGATCATGTCATAAGCAAGCCTTTACTTCGTTCGCTGTTTTGCAGTTAGTACAACTGCATTTTTAACCGACTTACCAAAAAGGAGGAGGTTCTATGTTCGACATTATGTACATTTATTTTTTAATTTCATGCATATCTCCGTCAATTTTGGACCGATTTTGAAAATCTTTTTTTTGTTTAAAAAAGGATGTTTCAAAATTGGTCCCATTTTAATTTGGTGAAGATCTGATGAAGAACTTCGAAGATATAACATAACAGAACTCTTCAATAAATTACGGCAAATCTCTCGGGATTGCAGCAATCTCATGTCTGTTTATACCATTACATAACATAACATCACGCCAATACGCTCTCAAGGGAAAGAAAGAAAGAAAGAAAAAATATTTATTTGTGACCCGCACAGGAGAAATAAGCATAAAAATTACACAATAGTCAAAATAAGAAACCCCGTGCGAGACCAAAAAGGCTCCTATCTCAGCATGTGCAGCGATATCCAAAAAAGGAAATAACGCTGCGCTGATATTCTGATAGGGACCACTGTTCATGCCACGGATATACTTACGGAAATGGAAAATACAATAAAAAATAAAATAGTATATATAAATAACAAAGTCCAAAGTCCTGGAACGTTTAATCCATGACCAAATTAGTACTTTCCTATCTAAAAATAATCTCCTCAATCCCTTCCAGTCCGGCTTCCGTCCTGGTCACAGCACCACCACAGCTCTTCTCAATATTACGGATGATATAGGGTCAGCCTTGGAAAGTAGTAATCTGACGGTCTTGGCATTGCTAGATTTCAGTAATGCTTTTAATACTGTCGATTTCTATATTTTGCTTGGCATTCTATGCTCTCTTAACTTATCTCCATCGGTGATTGACTGGTTTCGTAGTTACCTGTTTGGTCGCCGGCAACGTATATGCATCGGAGAGACCTTGTCTTCCTGGTGTAGTACTTCTGCTGGGGTACCGCAGGGTGGCGTTTTATCCCCTTTACTTTTCGCAGTTTTTATAAACTCAATATCCAGTGAACTAACTTCTTCCTACCATCTTTATGCGGACGATCTACAAATTTATTCGCGTGCTCCTCTTGGACAACTGTCTGAGGCTATCGTAACAATTAATCGTGATCTAGCCCGCATATGCGAATGGAGCAAAAGGTATGGACTTGCGGTTAACCCCACAAAGACGCAGGTTATAGTGGTGGGCAGTTCTAGGATGGGTTCTAAAATCGACTGGACTACTCTTCCCCAGGTTTATTTCGATAACTCAGTTATTCCGTTTTGCGAGAAAGTTAAAAACTTGGGGATATTCATTGATAGAAATTTCACCTGGACTGCCCAACTGCAGGAGGTTAGCCGCAAGCTATTTGCATCTGCTGCGTCTTTGAGGAGACTGCGTAATTTTCTTCCGACTGCCACCAGGATTGCGCTTGCACAATCTCTTCTTTTACCCATACTTGATTATGCTGATGCCAGCTATCTTGACCTTACCCAAGAACAACTCGATAAACTTGAGCGGCTTCAAAATGTTTGTATAAGGTTCATATTCGGGTTGCGCAAATATGACCATGTTTCCGAATTTCGTGTGAAGCTCAAGTGGTTGCCAATTCGCCTTCGCCGGAATGCTCATATTCTTTCCCTTTTATATAATGTGCTCTTTACTCCTTCCACCCCTTTTTACCTTAAGAAACGTTTCCAGTTTCTCCGCGATTCCCACACAAAATTTCTTAGGTCATCAGACAACTTACGACTTCAAATTCCATCACATTGCACGACTTTTTTGGATAAATCCTTTACTGTCCAGGCTACTCGTCTGTGGAATGCATTGCCAGATCCAATCAAACGTGCTCAATCATTGCCTGTGTTCAAAAGACTCGTAAAGGAACATTACCTGTCGCTGTCTTCGTCTTAGCTTGTTGATTTTAAACAGACATTGTGATTGCGATTGTCAGAGTCATTCATCATTTATTTTTATTGCCATTATATTTAGTATGTATGTATTTATGTATATATTACATAGCATATGTATTTATCTGTGTATCTATTGTAATATAGTATTTTAAAAATTTTATTGTCACAATTGGGTGACAACCCCACTTCATGTCCAGACAATTACTGTCCATACCAGGTTGCCTGGAAGAGATCGCGGAATGCGATAAGGCCGCCCATTGTATGTGTATTAATTTTAAGTTTCTTTTTATAATTGTATTTTAAGGTGTACAATAAAGCATATAATAAATAAATAAACAAAAGAAATATAATAAACACAGAAAGTGGGTCAAAATATGTGTACGTATATAAATAAAACATTAAATGTAGGTAGACCTATTATAGATTATTTGTTGAAATCATAGACAAACGAAGCGCGGACCAAAGAGTAATTTATTAAATATGGAAGAAATCTATTAATCTATGGTCGGCAAGGGCAAGGGGTACGCAGATCTCTCATTTCACCGGTTATATTCAAGTTTCATGATATTCGGGTAATCTATTCTGGCGTTATAGGTTCCTTACTAAACAACTTGCCTATTAAGTACAACTAAAAGTGAAAAATAATAACATTTAAAAAACAAAAAAATACTACCGACTGGCTGGCTTTTACCTCGGTCAGAGAATAAGCATTGCCATACAACGTGGCAATGCTGCCAGTCTTTTGGGCACATTACCAGTGGACAACGATGTGGAGGAGTTTTGATACTGTATATACTTGTATCTTTGTAAATAAATTTCAAATTCTATGCCTTTTCTTATGTTTTTTGAAATTGCTTAAATTAAAGGTATTGCAATTGATTGTGTGTTACGCAACCCGCTGCTCCTTTTCACGTTGTAGATTTTTTATTTGGAAGTCGGTAGTTTTTTTTTGTAAAAAATCTTTTTTACCCGACTGGCGCAGGAGGGTAATGTGTTTATCAGTATATGTATGTATGTATGTTTGTTCCTATGTGGCGTTCCAGAGACCAAACGCGTTGGCCGATTTTATTGATTCGTATGTCAATCGATTCATCTTAACCTTGCGAGTGTCAGAGGATACATATTCGCGAGCTGGCTGACCAAAACCAGATGTATCCTCCGACTGCAGAGCATAATTTCTGCTAGTTTATGTCTTTTTAGTTCGCATTCAAGCAGTCGGGTTTTTTGATTATTTGAATTAACTTTTTTTATATTATATACCTAGGAGACAAGAAATTTAAAAATATTAAAAATTATTTGTTTATAAGAAATTTAGAAGCGGTTCCTTCTTTAAGTTAAAATATTATTACCCGACTGCCGAAGGAGGGTAATGTGTTTATCAAAAGAAGCAACAGCAGCTCGCTAACCTAAAAAGTACCTACTAGCTAGGTTGGTACCACAGCTGCACAGTCAACCACACCGCCACAAGTTATATCGGTACGGTATGAGTCATTGTTCCACTGAGGTGTTTACTTCTTTGATACAATCTGGGTTATAAGATCGGACGGTCAGTTGGGCTTTCGGAGCCTGCTCGAATGACGAGCTGTGTCACGACAAATGAAGTTATAATCTCATTCCGTGGAAATTAACTTCGTGATATCTTAATTACTGAATATCAGTGAGCGAGAATTTGTTCAGCACTTTAACCTATGTAAATAGCCCGAACATACATATAATGCAAATACGTCACCTGGCGTTCACTCACTTTAGTGTGTCAGAGGGGCTAGTGACGTCACACCTCGCCGCGTCGCATCGCCGTACAATTCAGTAAACCGCGCGTCTCCGCGGGTACATCGCGCGACACTCGACAACTGTCAGACGCTCTGTGAGTCTGTGTATAAATACATTTCATCTGTCACGCGTGTCTCCGCCGCTTGCAACATGTTCATAGCGTTTTCTGCAAAGGTGAGCAAATTTCCGAGAAATATGTCACGTACAGAAAATCGTGAATTGTACCGAATTTAATTAAACCCTTAAGTGGACTGTTGATAGCAGTATGTTACGGGTTCGATTCCCGCACGGAACAAATATTTGTATGACCTACAGATAGTTGTTCCGGCTCAGGGTGTTTGTGTATGTGAGTTTATATGTTTGTAAACGCAACCACGATACAGGAAGAAAATCCTAGTGTGGGGCAAAGTATAAAAAAAATAAAAAAATACACTATCCACGAATATACAACAGCTGTTCAATTTATTGTGCAAACAAATCGAACCCTCAGAGTAAAGTAAAGTGGCTCAGTATCAGCCAGTCACCGCGCGCGACTCAAACGCGCACTACGCTCGCTCTACTAATAACTACTCCACAACGTTTATTAGAACGAACCACTAATCGTTATAGCTGCTGCACACACACACGCACACACTCCTGAAACAAGTTGGAACAGTCCGTACATCATGGTTATATTGGGTATACTAACAGGAGCATTAATTTGTAGTTCCTACAGTAGCCCACATATCTATGTTTACAGAATCAGTATTAGTGGCTTCGGATTATATTGCAAAAGCTAGACCAGCTGATGGTCCAAGAGTTGTCACCAACGTGCAGCTTACTGTACTGTAGCTACATGATACTTATAACTAGTCACAAGTATTGGCATTCCAATGATCTAGATTCACCATTTCGCGTTGGGATTATGTAAATTAATCAGAATGTTAAGTTTAGTTACCATATAGAGAATATAGTTCTGAAAGCCTCGCGTCTGTCCGGTTTCATATCGAGACAACTCAAACCATTTAGGGATCCTAGTGTCACAATTCCAGTTTTTAACTGCTTCGTTCGTAGTGTGTTGGAGTTAGGAAGTCCAGTATGGAATCCTACTTATGATGTTTACTCCAGTAAATTAGAGCGAGTCCAACTCGCTGTTCCACGCCAGAATAGTCGTTTATGCTATCGGCGTTTATGCGACATTTGTGATGCCTCATTATAGAACCAACTTAAAACAACATGCTCCTTTTTACAGAATGTTTGCCAGTTACAATGGGGTGCGGCAGCGATTTGACATCTTTTCTGTTAACTTGGCGTTAGCCAAAATTAGAATAAAGAAGAGCTACTAGCAACTCAAACATTAATAAATAAGTAGTCAAATAGGTTCATGAAATTATTGTTTATTTTGTTTGCAAATTCAAAGTAAAATTGTAAATTCATTAATAATGCATGCTGTGTTCACTATTTTAAGGCATGCTGTTTAGAATATTTTTTAAGTTGCATTGTATCAATTGTAATTGCAATTGTATTGCCCGATTTGTGAACCATTAGTAAAAAATAAAAAAAGAATGTAATATAAACACAGGTGACTACAACTATTTTATTCAAGTTACTGTCACTTGTTGGCGCGCGCGCGCTACGCTTTCGTAGCACTGAGGAAAACATTCCTTTGGCATTTTCTACGAAACCAACTCAAAATACCTGTTTTTGGTACAGTGTCTATCTAGAATCGACACGATTGAATGTGCAGAGCTATTAGTTAAGTGACTCGGTTATAGTGAACTCTTACAGGGGCAATGTTTGTAGAGATGTGGGACCATGACATGAGTGCTCTCACAGACGGTTAAGGAAAACATCGTGAGGAAACCAGTATGTCCTAGAACCAAGAAATTCGAAGACATGTGACATCCACCAACCTGCACTGGGCCCGCGTGGGGGATTACGGCCCATTCCCTTTCACAGAGAGGAGGCCTATGTCCCAGCAGTGGGCACATTAATAGGCTGATGATGTGTGATGTATATAGTTTACGACCGGTGACTGGTAGCGAGTATCAGTCGCGCACATTTGATACCTCTAGCTCAGGTCAAGCACTTGTGGATTCTTGGATAGCATCGTCTTTGCATAGATAACTTTTTCTTTTTTGGGTTTGGTAATCATCCAATGACTTCTACCGCTCTGGGTGAAGTGGGACGGCGTGTGAGACTTTTACTGACTAATACCTACCCGTGTTCCTTCAGTTGCTTGTGCCAGGGCCGCGGTAACTCTCTTGTGCCAGGGCCGCGGTAACTCTCTTTCCAATTTAGCCGCGACCCTCGTTTAGAACCCAAATTCATTTATTACTCATTTAAATAGTTCGTACGAGCTGCGGTGTCCAACGTAAACATATGGTTATATTTCGAACATTTCAGTTTTACCTACAGATGGCGAGTGCAGTGCAATGCACTTAGCACCCAATTCAAATGACTGGTGCATGTATGTTGAAGGCCATAATGAGCCACTTGCTGCTAATGTTGTTAGAGCATGTGGCGACATGACACATGTCGTGTGTCCGTGCACGCCACCTCAAATGTGTCACGTATACCTACTCTTCGACGGGACGCGCTTTATTCGGTGTTATCAGCACTACACCGACAGTGTCATCAATGAAATGTTCAATTTTTTTTTTTTTTTTTTTATCTATTATAGGCCCGCGCTTGACCACTATCTCACCTGATGGTAAGCGATGATGTGGTCTACGATGGAGCACGCTTGCCTAGTAGTAACCTATTCACTCTTGACTTAAAGACCCCTAGATTGTAGCTATCGGGAAACACAGACTCCGGCAGAGAATTCCACTCCTTAGCTGTACGCATAATAAAAGTATTCTCAAAACGTTTAGTGCGTATGGGTGGGATGTCCACCATGTACCGATGGCGCATCGCCGTGCCTCTGGTAGTCCGATGATGAAACGGGCTGGGCGGAATTAGATCATGCAATTCCATCGCACACTCCCCGAAATGCAATCGATAAAAAACCGACAAGCTGGCAACTCGGCGACGATGTTCAAGACTCTGGAGCTTTGACTTAACCAGTGCCTCATCACCGATGAGCCTCTTGGCCCGCTTTTCGATCGACTCTAGTGCATCAAGCTGGTATTTGGCAGATCCGTCCCAGAGATGAGAACAGTACTCCATGCATGATCGAACTTGCGCTTGATACAAGCTGAGCAACTGTTCTGGCGTGAAGTACCTTCTCACCTTTGCAAGGATCCCGAGCTTTTTGGCAGCCTGCTGAGCTTTTGCCTCAATGTACGGGCCAAAATTGAGAGTCGATGTCAACGTAACGCCAAGAAGCTCAAGATGGTCAGCTATTGGCACGGTTACATCTCGGAAAGTTGGAGCCGGGTGAAATTGGCTCTTTTTAGCGGAAAAAAGACACGCCTGGGTTTTAGCAGCATTAAACTTGACCAGATTGGCATCGCCCCATTCGGAGACTGCCTGCAAGGACAAGTTCAAGCGCTCCACCATGGCCTCCCGGAGAGACTGGATCTGAGGCCCGGTAGCACGAGCGTTAGACAAGTATCTCTCAGCAACAGTGCTGTCGTCTGCATACCCAAAGGTGCCGGGTTTTAGCAGATCATTAATGTGCAGCAAGAATAAAGTTGCTGAGAGTACCGACCCCTGAGGGACCCCGGCATTAATATCCAAGTGGTCCGACGTGCAGCCATCGATAACCACTCGAATGGACCGATCTCTCAGGAAGTCAGCAATCCAATCACACAGACCACCGGGCAAACCGAATGAAGGAAGCTTACCAACAAGGCTTTCGTGCCAGACCCTATCGAAAGCCTTTGAGATGTCTAGGGAGACGGCAAGCACTTCCCCGTGCCTCTCAATGGCCTCACTCCAGATGTGAATGGCATACGCTAGAAGATCCCCAGTAGACCGATTTCGGCGGAAGCCGTATTGGCGGTCACTTAGGATATCGTTTGCTTCTAGGTATGCCAGGAGCTTAATATTGAGTACACGTTTCATACTCTTACAGAGTATGGAGGTTACAGATATGGGTCTGTAGTTGGCCGGATCAGCTCGACTTCCCTTCTTGGGCACGGGCTGTACGTTAGCCTGCTTCCAAGCATTCGGCATTTTTCCAGCCTCATAAGAAAGGCGGAATAGGCGTGTCAAGATCGGAGACAATTCAGGCGCACAGGTTCTAAGAACAATTGCTGGTATTCCGTCAGGGCCGCTAGCCTTGTTCACGTCGAGGTTGCGCAACAACCTACGGACGTCTTTTTGATGGATACGAATGTCCGACATACTCGTCTCGCATCCATCAGAAGAATGAGGGAGCCGCGCGCCACCGGGATTCAGACGTGAAGATTCCGCAAAAAGGGAGGCAAATAAATTTGCCTTCTCCTCAGCGGAGTGGGCCAGCGACAGGAAAAACAGCGCTGGTTTTTCAGCCTCCAGGTGGTAGTGGACTGCAGAGAGATTTGAGTGCAGACCTCGAATGTTGGTGAGGTGCACTTTGTGGGGGAGGGGGTGCAGCCGCTGTTTAAGTCTAATTGTATTCTTTTTCCTTGGCATCATTGAAGAAGAGTGAATGGAGGTGAGGAGAAGGAAGTGAGACGATGTTCTACGCTGCTAACCTTCAGACACGCACTGAAAAAACGACATCATTGGGCCACTAGTCCGGAGACTGCGGGGACGCCCGAGCCCCCCCGGAATGTCCATCGGGCCCTCCCCATCTGGTCGCCAACCAGCACGATGGTGCATTCCGGGATTTTTCGACAGTTGGCGGGGCAGCCTTTCATGTGTGGCTGGCACACTACTTGGGCCCCCAACTACCTGCGGTCGGCCAGCGGCGCACCGTGCCTCGGATCCCGCTACCCTCCGCGACTAGTCCCCCGATACGTCTATAACAGCGCGCGTCAGGCTGGTCTGCCAGCAGTAGAACAGCTATCTCGACCCAACTCCTCTAGTTGGCTACACCGAGCATCGTAACCGGAACACGGCTAGGCCGCTTGGCGGTACGTCTTTGCCCGGTGGGTGGTCGCAAGCCTTCAGCCGAAACCTACCACCAGTTATTGTCACCTGATTTGCACCACCCGGGGACCACGTGTAGGGAATCAAAGGTGTGGCGCTACATCGCGCTTGTAGTTATCCTAGCGGTGCGTTCAAAGTGTCGCGGTGCATCGCGTGACGCTCATTTACTTTCGTCGTGTTAGATCGCTCCGAGTCAACACGTGTCGCTCCGAGTGGCTCCGAATTGGCCCGAGTCACTCCGACTGACACTGGCTTTATATATTCCCGCTTTAACAAAAATTTAAACCACTCTAAAAACTTGCTGAACATTTGAATGTAACTTTACGATTACCACAAGTAAACGCACCGCGAATCGTTCAAACCTTCAAACATTATGGTGTTTGACTCATCCCGGTCCCGTATTGAGTTCAGTTTTAATGATATTAATTCGTAATAAGCATCAGTCGGTGTAAGGTGGCTTCGGATATAAATTAAATCGGAGCTAATTAGAGGCGACATTACAGATTTAATTAAAAACGTCAGATCGCGCATCGAGCGAGACGAGACACAGGGCAGCTGCCTTATTGATGTCCATAATGTTTGTTTATACAGCATACATCCATCCAACAGCATATCGTCAGTATAATATATATATTTATCTAAATAGATAAAGATTTTGTGTTGATGTTCTGCGCATGCACTAAACTATTCACACACGAATAGAGTCGGTTCTCGATTGTGAGGATCACAAACAAAACTGACTGGATAACCGTAAGAATTCCAACCACGACAACTATGAATGTATTGTTAATTACTGCCAATACGAGTAGTAATGGCGAGCAGGAAATACCGTCCAAGCTTAACGCGCTGTACGCCACCCACTGTGACTAGACGCCGGACTGCTGTACAGCGCTGTAGCGGCTGCGTGCCCGTTAGCTTAGTATAATAAAAGGGATTGCAGTGAAAAGCGGCGTTTGACAAATTAGTAGATGTGGCGCCACCGCGGGCTTCGGGGTTAGTGTTACAAATAGACAGCTATTTATAAGGTATTATTAGCCTACAACTATATCCTTCCTCCCGCAATGATGACCGCTAGTCGGTTTGTAACTGCCGCTACCGCTACCGCGCTCCCGCTAAAATATTGTTAACGTTATCTGAACTTGAACTGTATCTGTGTTTCTGTGTATTGTGCTGTGAACATTTAATCCTTCCCAAGCAGCAAATTTGCGAAAATTACATCCACAAACCAGCTATATTACAGCCAAAGGCTCTTATGTAGCTGTAATAACGGATAAAATGATTCTTGAGGCTGTATGAGAGGTGATCTCTACACTATTAAACAGCACAGCTGACTAATGGCTGTACAATGGAGTAAAAAACAACAAAATGCTTCTTAGTAGAATTTGATAGAGCTACTGTCCAGCCTTTGGCTACGTATAATGCTACTAGCTGGTTAAGAAGACCAAAGCTTTTAAACAGCTGCTTAGCGCGATACTGTCACCCCTCTTCTAAGCTGTGAGCTGTATTAGAGAATCAAATTTTGCCATTGGCTTTTTTATGGTGTAAACTAATTCTATTATAATGCTACCACAATGAGCTTAATAGTAGCTGATTAAAAGAATTTAAGAGCTATATGAGCTATAAATTAGTGTAGCCTTACTCCACTTTATTTCTAAAGCTTTTAGTGTAAATATTAGCAATTATACAGCCTCTAGAATTATTGAAGAGTAAACATAGGTTAGTGGTGCTATGATAACGTAATTTTTTTCATAACCTTTAAATTGTCGTGCGAGAATACAATACAATTCTAATGGCTCGCTAGTTTGGCATAACAGGTGAGAATAAGTAGCATCACAAAACCAAGTAAAGTACCTACTTAAGCTACTTGAGTACGAAATGCCACTGCTCACTTTACTCCTCTAACCAGTCGTTAGAGTAACCGAAAACCATTGTACAGCTAGCGTACAGTTTTCTGCTGATTAATGGACTTAAATATGGCCATTGAACAGAAAAGAGTGGGTCAAGGGAATTTAGTTAGAATTATTGCTGGATAACAAATGGACGCCATTTTAATGTAAATCAGCCAATTACATATGAAAAATACACTGATATCTGTTAGATGTTCATGATATTTGAGAGCTGTTAGAGTAACAACTCATTATTCCATTGTTACAAATAGATAATAATGCTCAATAAATAGAAAATATTGAATAAAAATCTATTAATAATTCGTACTATTTTGTATAATCTTTTTAGTAAAACTATATTATTTCGATGGCGCGTGTAATATTTGATAATATCACCTATATATATTGACAGTAAAGTGGCACCAGCAATACAATTTACCAATAGACATACAAAACAAGCGTGTTAAATAACTTGGCTTATATTAGAAATTATTATTTGTCCACAGAAATAATAAGACCGCCTTGACGTAACACTTCGCAATGTGCACACTGCAGAAATTGTTTTTTCGTGCTATAATATTTCTTTGTAGATTTAACAATTACCGTTATTAAGCCATAATCCTGTTGGCTGTCTAAGAGAATTAAAGGAGCTGGATATTGGCGTATTGGTAGCTGTCTACGCCATTATACAGCCCATGTACAGCTCTTAGAATGCTCGACAGCTATTAACAAGCTACTATAACGCTCAGGGCTGTTTAATTTGGGGCCAAATCGAGCATTATAAGAGCTGTGTAGCGGGATATACAGCCCTTGTACAGAAAGTATAACAGCCTGGAGTTTTCAAAAATTCTGTTGTCCAGCGACTATACAGCTATGTGTGCTGCTTGGGTTGTTACTGTAACTCTCTCGTCTATTCTCCTTCCAACTATCTATCATATATGATACGTGTTTTGCGTGTAAAAGACAATATAAAACGTGCGTACCCTCATCTATGCCTGTTATTGTGATACTCACCTTCGCCACCACACGTACCTAAACGGATGGCCGCACGGTTGGATGTAGCGCCACCAACGCCGCCACTTACGTACTAATGACATGACGTCACACAAATCCTGCATCGCGCAAGCAAAGTTTTCGGCGCGATTT
Source organism: Anorthoa munda (assembly GCA_945859665.1). NCBI lineage: Eukaryota > Metazoa > Arthropoda > Insecta > Lepidoptera > Noctuidae > Anorthoa > Anorthoa munda. Next base: position 28,737,580 of record OX243913.1, on the reverse strand, counting down.
GAACACATACAACAGTCCGACAATAACCGTTGGGCAGTTGCCCGGACCAGACACAACACTCGTCTGGTCGGAGGGTCCTCCCTTTTCCATGGAGCTTTGCGGGACTTTACACCCTGTTCCGCATGCCTCCAAAGTGTAAATGTTACTTAACTTTCAGGTATTATGCAGATAGGTATAAGCTTCTGTTTGCACTATACATTTTATTAGGTATGAGATACATACATCGCTTAAAAATGGATGGATAAATATAAGCAAACTTATATATATATATATATGTTTGCTTAAAATAATACAAATATCCCGAGTGCGAAACTCCATGCAAAGGTTTAAAAATCCATGTCGTAAATGGTCAAACAACAATAATAAAATTTGGTGATTATCGCTACGCGGCGTAGCAGCTGCTACGGCGTAGCCATCGTCTACGCGCTCGTAGCCATGCATTCGCAAACGGTGGTCGCATTTATATTGCCTTCTAGCTTATACTTAACTTATAAGATAAAACATATCCTGTGGCACTCGGAAATAGCCCGGCAATAACCCAACATATCAGTAAATTAATTTTGTAATCAAATCACCAGTTCAGAACATAGTTCACCTTTGTGAGACATGAGCCACAAGCTGTCAGAGCCGGGCCGCTCCCCCAGTGGGCGCCGGAGACACGTGTAGTGTAGCTGACATGTTACCCAGGACACGTGTAGGGAGGCTAATACACTATCATATATCTAGGATCATACATATAGGACGCTATCACATTTTTTTTATTATCGTATAAATATGACCATGGACTGGAAGAAGAAGTATTGGTCGTCCAGCGGCGAGATAGGCAGACATTGTTGCTATTGCGGGTAGAACCTGGATGAAGTTGGCACGGGAACGTGGTGATTGGTACAAAAAGAGAGAGGCTTATGCTCAGCAGTGGGCGAAGTCGGGCTGTGGATGATGATTATATAAATATGACCCATACATATATGTGAACCCGATAAAACCGCGTATGTACCAGCGTGTTACTGAAATATGAAATAGTTCATCACATACTCACATAGACGTGTGATCCCGAAATAACTCGTGACTACTACTGGGTGTCTGAGTTTGTTATGTTATGATGAGTTAACTTTTATTATAATAGTCCAACATATAGACTTAAAACTGAGCGTGTGCCTAAAAATAAACTTATCTGAAATATGGCGTCAGAAACACCTTCGCGTCGCTGTCGACTGGTGATGAGCACAAAGGAATGGCAGCATTGCCAGGTTGTAAAGCAATGCCTATCCTCTGACCAAGGTACAAGCCAGTTCTTTGTGATGAGTTGATGTGATGTGGCTAGTGACGTGATTGTACCTATGGCGACGTTACGGTGCATCGAGGTGTCACTTCATGTTAAAGGACAAAGCTGTTCATTGAATCTGGATCTGCTGTCAAACATGTGTAGCTCAAATAACCCAGTCTATCCTCGACTTCAAAGAGCTATAACATAATGTAACATGTTATTTAAAAAAAAGGTTTATTGTTTTATTGTTTCATAAAATAGTGTTACAGTATTAAGATGTGGCACTGGATCCTGAACTAGGATACCCTGTGTCGCAGAATCCAGTCTCTCTCGACAAATAATATGTTTGCAACGGTTCCTGTCATTACCCAAAACTAAAAGGTTACTAAGGTAAGCAGTATCCAGCGTATCTTTTCAGACCAGAGTGCAATCGCAGATGTAACAAAATATTCTCTGCTCACGTGAGCTCGAGGCGGGCTCGGTGTTTCGGATATACGCGATGTATTGCATTATTGGCGGGAACGGATGAGGCAATATCAGCGATGTAGTACCGATCTCGTGGTATCGGCACCGGTATCATGCGCAAAGCAATTACGTTGCATGACAATAATCTTTATTCGCTCTATATGTTTTACTGTTATGATACCCTATTTTTTTCTTAACACGTTCACTGTTCGCATAGCCGCATAGGACACAATAGTTAAACAATCGGCAAACACAAGCAATTATTGAAATGAATCTGTCTCGTGGAGGCTACAAGTCATCGCACACATACATACCTACACAAACACACACATACCTACTCGGCACCGCATTTGCGGCTTCGCCCGCGCGTAATCGGAAATAATCGCATGGAAACAAACTGCCGGGATAAGAAGTACAGATCACACGGGAAGTGCTAAAACATATTGTCACCTCAACAACGACAACGATGTTCGCAAACGTTTAATCTGAAAGGTAACACTGTGGAGATGGCGGGTGACGTCACTGTCCGACATGTTCGGACATGTGCGGACGTGTACGGAAATGTCCCACCCGGGCGACATGTCGCTCGCACTTGACAATGGATTATCATCTAGCTCACGTACCACAACAAGTACTGTTTGCAGAGATTTATCACTTTATGTAGCAGCTGTATGGAAAATCAACATTTATTTCGAACTATAATCGAACCTGCGGACAAAGAGAGCATAATAATTAATTTCTGAATCAACAGAGATATCAAATTTCATTACCTCGTAACGCGTCACTGATCAGCTACGTCCGACCGAGCTTGTTACTCGCTAAGCACGTAATTAATTCGGCTCGTAAAAGTAAACATTGTTGACTACACAGCGGAAACATTCTCGCGATTACCGACATTATGAGGTCACCAGTATATAGCGAGACACAAGTATCATCTTACTTAAGGGCATTATTTACGGGCGTCCGGTCGACGCGCTCCTAGGACCGGGCGCCGGCGCCGGGACAGCCGGCTGTAATTAGTGACAGGCAATAATTACCGTCGGCGGTCCCCCTCCCCCTGTGACACACCCCCGCCCCCACAGCCCGCAGCTCAAGCTTTGAAACACGATTCTTAGTGCTAATTGAGTTACAGTTAGACGACTCTTCGCTGAACTTCTTACGGAGTTCTACCGACGAGCTGCGAGCGCGACTCTGTGACAATAAGAAGATAACTAAGACCAGTTCTCTCTGCTAATTCTAAGAAATTATCGGTTTCCGGTCGCATAGATACTTAAACTAATTACAATATACACAACCGAAACAAAAGCACTTTAGCGTTTTCGTCCATCAACGCGTCCCTTGACACATAGCCCTCTGCCAGGCTCCTTCATTTGTAAACGTACGTCAACAAACCTGGAACTAATTGAATAAATATGAATTATGGATGAGAATGGATGAAAAATGTCGATAGCAAAATGCTAATGACTCTACCGTGACAGACTATTTAACAAAAGCCAGGAATAGAGATCCGAATATAACTTGCGTCAAAACCACTCTATTTGTCATTGTATGTTGTAGTCTGACCGAGTTCAAATAAACGTCCGGGAGCTCGCAGTGCATCCCGCGGGAGTACAGATACGTGTACATAAACATATTATACGAGTAGTATTTACTCGCTTATTATTCGAAACCAATAATTCGTCTCAGTGTGCTCACAGACGCCTTCGTTTACGACTTATTATCCACGAATACTTCGATCCTATGTACAATAATGAGTAGCCACATAAAGTTCGATGCACAGATCATAATTATTTGAAACCAAAATAACACGACATAAATAATTCTCGTCCAATAAGTTGTAAAAGAGACTGAGAGAGCACACTGACGACGGGCGAGAGGACGAACGAAACTAAAATTGAAAATATGACATTAATATTTGAGAGGCGTAAACGAAACGAATTTATTTTGAAGTTTTAAAAATACGTGTAAAAAAGACCGAGAGGGAAGTGGGGGGCATTGCGGGGAGGAGGGGGAGGGGTTAACCAATCGGAATGTTTTAGAGACCAGGAGAGTTTTATACTTATTGCAAGAACTAGTACTTAATTAATTTGTGCGGCTCTGAATGCTAATGACGGTGGATTAATGGAGCCCTTTCATGTATTCGTACACTGTAACGATATGCAAACCAGGCTCATTCAAAGAGCAATGTAATGTAGCACCGCAAGGATAATGCTTTTTCAAAGAATTTATTGTAGCTTACAAGTGATGAACTGGACAGTTTTCTGTAACAAGAGGGAGCAACACTTAAAGTACTAGTGACAGACGAGAGAGACGACGGTCGACGTTCCTTACGACGGTCACAACAGATTGGCACGGTTTCAATTTGTGGCCGGTCGCGGGTTTCAGCGATGCCCGCACTGAAGTCAAGTGAGGCGACGGTGTAACGGGCGGCCGCGTAGTGTCGTGGAACTCACGCCACCATGTTTACCGATGTTATCCGGTGTTACCTGATGTTTGCCGACAGCCCGCTGTGACTGCAATCCGTGCCCAACTGTGGGATTGATTGTAGTTGCTAGTTGTGCAGCCATGATCATCATCATCATCATCATCATATCAGCCGAAAGACGTCCACTGCTGGACATAGGCGTCCCCCAAGCGTCGCCACATTGACCGGTCCCGTGCGTCTCGCAACCAGCGGATCCCCGCAACCTTCACCAGGTCATCGGTCCACCTAGTGGGAGGCCTTCCAACGCAACGTCTTCCGGTTCGCGGTCGCCACTCCAGAACCTTTCTGCCCCATCGGCCATCCGTTCTGCAGCCATGATACTATCTTGGAACTCCAAGCATAGAAAGTTGGGAACATAGGAAATCTATGAAATGCATTGGGCCTTTATTTGTTCTGTCTTTACACCATAATGTACCCAATAGAAGAGGTCATTATCCACCGAAATTCAAAGTTGCAAATCTCGTATGTTATTCCCAGGTGTAACAAAAACGTTTACGAACGCCTTCTCTTGGTGAGTCCCGCACAGTTTTTGTTGAAACACTTCATTGAAACGTGTTCCCCGGTGACCGCCGCTCGCGACCGCGGGCCTCCAACATCGGGGGCGCCCCCAACACCCCGAACCTGTTTAAAATCCTTATTTGTAATCTAGACACAAATCTGGAATAAGTCTGCGACGCCGAGGATTCCTATCTGTATTCTACGGAGAGAGGATCGCTCTCGTGTCGAGGAATCTGTTCCACTTGAACGAGTGTTTTTTTTTTGCGTTATATAATTGTGGGAATGAAACTCAAAGATCTTAATGTTTTTATGTACAAGTAGGTAAGCTGTCGTAGTTGATAAAAATTGATAAATTTTTAGTAGCAAAAAGATTATGAACTTTTTTACATGATTAAGGACAAAGTTAGTGATCTCTGTATGAATGGGCAAAAAAACCTATCCTATTAGAGGTGAGGTCCTCAAAATGCACCCACCTGAAAATGGTCCTACCTGCCTGCACCCATGGGCCATGACAAGCGACATTTCATCAAGTAGGTATGAATTTCAAAGGAGTGTTGGATGTTAAAATAAATACATAAACAATAAGCATATCTCTCTTCACAGAAGGACAAAGCGACAAACGAAAGCGTCGTCGAGAGCCGACGCCTCTCGTTACGTCGGAGACGTGAATGCATTAGTGCTCTGTTTCACTCAAGTTTTTGGCTGAATTATGTACTTAACACGACGGTTATAACCTCACCTCTATTGCGTACAAATATAACCTTTATATTCAAGATTACAAAATATTTAATGTTACTTTATGTCTACTCGTGGCAAGCTATCGAGTACCGCGCACGTCTGCAATTTTAAAACATATCCCTCAGCCAAATTTGTTTTTCAAACAACTACATAATATGGGTTAACTCGTGCCACACGACTCGTTTGCGAGGTGACGATAGCTCTGTTTGTACTGCAGGCTATTTACACTTGTGTGACAAACTGTAGGTTCACACGCCGCCGCGCCGGTGTGTGGCTCTCAATCCTGTAATCTATAGCAGCGTCGATTGTAAGCGCAGCAATGCAGAATGTCGTATATTGAAGAAGGAATAGGCGCACGGCCGAGCTGCGACGAGGAGGAATGAATGTGAATGAGCGCCGGGTGCCGAGTGTTGAGTGCCCGGGGCGCGGCGGTGACCGGGGGCCGGGGCGGGGAAGCGTACCGGTGGTAACGACGTGTGTGAATCAATCGCAGCGCCGCAAAAACTGCATTTAGTATCGCAGTTTTACTCCCCCCCTGCCCCTCCCTCGCCTGCCTTGACGAATGGCGCTTGTCCCGTCGCGTGCTATCCATTGAGCACGCCTCCATTGTACCACGACGAAGCAATTTTAAAATACCAGCGAGCGTCACTCGCTGGAACTTTCAACGAATTAATCTTACATTTTGCACATATCGTTTGAAGTGACTAAAATGGAAAACCTCACTATCGCTACTTTATAAATGTAATTTTAATAGTTTCAGCCATCGAAAATAAGTCAAGTCATGCAAGCAGTCAGTAAAATAAGTCAAGTCATGCAAGCAGGCAGTAAAATAGAAACAATTGCACTGACTTTATAGAGACAATACATATCACCTAACTATTCGGCTACATTCTGCAGTACAAACTTACTGGATGAATGAGTCACATCACTAGTTATGCTAGTGATGTGACTCATTCGTCCAGTAAGTTCAGTGGCACGCACTGCAATATGCTGCCAACAGTGGCAACACTCCAAGACGCGCCGCCGTCTAGAGCATGCTAACTATGTATCGGACACAGAGGCTTTGAGATAAGTCACTGATATCCAACTAAACATCTTATACAGATGTGTGAGCCGAACTGAACCCGGTCCAGCAGATCTGAATATAACTAAGATTAAGTAATACTCACTGGTTCAGTCATTAGGAAATTGAACTACATGATATAAGTACCGGACCTATATAGAGTATAAGCAGAGTCACGGGCTTGCATATGTACCTACAGTTCGTTATCAACAAATCCTTGCGTAGAGAGACATTTTATACGTCAGTATTGACAAAATGAAAAAGCTTCGTAAGTGATATTTGTGCTGAATATCTTTGCTAATTTCAAACGGGCTGTTGAAATTCCCGGTATCGTGTTTCACACGATACCGGGAATTAATTTTTTCGGGTAGCTTTCTATTGGTGAAAGATTTTTTTTAAATCGGCCCAGTAGTTTCGGAGCCTATTCGGTACAAACAAACAAACAAAAAAATCTTTCCTCTTTATAATATTAGTTAAACTAGGCGAAATGCGTGATGTAATGTTGGGTACCTACAAGCAGCGCGGGGCCCTGGGCTATGGTACAAGTATACAGTTACAACTTACACTCAAGCGCCAGTAGAAAAGTGTAACAGTCTGCGTCACAAGTTTAATTAAAACTTTGCAAACAATAATAAGTCGGCAACAGCATGCATGTGAGCGCGACTGCGGCTGCGTGGCTACACCAACAACAAGCTAAACTTACTGCACATAAATCTGCGGCGTCGTTACAAATCATGTCGGCGTCGTGTACGAGTACGACGGACGTCCCCTTAACTTGTATTTTTATTCACTTACGCTATTGTAGGACTTGTATTATTATAACGTGTCGAGGAAAGTAGGTGATCGTGCTTGTATTATAATAGTGTGTAGTGCACTCGTGCAGTAACGTGCGCGCGGAACATTTCCGCTGCTTTTAGCTGATCGTCGATACGCTGCATTAGTCGACACTCGCCTTAGTACTGTAGCATGTAGCAGCTTATGTATGCAGGCTGTATCGAACGTGTACCGAGCAAACTAATATCTATTGAGAGCTTAGTTAACGACCCGTTCTAGTGCTTTAATAATATCTTGCCATTTCAGTTGATAGCTGAGCGGATGACGAGATAAGGAAGTCGATCATCTGCGCGAGCTTCTGTTATGATTGGCTGTCACTTGCAGCGACTCAGAGTTATTATAGCACAGGGGTCACCAAATGGTGGACCGCGGTCAAGATCCGGACGCCGATCTGTTTTTGTGCACCATAGGTAAACAGTACAATATAATTTACTTATGTTACTTGAGCACGTAATTTAATCATTTATGCCGCGCTTTGTCTTTACTGCTTTCGTCAACGGACGAATCATCATCAAAATCTTCTATTTTTACATATTCAAGTTTATTATTAAAATTTTAAGGGCCTAGGTACATAAGCTTTAGTGCCGTAAAACATTAACTTTCTAAAGCATACTCCGTAATAACGGCTAGGTTAAAAGGGATGAAAATAAATATCAACATAATTTTGAACTCATGGTTTTTTCGTGTAACTAATAGTTTTGCTTTAAAAAAATAATTAAAAACACGATATTTTTTTGCAACTTTTGGAAACTCCTCCAAAACGACTTGGATGTTTAAAAATATTTTTACATAGAAAAATTTATGGCTGGAATTTCTTCATAACTAACATAGCATATGTAAATCAAATAATATTTTGCAAACAAAACTGTTCAAAAGGAGGTTCAATATTGATATTTTGAAATCGAGCGGACGCACGGCCAGTACTGCGTTAACATTGGGGCGTATTATAGCGCCTTAACAAAGTAAATACATGTGTCGATATAAAGGCCGGAGGGGTGTGGTGGATTTCAACCTTACGGATTGCGACGGCCATATAATTTAAAAAAAAAAACGGCTAAGTGCGAGTCGGACTCGCGCAGCGAGGGTTCCGTACAAACCTGAAGGTAACTTGTAGGTGCGGTTTTTTCCTTTTGAGGTACGGAACCCTAAAAATATGTGATGTAACTAAAAATTTAAAGTTTTTGGATTTTTTCCTTTATATGTGCTATAAAACATTGCTTTATGTTTCAAGATTCTAGGTCGACTTTAGGTTTTGATTCCCTTGCGAGTAGTTGCGAGTTTGAAAATATGCGGCTTTAATTGCTGTTTCTTTTGATTGCGTTGACATAGAAATTTGATTTTGTTACAGCTTAAAGGTATTATAGATTTGAATATTTGATATGAATTTCAATTTAATACCTCTACGCGTTCATGAGAAAAGGGGTAGTAAGTTTAAAATTATCAAAAATATTTTTAATATATGATGTTACTAAAAATTTACGGTTTTCGCAATTTTTCCTTTATCTGTTCTATAAGACTTTGCTTCGTACCAAATTTCAAGATTCTGAGTTCACGGGAAGTAGGTTTTGATTCCCTTGCGAGTGTCGAAAATTTGCGGAAATTTGCGTTATAAACGGCTGTATCTTTTGATCGCGTTGGCTTAGATGTTTGATTTTTTCATAGCTTTAAGGGACAGTTGACTTGAGGGTTTGGTACAAATTTCAGCTTGATGCCTATATGCGTTCCTGGGAAAAAGGGTCTTGACAGACAGACGGATGGACGGACAACAAAGTGATCCTATAAGGGTTCGGTTTTTTCCTTTCGAGGTACGGAACCCTATAAACGGACCCCAAATGAAAGCAATTGGTGACCCCTGATATAGCATGTTGTACCAGTTTATGTCGATGCGTCGACTGTAGTTAGTGCTCGACTGGACGGGTTAGTTGTGCAGACATAATTATGATTAACGTGCAGTAGTAATACGAGTGGGTCATGGCGTCGCGTGCGGGGACGAGCTATTGCTGCTATTGCTCGGCTATTGAAACGTCCACGTTATTACTGTACACAATAATAATAATAATAATAATAATATTAATATTTCCTGGGAACTGAACGGCGCAGAACATTTATGTATTTCGATTATAAAAGCGTAATTATTTATTCGGTTTAAAGATTCTTTATTTATTCTAAAAGAACATACATTGTTCACTTAGCGAATAAATACATGACTAAGGTTAGTGTAGTCCAGTAGCTAACAGTTTTGTTTTCTTAATGTAGGTAGGATGTCGACATTGTTATAGTGAGACTTATATTGTTAGCTTAGAAGTTTTGTGTTGTTAGTGACGTACTGTTTGAGTTTAGCTCTGAAGACATTAAAAGAAGATGTGTTCCTTATATCTGCGGGTAGATTATTATAAAGCAGGACGCCTTCGTATTTTATATTTTTCTTGCCATATTGCGTTCGCGGGGGACGAGTCTGTATTTGGTTAGGGTTTCTTTGGCTGTATTTGGATATTTTGGTGTTGAAGGATAACTGTGTGTGTATGGTTTTGTTAAGTATTTTTCTAATGAGAACGCAGGAATTGAAAGTGTAAAGTTGATGAATGCTCATTAGTTTGGTGTTTTTGTATAGTTCAGATGTAGATGTATGATAATCATAGTTAAATAGAAGTTTGATTATTTTATTTTGTGCTATTTGCAGATCTTTAATTGTTGATTTTGTAGCGCAACCCCAGATTTCGATAAGATAATTTATGTGTGAGCGAATTAATGAGTTGTAAATGTTGAAGCGGATTTTTTTTGGGATGTTATTTATGTACCCGCGCATTGATCCCATTAATGATGTTATTTTTGATTTTATGTAATCAATGTGCGCTTGCCAAGTGAGTTTGTTGTCTAATCTAAGTCCGAGATATTTTTCACAATTGCTTTTGACAATTTTAGTGTTGTTTATGTGTAAAGCTGGGTAATCTGAGATTTTTTTATTTTTAGCTGAGAATATCATGTACGATGTTTTTAATGCGTTTATAGTAAGTAAATTAGAGCTAAACCAGTTATACAATATGTCCAAGTCTTTTTGGGCGTCAGCTACAATGGTGTTTATGTTGTTACCGAAGTAGAATAGGCAAGTATCGTCGGCGTACAATGTTAGTTGTCCAATTAAGCCTAAATCTTTAATATTGTTTATGTAAATAGCAAATAAGAGAGGGGATAGCAGAGATCCTTGGGGCACACCAAATTCCATGGGAGATTCTCTACTCATCGCGTTTCCCATTTTAACAACTTGTTTCCTATTGTATAAGTATGAGGAAAGGATATTATACATTTCTCCGGTGATACCAATGCTTTTTAGCTTTAATAATAGGATTTTATGAGAAACTGTGTCAAAAGCTTTTTTTAGGTCAATAAAAATCCCGAGTGCAATGTTTTTTTGGTCAATGTTTGTTTTAATGGTGGTGACTAAATCGATTGTGGCGCACAAGGTGTTGGATTTGGGTCGGAAACCAAACTGCCGATCATAAATATAATCGATGTCGTTTAGGTATTCTTCTAGTCTTGTGTAAATTAATCGTTCAAAAATTTTTGATAGCACCGGTAGTACCGATATGGGTCGATAATTACCGGGGTCTGATTTTGTGCCGGATTTGTATATAGGGTTGACTTTCGCAATTTTGAGGGTATCTGGGAATGTACCACTTCTGAAACATTTATTGATACAATTAGTTAGGTTGGCCGCTATTAGGATTTTTATGCATTTAATAGTTTTAGTGGTGATGCCATCAATTCCTGAGCTGCAACACGGGTCTAAATTATCGATTATCTTTATGATTTCAGCACTAGTACAGGGTGTGAGGGTATCTAAATGATTTGTGTTAGTATTATTTTTTGTTGTGGTGTATGTTAAGTTGTTGTGAAATTTGTGTGGTATTTGAGTGGCTAGGCGCTTCCCCACGGACGCAAAAAAGTTATTGAAAGTTTCGCATATCTCGATAGGGTCGTTAATGGTTGTGTTGTTTACGTTTAGCTTAGGTATGTTGCAGGCGGTGACCGGGTTATTATTAGATAAATAGTTAATTAAGGACCACATCTTTCTTGGATTTGATTCACAGTTAGAGAATTTATTATAAAAATATTGTCGTTTTTCTTTCTTCATAAGGCGTTGCACTTCGTTTCTCTTTGTTATAAAATCGTTTTTAAAGTCGTTGTTGCTCGGATTACTTTTAGATTTTCTCCATAGCAGATTTCTCTTGTCAATTTCCCTCGTAATTTTTCTGTTGATCCAATCGTCTCTGGGTTGGTTTAGGATTTTTGATTTCTTTTTCATGTTTTTTTTTACTTTATCCTTTATGAAATTCTCTAGATCATAGTAGTCGTCGTTTGTTGTTATGTAGTTGGTATTTGAGACGTCTTTGTATAGATTTTTGTAGTCAATGGCTGTGTAGTGATGTATTTTTTTTGGTGGTCGTTTGAATTTCTTAAGTTCCAGGTAAATATGGTTGTGGTCAGATAAGGACGATTCAATGACAGCCATATGAAAGTCGTCTTTGGAAAGGTTTGTGCAGACGTGGTCTAATATTGTATTGGTGGTAACGGTAGTCCGGGTTGAATATTTTTTGTTTGTTTTGTTTAGTATTTTGTATCCAGCCTCTTTGATCGCATTTGTGTAGGTTGTTGTAGTCCGATCCGGTTTGAGTAAGTCAAGGTTGAAGTCGCCGAAAGCAATGCATCGTCGTTTTGGTTGAAGTTGTGAAGAATAGTATTCTATAAAGTTTTTGTTGTTTGTATCTGGTGGTTTGTAGATAATGCCGACGTCCAGCGCATACTTTTCCAGGAAAATCCAAAGATAATTGTTCCCATCAATGTAGTTTTGTTGAATCTCTTTGTGTTCAAGGTCATTATGGACGAAAATTGATACCCCTCCGCCGCGCCGATCATTGCGGTAATTGTAGTGATGAGTATAGTTTGGTATGTATAGTGAAGAGCCTTCGGAATGGGATCTAATCCATGTTTCGCTTAATAAAATCAGGTGAATTACGTGGGGTATGCTTTTCAAAATGCACTGAAGTTCATCCAATTTCCCTTGTTTTGATAAACTTCGTATGTTGATATATAGGAATTTAAGGGCTTGCGCATCGGTGGTAAGTTGAGAGTAATCGCGTATTGCTTGATACGTTGTTTTGTTTGGGTTTGTACAACTCGTTTGGGTTGTAGTGGTTATTAGTTTTTTGAGGGTATACTGTTCACAATTTTAGGTAGTCCTTTAACATATTTTATAATTAAGTTGGTTTCTCCATTTTCTTGACGGTGTTGTAGTTCAGCTCTTAATTCATTTAGGTATTTTTGTTGGTTGGGTGTTTGGTCTGAGAATACTTTTAAGTTTGATTTGGTGAGCTTGTCTTTGTTACGAAGTATGTGTTGAGCTATTTCATGGGATTCTAGGCTTATTTTGATGAGCCTGTTTTTACCGGCGTTATATTTCCCGAGGCGCAGGCATTTGGTGATGTTGGGGCAGTTACTGTCGCCGTACACAGGTTTTAATAATTTGTGTATTTGTTGTTTTTCGAGAAACTCTTGGTTTGTTTTGTTTGTGTCCTTCAATTCCAAAACTCCCGCTATGATTATATTTTTTTGTCGGTCGTTTCGTTCGCGCATTTCATGCAGTAGTTCTTCCTGTTTAAACATGGATGTTGGTTCTGTTTTTAGGGAAGACATTTGGGATTCGATTTGTTGTAGCTTTTGCTCGGTTATATCACTTTTACATGCTAGCTGCGATAAATCGGACTTTAGCAACTGTTGCTCAGCTGTCAGCTTGTCCGCACGTTGATTAATGCTCGACAAGTCCCTATTCCTCGTATTATATGTCGCTCGTAAATATCGAAGTAATGACGGAAGTGCTCCTGCCACGCCTGTGTAGTACCCTGTGTATGGCCGTGTGTATGAAGTGTGTATGGGTATAATATTTATAATCGCAGTAAGTGGGTGTGTTGGGCTGGCGCCAGCGGGCGGCGCCTGATTAATCCTGGCTCCGCTCAGGTCTTACGTTTTCGTTTTCATTTTTTTTTGCAGGTTTCTGCACAGGTAAATGTAAAAAGAAACCAGTTTGAAAAATAATTAAAAAGAAATTGCTATTCAATACATTTGGAACGCTAACTTCTCTCCTGAAAAACGTCTGTAGCAGACTGACAAAAAATTATAAATGTTTTATTTTCCTTCTAAGATCTGAAACCTTCAAAAGCCTTCTTACTTATTTAGTAGTACTGATGGATGGATACCAACTGTCAGGCTGAACAAACGAATGGCTGTATACTTACCATGGAACAGTATGAACAGTAAAGGTCGTTGGGATTAACAAGTGAAGTAAGTAAAACAATGTTGAAGTAGTGCAGTCGCAGATATATTATGTTGATCTCATGACGTGTGCATGTCGTCCTCGTGGTACTTCTGCGCACCCCTCACCTACGGCGGCGCTCGCCGCGCGCCGGTGAGCTCGGCTCTCGCTTCATATATTCACATTAAGCAGCATCTAACTAATCCGCAGCTGTTACTAAAAAACAACACGCTCCGTCCTTTTCACAATTGAAATATAAATCTATCTTTTCCCGTGTGCTTTGTTTTAAAGTTTTAATTCTATTAACTTATAAAATATGCTGCCAAATGTTGATAATAAGCCTTGACCTATTGGTGTTTCCCAGTCTTTTACTCTACACGGTGCATCCTTCTCCGGTCAGCTTTCCAAATCTTTGCATCATCACATCACATCATCAGCCTATTAATGTTCCCACTGCTGGGGCACAGGCCTCCTCTCTGTGAGGGGAATGGGCCGTAATCCACCACGCGGGCCCAGTGCGGGTTGGTAGATGTCACATGTCTTCGAATTTTTGGTTCTAGGACATGCCGGTTTTCTCACGATGTTTTCCTTCACCGTTTTGAGAGCAGTGGTGACGAAAATAATTTACACAAAGTAAAGCGCCTGCCTGGGCTCGAACCCACGACCTACAACTTGTAAGTCGCGGCCGATACCATAGTAGTATTTCCACTGAGTCGAACACGCTACACTTTGCTCTCAACTCATAATTACCTCGCTAATCTGGCGTACGAACAGGCTGCGTGACGTCATCGTGTTGAGGGCTAGAGCTAGTGTGACATGTTAGAGCTTCACATATATACAATAGAGACATTCCCAGAGCTACTTGATGGGTTTCATAGAACAGCAAGCATAGATACAACTTGAGCGAAAACTAAGTATAACTACAATTTTTAGTACAAGAGTTTATTTTACGTGTCTAGTTCATAACTTATTTAAGTACAATATATTTATACCGTGAAAGGAAACATTAAAAAGTCACTAACTTCCTCGGTTCAGTCTGTCACGTCCAATTTAGCTACCGTGAACAAAACAAATAAGCGAGATAATTGAGGGTCGTGTGTTATTTTTGTATACTTTACCTTGCTATAAGCGATTAGGTTCATTCGGCTGGTTATGATCGTCGCGAGTGGTCGTGTAATGAGTGCTCGCTAACGGGCACGCGGCACGCATGAGACACACCGCACGAGACACAGAACTTGTGTACCAGGAACTGGTCTAGCGTAGGACTAAGTTTAGATAGACTAAGAGGTCAGATTGTACTGGTTTTTTAGCTTTGTTGTGGGGGCTGGAATGAGGCTCAAACCAGGGGGGTGACCATAAGCTCTTAGAGTAAGTTATTATGAGTGTGTGTAAGGGACAGATGTAAATTCAAATTCAAATGTATTTATTTGCTAGAATGTAGTAGTTTACAAAGTATGATCTTAAATATATGACGGTCCCTTTACATTCTACCATTAGATATGGTGTGCAAATATTTAATTTCAGCTTGTCCTATCATCTTAATTTATTTTTATTAAATTAAGAAAATAGACAGAAATATCAAAAAAGAAAACCTCATGCATTAGGATTTATAAGGAAAAAATTAATTAATTGATGTCAGAGTTACATTATTATACCGACGTCAGTTCAAACAATGTTAGCTGAAGAATACAATTAAAAATGATTGTAAATTTAATTGTCAATGTCATAACTATTATAAAGAATATTGTAAATTTAATTGGAAGTGTCATAAATTATTATAAAAAATATTGTAAATTGTAATTGATAACATCATAACTATTTTAATCTCAGTGTTTATTCCGTACCTTTTAAACATCAATTAATTATTATAAGGTATATACCAATATTATATATTTCAGTTTTCTTCACCGCGATCTGACATGTATTCATTGAGATCGTAAAAGCATTTTTCTTTTAACCATTGCGTTAACTTTTATGTTTTGTTTATCGTATATGACATGTATACATCTGTCACTTAAGCGATCTCAAAATAACCTTACTCTAGAGCTTATGGTCACCCCCTAGTAATAGCCTAGTAATGTCGTGGTGGTCCAGCGGCTAATAAGACCTCGCCTGTCGAGCTTGAGATCCCGGCTTTAAATCCGGGCGTGACCAATGTGACTGTTTCAATTCATATTATGTACTTTCTACGTTTATCTTGGACATCGTCGACAAAGGTGAAGGGAAACTTCGTGGCGGAACCAGGAATTATATATATAGTTTATTAAAAGATTGTGCTCCATTGGTGTAATTGCTACAAGGGGTTCCAGTGCGAGGATAACATAGTAATTTATTTACTAGTTGTAAATAAATTACTATTTTAAGTTTTGTTCATAATTTTATTACGTCTAATTTATATCTGTACCAATATAACAAAGCGACATGCAATCAAAGTGAATTATCAGTCAGTCAATGATTACTGTCAGGTCGACTAAAGAAAAAGAGAAAACATTGATAGAGGAATAACTAAGTATCATCATCTGCCTAGCCTTTTTCCCAATTATTGTTGGGGTCGGCTTCCAGTCTTACCGGATTCAGCTGAGTACCAGTGTTTTACATGGAGCGACTGCCTGTCTGACCTCCACAACCCAGTAACTGGGTAACACGATACCCCTTGGCAATACTGGTGTCAGATCTCAGGCTTCTGACTACCCGTAACGAGAGGAATAACTAAGTATAATTTTGATAAATGCCAGACTGAACAAAAACAATGATAGTCTGTCTATTGTGTAGTATGTCTTCTCATTACTGCAGAACAGGCTCCGCATCAGCTCCGGATATCTTTCATCTCGCTTACGTCGTCTTTTATATTTGTCATATGCAAGCGCCCTCCCCCGCACCAGCCCGCGCCGGCCGCCGTCCGTCAGTCCCACTTCATACTAATTACATCAAATAAAAATGTGTTCGAGCGGAATCGTGACCGGCCGGAATTAAGAGCGCGCCGGATATTGAGGCGTCGCGCAACTTCCGGCCGGTAACACGCGCGCTTCCGGCGCCCGCGTCGCCGTGAGATGGCGCGCGCGTAGCTTCCACCTAGAGATTTGTTGCTCCACGGCCTGTGGGCCTCCGCTGGCAGATACACCTACACCGCACTGCTAACAGGGGCAGAACTTACACCAACTTTGACATAATGTTACACAAGCATACGCTAGCTACAAAGAAACACTCATCGTGTAAATGTATTTATTTACAATATTAATGCCCTTTCTGTACCCCAGCCTTTTCCCTGCAGTGAAAATGTCCCTATATTAAGAACCTCATAATAGGTTACCGAATCGAGACGATGGCAGCGGTGTTGCTTATTCATCGCCGACGTCATCACACGTGTCCTAAGCTGTCTGTGCATCCTGGAGGGGAAGACACTCATAGCTTGAATTATTGTCGTTGATCGATGTCATATTAATATGAAGTACCTGGATGTTTTTTGTTTGTAAATCGTTTTTTTTACAGTTTTCAATCAATTACGTAAGTTTATTTTTATCATCACGGTATTAATTATGAAATTGAGTCTTAACCTAATACTTCCTTCCATACTATATTGCGGGTATGTCGAGGATTCTTGGAAGATGGACTTTTAACGCAGTTGGTCCCTTAACTCTAGAAAATGCTATATGTAGCCATGCCATGCATGAAGACCGGACTGGACTTTAAGTCAACCCCAACAGATTCGAATATTTTTCCTTGGGATTTGTGGACAGTCATGGCAAATGCAGACCTAACGGGAAACTGGTGATGCTGCATGGTGCATCCCATCAGTTGTCCTTTTGATGAGTCAAGGGTTATCCTTGGTATATGTACTTCTTTGCCGGATTGTTCACCAGTAACAATTTTTGTCTTTATTATGTGATTGAATAGCCCTTTTGTTACGTCTAAATTACACAACAACATTATTAACGCTTCTTTTTAATTTTAGTTCGTGTGGTGGCAAGTCTGAAAAGTTGACACTATTGAGAAATTCTGTTGTAAATTCGACTGCTCCTACAGGTTGATCTTTCATTGAGTCATGGCTATAGTAGATTTTGTACTCTCCGGGAAGTTTGGCAACTATATCGTCCTTAATTTTTCAACATCTTTGGTAAGGGGCGCGAGTATTGCTCTGTCTTTCATCCCCTCATAATTTCCATTGGCTAAGCAGTTACCAAATACTTCATCAATAAGATTGTTGCCTGAAATGATATTCTGTGGCAATTCAATTTCTTCCATAGTATTTAGGGTCAGTTCGCCGTTGCCTAATTTTAGTAAATAATCAGCAAATGTCGTTGCTCTATAACAACGCGCATATTTTCTTCAAGTTTAAAAGTCTTAAAAACGGACCATAAGGATCGATGCATCACTTAATAGAAAGATCTAATAAATCAGTTTTATTCGCACGCGGCTGTACAGGCAGACACTGGCGAAAATCTCCTCCTAGTACTATTAATTTTCCACCGAAAGAGAGATTCGAATTTCCAATGGATCGCAAAAGTTGATCAATGTTCTGCAAACCATATTTTGGAAGCATCGGAGCCTCATCCATAATACAAATATTTATTATTGTCTCGCTTAGGTTTAATACTTTAGACTGAATTTAGTGTCAGTGTTAAATACAATTAAATTGTATACTTTTTTTTACAATGTACATTTTAGAATATTTATCAAACTCTGATCGAAATCGACACATTTGTCGCTTTGAATATTTAATGTAGATAAACTTTGTCTTTTACACTAAGTAATTTGAACGCATAGTTTAAAAGTTATCATGATTAAATAAGATTGACTTGAATGGAGCTCGAGCGACATAAATACGCGCGGCGGGTAAAGCTGAGGAGCGGGGAGAGGGCGATGTGATCCAAGCAATGACGCAGACATATTTTCGCTGAACGTAAAAAATCAAGTAAGTAACATAGTTTACAGGAGTATAATGCAGTAGGTAGGACCGCCAAAACTAAAATCACATTGATACATTACCTAACTTATATTATAAATTATTGTAATCCTTTCAGTTTTGCTCGCTGCTGCCGAACAAAGTTATTCATTTCAATAAATTCAATAACATTACATATTAATCCTTGACTGACACGAACAGTAAATGAAAGTAACCTTTGTTGGTCCCGTTTGTTAATCAGTGTCATTGTATGTTTCATGGCTGTGCTGATCTGTTTGTGATGAAATTTGATATGGATAATCTCAAGCCTGGGGAAGGACATAGGCTACTTTTTATCAACACACCACACAGGCGAAATTTATAATATAACTGTATCTTGATTGACTAACACACCCAGCGGTCGACGCCCATCCGAAAACAATGAGCTTAAATGAGCACTAAGAAAGGAATTTCGATAATTCCACCTCCAAGGGTTGCCCCCTTATTGGAGGGTTGGTGGGTTCAAAGATTGTACGGAATCTATCAGTTTTGAAGTTACACATCTGAAATTTCGGATACGAGTACAACATACAGTAAAAAAAAAAAGGTTTGTCACGAAACTTTATGTGGCAGAACAAATTCCACGCGAGCGAAGTCGCGGGCAAAAGCTAGTAGATAGATAAATTTGTGCATATGAATGGATTATCCGTGAAAATGTAAAAATTAATATTTAATTTTAATGTATTATTCATTTAATTTTCAATGTATTATCAATTTAATGCTCAATGTAGTATTAAAATTATTGTTCTAATTAATATTCAATGTATTACTCAGTTGTATATTTAATTGTTTGTTTATAATGTTTTGTGTAGGTACTTGCATCATTGTCTATGTTGTATGATTATTTCTGGAGGAACATTGGCTCCTAAAACACAGGCCCCTGGTCTAGTTTAGGAGGCAGCAGTTCACCTTTGTTCTGTCTCTCTGTACAACATTTATTATTTTAAAATCCGTAAATGTACAAAATAAACAATTTATTATTATTATTATTTCCTTTATTCAGTACATTTCTTATTATTTTCATTTTTAAATATTTTTGAAAAAACATTATTGGACAAAAAAACAAAAAACATTTAAAATACAAAAATAGTAGCCCACCGGTATCGGGAACAGGGTCCAAGCTACCGGTGGTCAGGGCTCCTGAGAGAGGAACCTCCTGACTATACGCGCCGTGTCCAGGAGTACCGCTTTCTGGATCAAGCCCTTGATCCAGCTGCCTAACGAGAGCCTCCTCAGATGTTCGTCGAGGCTCTTGGCTATTATGCCATTGGCCGTCACGACTATCGGCACAATGATTGCTGTATTTACATCCCACATGTCGACAACCTCGCGAGCCAGATCAAGATACTTGCTTTTCTTATCTCTCTCAGCCTTCACGAGGTTCTCGTCATGGGGGACCGCTATATCAACAATCATTGCGCGACGCTCTAGTCGGTCTATCACCACTATGACAGGTTTATTGGCAACAATAGTCCTGTCAGTGATGATAGACCGATCCCAAGACAACGTGACATTGTCATTTTCGAGAACTGGGTCGGACTGGGTTGGGTGGGTTGGATTATTATTATTATTGAATAGTGCACATATCCCGCTTATTTACCTATAACAGCTGTATTTAGTGAAGACTCCACGGCGTGCTCGCTCGCCATACTCCCCATACGCGCCGCACGCCGGGCACGCGTGCTTCGCCGCGTCTGGTGCAACGTACGCAAACCTTTGTTAACATCTTTGTTTTACTAGGACTGTCTCCTGGAATATGTCGATTAAAAATAAATATGAACAGGACAGACAGTGTGCCCAGTGGTGATACTATAGTAAAATAGTTCGTAGTACATCATAGAACCAGACTATTTAACCATTCCTTCAACACTAGGTGATACATAAATGAGTAACTGAATAAAACTACTGACTGATGGATTATAAACGCTCGAGATTTGAAAATCGTCATGCAATAATATTTTTGCTTTCATAAGGCTACTGCTGTCTATGCATCGTACAGGGATGCTGATGGATAGCCACAGAGATTTTATGGCAATTTTGGGACCAGTTGGCGGTTCGGCAGGTCAGCAGATTGGCAGGTCGGTAATCCACTTGTTATAACGGGTTGCTAGGCAACCACTGTGCTTTTATCCTTTTACCGTGTCAAAACAATTCTCAGAAATCCGTTCCCTTTAGATAAAGGTTCTCGGAAGTGTCCCGTTTTATTTCTAAATCGCTAATTCGTGTCAAAGAAACTGTGAATACAACTACATTGGTACAAGCAGGACGGGTGTC
Source organism: Anorthoa munda (assembly GCA_945859665.1). NCBI lineage: Eukaryota > Metazoa > Arthropoda > Insecta > Lepidoptera > Noctuidae > Anorthoa > Anorthoa munda. The sequence goes on along the minus strand of OX243913.1, from coordinate 28,716,707 downwards.
CGGCAGTTATTATGATATGTCCGGCGTGTAGCGAGCTGTTTCAGTGTTCGGGCACCAGACGGTGACGGGAACATGACGGACACACCACAATATGCAGCTAACAAGCTAATTTATCATCAGTTATGTTCGCAACATTATTTATTTATTTTTTAAAACTTTATGCACCGGTCTTATCCGTAGGAGCTTAGAGTGGTGCAGAGATAAAAAGGCAGGTGCAACTTAATGAAAGGATAAATAGAGAAAAATATATATTAAAAGAATATATATAAATATATACTTAGATACAAAGAGCAGTGGTAACCCAGTGGTATCAGCCGCGACTTACAAGTTGTAGGTCGTGGGTTCGAGCCCAGGCATTCGCTTTACTTTGTGTAAATTATGTCATCACTCCAATCTCTGCACTCCAATCTCACCTCAGTCCACCATCATCTGGAGACTGAAAAGCCAGCACTGTTTTTCCTTACGGAGACGCAGATAGGAAGTCCGTCAGATGTGTCGTACTTATCCTACCCAGGGTTTACCCTGGAGCACAATTTCAAACCACGCGCGGGTGTATGCATGTATGCCCGAGACGACACTTGCTATCGGCGTCTCCGTAACCTTGAAGACTCCAGGTTCTCAGTGCTGTGGGCTCTGGTGGACACAGGGCTGGATAAGATTATCTACGCCTGTGTCTACCGGTCGCACAGCGGAGATCAGGAGACAACCAGGCTCACAGAGTACCTCAGTGAGGCGGCTGATGCGGCACAGCAGCGGTACCCTTCCGCCCAATTAGTGCTACTGGGGGACTTTAATGCCCACCACCAGGAGTGGCTCTTCCCATACCAGTGCACTGACCATGCTGGTCGAGAGATGCGCAAGCTTGCGCTAGCGCTAAATCTCACCCAGCTGGTCCAAGGGGCAACGAGGGTGCCAGATGTTGATTCGCACACAGCCAATTGCTTGGACCTTCTGCTGACAACAGATCCAGACAGATACTCAGTGTCGATATCTTCACCTTTAGGTAGTTCCGACCACTGTCTGGTGAAGTCTGTATCCGTCTACTCCCCGCCCGATCCCAGCCCAAGAGGCACCCGGCGGGTATGGCGGTACAAGTCAGCAGATTGGGATGGGATGCGATCTTTTTTCGCATGCTATCCTTGGCAGCCCACTTGCTTCTCTTCGGACGATCCATCGTCGTGCGCTGACGCCGTGACTGATGTGTTGCGTCGGGGGATGGAGTACTATATTCCATTTTCTGACGTAGCAATGTCTAACGTCGACAGACCATGGTTTGGAGCCGAGTGTAACCACGCCAACGCGGTCAAACACAAGGCCTACCAGGAATGGGTTGACGCTCGAACGCGCAAGGCAAATGACGTGAGTCAGAAGAAGAGAGCCTTCAACAGGGCTGCCAAGTCCTGCAAAAAGGTGATGCGAAGAGCACGGTTTGACCACATTAGCAGAATCGGGAACAAACTTGCTACATACCCAGCGGGTAGCAAAGCGTTTTGGTCCCTGGCTAAGTCGGTCGAATCAAATTTCTGTCGCCCCTCACTACCACCACTGCTGAAACCTGACGGGTCATTAGCCCACTCCGCTGAGGAGAAGGCAAACTTGTTTGCCTCCCTCTTTGCGGAATCTTCGCATCTGAATTCTGATGGCGCGCAGCCTCCTCCTTCTTCTGATGGATGTGTGACGAGTATGTCGAACATTCGCATCCATCAAAAGGACGTCCGCAGGGTGCTGCGTAGCCTTGATGTGAACAAAGCGAGTGGCCCCGATGGTATACCAGCAATTGTACTTAAAACCTGTGCGCCTGAATTGTCTCCGATCTTGACACGCCTGTATCGCCTATCGATAGAGACTGGAAAAGTGCCGAAGGCTTGGAAGCAAGCCAACGTACAGCCCGTGCCCAAGAAGGGCAGTCGAGCTGACCCTGCCAACTACAGACCCATATCTGTAACGTCCATCCTCTGTAAGAGTATGGAACGTGTGCTCAACGGGAAGCTCCTGGCATACCTAGTAGCAAACGACATCCTCAGTGACCGCCAATACGGCTTCCGCCGAAATCGGTCCACTGGGGATCTTCTAGCGTATGCCATTCACATCTGGAGTGAGGCCATCGAGAGACACGGGGAAGCACTAGCCGTCTCCCTCGACATCTCGAAGGCTTTCGACAGGGTCTGGCACGAAAGCCTTATTGGTAAGCTTCCTTCCTTCGGTCTGCCTAGTGGTCTGTGTGATTGGATTGCGGACTTCCTGAGGAATCGATCCATCCGAGTGGTTATCGACGGCTGCTCGTCCGGTCAGTTAGATATCAACGCTGGAGTCCCTCAGGGGTCAGTGCTCTCGGCAACATTATTCTTGCTGCACATTAATGATCTGCTAAAACCCGGAACCTTTGGGTACGCAGACGACAGCACTGTTGCTGAGAGATACGTGTCCGACGCGCGGGCTACTGGGCCTCAGATTCGGTCTCTCCGGGAGGCCATGGTTGAACGCTTGAACTTGTCCTTGGAGGCAGTCTCCGAATGGGGCGATGCCAATCTGGTCAAGTTCAATGCCGCAAAAACACAGGCGTGTCTCTTCTCCGCGAAAAAGAGCCAATTTCACCCGGCTCCTTCTTTCCGAGGTGTAACCATACCGTTAACGGACCATCTTGAGCTTCTTGGCGTAACGTTGACATCGACACTTAATTTTGGCCCATACATTGAGGCAAAGGCTCAACTGGCTGCCAAAAAGTTGGGGATCCTTGCGAAGGTGAGACGATACTTCACGCCGGAACAGCTGCTTAAGTTGTATCAAGCGCAAGTTCGATCTTGCATGGAGTACTGCTCTCACCTCTGGGATGGATCTGCCAAATACCAGCTTGATGCACTTGAGTCGATTGACAGACGGGCCAAAAGGCTTATTGGCAACGATGCACTGGTCGCCTCAAAGCTCCAGAGCCTCGAACATCGTCGCCGAGTTGCCAGCCTGTCGGTTTTTTATCGGTTACACTTCGGGGAGTGTGCGACGGAACTGCACAATTTGATTCCACCTAGCCCTTTCCATCATCGGACTACAAGACGTACGGCCATGCGCCATCGGTATATGGTGGACATCCCTCCCATACGCACAAAGCGTTTTGCTAATACTTTCATTGTGCGCACAGCTAAGGAGTGGAACTCCCTTCCGGGGTCTTTGTTCCCTGACAGCTACAACCTTGGGGTCTTTAAGTCAAGAGTGAATAGGTTTCTTCTAGGCAAGCGTGCTTCACCGTAGACCACATCATCGCTTAACATCAGGCGAGATAGTGGTCAAACGCGAGCCTATAAATTATAAAAAAAAAAAAAAAAAAAAAAAGTCATCACCACTGCGCTCTAAACGATGAAGGAAAACATCGTGCAGAAACTGGCATGTCCTAGAAACAAAAATTCGAAGACATGTGACATCCACCAAACCACACTGGGTCCGCGTGGTGGATTACGGCCCATTCCCTCTCACAGAGAGGAGGACTGTGGCCCAGCAGTGGGAACATTAATAGGCTGATGATGTGATCTGTGATGTGACTTAGATACATACATACATAAACAATGTTATAGAGAAACCGAAAACAACAAATCAATTCTGTGATAATTCTGCAAACTTCTTGCGAATAACCGACTGGTTGCCATCCTTATATTGTGAGCGTATTCCAAAGAGAGATAGCCTGGACAAAGTAAGACAAGTGGGTAAACCCAGAGCGGTGAGAGGGACACTGAAGAAGACGATTATTGGTAGAACGAAGATTTTTACTGTGAGCAGAGCAAAGGAATTGAACATGAGAAGTCTGATAAGAGGAAGTGGGTTTATCAATAAAAGTAAACAGGGTAGTCAACATTCGCGAGTGATCGCACTCCGAACAAATGTATAGTGATACATTGTATACTGTACAGTAGGTACCTGCGTACGGTCAGTGCCTGCGATGCGGTTCCACTTGGGGCTAGTTCCTGCTTCACTGCTACGATTGCAGCTCAAATTATATGAGATCAGTATAATTGCCAAGAAACTCCAGAATCCTACAATTCCAATACAAGAAATTCGCTGAGGAGAAACTACGAATCTCGCTGCTGAAAATAAAAACAGCGAGCGCAGCATTATTGGGACAGTTAGACAAATGCGCTGCACTGTGAATTCATACCAGGTACCAGGAATTAATCTGGACTCTCTGAAGTACACGTTCTAAGCATATTTAATTATTATTTCCAGTAGCTTATAACTTTCCTGTTTACATATTATTCTAAGGTTAATAATATTCCCATGACCACAACAGTAAGTGTTCATGACATAATCGTAAGCACTAAGCAGCGCCGACAGTATCGTAGCGAGGCACGGTGCGTGCTAACGCGGCTCATAACCGTCAAGTGGCCGTCGATGGCAGAAACCTTATGTATGTAACCACGCGCGTATGGACTTAATTTCTTAAACGTCTCAACTCGGCCTAACAATGATTGATCTAAACTTGCCCGTCAATATTAATCAGCCTGGCCTTTAATATTAAACACAACTTGCATGAATTCACATAATGTTCACGTGTTTATTACTGTTTTGTTGTGCATTTTATAACGTTACACTATTGATGGTGATGAGGCAACAAATGGAGGCGCCTGCTGGTTACGTGTGTCACGTCTTTCGCGACTGAGAGACTGGAGACGCAGGTATGCCTGATGGTATTGCAGTATTTCGTAAATATTATTTGTAGATACTGAGCTATTTATGAAAAATACTATCTCTGATGGGCTTAAATAACAAAACGATACAAAAAAACTGGCCAAGTGTAAGCCAGACTCGCGCACGAAGGGTTCCGTACCATTATCGCAAAAAACGCTCATGAGATACAGCCTGGTGACAGACGGACAGACAGACAGACAGACAAACGGGCAGACAGACGGAACGTGAAGTCTTAGTAATAGGGTACCGTTTTTACCGTTTGGGTACGGAACCCTAAAAAGCCTATAACAAATTTTCAAGTATCTACTTGAAACGAAATTATCAACAAACACGATAAACTTACGCTCGGGAACGTGAACGTTAAATGTGTACTTGTCGCCGTGACAATCGACACGCGACAATTTGTTGACAACTACTCGCTGATGCGGGACAAGAGTCCTGTTTCCGAACTATGCTGTATCGTTGCACTTAAAGTACACACAACAGAACTACATTCATTTCATTAGTAGTTTTGCAGTTATCTTTCGCTGCGCTTGTCGTGATTGAGCAACAAAGAGAGATGTATCGCCTCACTCCGTCAGTCCGTCCCGACTCCCGCGGCTCCAAGCTATCCGTTTGAGATGAAAGTAGATTAAACTTACGTCCGGGACACACGGCTCAGTGTTACTCTTGATGTATACGAATACACTTGCTTTGTTTCGCTGTACAGAAAGTTATTTAAGATATCATTCAGCAGAACACTATTGTTAGGTCCGTAGGCTAGCAGTAGTCGTTTTTCAATTTATAAGAAAGTTTCTTAGTAGCAGCCCGGAGTCTAGTTTTGAGCCCGTATGATGGCAATATGCTCGCATATTATTTACATACATGAGAATTTAACATAACTGGCGAGATGTTGGTGTTCTATACGTGCATCTCTGCTTAACCTTACGGGAAATACTGGGGTGATGTTATGTTAATAGGCAAGCGATAGGACCATCCCCAACAGAGGCGCGTTTTCACAAACCACGGTCGATACAAAAACATACAGCCACATAACTAATTCGCCGATAAATATTCAAAACAATCAGTGTTTAGATCACAACAGCGCGGGCACACCGCAGCTGATCACACGATTAGCTGCCGCGCCAACTATGTGGTGCGCTATACATATATATGCATAGTAATACTTATGGTAGTAGTAGGGTAGCGGCGCGCGCGAGTATTGGGGCCAGTGACAGTGAGCATGCATGCAATGTATTTCTATGCATTGAGTTACTGAAGCGTGTTACGTAGCATTGTGACTGATGAAGATTACAGAGTAAAAGAGATTTGATTAATGTATAACATGCGCATCACAACACTACGTGAGTTTTGGCTGGTTTAGCAATGTGTAATTTTGGCTCAAAGGCTGCGTTCAACGTGAGTATTCGTGAGATATGCGAAGCATCGTTCCCAAACTATAAGAAAGTCATAACATGCACATGTAATAAGTCCAGCATGTTTCCGATCCCAGGTGGCAGCGGTCGCGGCCGCAAATAACAACAAATTGCGGCGATCGCCTAATGAGAGTGTAATGTGACGTCTATTAACGAATCACACCGCCACACCGCTGTACCGCTGCACCACCGCCCCGGGGCGACTATTATGTGACACACCGTATACCCGTGTGACAGTAATGCAATGTTATTGGTACTGGGGTCACATGCGGCCCGAGCCAGTTCAAAGAGAAATATCAGTTATAATAATTCCTATTCATTGTTCCTGTGTATTCTTGTTGGTGTTCAATAAAGTATGTATGAGCTAGTCAGGTGAACATTTGGTCTAATTAGAGGAGCATTCTCTGGCGTCGAGGAAATCACACCGAATTCCTTCAGATTCTAAAGCAGACTTTCAACATTCCGATCACCGTGAAATGCGCACAGCTTGCTGTATGTTGTCATAAAGAACACTAATACATATCGTATTGGTCGTCAGAAGTCAGACATTCTCGTTGAGGCGTCGCGTCGTGTCCGCAAGCCGTTTACTTGGTATTGCTTGACAACATAGTGTCGGTCCAGTGCGCTTTGTGATTGTAGGTGATGTTAATGTACGATTGTACGTGGGCTGACGACAGCCGCGTCTCTGTCTAGTGTCAACATGTCCGTCTAGGCCTCGCCTCGTAATGTGTCTACAATGGATATTAATTATTGGCAGGAGTATGACACCCTTGAGACACGTTACAGGATAGGAACAACAAGTTGTTTTACCCTTGTATAGATTCTTTTACCGATTGTTTTGTGAATGTGTGAACATTGTAGGCCTCCTAGATTTCTAGAAGCTTGTTAACATTTGTTAACTCGAAGCTTGTTAATATTGTCGGGCCTTCGTTGTCCCCCCATATCTAAGCACTAATCTTGTAACATGGAAACATTGTAAAAACAAACCAAATTTTTTAAAAGAGTAACCTTGGAGTTTCTTGCCGGTTCTTCTCCATAGCAAACGACCAACCCGAACCTTTGTCGACGTTTTATAAGTGCTCATGTAGGCCTATGTGAAATAAAAAACATTTGATTTGATTTGATACTTCGTAACTACTTGGTTATGTCAACAAATATGACCTTTCTTTAAAGAATTGACAGCTGAATACTATGCTCATTATTGTATAACATTATTTAACTCGGATGTTGTTTTTTAATTAGTCACATTGTGTCTCCCCCGCTCCCCCTCGCACACCCGAGCCGCTCCCCCTCGCACCGCGTGTTTACTCCAACAACACTGGCTTACCATTATTAATTATTGATGTTTGTCTTCGTTCAATTAAATAAACTTGGGCGCTACCGTCACTCATAAACTCATAATACTTCGCCTACACTGAACACTATATGGAGCGACTTCCTTATACGTATTTGTTTATAAAATCCACTTATAGTTTGTTATGTTAAAGGTTGAAAATGAGGTGCAAGCGAGGAGTTTACTGTCGTTTATAGCATATACAACTACAAAGGTAAATTATGAAAAATCTCAGGTGTGTGAAATTCTTTAACGGACAGAATATTTCCAGAAATGCAACTACATTTCGACGAATAATGTTTTGTGCTTCACGTTTCACGTCCAGTGGAGATATCGACATTTATGAAATGTGTCGCATAACTCGCTTGTGACGTATGCATAGCTGCGTCTGCTGAGCCGCTGAGCATACCAGAGAAGGAAAATCGTTTCGAGAGTGCAAGTATTTAGGTACATATACTATCACGTAATAAAGAAGTTTCTTTGTGGGTTATGTATCGCTTAATATATAGATAAGTACTTACTTATATGAGTCTAAAGATTTCACATAATTAGTCATTTGTTTAACAGGTTTGTTGTCTGGCAGCACAAAACAGCCTCTTATAGAGGTAGTTTCAAATACAGTGCGGCCAAAATATGGAATGATCTGCCACCACCGCTTAGACAGAGCATCTCTCAGCCAGTTTTCAAGGCGAGAGTTAAGACAAAACAGCTTCTCAAACAAATTTCAAATGCATAAATTTATACTTTCTGATTGCTACCTCTGTCTGCTTAAAACTATGTCTCGTTGGGCAGGGCCTCAAATGTTATCTTTATCTTAATCGTATGCATGTTAATAATTTATTGTTATATTAACTATTTTTGGTATTTTAATTAATTATTTTTAATGTATGTTTTAGTGGCTTTTAGGTATGTCTATTTAATTTAATTTTTTATTGCAATTTTTTTAAATATTTTACTGGATATTTTTAACTATTATTTTTGATTGGAATGTTTTATTATTTTTTATTGGATTTTCATTTTATTATTTATTATTTGCGATTGACATTTTTAATTCTTTTTTATTTTGTTTGCTACCAAATGTGGTGAGTTATTTATTAAGGGGGCGGGCTGTAAATCAGCGTTGACCAGCGTAATAGTCATGCTTTACACTGCTCAGCATATGCTGAGCCCGCTCCTTTTGCCATACTGATATAATATTGTGCCTCAGAGCTAATTTGTGTTTGTTCATATTCTGTTTCAGTTGGCAATTAATGTTTTCTATCTTTTCTTTCTTTATACGCATTAGTCAGAATAAACTACTCAAAAGAAGCTTATATTATGATTTACATTATAATGAGGCTATTCAGACATATCACTACAGGATACCTGGTACTTATTCAGTATAGTATCAAGTGTCTCTGCAGCGATCTGTGGAGCACTGTATGTCTACATAGCGTGCCACGACAGTTGACCGCGCTGCGGCGGCTAACTGTCGCCGCCCGCCGCCACCCGCTAACTGTGTCACCATTACACTTAGCTCAATTGTTAGCCTCCACTCACTTGTAACATGAGCGAATAAGCCCCTGAAAATGTTACAACATTATGTAAGTATGTCCAGTGTACAGGTATAAGTTATTGAATCGAAGTGAAACTTTTAATATATCATCCATTCAATATATCATTCATTTGAATGAAAAAATGTACGAGGACAGTTGAATGTAGGGAACAGGTAATGTGCGTGTCACTGATGTGTCACAGTCACAGCATCTGGATGAGAGCGGTCCATTGACGACAATTTTTCACAAAATATCACTTAAATATCCGTGCATTGAGGCGCACGTGGACGAGAGGATATGATCAGAGATACGATGCAATCGTTAAAATAGTATGAAACGAGTGTTTTTACGAGCAGAGCCGAGCTTCGCGAATATAATGTTCAGAATAATTAAAGTAGTGAGTACTACTGGAGGCGAGGGCGATGACACCGTGATAATGTCTTCAGAATAAAAGATCTTAGAGCAGTAGCTCTAAAGTTGATAATGTTTAATTTGTGGAAAAACTTAAAACATTAACATTTTCAATCAAATCAAAAAAATTATTTCTTACTTACTTTTGAATTGTCTAACAAAAGATGAATCTAGTTGCACATTCGCAAGAGTCAGTAGGTCTCTATGAAGAAGAATGTGCAAGAAACAACACGGACACTCTTTTCCATTAATTTTAATTACAAATATTTGGTTACATCATTCTTGTTGGAAAAATATATATATTATGTGAGAACGATGTAAAAAGACGTGCAGTAATGTTCTGCTTATCACATGTTTTTGCGCCCTAGTAGTTGGGGAGCAGGACTAGCATTGAGCCAAGCGCTTTTGTCAGCGATGTAATTCCCCAGCTTATAATATGCCTACATATTCTGCGTTTACACAACTTTTAAATTTCATCTCAATCGGTTCTAGAATCTGGGGCGGTATTTTATTGTTACATTTTATACAGTACCCCATGAAAGATGCTACTTTAGCCAGTCTGCATCTTGGTTTATCTAAATCATGGTAATTCAAATTATGGCAGTTAAGTCTCCATAACATTGGATGTAATAGGCACTGGCAATTTAGTATACATTTAGCTAAGGAATAGCTAATTAGCATTTTTCCATAGACAGAGCCAATTAACATTTTCTAAAAACTGAATGAATCAACATAGACATCCAAAGGTTACCTCTTCGTAAAATGTCAACGTCATACTTCGACAACCTTTCCCAGCTCATAAACATGAGCGGCGCATGGAGGGTGGGAGGAGTGAGAGGGGTAGGGGGAGACCTTGACAGTCACCTGTCACTCGTGACAAACGCGAGATAGCGCGACCCGCGGCTCCGCCCGCTTAGCCGCGATCACTCCGCGTCGCACAAAAGCCTTATTAATGGCTTGACAAGTGATTTTCGCACTTTAACGCGTGAATTTCTTGTTCGCTTTAAACTGATAATTTATGACGCTGTCGTACCCGCGATAGCATTGCTCCGGATATAGGTTTTATTTTCAAATCAAATCATTTATGCGCACAATATATTAGAAAAGCGAAAAGTGGGCGTATTATAACGTGCAGCTCTGCCGAACTACATATTATGTATTTTTATGAAAGAAAGGTTAGCAAAATAATTGTAAATATACTGTATCAACTGTGTGTTTCATATCTCAACTTTCATTAATATTCCTAAAGTTTCGTGTAATCGTCCACTTAGCTACCACTACCAGTGACTCTTGACGAACTTGTGAGTGTAATGTATATAGATATACTTTAGTTTGTGAAAGTTTCACATTAAATACAATAGATAATGTGTTTCTCAAGGAACCTTCAACAAATAAACTAAAACATTGCTATTTCTTTTTCTTTATCACTTAGACCTACATTAACGTGATTAAATGCCCTACAATTTCGTTAACTCAAGAATTTGGTATACTCTAAAACAATCCATATTCATGATCTCGATTGATAGGGCCGGTAAACTTATCTATGTTAGGTGAATACAGTCGTATTAACAAGCCAATATAATATTTATTTTCTAAAGCATTTTAAATAAAACAAAATCGCAATAACGACCTCCGAGTTGCTTGCATCGAAAAACTACATTTCAGCTAACAACGCACATCGTTATTTTAAAATTTAAAATTCATTTTAGTAATAAATTTTCTATAAAATTCGTAGAATAAGTGTTTAATAGTTAAAAGATTATAACCGTAAGGGTCTTGTACACAGAGAAGACCGTCAACTGCCTCAGTGTCACGGTACCGTGTGTCCTGAGTGTCGACACAATGGCCAACACAACAGCGCACAGCGGCGCAACTGTCCGACACTAAGACGCGTTCTGTGAGCCGACTGGCGGCGTGACCGCGGTCGACGACGAGTCACAACCGCAAGTACATGAAGTACAGTGACCGCGGCGATTTAGTTAACTACTGTGGAGGGCAGCACAACTTTGGTCATCATCACCTCTCTACACTTGTAACGGGTAGTTTTAGTAGGTAGTTTACAGTTACCGTGCAGTTTGGGAGATTAATTTCGTATTATTATAATCATGGTAATAAGGTATTATTAGAGGCATTAGAGGTTTATAGAGGTATTTGCCCTGCAGTGGGACGGTAACCCTGTTACTGTCCCACAGCAGAGCAAATGCCTCTTCTCATACAGAGAAGGCACAAGAAGTAATCACCACGAGCCGAGTTAGTGATTTCATACTTATATTCCAGGTTCCCTCACGATGTTTTCCATCACCGATGTCAGCAATGTCCAAGATAAACTAAGAAAGTACATATGAATTGAAAAACGCATACACCTGCACGTCTATCTGTGGTGCTCATATCTAGTAATAAACGATTCCAAAAGAAGAATAAAATCCTTGGTCCTTAACTAAATAAAACAGCTTGAAAATATGCGTGAACCTCTTGATGTGTCCTTGTGGGTTGTGGTGCCTACATGAGCACTAAGCCATAATATACGATAACGTTATCGGGACCGTGTGTGCTACGAGCCGTAGACATGCGAGCTACGCGGTGCTACGAACTGCTACGAGTGGCTACGGCAGCCATTACGATGTAATCTTACTTGTAACCTTTGTTCTAGTAATTGTACGTAAAACAAGGTTATTTTCATCTTATCAGTACAGTGGTTATTACTTAATTATCCAGAACAAGCGCCGTTTTCTCCATGGAAAGGTTAATTTATACATCAAATCAAAAGTTTGATGAACTAAGTCATAACTGTAAGCTTGCATAGATTTAAACCACAAGATTCAGTTCTATGCAAGCTTGAAGTAACAATGTTGACCAGACAATTACGTCAGGATGTCAACGCGGCGTGACCGCAGCGTCAGCTACCTGCTAACGAGCCATTGTTCGACGCCACTGCCACGCCACTACCTCGCGGCGTGAACGCGCACTAATCGCCGCTTTGTTGACTCGCGCTCGGCTGGAGACAGTTCACAACTACTGCCATTATCATGGAACGGCGAGTGTCCGACCGACACAGCCGACACGGCCGACACGGCCAGGGTGTCGGTCGTTTGAGCAGATTGTTCACATGATTGACTATTGTTTTACAACCTAACTAAGTAACTAGTGTTTGTGAGCAAGGCGGTAGCAGTAGTTTAGATAATTTATCTTTGGACAGAACTGTATGTAAACTAATGGGCAGGTGTTCAACTGTTGGGTACATACACGTACGCCATATTATGGCAGGATATGCTGGAACCAATATTGTAACATCTATTTTACCATATTCTAACAAATAAACATATTTGATTTGATTTTTGATTTGCCATTTTCCCATGAGTGTATGCAGAAGCTACAGATCGTCACATGCTTCATTTTTTACATAATCCTTTTGCTTCGTTTACAAAACATCTAGTCTTACATGCACACCGGTTATGAGTTCCTACTACTCACCTGGTCTTTCTGAAGAACCAATAAGGTCTGTGTATTTGCATTCGACCTTAACGTAATTGAAAGCTATTGTGCTTGGCTCTGTAATGTGTTTAATAGTCAGACATTTAAAATGACAAATGAACGCAAAACCATGTGACATTGCGTTGTGTTGTGTAATAAAATATAATTGGCTCGCAACTCCATTAGCCGCGTCATTAAACATTATGATGAGCGACGCGACGCATTCTCCAAATCGCGCGGTTATTGTGGACAACCATCAAATCTTAATGTTTACATTTACGTTTCACTGAGTGGATGTGGATAGGTACTGTCCGTTTGTATTTGCTCACATTTATGTATCTTAAGGATTTATGTTTTTCATGACAAGATGCTGCCATGTTATCTCTTCACCACTCTTGGTTGACTGGTAGAGAATGCCTAAGGCATTAAGGCCACCTTTGTATTTTTGTTAATGAAGTCTAAATAAATGATATCAGGTATGAATTTAACGCAAATACATTTCTAAATATTATTTAATTTTTTTTTTAATCATTTATTTCAGACCATGATCCATAACTTGTTGGTAAACACATAAGACTATGTTAGTAAATTTACATAATTTAATAATGTCAACGTAATAAAAACAATAACCCATATACACAATAAAAATAAATAAGAAATAAATTAAGAAATAATCCAAATCTGTTCCTTCATATACCTATTTCCCGTTGCACTGGAGCCGCCGCTATGCAAGCGGGTCCAGTACCCCAGGAAAGGGCAGTCCGGTTTATCCGCAATAACCTTTAGGATACCGTTTACGCTTCCCCGCATCCTGTGCATCAGGGATGCTGACCTCATCCGCATTGTCGCCTGAAAACTATCAGTTTTTGCTTCTGCAAACATCCCCTATGCACTACAGAAACGTGGGCGCCCCAACAGTATCCTAAAAAGCGTTATTATACTGGACCCGGAGAACGCTGTAAACCCTCTGTGTATGTCTAACCCACAGGCTGCACGTGTAGAAGGTCTGGCAATACGCCTTGAAAAGTGTAATTTTCACTTCCCTCGTACATCGCGCAAACCTGCGGGCCAGCATATTGCATCGGACTGACAACGCCCTCCGTTCCCTCTCGATGTCATCGTCATCGTGCAGATTCTCGTTTAAAATGTGACCTAGGTATTAGTGGTACACCATTAAGGCACACCGGAGGAACTACCCTAGGCTTCTTGGTACCCACCTGAAACACCATAACCCCACTCTTTCCCACATTATACAGGAGGCCATATAACTCGGTGTATCCTTCACACACCTCAAGCAACCGTCTGAGTCATACAAAAGAAGAGCTCAGCAGTACCATGTCATCGGCGTAACTTATGCTATTTATCATCTGCTCATCAATGGTATATAGGCAGAAGAGCGCCAGTGAGGTCAACCCTCCCTGCCTGACCCCACAATCCAGGCCATAAGTCCCGGACAATACACACGACCATCTGACCTGGTTAACTTGGTTGTCATACCAGTACTGCAGAAGGTCAACTAGCTCATCAGCTAGACCCTGTTCGCGTAACTTTGACCACAGTATGTCATAATTAACCAGGTCAAATGTCTTGCATGAATCCAAGAAGGCAGCGTACACCGGCGTGCTTCTGTCAGTGTAGTACCTGACGGTGTGCTTGAGCGCCAGAATAGCAGTCTCCGTGGAAAGTCCAGCTCTAAAACCAAACTGGGCATCCTGCAGACTGAGCTGTTGAGTTACTCTCCGCTCAAGCATTCCGTCCAGAACTTTTGCAGTTATAGTCGCTAGGGATATTGGCCTGTAGTTATGTCTGTCCGAGACATCCCCGGCTCTATTCTTGACTATGGGGACAACTATTGTCCTCATCAATTCAGTGGGAAGATAGGAGTGCCTGACACAGAAGTTATAAAACACTAGCTGTTCCCCGCGGCTTCGCTCCCGTGGGCCACCCCACAGGACCCGTTTTCGGGATTAAAAATAGCCTATGTTACTCAGGAATAACGTAGCTTTCTATTGGTGAAAGAATTTTTAAAATCGGTCCAGTAGTTTCGGAGCCTATTCGGTACAAACAAACAAACAAAAAAATCTTTCCTCTTTATAATATTAGTATAGATAAAACATTGACAAGACCCTAGGCAGATGCGGACCAGCACACTGAAAATAATCTATGCTAAGACCATCGTGACCCGGTAACTTGCCCCTGGTCATAGACTTTATAATTTTGCTGATTTCCTTTGAGGAAATGCTTATTGGTACCTCAGAGACTTGTCTCTGTGACTGAGGCCTCCCCAGCGCCCGTCTTGCCATCAAGACCGGAGAAGAAGATCGGAACAACAAGTTTCGGGCTCAAACGCTGTGTGGATTTCCAAAACTTCTGGAATTGCTTGCTTTGATGTTCCGCAGCCAAAATGTTCATCCTAAACTGTTCTTCATTCTCCTGACAGAACTTGAAAGCTCGTTTAAATTATTTTCGCGCTTCCCTCATTTCTACGAAAAGCTATCCAGATTGAGGTTTTCCACTCCAAACCCAGTTGAGAAAGGCCCTCCTCGCACGCCCGTGAGCGTCCCTGACATACCTGTTCCACCCAACGACTGTACGCCGACCTCCCCTATTTCCCACCAAACCAGAGCTGCATTTCACCGCTTGCCGAAGCGCTGTGACAATATTGTTATACATGATGTCAATAACTATTCTATGGTCCTTGTTTTGGCAAAAACTAACACAACAATCACAAAATTCATCTGGGAAGTCTATATGTTTGAGATTTTCCATACATAGCCTATAATAACAATTATGACACTGTCAAAAATTTACGCATCAGAGTATCATGCAGATACGTTAAAAGTGTATAAACCAAAAATAAAAATAGTGAGACAACAAAGAGCAACAACAACAAAGCGATCAGTCACGATTTGCGTGAGTTTTGTTCTTAATTGTGATGCGCGTATGTCGTTATTTGTGATGTGTGACGTCACCGTTTGAACGTCACCTCGGCTAGTGTTCCACTTTACATCAAACGGTCTCATTTAAATGTATTCTCACGGCACAACTACACGTAATGTAATATTAGTGTTGCTATCGAGTTACAATTAGTAGTAATTATGAAACTGACGCTAATTAATAATAACATTGTGTAGTATCGCGCTCCGTATTAGCCCGGTACGAACAGCATCGCACCGCATCGCGCCGTACCGTACCGTACCGCTTAGTTAATTTAAATTATGTGAAATTGTTCACACGATCATATTAATATCAAGCTTATATTCCCCGAAGGGTAAAGCTAAGTCTGTTTTTGTCAGTATGTTTAAGTCCCTTGTTATGGGGCTAAGCTGGCAACTGAGACAGATTGCAACCCGGAAGTTATTTCTGTTTTAACCAGAAAAATTGTGTAAGATGGGTAAAGTCTTTCTTGAAGGTGTATAGGTTACAGCGCGGGATGAGACACAGGGTGGACTGTCCTCGCCTAAGCTCTTCAATCTGTCAGTAGTACCAATCGGACTCAGTAGTACCAATGTCGGGTGTCACATTGATGGAGTCTGTGTGTCTGTGTGTTACGCAGATGACATGGTACTGCTGAGTCCATCGACTGGCAGTTTGCATAAGTTGGTACGAGTTTGTGAGTCTTATGCGGAGGCCATGGGTTTAGATACAATGCTAAGTAAAGTGAGCTGTTAGTATTTAAGGGGCGCGGCAAAAACTACGTGACTGTACCCTCAGTAACCCTAGTAGGAACCGCCTTAAACAGAGTCGCACAGTTCAATTATCTGGACCAATGGGTCTCCAAAGACTTTAAAGACAACACAGATGTGGAAAGGACACCTAGGGCTGTCTAGTGTAATATGTTGGCCCGCAGGTTTGCACGTAGCAGTAATCAAGTCAAAGTTACACTTTTTAAGTCTGATTGCTAAACACTTTACACTCTGCAGCCTGTGGGTTAAAGCTACACACTGTCGGCATAACTGTAAAGCTCTGATAAAACTGAGGCGAATCCCGCGTAACAGCAACATGCAATGTTTCAATTGTGTCCAGGAACATGAAAGGCGCGAATAGCCGCGTGACTTCCTGATTAAACAAAACAATTGACACACTGTACACATTTCTTGTTCTGCATCCCGCGCGGGCTTTGTCTCACTTTGAAGTACTCTAAGATGTTTACAGCACAAGATGTTCGCCTGCATTGTCCGTCTAAGTTCTGGGATGACGTCACGGAGCTCGAAGGCAGCGGCGGCTAGAAGTAAGTCGCGTCGTGACAGTGATGTATGTGCAGCTCCCCCCCGCGCTGCGCCGTCACAGCGTCACCGTCGCCAACATATTAACCGTGACTGACGATATTCTTGTTGGAACTTCTAATATTTGATCTTAACGCCGTCAGGAACCTTTATAATACAATACCACCCAGTTACTGTCAACTGCAAGACAAACGTAAGAAACCTTTATCTTTTGACATTTTATTTACCAAAGAAAGAGAGATCTATATTTCAGATGTTTATCTAAGAATACTTTTTATCACCTATTCTTTAAGAAAAAAGAAAAAGAAGAAAAAGCAAAAGAAGTATGTAAGGATCGTAGCAGGTGGCGTTCTGTAGTTTCTGCCTACCCCCATGAGAAAAAGGCGTGAGTTTATGTATGAACGATTATGTATGTTATATCTTTAAGTGTCCAGTCTCTCGTGTCGAGTTGGAGAATAACCCTATCCGGCTACTATAACACACTATGGGGTGTCACGACAAGTTCAAATTCTTTATTTGTAAACATAGGTTACAGATACACAGGTGTGTGAGATGTTATAATTTTGTAAGTTCTCTAGGTATGCTTTGCCATTAGGCGTACAAATATTTCATCATACTATATACAAATTACAGAAAGATTTAGAATTGGATATATCAATTAATTAATTTTCAATAAAAACTAAAATGACAAAACAAGTACCAAATTAATAAAACATTTCAGAAATGTCAAAAAATAAAAATAGGATAATGTCAATTAATCAAATTAATACAATAATGTCAAAATAAATATTAAATCAAGCCAAGAAATACAAAAATAAAAGTCAAAAAAACAATTTTAAAGAAGACTTTGGATAATGTCAATGAATTAATAAATAAGTACAAAATTAATAAAACATAATTATTTAGAATGTCAGCAGTAAAAACTTATAGTGTGATAAATGCAGGCATGTCAAAAAGATAAAAATAAAAAGATTTGATGACCTAATGCTTATTATCTGAAGGAGGGATTATAGTACTGTCATCCAAATAGTCCTTTAATGAGTAGTAACATTTATCGATTAAAATTTTCTTAAGTACACTTTTGAATTTGTCCAGATTTAAAGATTTTAATGTCTCAGGCAGCTTGTTAAATATTTTTGTGGCCATACAGAAAGTACTTTTATTTAGTAGTGCTGTTCTGCCATGTGTTATTTCGAGCTCTAACTTATTTTTGTCGCGTAACTTTCTATAATAACTTTTGGAAGCCATTTTGTATTGCAAGATGTGTGTTTTGACATATACATTAGTTTCATAGATGTACAATGATGGTAGGGTAAGAATGTTTAGGCTTTTAAAGAACGGTTGACAACTGTCCGTGCTACAAGCTACGACGATCTAAAAAGACCTACGACGAATTCATTGAATTCATCTAAACGGTCTAACACCATTGACAATACAACACAAGTGTAATCTCAGGCTTAGGACCAGACCACTAAGACATGTGTAGGCTAGTTCCTCAGTGTCCGACAAAGTGTCGCTGAGCCGCATTGTGTCGCACAATAGCGGCGGTGTGGCCGGCGCCGGCACGGGTAATGCGCGGGTGGCGTGCTCGGCCGGGGCAGCTGCGCGCTCCCACGCCTAACACGATTTAGATTATATCCACACCGACAACCACGACACACAGGCAGAAGGCGAGGAAACGACTGAAAGCTTTGTGACGCTGTAGCAGAGATGGAACAACTTGTACAAAAATGTTCAGATAGTAAACGCTTGAGTGATAGTTTCGTGTGTCTCGATGTCAATGTTTGTTGTCTAGTTACAGCGCACGCATTGGTGAGCCTTCTGCCGCTATCTATGTCCTCGTGAGGCAGCCTGCCTATTTGTATTCACCATCAAATAGTTTACTCTTGCACGCGACCCCCCTCCCTCTTCCCCCACAAGGGGGGAGTCCTTTGCTGGCCTAACCTTATCAAATCGACGAACTACACAAATCCTGAATATGTCAAAACAATTCGACGTCTTCCGACACTTGAGCCAGAACAACAGCGCGACGCGAGATAGAGTTCACATCGGGAGAGTTCGTACCACATATCAGCATTTTTTTGTGACGTTTATGGTAAACATTTTGAAGTAAACCAATGTGTTCTAATGATCAAATTCCTATGGGGGCCAATATTTGTCAGTTTTACCTTTTGTCCTCTAATCCAAACAGTTCGTGGAAATCCAGAAATGTAACATCTATCTTGTATCGTAGTGTAGAACATTTTTCCAGCGCCTAAGGTCAATGTCGCCGAGTTTGCACCTAGTTGTCGACCCCCAATTTTGGTCCATTCATTGAAGCTAAGGCTCAATTGGCTGCAAAAAAGTTGGGGATCCTTGCAAATGTGAGACGGTTCTATACACCTGAACAGCTGCTCAACTTGTATAAAGCGCAAGTTCGGCCATGCATGGATTACTGCTCTCACCTCTGGGACGGATCTCCTAAATACCAACTTGATGCACTTGAGTCAATTGACAGACGGGCCAAGAGGCTGATCGGCAACGATGCTGGTGGACTCAAAGCTCCAGAGCCTTGAACATCAATCAATCAATCAATTAAATAGTATATTTCAAATAAAGCTCGTAGGTACTTTTGAACAGTCAAACAAAAAAAAGATGAATATACATAGTTGCACATTCGCAAGCGTCAGTAGCTCTCTATGGATAAGAATGTGCAAGAAACTCCACGGACACTCTTTTCCATCAATAAGTTTCAATTACAAGAATTTGGTTACATCATTCTTGTTATAAAATTACACGTAAATGTGAGAACGATGTAAAAAGACGTGCACGTCAAGCGTAAAAGCGTCTAGCTCGTGCCTGGTCCTTATCGGACGGCGAGTTAGCCATTACTCGCCGTCCGCCAGCCCACGCCTACGTTGGCTGGGAATCGGCTTGAGAATCCCGACGCCCAGGGCGTCTGCTGCGGTGGCTTGGGGCGTCTCCGTTGTACTTAGTCTTTTTGGAATTTAACACTTAATTATTAGCTGTGAACCAATATTTTTATCGACGGTTGCCAGTTTATCGGTTAACATTTCGGGGAGTGTGCGATGGAACTGCACAATTTGATTCCGCCTAGCCCTTTACATCATCGGACTACAAGACGTACGGCCATGCGCCATCGGTACATGGTCGACATCCCATCCACAGTCACGAAGCGTATTGCAAATACTTTCATTATGCGTACAGCTGAGGAGTTGAATTCCCTGCCGGAGTCTTTGTTTCCTGATAGCTACAACCTAGGGGTCTTTAAGTCAAGAGTGAATAGGTTACTTCTAGGCGAGCGTGCTTCACCGTCAACCACATCATCACTTAAAATCAGGCGAGAAAGTGATCAAACGCGAGCCAATCACAAAAAAATAATAAAAAATGTACTCCTAAAAGGGAGAGGGTTACAAAAACGTACGCCGCGCCTGTGAGTGCGGCGGTAAATAACCCCACCCGTGCGCCGCGTATCGCTCGGCACTCGATCGCGGGGCTTTATGGAGCGAGTCACAAGACACTCTGAAATATCGGCGCAAGTTCATGCAGCCTGCAGCGCGGCAACTTTACAGTTTGTTTTACAATAACAATTTAAATCCATTTTGTAAAATGTTGTCGAAAGAGTCGTAAATATGTCAAGCGATACATTACTCAAGAAACAATAGTAGATCATATTTGTTACAAGAAACTACAGTAAGAACAATTAAGGCCGAGTTTCTCACCATGAGATTATTTTTTCTTTTAATTTGTCACATTAATTCTGCGAAAATTTAGAGATGAGAAACTCGGTCATAATATCATATAATTTTCTTTTATGATTGAACATTGAACTACCACCTACCAGCTATTCCCGTACAAACACAACGTACAAGATCAAAAAAGAAAACCTACATACTAAATACACGCGTGGGCAAACTACACACATTTACTTTGTTATCGATAGTGTTTCTACGATAATTAATTATTAAAGAAGAAACTCAATGATAAATAAATGATAAATGATAAATGATTTATTTCTGTAAGTTGGTTTGTACAAACACTTTCACATGTCGATCATATTTTTTAAAACTAGATGAGGTCGGCGTTTCCTGTCTGACTACTCTGAGAAGAAAGGCCGAAACAAACTCAGAGGTCACAGTCTCTTTTAAAGTCCAGACAAAAACTTGGTTAGATCATGTGAAGACCATGTAGACTGATGTCTGAAATGGTCTTTTGAGAAAAGAACCAGCCAGATTGAGTGGACCTGTCCAGTCAGTGCACGCATTTGTCAATAACCGTGCAGCTCAACTTAGAATTTAAGGAGCTCAACGAATTGACGAACAATACCAAAGAAAGGACATTCGGGTAGGCCGCATAAATACTCAAACTGCCAGACCATGATTAAAAACTAACTAAGATAAATAAAAATTAAAAAAAAAAGAATAATCCACATAGTCTTCACATTCACAATAATTAAAATAAAATAATATAATATAATACTTTAAAAAGTAAATATTCTTGTCATTGCAAGAAAAATTAAAAAAATAAAAATATAATTAAAAACTAAATCCAATCGAAATTAATTGGAGCAGCTCAATCCCAAGCCTTTTTGTCCTCAACGTAATCTTTAATGTTATAAAACGCTTTCTGGCACAACTTACGTTTAATGAATGATTTGAATTTATTAACACTTAAACCTTGTACGTCGCTTGGAAGCTTATTATAAAAGCGTACACATTGGCATCTAAACGAGCCACCTATTTTCTTGAGCCTTGTTGTAGGTATTACAAATTTGTGTTTGTTCCTAGTATTTATGTTATGGATATCACTGTATTTTTTAAACAATTTTATATTTTTATGGGCATATAAAAGATTTTCATAAATATACTGAGAAGGCACAGTCATTACATTAATCTCCTTAAATTTCTCTCTGAGAGAGTGTCTCGGGCTTAATTTATAAATTGATCGAACAGCTCTTTTCTGCAAAACAAAGATAGTCTGGATGTCGGCGGCATTTCCCCACAACAGAATACCATACGACATTACACTATGAAAATAGCTAAAGTATACTAAACGGGCTGTCTCTATGTCAGTTAAATTACGAATCTTTTTAACAGCATATGCTGCGGAGCTTAGCTTCTTTGACAATTTATCTATATGTGGGCCCCACTGAAGCTTAGCAGCCAAAGTTAGGCCTAAGAATACTGTGCTATTTTCAGGATTCAATTCTTCGCCCTTTAACATCACATCAGTTTTCACCTGCCTAACGTGAGGTAGGGTAAACTTAATGCATTTGGTTTTTTTTCCATTTAAAAGTAAATTGTTAACATTGAACCAGTGAACTACTTTTGAGATCGCGCTATTTACATGAACACACAGTGGGACATTTAAGCCCCACCGTGTCGTGCTCGAGACAGATGTCACCAGATACCGTGTCTATGTATGTAACATATTACAAGAACCCGACTAGTTTTCAACCGACTAGACAAGCCGAAGTCTTCAAGAAATGTAAAAAAGAACACGTCGGGCCAAATCTCTGGCAGCATTTAGTGCAAACAGCAGTGAGTATAGTTCGTGCGGAGTGTGATCATACGGAGCGCACACATTGTCCGGCGCCAGAGGGGGCGGTGGCGGGTGCGGGAGCGCGGAGCGCGGAGCGCGTCGTTAGGCACACTTACGTCACCCAAAGCCAAGAGTAAATTTGTTTAAGGCGCAGCGCTGGCAAGCGTCCAGCGTGGTCGCAGCACCGGCAACACTGCACAGGTGACTCAGAAGGTACAGGAACCCTGCATGAGGCTTGCTGGGTTTACGGCTCAGAAGTAGGCTATGAATAACTGTGCAGTATTCAATATCATGCAAAAACTACAGCGCCCATGTGCGGAAAGCATGGTTTCAGAGTGAAAATATAAGTGACGCGGACTGAACATCGTTCATTTCCTACCACTGGTCATTCAGTACGTAAATATACATACATAGAAGGGGTACACTACATAAATACGAAAAACTTTATTCCGTCAGTCACAAATACGAATTTCAAAATACCGATTTACATAATTCCAAATGGGTCAAAATGCCGAATATAACAACTGCGACTTATCATTACTCCTATTTTTATAAATTCTACATATCAATATTCCTAACGTTTATAATTACTATTCTCAAAATACCGAGTTTCAATAGATCGAATAACAAAAAATCCGACTTAATGATAATTCGAAACATCAAAAATACGAATTCCGATTATTAAAATACCGATTAATACAATTCCGAAATAAAATCGCCAAAATAAGCAAGTATGCAACAAGCAAGCAGGCATGCAACATTCAAGCAGGCATGCAGCAAGCAAGCAGGCATGCAGCAAGCAAGCAGGCATGCAACATGCAGCAAGCATTGTTTCTGTCACGGCTCCGGTGCTGCGGGGTATGGGAGGCCCCACGCGAGCTTATCGTCGCAGATGGTTTTAACGCTCACCACCGCAGCTTCAGCTTCCGCGCCTACGAGGGTTTTAATTACACTCTAGGGTAGCGCAGACAAGACTGCGTGAAGTCGGTTTTGCAGCGATTCGTTTCTGTCACTCAATTTTGTAGCACAACATGTTGACTTTTAGTTTATTCGAAGTATTAAAAATCGGAATGTCGTTTTTGAGACCGAGAACCCTTCGAGCTTATAAAAATAGCGTATAAAAATCGGAAAACTAACAAATTGCATTTACAACTTTCGGTAAAATCAATTTCATGTTTTTTAATAATAGGCATTATAATTCTTAGGTATTATGAAATTCGGACTTTTGAAAATCGGAACTTCGAAATTCGGAATAAAATATTTCGGAGTATTTGGGTGTTCCCACATAGAGGTGACTAGGCAGAGCGTAACTGTTGCTCATGGATAGCTGATCGGCTTAGAGATTACTGGGTATGCAAACTATTGAAAAGATGAGCCTAGATCTATATCGGCTGAAATCTATGCAATTCCGCGCCGTAACAAACTCTTACAAATGATCCAAATTATCGTTATATCAGATATGAAGGATAGATATTATCAAAGTAAACTAACTGTTGTGAGACTATCCACTTTTTCACGACAAGAGAAAACATACAGTCAAAATATACATTACGCAAAAAATTGGTTAAACTTACCAAGCTCTAAGCTAAAAATACACTAAAAAGGTACACTATAATGAGTCAGTCAATGTAAATCTATACTAATATTATAAAGAGGTAAAGTTTGTGATGTTGTGAGTTTGTGACGTTGTAGGGGATAATCTCTGGATCTACTTTACCGATTTTGAAAATTCTTTCACCAGTAAAAAGCTACATTATTCTTGAGTTTCATAGGCTACTTATTTTAAAAATAGAGATCCTTATGCAAATTGCAATAATATAACCCAAAGTAGCAAAATTTTACATTCGTATTGTAGTATTAATTCTTATTCAAATAAATTGTTTAACAAATTGGTTGGTAGAGCGGTGATGGATAGGGCAGGTGGTTAAGGCAGGTCGGTAAGGGCAGTTGGGTAGGGTAGGTGGGTAGTTTAGGAAGATAGGGTAGGTGGGTAGGGTAGATGGGTAGGGTTGGTGGGTAGGGTCGGTGGGTAGGGTAGGTAGGTAGATGGGTAGATGGATAAATGGGTAGGTAGGGTAAATAGGGTAGCTAGGATAGGTAGGGTAGGTAAATGAATGGAATGGAAAAACAATGAATTTAAAAAAATATGTTTGGTGTTTTTATGGCAAAACAACGTTTGCCGAGTCAGCTAGTTTATAATAAATTACCAAAAATTTTATATATTAATGAAATGAACATTTAAATGACACATTTTTTATTTAAATAAATAAATACTTAGTTAAATAAAAGCCCTCATCCTCTCTTCTACTTTCGCAGTGCCCGACAGGGTCCTCAATGGTGTAAATGTTTAACCTACCATCTAAGTTAACATGTGGAAGCAATAAATATATTTATTATTCCATAAGACTGTCTTCTGGGAAGTAAGCCTTCTGCTGACCGACTGCTCCCCACCTTAATCCTCACGTCTGGCGAGTCGCCAGCCCCGCGCTAATGAAATTATACAAAAATCATTCACATTTGTTTAAACTCGTGCCCGTACTCGCGCCGGCACGACTTGTGCGAGCTATTAAACGGAGCTAAAAACATATATCTTGTCGCTAACTTTTTGGTTATTAAATAACATACAAAACGTGGGTATTTATTTAAAACTTCATGCAACATACAAGTACATAGGCGGACTTAATGCATTCTAGACTAAGGCATTCTCTACCAGTCAACCAAGGGTGGTGAAGAGATAACATGGCAGGTGCATAAAAAATTTAAATAATTATTGAAGTAAAATTGAATAACAATATATATAGTGTAGCTAAAATAAACATACATATATGTCGCATCAAGGCTGGCCGACAGATGTAAACCATCGGGAAGTCAGGATGTATTCCCTTAGGTTAAGACATCGTGTGTGGGCAGGTCGTTGGGTACAATCGTGAAAATGAAATCACACAAATTATTCGATACACTGAGTATATTTCAAATAGACACAAGTTACATTCTTGCTTACTAATATTACGGATCGACACTGATTCTACGACGTTTTAGCTCTACGGCTGTCAGTACTCAACTGCCTTTACATTTTAGCTCAACTGCAATATTCTATTATCCCCACCACGCAAGTGGTTAGAGAAAGCGCGCCAAAGCGTAGTTGTCTTGCTTTGCCGCCAGATGGCGTGCTTGCGATTTGTTTTGACGTCCGTACTATTGACTAAACCCGACACGGCCATCCTGCGAGACAGGCGTCCTCGTCTGTTCCTCATTGTCAGGTTCTAACAGTGTATCGAATCATGTGGAAATCCTCAATGGATATCCTCAGCCCTTGGGGAAAGCTGAGGGGTCTGTCAGACTTCTACTGACTAAAACCACATGGTGTTCTCTAGGCCGTAGTTCCTCTTGAGAGGCGAGCGTGGAACACACACGTCGCCTTCTCGGGCCTCTCTCGGGTGACAGATCCCCAAATCTATCACCCGCAGGCTTCATCATCTTGTCCTTGCTCCATGCAGTCTCATGTCGTGTTGCACCACACGTCCTCTTAGTCTACTCCGACCCACCAGTCTCCCATCATACAAGGGATGTTTTTCTGAAACACAAAATTTCCAAACAGTATTCACTCGTCCAATCCTGACGCATACTCTAGGTGAGTGAAGAAACACTTTGAATCAATCAAACATGATCATTTAAATGTCTCCTTTCACCTTTGCAAGGAAAGAGTAATTCTATTTCCAATTTAAAGAAAATAGTAACTCAATCATCGATTTGGTACCTAAAAGCACCCAATCATAGTAATTACAGTACCACTGATAGTCATTAATCTCAAATTAAATCCGGCAAAAGAAACCACCAGGTATCATATTCACGATATTTAGCTATCTCATAGCTCTCTTAGCAATCACAATTGCTCTACTCGAACATCTCTACGATGTCGAGTCAACTTAACTCTTTGAACTCAGAACCTATTCACACAGAGATTTAGTCTGTCCTATGTTACGTCAATTCATTATCTACTGCATCTACTCTCTCAATTGGTACTTGAGCTTTGCGTGTCTTACTAACACAATCTACGCAAAGTAATCAAAATTAGAAAATCAAAATTATTTCAATTTTCGTAATGAGGGCTTGACGATTCGAACGTCATCAAAATTATCATGGTGACCTCACCAAACGCATGACTACGAGTTTACTTTCTTTTAACCTCATGACTCAATAGGAACTTTCTGTAAGGTTCCTAACACAAACATGAATTTTCACACCAGACATAG
The DNA here is from genome assembly GCA_945859665.1 of Anorthoa munda. NCBI lineage: Eukaryota > Metazoa > Arthropoda > Insecta > Lepidoptera > Noctuidae > Anorthoa > Anorthoa munda. Next base: position 28,689,848 of record OX243913.1, on the reverse strand, counting down.
TGTCACACAGACTTCCAGGTGCCATACAGGCCAACAGTTGCCACACAGGTCAACAGTTGCCACACAACGCTCGGCTACTCCTGACCAAACTAGATCATTGGGTTCGTGAAAATAGAGATTTTAGAACCCTACTCATTAACTAAATCATTACCCTGGGCCATGTACCACTAGTCGCTCCAAACAAACTTTAAAACTTCTGCTGCAGGAATAACTGCCAAGTTTACAGAAACCCTCGAGTAAAACCTCCAACGCGGCCCTCTAGCCGACCAGCAATTGTATTGCTCTTACAACGGCCTCTAGACCCCGACCTCCGCCAGAATCCACTGGTACGGTCAAACATAATACGTTCGATAGACTGAATTACTCGACACCTTAAGCTTGCTCATTATCATCAAAATCCTTTTGACATCTACATCGACTGGTACATAACCCGCTGGTATCTTCCTTAACCTACAGTGTGCATACTTGAAGGTCCTAAGCGTACCTATTTATAGCTTTCGGTGTTTATCGCTCACCATCCTGTCATAATCACCTATCGCGGCTTTAATACAAGGCCTATTTAGTTTTCGTACTAGAGATTCCCACACAACACTATTCATTAGAAAAAAAAGGTCAGACGATCAACAAGTTCAACAACTAAACAAAGTAATAGTAACAATGCTGTTACAGTTTGTTATAATTCAAAGGCAATGTATACTCAACTCATGAAACTTCTTCAAAAACCCATCGCCACATGTTACGCATGAGGTGCGGTCCAGAATTTGTCTCATAAGCAGACATGTTAATCAGATTTGGTTTCACTACCACTGTCATCAACTATGATGTCCAATTCTCAAGGAACTTGGTGATCGGGGATCCTTCTCACAAGATTCGCGCGACTGTTAATATGAGGGGAATTAAGCCTGATAACATTTGCTTCTTAATACCTCGTGTGAAGGAGCTTCACGAATTAACTCGGATCAATATCTTTAAAATCAGATTATTAACAGTAACCCTTTACTATCGCTCACTAACTCAGTTTCCATGTAAGGAAAACGATCGCGAGATCTACTGCCATCATAATATTCACTTTGAAAGTAAGTAAGTGAATTCAGATCTGAAGACGGTAGTTGTAAATTGTTACGCAACAAGATCTTTTCAGAGTACAGGTAAATGACCAGTACCGTTACTAACTCGATACAATTTCGATGCCACCACGACATTACTAACTCGCTTTTTACTAAGTGTGTCTTAATTACCTAGTGATAGTGCTAGATATCACCACGACCAATTCAATGGTCAATCATGAAAACTTAAAACTCGAACTAGCATCTCTTCACTAGAGAACATTCGACCTCACTATCGAAATAACATGGGAGCGACTCACCGAGTATTCCATTCCAAACTTGTGAGCTCTCCCGACCTCACAGCTGTGGTCATACCGTTCGACTACCACCTGCGAACTGCTAGGCTGCCGTTCCTCAGAAGTTGACACGTCAACCTTCACATTCAGCATCTCAACCGCTAGCTTGCAGCAGAGGCTCCACTGTGTCGCAATATGGTATCTGAAACATGAAAAACACTACAAGAGTACATGTTCACACGGTTATCTTAACTATACACAGCTTTGATGGAAATTAACCGATGCACCGGTGTACTCGTAGTAACCTAAACTAATCAATCTGCCTAGCCTTTTCCCAACCATATAGGGGTCGGCTTCCAGTCCCACCGGATTCAGCCGAGTACCAATGCTTTACATGGAGCGACTGCCTATCTGACCTCCACAATCCAGTAACTGGGTAAAACGGTACCCCTTGGCAAGACTGGTGTCAAATCTCAGGCCTCTGACTACCCGTAACGACTGTCAAAGCTCTTCAAATGACAGCCGGGACCAACGGCTTAACGTGCTCTCCGAGGCACGGAGGAAACCCGGTATGCTGAAATGGTCACCCATCCACGGACCGACCTCGTCAAGCGTTGCTTAACCTTGATGATCGACCAGTGCGGCTGTTATTATTTAGCCACGAGCTTCTACTCGTAGTAGGTTATTATGGACACCGAATGTGAGTGCAGAGCCTCCGTCCAAAACATGAACCACACATTGCAATGTCCCAAGTGTCCAGGAAGGTATATGGACTTTAGAGAATGCAACGAATACCATAGCGGCCACGGCATTTAAGCCTCAACGTGGTCTGGTAGGGTTTACTACGTTCCAGACAGTTTGCCTCTCCGACTCGAAAAGAAGAATACCATGCTTCTTCTCAAACTTAACTCTCACTGCATAAAACTGTCACATTATCAAAACTAATCAAAATATTTCATTTGATACTATCATTATTGCCGGAATGATGTCTTTGGTACGGCAATGCTACTATACATCGTTCTAAAATCCGAACAATAATAGCCAAATAAGGACTATTTACCAGTGATAGTAGAATAATAACTCTTCAGCAAAACTAAAACTTGACCAATGATAACTTAGATGAGATTATGACCTGCCACGGGCTACCCCGACGATCCACTGACTGCCATACCGTACACAAAACCAGAATTTTGAATAATGAACACTTTTGGCTATAGTCATAACAAAATGAAAACGACTCACCAGATTCGCATAAAGATCCGTGTGTATGGAATTCTCCACAAGTCCACACGCTCCTCCTTGACCTGTCCAGCTCCAGCGGTTGTAGCTAGCTTCCTTGCTGCCCCGCTCCGTTATCGATTATTCAAGACTGAGGGTAGTCGCAACTGACACCGCGAATTTTTTGCAAGAATGTAACCGCCACTTTCACTAGCTTTGTTTTTACGTGTGATCTCATTAGCACGACCGAATCCCAATTCTGATGTCGCATCAAGGCTGGCCGACAGATGTAAACCATCGGGAAGTCAGGATGTATTCCCTTAGGTTAAGACATCGTGTGTGGGCAGGTCGTTAGGTACAATCGTGAAAATGAAATCACACAAATTATTCGATACACTGAGTATATTTCAAATAGACACAAGTTACATTCTTGCTTACTAATATTACGGATCGACACTGATTCTACGACGTTTTAGCTCTACGGCTGTCAGTACTCAACTGCCTTTACATTTTAGCTCAACTGCATTATTCTATTATCCCCACCACGCAAGTGGTTAGAGAAAGCGCGCCAAAGCGTAGTTGTCTTGCTTTGCCGCCAGATGGCGTGCTTGCGATTTGTTTTGACGTCCGTACTATTGACTAAACCCGACATATATATTTACTATAGTAAATACCTTTCGGGTATCGATTATGAAATCTAGCACATTGTTAATGTTAGCTAATATTAAGTTGTGCCCAATGCCTGCGTATGAACAAATAACCTCCTTATCGGTCAGTCATTACAAAGTATTACAACATTATTATACAAAACAAAATTACGCTACTGAACTCGTTGTTAGGCACACGTCGATGGCAACCCACGAGCCATGAGCCTCCATGCCCTACGGCACACGGCGTGGTGACGCAAGGAAACGCGACACAAGGTCAGGGGCGCCTCGCGACAGAACCGCCACACCATGACATTGTCGTGGACTTGGAAAATATGGTTGGATACAGCATATCATCTCAGGCTAGCCATTGTTTTCTTTTTGATTCGGGAAATTCACATATGTGACACAACATGAAGTGGCTCGTGATTTTCTCCAATAAACGGAACGTTCAGGCGACGAAAGAACGTGTGGAGTAAAAAAGTACTAGATTCCATTAACAAAGAAAGTAGGTGAGAAATGGCCGCTTGAAAAAAACATTTTATTCGATATCGAATTTGGTCCATAAGATTAGCGTTTACTAAAACACTGAAAAGAACAATGGATAATTACATAAGTACTTGAAAGTAAACTTAATAACTAAAGTAAAAGGTACAAGACTACATGATTGGTCGCCTCGATTTAAGCATTCATTCCGGTAAGTGTGTTTATAAAGGAAAGGGCGCGGAATGCGATCGACACGCGATCACAGAACACGTTGACTAGCGATTGCTCTATTATGAAAGTAAACAGGCGAGTACACTGGCCAGCAGAGTACGAGGCTAGGAAAATGTTCAATCGAACGACTATTATTAGTAATAAGAATAACAAGCGCGTATTTGTGCTACACTGTCAAGTTACTAATCGCTCTAGAGAAGGTGCATTCGGTTAGCGATAGCGATTGTCTAAAAGTCAAAATGTAAGGCCCAGCGCACACCTGGAGAGGCACGGCGAAGATACTGAGAAGATAACAATTTAAGTTAGACCCTAATTCTTATGTCATAAAGTTGAAAATGTCATGGCAAAGATAAATAAGAACGAGCCGAGCGGTGCACGACACAGTGATCTTATATTGACTGTATGTCAAGGTAGTTAAGGTTTATATTAAATTGTTGTCTTCAATTGCTCTCCGCCGCACCTCCAGCGGTGTGCGCTGCGCCTAAGGGATTGACCACGTAATATTGACCGCGTGATACTTCGGTAGCTCTTGTCAAACCCATATATTTTGGACTTATTTTTTATGTTTTCTATAGGCTTGCGCTTGACCACTATCTCAACTGATGGTAAGCGAATTTCTAGAACCTCTTGCCTCTTATTGATATTTGTGTTCCATAATGTTACGAAGATATTAAAGCTAAAGATACTTATAGGGGAGAGAAATACTAGTCAGTAAATGCCTGTAAAGTCTGCTTGAATTTATATTATATTTTATTTTATTTATTGTTCGAGACTGGTTGTTTTGACAATGTCAATGGAACCTATAATATTTTCAAGTCGAGTGCACCGCGGGGCGTTTGTTTGCGCACTCGCGACCAATACCCGGTATTGCAGATAGTGATCTAATAACAGCCTGTCATTACGTTGTGTACTAGTAGCCACACATACTGACTGACGACTAGAGCTGGGGACAGTTGGACACCTCATCAAATATCCATGAGTGGTTCACACGCTTGTGCAGGTTCTAACTAGTAACATAGCGTGTTTTGTTTAATAGTGCTTGTGATAAAAAGGTGTGAAATTTTCTATCTAGGTCGCTTGAACAAATGAATGTGTTTCAAAAGCTTTATACTAAATGTAAAGTTACGTTTAAAAAAAAAAAAAAACTGATACTAAAATTGTTTGTGTATTTATAAAAGGCAGTCTGTGGCAGTTCTGATCTGATTTTGACAATTCTTTTACTGATACAAAATGAAGCTTTCTATAGGTTTAAGAACTGAGTATCAATTGCCATAGTATAGTTACTATTTATTCCGAAAAATGCAGTCTTTATGGTAAAAACACGAGATCTAAGCCGCGGGAAAAAGCTAGTATCTGCTAAAATTGTATCTTATTTCAGTTTAAAAATATTCCACACGTGCGACACACAAAGGTATCTAATATGTTCCACAGTACATACAGTACATAAAGTACATAAAGGTAAGTGCGCAACTTTAAGACACTCGTAATTACAGCACGGAATATTAAGCGCTAAGCTAGATTGTTAATTCTGCTTAATTGGTTCCCGCGTATATTCCTTCGATCTAGTTGGTGAAACAATTGACTCGGCGTACAACCGGCGCCCGGCGGCCACTACCGCGCGAGCGTCCAGTCCCTTATTAACTGTAAAGTTGCAGCGACCTGAACAACGAACTATGTGCTAAATAAAATACTTTAAAACAAGTTTAAGGCGAGTTAGCGAGCGCCGGCGGCGAGGCGAGCGGAGTCGCGAGTGCAGGCGGCCTTATATACTGGACTATACTGTTGTCCGCTGTGGTCACGCAAGATCCTTCATTTCATTGAATACTTTCAGAATTGAATTCTCATAAGGCTGATGATTTAATAGTAAGATAACTTTTATCTCAGGAATAAAGATGTGGTTTGACAGGGTTTCGTTTTACATATTTTGTACACAAAAGTGGTCAAACCGCCATATTATTTCAGTGATAATAGAATATTGAAAAAATCAGGCTTTAACACAACGGTTCTCGGTAAATTGGACAATTTTCACGCGAAGTCGCGTAGACACGGCCTATAATTCTATAATAGATTTGATAGAATTGATTTATTTTTAGAAAAGCTCCTTGTAGATCGGTTTCTAAAATGGACTTTCTAAACATAAATCAATGTAGTGACCGCCGCGACACACGCGACCATTACCGCTGATTTATATGTTCATACAGAACTTGCTTCTTAAATAGAGTCGCTAGATATTGCTACAAATATTCATGCTAAAAGTTAAAGTTATCATCTAATATATAAAATTCTCGTGTCACAGTTTTCGTTGCCATACTCCTCCGAAACGGCTTGACCGATTCTCATGAAATTTTGTGAGCATATTGAGTAGGTCTGAGAATCGGCTAACATCTATTTTTCATACCCCTAAGTGGGTAGGGTAGGGTAGGTAGGGTAGGTAGGGTAGGTAGGGTAGGTAGGGTAGGTAGGGTAGGTAGGGTAGGTAGGGTAGGTAGGGTAGGTAGGGTAGGTAGGGTAGGTAGGGTAGGTAGGGTAGGTAGGGTAGGTAGGGTAGGTAGGGTAGGTAGGGTAGGTAGGGTAGGTAGGGTAGGTAGGGTAGGTAGGGTAGGTAGGGTAGGTAGGGTAGGTAGGGTAGGTAGGGTAGGTAGGGTAGGTAGGGTAGGTAGGGTAGGTAGGGTAGGTAGGGTAGGTAGGGTAGGTAGGGTAGGTAGGGTAGGTAGGGTAGGTAGGGTAGGTAGGGTAGGTAGGGTAGGTAGGGTAGGTAGGGTAGGTAGGGTAGGTAGGGTAGGTAGGGTAGGTAGGGTAGGTAGGGTAGGTAGGGTAGGTAGGGTAGGTAGGGTAGGTAGGGTAGGTAGGGTAGGTAGGGTAGGTAGGGTAGGTAGGGTAGGTAGGGTAGGTAGGGTAGGTAGGGTAGGTAGGGTAGGTAGGGTAGGTAGGGTAGGTAGGGTAGGTAGGGTAGGTAGGGTAGGTAGGGTAGGTAGGGTAGGTAGGGTAGGTAGGGTAGGTAGGGTAGGTAGGGTAGGTAGGGTAGGTAGGGTAGGTAGGGTAGGTAGGGTAGGTAGGGTAGGTAGGGTAGGTAGGGTAGGTAGGGTAGGTAGGGTAGGTAGGGTAGGTAGGGTAGGTAGGGTAGGTAGGGTAGGTAGGGTAGGTAGGGTAGGTAGGGTAGGTAGGGTAGGTAGGGTAGGTAGGGTAGGTAGGGTAGGTAGGGTAGGTAGGGTAGGTAGGGTAGGTAGGGTAGGTAGGGTAGGTAGGGTAGGTAGGGTAGGTAGGGTAGGTAGGGCAGGTAGGGTAGGTTCTTAGGGATTACTATCGATTCAAAATTGCAGTGGGGCGCGCACATTAGAACTCTTTCGGGTCGATTAAGTTCAGCTGCATATGCAGTAAGGAAAATAAGGCAGTTAACCGATGTAGCCACAGCAAGGTTAGTATACTATGCTTATTTCCACAGTATTATGTCTTATGGCATTCTGCTGTGGGGATCAGCTGCAGACGTTGACTCAATTTTCATCTTACAAAAGAGGGCAGTCCGCGCAATCTATAAAATGAGTCCACGAGAGTCCCTCAGAGAAAAATTTAAAGAGATCGATATACTGACCCTACCTTCTCTTTATATATTGGAATGTATTTTGTATGTCCGCAAAAATCGAGGGCTTTTCAAAACTAGAATCGATTTCCATAATTTAAATACACGCAGTAATCATGAAGTTGTAATACCCAAATTCAGATTAACGAAAACTAGCAAGTCTTTTCTTATAAACAGTATACGCTTTTATAATAAGTTGCCAAAGCCAGTTATAGAATTGACCGATGGAAAGTTCAAAAACTACATCAAACGTGTCCTTATTAAAAAAGCATATTACAAAATCAAGGACTACGTTGAAGATAAAAATTTTAGCTCCTTCTGCGCATGCGGCTTCCCTGGTAACTTATAAACGGCACAAATATGTGGATGTCTCTAACTATTCTCAATCTCATTTTTACTTTTTTTCTTTCTTTTAATTAGACTTTTTACAATGATTTCAATAATCTTTATAGCCCTTTGCTATGAATAGTTACAGCACTGATAACAACATTTGTGCCACATGTTAAATTTAGTCTTGTTATATATTTTTATTTATTTTTTCCTTTGTATAGATTCTTTTACTGATTGTTTTGTGAATGTGTGAACATTGTAGGCCTTTTAGATTTCTAGACGCTTGTTAACATTTGTTAACTCTCTCGTTTATACAATTATTTTTTTTAGTTTCTTACGACTTATTGTCGGGCCTACGTTGTCCCCCCATATCTAAGCACTAATACTGTAACGTGGAAATATTGTAAAAACAAACCAATTTTTTTAAAAGAGTAACCGTGGAGTTTCTTGCCGGTTCTTCTCCACAGGAAACGACTAACCCGAACCGTGCACCTTTTGTCGACGTTTTATAAGTGCCCATGTAGGCCTATGTGAAATAAAAAACATTTGATTTGATTTGATTTGAGGTAGGGTAGGTAGGGTAGGTAGGGTAGGTAGGGTAGGTAGGGTAGGTAGGGTAGGTAGGGTAGGTAGGGTAGGTAGGGTAGGTAGGGTAGGTAGGGTAGGTAGGGTAGGTAGGGTAGGTAGGGTAGGTAGGGTAGGTAGGGTAGGTAGGGTAGGTAGGGTAGGTAGGGTAGGTAGGGTAGGTAGGGTAGGTAGGGTAGGTAGGGTAGGTAGGGTAGGTAGGGTAGGTAGGGTAGGTAGGGTAGGTAGGGTAGGTAGGGTAGGTAGGGTAGGTAGGGTAGGTAGGGTAGGTAGGGTAGGTAGGGTAGGTAGGGTAGGTAGGGTAGGTAGGGTAGGTAGGGTAGGTAGGGTAGGTAGGGTAGGTAGGGTAGGTAGGGTAGGTAGGGTAGGTAGGGTAGGTAGGGTAGGTAGGGTAGGTAGGGTAGGTAGGGTAGGTAGGGTAGGTAGGGTAGGTAGGGTAGGTAGGGTAGGTAGGGTAGGTAGGGTAGGTAGGGTAGGTAGGGTAGGTAGGGTAGGTAGGGTAGGTAGGGTAGGTAGGGTAGGTAGGGTAGGTAGGGTAGGTAGGGTAGGTAGGGTAGGTAGGGTAGGTAGGGTAGGTAGGGTAGGTAGGGTAGGTAGGGTAGGTAGGGTAGGTAGGGTAGGTAGGGTAGGTAGGGTAGGTAGGGTAGGTAGGGTAGGTAGGGTAGGTAGGGTAGGTAGGGTAGGTAGGGTAGGTAGGGTAGGTAGGGTAGGTAGGGTAGGTAGGGTAGGTAGGGTAGGTAGGGTAGGTAGGGTAGGTAGGGTAGGTAGGGTAGGTAGGGTAGGTAGGGTAGGTAGGGTAGGTAGGGTAGGTAGGGTAGGTAGGGTAGGTAGGGTAGGTAGGGTAGGTAGGGTAGGTAGGGTAGGTAGGGTAGGTAGGGTAGGTAGGGTAGGTAGGGTAGGTAGGGTAGGTAGGGTAGGTAGGGTAGGTAGGGTAGGTAGGGTAGGTAGGGTAGGTAGGGTAGGTAGGGTAGGTAGGGTAGGTAGGGTAGGTAGGGTAGGTAGGGTAGGTAGGGTAGGTAGGGTAGGTAGGGTCACCACGGATTGTTAATAAATATACAATAAGTACATACTTGCATTAGAGTGGTATTAACTTAGTGGTTAGTAACTCTCGCGCGAGTTCGGCCAGACGCCTAATCGTGCGGCGGTGCCGACAATACGCGCGAGCGCTTGCCTCGTTACCCGCGCGTTTGCTAGCGCTCATTATTGGTCGTATTCCACCTCATTCTCAAGCTGCTAATTCTTTATGATGATAATTATGTAATAATACGAGTAATATACTTTTCGCACTGATCAAAATCGTGAACGTATATTCAGATGAACTTCTTGGTGGTACGTTGACATCGATCCTCAATTTTGGCCCATTCATTGAGGCGAAAGCTCAGTTGGCTGCAAAAAGTTGGTGATTCTTGCAAAAGTGAGACGGTACTTGGTTGTTCAACTTGTATAAAGCGCAAGTTCGGTCTTGCATGGAGTACTGCTCTCACCTCTGGGGCGGATCTGCCAAATACCAGCTTGATTCACTTGAGTCTATTGACAGACGGGCGAAGAGGCGTATTGTCGACGATGCACTGAGCGCGTCAAAGCTCCAGAGCCTCGAACATCGACGCCGAGTTGCCAGCCTGTCGGTTTTTTATCGGTTACATTTCGGGGTGTGTGCGATGGAACTGCACAATTAGATTCCGCCTAGCCCTTTCCATCATCGGACTACAAGACGTACGGCCATGTGCCATCGGTACATCGAGGACAACCCACCCATACGCACAAAGCTTTTTGCGAATACTTTCATTGTGCGCACAGCTAAGTAGTGGAATTCCCTGCCGGAGTCTGTGTTTCCTGATAGCTACAAGCTTGGGGTCTTTAAGTCAAGAGTGAATAGGTTACTTCTAGGCAAGCGTCCTTCGCCGTAGACCACATCATCGCTTACCATCAGGCGAGATAATGGTGGCATAACGATAAAAAAAAAAATTGCACTTTGTGCCATCTGAAACAGGAACATATAGTGGTATGTCTTTGTATTGTTTAGTTCTTAAATTCAGCTAATCAAATACTCATATTTACTAGATTTTATTAAATACTCATATAATCATTCCTTGGAGACGTACTACCGGGATAAAAAGCATCCTAAGTGTCAGCTGTAGGGCGTGATTCACTAACAATCCTTCAAGTATGATAGTACATTCTGAATAAGCTGACCAACAAGCCCTACACAAGATGCTCAACTGCTGCTCTATAATCTCCGTGCAATAGAGCTGACTCGTCCTCACAACAGGCGCCTCACGCTGCCAGGTGCGCTGCCTGCCGGTACCGAGGTGCCTGCCGACCCCGACAGCAGCAGGGCGTGGCGCGATTTTCTCCAACACCCGAGTTAAACTTAATTAAACGGAACATCGCAGACTCGCTGCGAATCCACCGCGCTACACTAAGCTCACTGGATTCATACAATCTGGATAAGAATTACTCTCCAATTAAGTGCCCTTAAAATAATGTGAATACCATAAGTCTGCGTGCGTGCACGTCAGCGCTAATATCTGCGACATTAACACTTTTTTGGGCTTGTGAATCGAATCCAGAACTTTACGACAGGTAACACGGCCATTGATTTTAAAAAGTACCAAGAAAAAGTTGTTAATTCTCTCATCTTAATGGCAAAATAAGTTTCGCACCCAAACTATTAACTCGACCACTCATTAAAGATGCTGAAAGGAAAATAATTATGTAAGTAGGTATAATTTACGAAACTTTTAATTAACTCGTTATATCCACATTTATGGTTTCCAAGCGGATGTCGCGTCTCAAAGAAACTAAGACGCCCACAGTGAGACACTCGCTGTTGTACAGTCTCGCAAAGAGACGCGAGTGTTAGCGTCGCTCGCTGTGTGCCTCTGTACTGTACCCGCAGTTGTTGCTTGTTCTGTGCTGATGTGTTTGTACTGCAAGGGGATTAGCTGTGTGTCTGTGTGTGTGACTTGATTAACTCTGTGTAATAAAAGATTTTACAAAGCTTAGAAATGTGGGGATACATTAGCAGGCAGTAGGAGTTAAATGAGCTAAAAGACAATAAGGTTAAACAGAGGTTATAAAAAGCGAGGTCGTGATTAGTGCCGCGCTGGGAGGGGGCGGGGAGGACGCGGGGAGGGGTCTAACTTTGAATTTATTCAGCGATTGACGTCCCGCTATATTCTTAAATTAATCACTTTGCCTTTAAACAGTCAAGCAAAGTATTCCTAAAACACATTTGCTGACGAAAATTCACGATTCTCCCAAACCGATAGGGAGCTGATAATGTGAGAGTAGATCTGTAGATGTATTTGAATCGAAATATTTCACATAAGCATGAATTTATGTGACTTTAAAATTCTGTTTAACACAGAAAATAAAATAAGAAGCCCTTGGGAGAGACGAAACATAAAGAAGCGTCGCATTCATGTTTCTGAACACACACACATACATACATACCAACAATTTGTGTACAAGAACAGTTACAGATTTCAACTGAAATTTAATTCTATATTAAAATTTTGCTATCGCATTTCGTAGGCGTCGTAGCGCGTCTACGCAGCTACGAGGCGCAGTCGCGTAGTGTCGCTACGAGTGCTACGAAGCGTAGCGACGTAGCGGCGCTACGAGTGCTACGACAAAGAGTTTGTACTGCGGCGTAGAGCACAGGCTTTCGCGCGTATTATGCGCTGTTACTGAGGAACTAAGGAGCTTTAATTTTATTTTAAACTTTTCTCTCCCGTGGTTGCAATTGCATGTATTTTCTTTTTTAGTACCCTGAAAAATTACTGGATTCATTTAAAATCAAATAGTTTATTTTCAAATAAAACCGAGAGGTACTTATGAAATAAAAAACAAAAAAAAAAGATGACTCTAGTTGCAAATTCGCAAGCGTGAGTAGGTCTCAATGGAGAAGAATTTGCAAGAAACTCTACGGACACTCTTTTCCATCAGTTTTAATTACAAGTATTTGGTTACATCATTCTTGTTGAAAAATACATATAAAAACGATATAAAAAGACGTGCACTTATTCATATAATACTAAAAGAAATTGAGTTTACACAAAACAAATATATTCATAGTCTTCAGCAGGTCCAACAATACGTCACACATACACCACTTGTTTTGCGCCCTAGTGGCTGCGGAGCAGGCCCAGCATTGAGCCAAGCATTTTTATCAGCGAAGTATTCCCCCATCTTATAATATGCTTGCCTGCGTAGTATACGTTTTATACAAATTTTAAATTTCGTGTCATTCAGTTCTAGAATATGGGGAGGTATTTTATTGTAACATTTTATACAGTACCCCATGAAAGATGACGCTACTTTAGCCAGCCTGAAACCTGGTAGAATTAGTTGGTCCCTATTTCTAGTAACATAATTATGTCTGTCGCCGTTTTTAAAACAGATGTAAATTATTTCTAATGTACATGATGTTTTCATAAATATATTGACAAGGTACCGGCATGATATTAATGTTCTTAAGCAGTTCCCTTAGAGAATCGCGCCGGCGAAGATTGTACATTGCTCTGATAGCTCATTTTTGCAGAATAAACATTGAGTCAGTGTCTGCAGCCGACACCGTAAGACATTGTACTGTGAAAGTAACTAAAACAGACCAGCCTCGCGGTATCAACATCAGGAAACTGACGAATTTCTCTAACAGTATAAGCTGCCGAACTCAGCCGCCCCGCAAGTAATATTAAATGAGGACCACATTGTAACCTCGAGTCTAGCGTGATCCCCAGGAAAACTGTTTTATCGTCGAATTCTAGCTTCTCTATGTTTAATATAATGTCACAATCAGTACTTTTGACGTTCGGCAAGGCAAATTTTACGCACTTAGTCTTTTTAGCATGTAAAACTGCATAATTATTAGCTGTGAACCAATTTTGTACCTGTCGTAAGACGTTATTTACGTCGTCAACTTTACTCGTGCGTCTATTTATCTTAAAATCAAACAAGAGTCATCAGCAAAACACACCATGTTTTGATTGTTTTTCAATAGTTCGGGTAAATCGTTAATGTAGACTAAAAATAAGAAAGAACCTAAATTTAACCCTGGGGTTCCCCCATTTTCACGTTTAACCCCGATGAATTGACTCCATCCATTTGAACTTATTGCTGTCTATCATTTAAATAAGATTTTACTGAACTCAACGCTGATTGGCCTAGCCCGTAATGCTCAAGTTTCAAAAGTAATGTTTCATGATTAACGCAATCAAACGCTTTCGATAGGTCGCAGAAGACAACTATTGGCATCTTGTGCCTCTTCCCACGTATCTTAATGTGTATTGATAAAGTGACACCAGCGTCGGCTGTACAACGTGCTTTGGTAAAACCATACTATTTATCGTGCAGGATGTTATTCGTATTAAAATGAATGATCATTTGATTTAGCATTATCTTTACAAATACCTCGCTGGCTAAAACCGACAACACGGATACTGTTCTATAATTATTTGTGTCTTCACTGTCCCCGGATTAAATTAAGTCTGTAGTAGTTCCATGTTTAAAATATCAGGTTGCCACTAAGCTCAGCGAAGACCATTCAATCTTGGTATTTTTGCAATAATGTTAATATTGAATACTTACGACTCACTCATTCAAAGAAACATTTCCTTAAGAAAATGAACGAACTCATAGTCCCGATATGTGTAAGTAAAACTGCTTTAGTAAAGAGGTTTAAGTAAAGCATATTAATTAAACGTAGACGTAGCGGTAGTGTAGCACCGTAGTGCCGTAGCACCGTAGTGTCGTAGCACCGTAGTGCCGTAGCTGTAGCGCGTAGCAGCCTAGAGGGTCTACGCCGAATGGATACCATTATTAAACTTGTGCAATTAAATGATCAACTAAATGATATGACTCACTGTACACAGAAGTGGTAATTAGCGACATAAGTACGACACGTGCACGCCCACTACGATATTGTTCGATTACACTTTATTTCGCAATGAAATTAAATGAACAAGAGATGAAATGTGAATATATTTATGGACGATTTGCTAGTATTATGAAAAGTAAGAATTATAAAAAAAAAATTGTGTAATACTTCACACAAAATGTTAGTCTCAGTTGCCCAATTATTCCCACGTTGTTATTTAAACTCAACAAACAAAACTTGCGTACTTCAAATCAATAGATATTTGAAACTTTATTATCCAAAAACTTATCATCAGCAAAAGGCCCACCCTACCACTACACACAATCACTGTCGGCCAGTACTCGACCACTCGTTCAACAAGTAGCCGCGTTCAACTCGCTAATAACGCACCCTCTCTCCCCCCCCTCTCCTGCCTGTCCTACATCCCCCCCGCCGAAGCCCAACCTTATGCTAAGCGTTCGAGAGTCCTTATCTCGGGGTAGTGACTTAGTTTCGGTGACTAGTGAATTTTGCCCTACAGTTATGAAGGGATTATTGTAATTTGTTTCCAAATGTTTTAGAACCTTTATGCGGGTACCTGTGAGTTTCCGGGTGACGTAACAAATATAGTTGGTGTTGCCTCTTTAGATAAAATACTTCCAGTCAATTAATACTTCATTAGGGCAGAAAAATATCAGTGTCACATTGACCTTAAAACAATAATAGACCTTGACGTTTTATGACGTGTCAGTGATATTCAAACTTAGGGTACCTACCTACTAAATAAATTATCCGACTTGGTTTTACATTAGATTTTTATATTACACTAGCTTTTACCCGCGGCTTCGCTCACTTAAAACGTAGAAAAGGAAACACAGAGTAGTAGTACAAAAATAGTGTATTTTGCGTTACATAACATGCAGTAGGTACTAATTTGATTTTTGATTCTTATAAATATTGTTTAGGTCGATAAAAGTGTGGAAATGGTTTGTGAGCACAGAGTTGTAATTTTTAATAACTTACTTTAACACAGTCGTGTAAAAAATATTTTTAGTTTTACCATCTTTTGCTAAAACATATTGATTATGTGGACTTGATACTTATGAACACGCTACATACAGTTGCCCATGGGAAAAACAGTTTTTTCTAAATGCACTCCTGCAACTTTCAGTGTTTGGCCTTGAACTTTATTTATGGTAATCGCGAATGTCACTTTAAGGGAAAATTGCAACGTTTTAAATTGGAATTGCATATCGGTTTGGTTTATCGGAATACGTGAAATCATTACATCTTCTCCCTTTGCTATTCCTGTCATAATTGTTGCCCTAACTACATTGCATCCCAGGTGTGTTATTTGTAGTCGGGTGCCATTACATAATTTTGGTGCGTCCAGATTTCTCATTAACAGGACTGGGACACCAACTTTCAGCCTAGGCTCACCAAGCGTTGGAACTGAAACTTTTCCACCAGAGCAACACATACCCGGTGTCTCATCATTCCACTTCAGTGCTTCACAATATCTACATTTTTTTATCCATGTTCCCAATGAGAACTAATCGATGTTTATTGTAATCAATCAATGGGTCATAATCAGACGCAGCGTTGTGGAACGACTTCCATGTATTTCTTGCAAACGTACGTCTCCTTTCAAACTGCCGTTGAGCTCGTAAAATACGCCGTATTTGGGATTGTTCAGGCGTCTCAGCAGCTATCAATAACGCTTGAAGTTCGGCATCTAAAATCCGACGGGCCTGTGTTTGCTCAAAGGTCTCACCAGCCCTTTGAGTTGCGTGACACTCAGCATCTGCGAATTGGCGTGCCTGAGTCTGGTTGAAAGTCGCAGCAGCCCTTTCAGTTGCGTGACGCTCAGCATCTGCGAGTTAGCGAGCCTGAGCCTGGTCGAAAGTCTCAGCAGATTTTTGAGTCTCGTGACGTTCAGCATCTGCGAGTTGGCGAACCTGAATCTGGTCTAAAGTCTCAGCAGCTCTTTCAGTTGCGTGACGCTCAGCGTCTGCGAGTTGGCGAGCCTGAATCTGATCGAAAGTCTCAGCAGCTCTTTGGGTTGCGTGACGCTCAGCATCTAAAATTAGACGGATTGAGTCTGCTCCTCTGTTTCTTGGCTTCTAGCTACTCTTGCTGTTCGAGCTCTGCTAGAGCTACGGCTCAGATGAGATTTACGCTTGCGAGGCATATCCACAGCATAAAAATATCCCCCTAATAAAAATAAGCAGTAGAATATTTTAAAGTTTTGCTTAAATTACCACTTTCACGGACACTGACATTAAGTTGACTTTTTCAAATTGACATTCAAATCTTCATAAACAATTATATCATGCCTACAGCCGAATAAGAAGGACGCCATAAAAAGAAGTTTCATATAATTTTCATATTTTATAACTACTCCACCCCATTTCTCCCGCACCTTGTTTTATACAAAAAAAGTAGCCTATGTCCATCCCAGGGTCTCATACTATCTGCATACCAAATTTCATCTAAATCAGTTCAGTGGTTTAAGCCATAATAAGAAGTTTCTTACAAATCTAACACACCCCCCTATTTCTACCCCTTTGAGTTTTATGCAAAAAAGAAGTAGCCTAAGTCCTGCCCAGGGTCTCAAACTATCTACACACCAAATTTCATCTTAATCGGTTCAGCGGCTTAAACCATAATAAGAAGTTTCTTTAAAAATTAACCCCCCTCCCATTTCTCCCCCTTCACATTTTTTGCAAAAAAAAGTAGCCTATGTCCGTTCCAAGGTCTCAAACTATCTTCTTACTAAATTTCATCTAAATCGGTTGAGCGGTTTAAGCGTGAAAAGGTAACAGACAGACAGACAGATAGAGTTACTTTCGCATTTATAATATTAGTATGGATTACATAGAAGAACGCGAGACTTGTGGTGTTTACATGTTATGTTTATGATGGGATTCATAGTTATCTGAAACAAAGAATATTTGGCCGAATGAACTTGTTGCAATTTTTGTCGAAATTTTAATCACAAAAATTTAATTGAAAATAGAAAAGCGACTACAAAGACTGCCATACACACATACAAACACACAAATACATACATAGATAGATGCACGTTAGCGGCGTGTCGCGGTTTGCGTTTGTTTCGTTTTCATCCAGTTTTTACGCTACTTTTATAATTGGTTTGCGGCATGTACATACTGTACATACATGAGAATATTTCGCCATGAAATACTCGTAATGGACGAGCATTTTGTTTGCAAGTGAGTTTGGAGAGAACGCCATATTTTAACGTATTTTGATCTAACTGCTTAAATGAAATATATATGTTGTATAAATAACCAAAAATGTATGAGTTTAGATGTATAATGGCCGCACTTGACACAACTAGACGATCATAAGTACAGTAGTAAACGAATCCTATGAACGGGCACACAACGCGAAGAAAGACAATTTGGTTCAAATAAATTGCACTAAATGACGTGATAAGCTTCGATTTGTTACTGAGTTTTTAAATATTAAGATTTTCTGGAGACGATCATAAAAAAATATGTTCTTGTTTAATTAACTCTCCTAAGCACAAAATTAAGGAATATTGGGCTCTTCATTCACATTTCAAAGATTATTTGAACGAGTCATTTAAAATTGATTCCAATAAATGGCATGGTTTTAATATCTGAGGCATCCACCTGGTTATTTTTTTATTTGTTTTCTAACATATTTTGGTACAATGAAACTGTAAAAACGTGCAAAAACATACTATAAAACAAATCGTCGCTGTATTTAAAATAAAAGTATTCACGAACCGAATAAACCCTTTTACTTGCAAGTCGCTAACACCATCTATATACATGGAACGGAACCGCACGCGATCGATGTTCATAAAAAATAATCTGCTTAATCAGACGAAAAACGCTAGTTACGTCGGCACGGTTTATTTGTATGTGATGAGGCATCTGTACGATAGTATTACAATTATTATCTGAATCTATGATTTAAAAAACCTTCTGAGGAATCCATTTGATAATTAAAATAAAACTTATTTGAAATAACCTTGAATAGTTTAAAATACTTAGAAGTTACCATGGGCAAATCAATATTAAATAAAGTTATGAAATTTATTTTTATTGGGAATTCAGTTAACAGCGTCACTCACGCACACTAAATCCTGTTAGTGTGAACGTCTACGGTTCGACGTTCTCTCCACACAGGAGCTATTGCCACAAACTTTCAATTTAAATATTTAAAAAACTTTGTGATCACGTTATTCATAAAACCGAATTAAATTAATACATCTAATTATTAAGTACGTAGAGAGTTCCTAACAACAATATGTTATAATTACCAATACTTACCTATGTTTGTCAAATTGGAACAATATTCCGATATATTTAATTAATATATCTGTCAACGGATATGAAGATGATTACTACATAATAATAATGCGGTTTGGATACATAACAAAACATATATATGTACCGTCAGCTCAGCACGTTAGTCTCCCAGGCAGCGCCGCGAGGCACCGAGCTGCTACTTTTTAATATTCGTTAATGGCGTCTGATTAATGAAATTCTCCGATGGATTTGTACGAAATTGTGGCATGCCTGATCCTGAGGGAAAGTAGAAAAATTAAAAATATGCATTTGTATTATTATGAATTGTGACATTTGAGTCAACTGGGAAAATAGCCCGGGGCCTGTGCTGTTGGTGTTTGTCCACAAAAACTTGTTTTGTATATTCTATAAAGCAGCTTGGTCACAACTTATAACTTTATAATTAAACTTACCAACAGTTACGTCACAAGTTCAGACAAAGAGTTCTCGTCGTGTTGAGAGTTGCCTCATTGCGCAGTGAGTTCATGGAACTCATACAGTTATGTAACTGGATCGTGGGTATAAATATCTTGTAGAAGGGGACGGTTCTTAGTATTTGAGTGACGCCAATTTACAGTGTGACTACACGTCATTTATCTCTATATTATAATATTTAATACTGCGCATTGCCGGCCAGATGTGGCGAATACGTTGAGACACGGACCTTCGGGTTTAAATTATGCTCTGACAGGCAACCTCATAAACTATGAAATTCTATTCATTGGACTCAAGAACCGAGACTCTCTACAAAAACTATGGACCATGTGTTAACAATAAAAGTGTATCTACAGGGACCCGGCCCGGCCGGCAAGGGAAACCACTTAGGCGAGGCGATGAAGGCAAAAAGGTTGGGGAAGAATGGGGAGTCGGTTTTGAGAGGCGCGAGAGATCGGGACTTGACTCTAGGCAGTGATAGAGGAAGGACGAAAGCGCGAAAGGTGAAAGATTGATAGTTTGAGAATCACGTAGTAAGACGGATAGAGGGGAGTGGCTACGGAATCAATAATCAAAAGTCGTGTCGTGGTAGTTATCGTGGTAACGAAATTAACTATTAAGTTAATTATGATTTAGTCTAAACTCGTATTAATATGGTGTGAGTGAGTGCCGGTATGTTTGGTAAGTTTTAATCATTATATTACATAGGTAGGGACGAATCACTAATGTACCCTTTGTTTCTAGCATGGCGAGTCTTTGTATTTATCTCCCAATCCACACCTTGGCAGATATTTGTCACTAGCATTTGGTCTAGGGAAGCGGTGAAGCCTTTTGTTACACTTTACATGCTCTAATCCACCATTTATACACTACACAAATACTCATTTGATTATGGACTATTATTGACTTTTAACTGACATAACATGCATGGAAGGCGGAACCGCTAATACTCACCGTTGTATAAAATAGGCTATAAGGCCGCTCTCAATTAAGAACGTAGGATAACCAAATGTTAGTTGTTAAATACTGTTTCCTATAGAAGGTCTGATTACGAGTCTCATTGCATTGCGTTTGTTGTGTGTACACTAATAAACTAAAGGGGGTAGTCATCACCAAACATCACACACTGGGATATGATCAATTTAATGAATGTTAGTGTCGTGTCTCGTTAAATCGCACCAGGTCTTCGGGCCCATCTCTGAATTAAAAAAATAATATTTAGCGAGACACGATGGAAGCCCAGTGTAAGACCCCGCTGCTGACGTCACACGGCTGTCAATTACACTGGAGCAACCTCGAGATTTGGGGAGTTTAAAAAGTGTGAAATGACGACTTAATCCATTTCCTCATGCAACAAATCGATCTCAATGTGTTCTGTATCAGACTGAGTCTACGGTGCGCTTGCTAGTTCTGTATTGTCTTAGTAAGGGTGTTAGGTCGAGGGTGAGCTATTTATTATAGCGCGCGTCCAGTAATTCTGGAAGCATGTCTCGCTCAATGGCAGGGCTCTTAGGCACAAAACTGTCCCTGTCTTAGGATTGTGTAAGACATGTTTAAGTTTAGGGAAACATGTATTGTATGGACCGCTGCTAATCCTTCTTAGGATTCGCATTCGAGGACCTGCAGTACACGTATACGACGTGCCTGCTGCTGAAAGTTAGGCTCACGTCACTTGGGTGGGAATCTAGACTATTGTCAACGAACTCATTAACGTAACTCAAAGTAATGTATTTCTCAAAGCAAGCGTAGCGTTCCTTCCCCTGACCTTCCGTTGGGTAAATATTGCACTTTGCAACCCCTTTGTCTAATTAATTTCATACATCACCATTGTTTTACTAATATAGTCCTTATGGCTAACAGACAGAAAAGTGTGCTGGGAAGTTTGTTTCATTATTTCTTCTTACCAGCTATTACACCTAGGAAATAATGGCGGGATGGGCGCTTTTGGGGCTGTCTGTAGGAGAGTTGATCTATTCAACTCCAGTCACTTCTAGAGTTAAAACTCTCTGCCAATTTAGTTACTTGTATTTGTATTAATGCTTGAATGTATAATTACTATCAGCAACCACTATTCGGTCTTTGGTTTAATACTCTATACATTAGTGTAAAGAGTTTCTCACACAAACTTTAGTTAATTATAATAATTTAGTTTATATCCCTTTAGTTACATTTTATCCTTCTAAACCACTTCCAAGTTATAATCTTATAACGGTGAATTCCAAAACAAAACAAAACCATAATTTGGAATTCACGTGTACTCGGTGGAAAGGTGTCCAGGTCAGGAAGTCGAACCTTACAAATTTGTGCGGCTGGATGGGGCACAGATTCTACTTCTTCAGAAGTAGCCGACCTTTTACTCTAAATCTAGGGCAGTTTAGGAAAAACGAAATTTTTATCAGCCTAGGGTCTTTTAGGAACAGTCACAACAGGAAGTGAAGTAAAACGAGTCAGATATCAATAATTGCTGGAACAGTGTAGTTCTGAGAGTTTCCGAGAAATAAGTAACTCCAGTACGCTACCGGCCCCGATAGGGGGCGACACTGAGCCAACGTTTACCGATCATACACAGAAACACGCTCATCAAAAACGTATTTCTAAGTAGGAAAGTTGAATTGCTTTTGAAGTCCTCTTTCATACCGAAAACATCTTGACTCCATTCTCACTGCACATTGTATTTCGAACCTTATTGTGACATAATAAAGTTGAGTTTAGGTTGACGTGGTATCACGTGAGACGAGGTGTCAGTAAGTAGGTAACAATCTGGAGTCCCGAAATTCTATGAATAAGAAACACTTTAGAGATGCTTTGCGATGAGCGCCTCTGTATATACACACACATACTGTTATTATGTTCTCGCGCCTGACACTCGCGACACTCCGACACCACCGACACTGACACTTGTGACACTGGTGACACCACACTTCGATTGGTGACTTCCCCCTGCGAGTGTACGGTCGTCGGTGTGTTTATCATTCTCAGTCCACTGGCCACCGGCCACCGATATTTTATTTAGAAATAAATTCCGCGAATATTGGCGCCCGTGATATACGATTATAAACCGACTGGTGGTACGTAATAACTTACTGTCATGTGTGAGCGCTCTCTTACGTATAATGTACCGTTGTCCGGGTGGCCACCTGGTGATGACCTGTGGTCTATCATATTTAAGTATTTATAACTCCAATCGTCGGTTACTTAATAGGGAGGGAGGGAATAAAGGGCAGATTTTGTCCTTTGTGATGTAAGTGAGCATTTCAATTAGCTTGACGGTGTTTTGTTTATTAAACAAAACATTTAAAAAAAATGTCTATAGAAGCCAAAGCACATCTCATGACACTTTCAATAAGCCCCAACACGACTAGGATACATTATTTTATTTCGGAGTACCAGTGCCTACCTGCCGGCTTCATCATCAGATAGATCAGTTCGATGGTACCATTTTCATTAGAACCATTTATTTATAAGTATATGTTCCATCTCCGACTTTGATTGGAGTGGTTACAACATGGGCCTTTTAAAATCACCTTGGTTTTGTCCATGTTCATTTTTACCCACTCTTTCGGAAACTCTACTGAGGTCATGGAGCATTGTTCTGAGATCCTCCATGGTCTCAGCCATGACCACAATATCGTCGGCAAACCGAATGTGAGTGTTGTACTCGCCATTGACGTGGATGCCTTACCATCTCCAGTCCAGAATCTTGAAGATATCCTCCAGTGGTCCAAAGTCGGAGACACTACAGTCGAAAATGTGAACGATTATGTCTAACTGGGACAAACGGTTCAGTTAGGTAGGTCCAACTTCGAGAAAGAGGTCAACCGTCGGATCCGACTCGGCTGGGCAGCGTTCGGGCAGTTACACAGTATCTTCTCGTCCAACTTACCACAGTGTCTCAAGACGAAAGTGTGTGTTGCCAGTGATAATCAACGGCTCTGTGACGTAGTCGGTCACAATGGGCCCCATCAGAAAGCTTACAGTCACCAAAAGGGCAATGGAGAGGGCTATGCTCGGAGTTTCCTTGCGTGATCGATTCAGAAAAGTAGAAATCCGCAAGAGAACCAGGGTTACCAAAATACCGACATAACCTGAAGTATTGGCAAACTTAAGTGGCAGTGGGCAGGGCACATTGCTCGCAGAATGGATGGCCGATGCGGAAGAAAAGTTCTGGAGTGGAGACCGCGAACCGGAAGACGTGGCGTTGGAAGAGCCCCCACGAGGTGGACCGATGACCTGGTGAGGTTGGGGGAGGCCTATGTCCAGCAGTGGACGTCTTTCAGCTGATATGCTGAAGTGTCCGTCGTCGGAATCGATAAACATTCGAGCCCGATTTATGGCATTTTCCATCACTCTTGGCAAAACTGACGATGGATATTATCTTTGACGGCTTCAAGAGTCTGAGGCTTGTTGACATAGACTCGTGACTTTAAAAAAAAACACAGAAAGAGCCTGGAACAGTTAAATCCGGCGATCTTACCGGCCAGTGCGAGTCCGGGTCTCCGGCGATCTCACAGCCCTCAGAATTTCGGTTGTAACTCGTGCAGTAAGCGCCGTTGTACTATGCTGTTGGAACCACACGTTCTCCAGTTCCAATTTATTTCTTATAGAGAAAGACGTTGATCATGGATCTGTTACCTCGCCGTCCACAGTAGTCGTTTGGCGGCCCGATGACGCCTCCAACATAAACAACATACCATGCAGTAACTTTGAGGGGGTGTAATGTTAAAAAGTTACTGCACGGTGTACTTATTGAATTATACGCGGCTTTTCGGTGCCACAACAGTGATAATTTTGCTTATTCACAGAGCATGCTCATTATGATTTTCGATGAAAAGTGGTCTTATTCTTATTCTTTATTGCACACAAAACATAAATAAAGAAACAAATAGGTACAATGAACAGCTTTTGTACAAAGGCGAGCTTAAACCATAATTGGGTTCTCTAACAGCTAATCTCATTTGTTAAAGGAACCTAGTGGTCGCGATTTAGAATGGCTTGATGTAAGTTACACGCGCTTGGAAGTTACCAGCTATATTTTTTATCTGTTTACTTCAAAAAGATTGAAGCAGAATTGAGATTTGCCGCCATTTGCAAAAATAATAACTTCAAAAACAAAGTTTATATAGTTGCCCAGCAACCATCAGCTAGCAGTAACCACCGTAAGTGTGAAGTTGGGACATATCGGCAAAGTAAACTTCTGCGCTGCTGTAGTTATAGCCATCATGGTCATGAGACATTATGGAAAATTCTTTCTAATTTTCTACAAAGTGATCGACGATTTCTTCACGGAGTTCTCTAGCTAATAACTTTTGCCATACATGACATAGGAAAGAGCTTCGGCAAAGACATGCTCCATCTCCTACAATACTCACTACGTCATAAGGCACTCTCACCGTTTATATTTAAAACCTCCATATGGTAGTAATTAAAACGGATTTGCAGTGTTTTATTAATTAATAATAACACGGATAAGCGGCAAAGGTGTAACGATAATGACATCTGTCACACAAATAATAAAACATTTAAGTGATTTTGATAGATTTTTTGATAATGAACAGTTTATTTTTCATATAAACTTTTACACCCATTATTACCCCTTTTAGGGATGAAATTAAAAAATAAGCCTTAAAATCCAGTTTCTTTAATTGTATTGAAGAGCAGAAATACTAAATTTCAAGTAATTTTGATAATAAACAATTTATTTTTCATACAAACTTTAACACCCTTTTTACCCCTTTAAGGAATGAAAGTCAAAAAATCCTTAAACATATGTTTGTTTAATTATATTGAAGAGCAAAAATGTGAAACTGCAACTAATTTTGATATTAAACATTTTATTTTTCATACAAACTTTAACACCCCTTTTTACCCCTTTAAGGGATGAAATACAAAAAAATCTTTAAAATAACCATTTTATTATTTTATATTGTATACCTCATTTCATTCATTTCAAATTAAAAATGACAGAGTCTCATACAAACTTTGATTTTTTTAAATCCATTCTTAAATGACACCCACAGTATAAAATCACCATCCTCCCAAAATTTCAAACTTCTATCATTAGTGGTTTACGCAGGGCGTTGATATGTCAGTCGGGACATTGTCTTTTATTTATATAAATTATTCTTACCGAAGTACGGAACCCTCAGTGAATGAGTCTGACTCACCCTTTGCTTTTTTTTTAATCTTTATTTGCAGCCACTTCTTCCATTGACAGAAGTATTCAATGAATTCGTCTCTCTCACCCGCCCACTC
The DNA here is from genome assembly GCA_945859665.1 of Anorthoa munda. Classification (NCBI taxonomy): domain Eukaryota; kingdom Metazoa; phylum Arthropoda; class Insecta; order Lepidoptera; family Noctuidae; genus Anorthoa; species Anorthoa munda. Next base: position 28,664,542 of record OX243913.1, on the reverse strand, counting down.
TCGCGCCTCTATTCAAGCTGACATCTGTTTACTTTAGCTTGCCCCACATTTGGGCTGTATGGATGCCCATACATTACGCGTTGTATGGAGCGGCACGAGTGCCGTCGCGTGGCGGCGTGAGTTTTGCGGTGTACACTGGCGTTCAATTAAAGGGGGCGATGGCGAGTGCGCGCAGGTGGAAAAGGGGCGAGTTAAAAAATCCCGTAAATTTCCGTGACGTGATATATGGCTGGCAATGTTCAGAGAAATGTGCCAGTGCTGCTCACTGTCACCTGTTTATTAAAACCACCGGCACCGGTATTACTAGTAACGTGTAGAGCATGATTAACGACTTTATATTACACCCGGTTGTAGATCTATGCCTTAACAATATCACGCCCTTCAAAGTTATACTTTAATAAAAATGTCAGAAATACGGCGCAGCCGCATGGCAGCGATACTTCATTTCTGTTTAGACTTTTCTATTAACTTTATGTTTAATACGAGCAAGTTCAGTTCAGTGCTGTAACTTAAAGTTTACCGATTTTTATTTCAGTTTAGTAATTTACTAACAGACCCATTTACTACACATACAAACCAGCTAGAACAAAGTATTTCATTCATACAATGAGCAAAGTTATCGCCGTCGCAAGAAATATGCAAGCATTAAAATAATATTACATGCACCGCAGTGTACGAGGGACCACTGCACCGCACCGTGTACGAGTGTTTTACATTGTTACTACTGCGGGCGCATGTTTTAGTTAAAGATGAAACTGTTACAAACGTTTGTGCGGTGGCGGCGGCGGCGCTAGGAATTCCTTCAGAATGTATTATTATTAAAGCTACTGCTATCTACTAGTTCAGTGGAACTCTATTACTGTCTGTTCGTACATTGTGCTGTACATTATCGATAGTAGTGCTACAAGAAGATGGTGCGACGCAGTTTGCTACGGTACCACGCAGAAGGCGCGGTGGGTTACGGTGCTGCGAAAAGACTAAGAGGTATGGTACCTTGCTACGTGGTAGGCGCAATGTGCTTAGAATTACTCAAGTCACTTAGATGAGGGCCTTTAATACGAGAAGAGTGAAGTATTCCTGAATCATATTCTTTTTTATGAGTCAGACAATCTTGAAGTTATCTCCGAAGCCTTTCAAAATCCTTAATTTGGTTGGCTTGACTCAAAATAGAGGTAGAAAATTTATTATATGATGACATGCGTGGCGTGTGTTTGTTATCAAACTTGCATGACAAAAGGCACAATGTTCAGTCATGTTCAAGCTATGTCAAGGTTAAATGAGATGCTAATAAAGCGAATGCAAAAGACAAATAAATAATTGGTTCGCTGATCACAGTAAACACGGTTATCATCCACGAATTGACTTAACAATGTAGACACGTTGTAAAGGAAAGCGGCGAACGGAGAATTATTCGTAGTCGGCATCGCAGCGTACATATCCATCCATATGTACATATATTATGTAAGAACGAGTACATTATATACTTCTAAGGGCGCGCAGACAACCCCGGGGGAAATTTCACTATCGGCCCCCGAATTTATATGTAACGCAATTTTATTTAAGCTGACATAATATTTTGCATCGACATGACCTTACTCTGAATATTTGCGTCAGAATGTTTTAGAACTAAACAGACTCTAATTATTTTAACAAAGTAAACAATACCTAACTATTTGTTACAAAATGCGAATAATTTACGAGGCTGTCTGTTATTGTGCCGCTCAGCTTCAACATAAGAATGCTAATGAACAACAGATTCCTATTATTTCGCAATAAACGTTGAGAGCAAAATAAACAATACGGAGAATAACAAAAACAATCAGGCGTAAATCTTGAGTGAGCGGACATTAAATTATTAGAATAAAGTTGGTTGCTTCTGGAACGAGCGTCGTAGGACGCACGCTAGGAGGAGCACGAGGAGACGTGAGGAGTCGCGCGGCACACATTGTGATACCTCGTTACGATATGCGCGATGTTAGTACGTCGGGTGCCGGAGGGGTGGCAGGGTTTGGCATAAACGAACATGATTATCGTGTTCACGAAAGAATCCACTCATACATATGTATGAAATTATGTTACGTTCGTAGCGAGCAGCGAGGAGCCGCGAGCCGCTGCATGTATCTTATTTTATATTTAAATGGCGTCCGGTGGCGGGGCTCTAACGGGGGAAGGGAGAGACGACCCATTTTTAAACGTTTTGTATCGCTGTACACCGCTCCGCTCCGCTTCGTGTCTGCATACAATCAAATCTAATCAAATGTTTTTTATTTCACATAGGCCTACATGGGCACTTATAAAACGTCGACAAAACTTAGATAAAGTACCTATAGATTAAGCCCTGGCGTGGCCGCACATGAGACAGCAATGGTTAGTTCTGGTGTTACAACAAGAACAAGAACACTACAACGCACCATCGTACTGACACTTATTATCTATAAATAACCCAAATTCCTTGTCTCAATTAACATATAATACCACGAAATCACAGAAAATCAAACAAGACCGAGTTTGTTTGTCAAACCTGCCATTGTATTAGAGTTTGACAAACAACAGAAACCGGCCACGGTGACAAAGACAAAAAATAATCTTTTGTCCTTATTATTTACATGGAGCTGCCAATTAGCCATCTCGCTCTATCAATCAAGCTCATTTTAAGGCTTAATCTATAGGTACTTTATCTAAGCGACAAAAGGTGCACGTCGACAATATAACGGCCGACATAAAAATTGCACAGATGTGCAGTTAAATCTGTAACTACCTATTAAGGTAGTTTTATAGCTAAAATATGTTATTTTAGGAATCGCAATCTTTCTTTGGTTTCATTGTAAATATTGGCTAACAACCTGCATCGGATAACAGCGTACTAATATAATCAGGTACTGCACATACAGTGAGTATTGAACTAATATAATTAATCAGGTAATGCACATACAGTGAGTATTGAACTAATATAATCAGGTACTGCACATACAGTGAGTATTGAACTAATATAATTAATCAGGTACTGCACATACAGTGAGTATTGAACTAATATAATTAATCAGGTAATGCACATACAGTGAGTATTGAACTAATATAATCAGGTACTGCACATACAGTGAGTATTGAACTAATATAATTAATCAGGTACTGCACATACAGTGAGTATTGAACTAATATAATTAATCAGGTAATGCACATACAGTGAGTATTGAACTAATATAATCAGGTACTGCACATACAGTGAGTATTGAACTAATATAATTAATCAGGTACTGCACATACAGTGAGTATTGAACTAATATAATCAGGTACTGCACATACAGTGAGTATTGAACTAATATAATCAGGTACTGCACATACAGTGAGTATTGAACTAATATAATTAATCAGGTACTGCACATACAGTGAGTATTGAACTAATAAAATTAATCAGGTAATGCACATACAGTGAGTATTGAACTAATATAATCAGGTACTGCACATACAGTGAGTATTGAACTAATATAATTAATCAGGTACTGCACATACAGTGAGTATTGAACTAATATAATTAATCAGGTAATGCACATACAGTGAGTATTGAACTAATATAATCAGGTACTGCACATACAGTGAGTATTGAACTAATATAATTAATCAGGTACTGCACATACAGTGAGTATTGAACTAATATAATCAGGTACTGCACAAACAGTGAGTATTTAGCGAGTCTATCGTACGTGATACAATATTATTGAGTAATTAGTGGCGGCGGCGGGGCGTCATCGCAATTAGTCCAAGCGGAGGGAAGGGGGGGCGGCACGCGGTAATCTGTCAAACATTGACTGTTGTCATTAATGCGATCGTCACGCCCCGGTGGAGCACAGTGGCGTTAATAACTGCTGCTATTCATTACTGATAAACATACATTATCAATATAACAGCTCTCTTGTACTTGTTTATAGGCGCGTATCTGTTAGAGATAGCGCGCACGAACAATTTTTGTCTCCGCAACTAATTTGATTCTCACATCAAGTGCGTGAATGTCGAAAATTATCCCGAGGGAACATATTCCCTGAAAAAAATGTGCTATTCCAGACTATAATCTATCTTTGTGCCAAATTTCATCCAGATCCGTCCAGCCGTTTGAGCGTGAAGTAGTAACAAACATACTAACAAATCTTCGCATTTATAATATAAGTGTGATAATAAAGTGCGCGCATGTAGCGACGCGACAGCTGGGCGTCTTTTTTTTCCTCGTGCAACTGTCGCCCCGTCTATTGGTTGCAATGCAAAGGCCCGCCCGGCGACGCGCGTCTCTTAATCGAACATCATCACATCATCGCTTACCATCAGGTGAGATAGTGGTCTAGCGCGAGCCTATAGTGTATAAAAAAATCTAATCTCTGATAAATAATCGTAAGAAATTTGAGCAGAAATCACAACTTTTTAACCTTTGGACTCGGTAACGCATCGTATTAAAAAATCGAATGTCAGATTTTTTACTGGAGGATGTGTTTCCTCTCGGGAACGCATCCTCCAAAGGTTAAAAAAAGAGATAGTGATATCGCGACCCTGGCTCATGCGACTGAAGGAACACGTGTAGTTTTTAGTCAGTAAAAGTCTGACACGCCTCCCACTTCACCCAGAGTGGGAGAAGTCATTGAATGATTTCCCCCAAAAAACAAAAAGGGACTCAAAGTTATAGTATCGGTATGTTTCTAGCGGGAAACAAGAACGACCCGAACTGAGCGTGAATCCAGTTAATTGTCCGGCACAGTGCGCGGTTTACGCCTGGAAGCTGTAAGACAGGCTCACATATGCACAACACAATGGGACCATCACAACACCAGCACAAACGGCACAAAGGCGCGCATTCTGCGCACAGGGTTACCAGCCACTTTGATGCTCACAACAAACAGACACGTTGTCAGAGCTTACTTCTGTATGTATCTATCTTAACGATTACTTCAAAGAGTAGGTAAATGTGCCTAACATTTTACATCTCATTTACATACTGATTGTATATTTTAATATCCGGCCAGTCCGTAATATACTAATTATATAAATGCGAAAGTAATTAACTCTATCTGTTTGTTGCCTTTTCACTTCTTAACTACTGATCGGATTTAGATAAATCTTGGCACGTAGGTAGATCATATCCTGGATTTTTGACGACATATATATTGATTGGACCTTGAAGAAGGACATAGAATACATTTTGTCGAGGGAGCACGCTTCATTGAGATAATTTTCGACTTTCACACGGGAAACGCCACTAGCAGAAGCAAGTTTTATTCAACAATTCATATTTAATTTTTGATAAAGTCTATGACCAGTGTGTGTCGCCAGTGATGACATATGGCTCTGAGACGTGGTCGCTTACAATGGGCCTCATCAGAAAGCTTACAGTCACTCAAAGGGCAATGGAGAGGGCTATGCTCGGGATTTCCTTGCGTGATCGAATCAGAAATGTAGAGATCCGCAAGTGAACCAGGGTTACAGACTTAGCCCGAATAATTTCCAAACTCAAGTGGCAGCAGTTTTCTGCCCCATCGGACATTGCTCGCAGAGCGGATGGCCGATGGGGCAGAAAAGTTCTGGAGTGGCGACCGCGATCGGAAGACGTTGCGTTGGAAGGCCTCCCACCAGGTGGATCGATGGCCTGGTGAAGGTTGCGGGGATCCGCTGGTTGCGAGACCGGTCAATGTGGCGACGCCTGGGGGAGGCCTATGTCCAGCAGTGGTCGTCTTTCGGCTGATATGATGATGATGATGATTTGACAAAGATATAAACGTCTATATGAACAAACAACAGACAGATTGGACGTTAATACATCGTTAATGAACTGTACTAAGTGATTTATAGGTACATAGTTACTTATCTGCTATACATACATAAGTAGATCAATCATTGAAACGTGTGATACAAATAAATTAGTCATTAATTTGTTACACACAGACCACAGACATGTAGGTGAACAGAACACATATTATTATTTACATAAGGGTACATTACATAACATCACGCCTATTATATTCTATGAAAGGTCAGGCAGAGATGCTCTTTTAGTTTTATTAATCATTCAAATTATTGTAACCTACATATTAGCTGCAAAAAGATAAATCCTGATATTCATCCACGCAAAAAACTGCCGATCAATTTACAATTCTACAAAAAAAAAAAATTGTATGCGCTTCTAAACGAGTTGCCGAGCAAATGAAATATTCTGTTTACTGTAGCCGAGTAAATCGTAACATAACTATGTACCGTAGTTATGTACTACAGGTATCACATAGCCCGCAGAGTAGGTCTCGCAGAGTAGGTCTCGCAGACTAAATACACATATATTATATTTGATGGGCGGGTAGAATAGGTATGATTTGCAGCGTTATTTATTATGCCTGGCATTTAGAATAGTTGGTATATAACAACAAAGATACTAGTGTGTAGTGTATTGTACTCAGTCAGTTAGATAGGTTTACTAATTGCGTTGTGTGAGAGTCGTGTTTATGAACCCTGAACCCTACATTTAGGTAGATAACTACCTACTCGTATGCCCAATTGTACATTGTACAGGGTTCACGAAAACTACTCTCACAGCTCTCCTGAGAGAAACTACATAAGGACATTCACTGTAGCAATTAACAATGATAGAAAAAAATATTCGTCCAGCCTAGCGTTTCTGTGACCTCTGAAACCATCTGGTAGAGAGAACATACTAGTATATTCTATGTAATTATGTAGCCACATGTCCAGTGCTCGCCGGCGCACGAGCGAGGCAGGAACACATTCCGTGTGCTTACCTTCATTGTATTACATGATGTGTTAACGTACAGTAAGGTGTGTTACATTACCTACATTACACGTGTTCACTGACGTAAGTACGGAGTACAAAATAGTAAAACCAACTTACGTACTTGTTTTATTACGTGACAAAGTGGCAATAAAACGAGTTCACATGTACATCTGTTGAGGGAGAAACGAGGGCATTCTCCGGTGAAGACATCGTCTGGTGTAGGTAATGATCTCGGTGGTCGGTTGTCGTTCGTCGTGTCTGTCGCCCAGCTCGCTTGCTAATTGATGCAGCCGTAAAACGACACATCCGGCCCGACTGTCCGGCGCAGGCGCAGGCATAGTGAACACTTCAAACGTATCCACATTTCGGGGAAAGGATATTCCTTTAAATAGAAATCAAGGTTTTGCGGTTAAAATCCTGGTTTTGAACGTCATTGACGGATAAGCCAATTAGCTATAAGTTTTCCAAATAAAATAAAATAATTAATATAGGTATAAGGCAGATAAACCGACATAATATAATAATTTAATATCTAGCCAGAATATCCTTGTTAAAGACAAGGCAATTAAATATATTCTATTGTAAGAATTAATTGTATTATAATTTGTATTTTAATTGTATTATATTTTTATTTTATTATAATTTGCAATTGTATAAAATTTTTGGTATCTATTCCAGCTTGCATGCACCGAAAATTGATGAAATAAACTTGTGTTTAGTAGTTTATTTAATGTAAACTTGTACCATAATCAATTTAGAGCACAACTTCTCCAGTTCATTTGGCTGCGATGTCCGCGCGTCCCTGCCGCCTGGACAGTTGTTTGCCGCAACGAGTCCCTGCGCGCCACTTGTAGCGTCGCCTCGCGCCATATAGCGCAGCGTAGCACAGCGCAGCTTAGCGTAGCGTAGTGTAACAGTAATGGCGGCTGGGATTGAATAAAGTTGTGCGCCGCGTGTTATTACGCGCTCCGCTACGGTGATAACTGCTCGCTTGTAGTTTAACTATGTGCTGTAAGTGTAGAACATAGTTGTGAGTATACAATGTAGCTGAAGCTCTTTAGATAATAAGACCTTTAAAAAATAATGGAATGTCTTTATCACCGTCGTCATTCTAGAATGTCGCAGAGTCCATGACAACCAGCCTTAATCAGAGTTCTTCAACTACTTAACCCTCTCATTTAAATCCTCTCTTCAACACCCTTCGTGAAATAACGTATTAATAAACAATGCCGTTCTGTGATTCTCTCATAAGTAATTCAGAACGTTAACGCGTCTGAGGTCGGCACCGGACCGGATCGAGACCGGACCGGCCGGGATTAAACGCAAGGGTTCAGCCAGGCTCACGGTTAATTGAGTTTTCCAGTTAAAAGTCCTTTCCGTTAGCAATAGGATAGAGATCAGTAACACATTGGCACGTGAAAACCTTTACAAGAAAACATTAGGTGGTTTGCAAGATTGATAGCAGTTTCCAAAATATCGTACCTAATTCCAAAACGTCTGGTCGGTCCCGCGGGGATATAACAATACATGCAGAGCTGCAGGACTGAATTTACAAATTAATACAATTACACGCTATCTCCAACTTAGGCGCTAAAACAGTTGGAATTAATACCGCCGACCTCCCCTTCCCTCCCCTAAAAAGGGACAACATCGCGATGTAATGGCTACCAAGTGACCCGGGACTTGTAGGTAGTGTAGGTACGTCCTCGTAGGTACTCGCGTGTGCACGACGCTTGCATACTAATGCCGCGCGCCGGACTGACTCCATGTAATAGGTATTTACGTGCACACGAGTAGCTCGCAGTGGCAGGTAATGGCCCAGGCCTGTACACAGTGGTGCGCCAATATGGCCGTGAATGTAATGGGATACTTCGCTACTTTGTCATGTTTGTAACTGTTATGTTGCTCTCATATACACGTGCTGTTCGTGTATTTAGTTCGTGTTTATGTCATGTCTAGATTCTAGGAAATAATAATGACGACTATCCTTGCTTCACTTATCATAATAAGTCTATGTAAAGATTTTTTTTCACTTACAAAGGAAAATAACTTATCTTTTGAACAATAGGTTTCAGTGTTTTAGTTTCTTCCTCCTCTGAAATGTGTCTTTAATACAAAACGTAAGTAAAACTTGCCAGTTGCCACACATGACGAGCAGACGACATCTTCCGGCACTAACCAAAGCAGCCGAATTACAATTGTCTTTACAAACATCACCAAACTAGTATCATTTTCTATTAAGAAATGGGCGACTGAGCTGAAAACTCAGCCATAACCTAGTTATTTAACAGAAGGTGCACTTCAAACTAAACTAATGTTGCAGACTTCCTAATCACTGACGGAACTGTAAATTAACCGGCTGAAATACATATTGGCGGTAAAGCGCAGTAGCGGTATCAAGGCAACTGCTCAATCACTAGAGGTGATTTTCAGCGGCACTGCAATTGATTAGGAAAATGGTGCGTCATTGTTATGGGGGAGAGAATTTATAGTTATGGTACTCGTAATTGTGTGAGTCTTCTGCACTTCATGGTGTCCCGCGGTGTTCCGACTGCACACGATTTGCAGGCGCTCACAACTTCGCCTAATTAGTACCTCGTGCCTATACCACCTACCTGCAGGTGCACACATCACCGTCGCTATTCCTCCGGCGGTAAGGTTGAATACTGCATGTGTGAGCTGCAAGTAAAATTGGTAATTATTACTCGGCACGCAGAGTTGCGTCGGTTACTGATTGTATTCCAACAACACGGCACAGCGTCGTTTGTTAAACAACTCCGAGTTCTGCAAAGTGCTGTCACGTACAATCACTATGAATTTCGTTACTATTTCACATTGCTGCATATTTTTACCCGACTGCCGAAATGTGTACGGGTAGTGTGTTTATCAGTCTATGTATGTATGTATGTATGTTTGTTCCTATGTGGCGTTCTAGAGACCAAACGCGTTGGCCGATTTTGATGATTCGTACGTCAATCGATTCGTCTTAATCCTGCGAGTGTCACTGGCTACATTAAAATTGGAAAATACAAAAATGGCGGAGTTTGGGCGCCATTTTGTGGCGGAAAAAAATATTTTTTTTCTTCCAAACCCATCGTGTGGGGTATCAAAATAAAGGATTTGAAGAGGCAATTTCAAAAATATAAAACACTTATATGTTTAAATGTACCTAATTATAAAAAAAAAAATAACTATAAAGTTGTAAATAAAAAAAGTTAATTAAAAAAATCAAAAAACCCGACTGCTTAAAAAGCAAACTAAAAAGACGTAAACAAGAAGAAATTCATGCTGTGCAGTCGGAGGATACATCTGGTTTTGGTCCGCCATCTCGCGAATATGTATCCTCCGACTGCACAGCATGAATTTCTTCTTATTTACGTCTTTTTAGTTTGCTTTTTAAGCAGTCGGGTTTTTTGATTTTTTTAATTAACTTTTTTTATCATATTTATATTGAGCACATAAAATACTTCTATAAAAGCATACAGGTGATATTGTTAACTACAGCATACCATACTTACATTATATCCGTATTATTCCGTAGTGGATGATTAACGCATAAAACAAGGAACGATTTATCGGCTTTTAAAGTCTTTATGTTATAGCTAAGTATGCGTTTAGTTATTAAATATTCAACATTATGCCGCTATTCCTGGCTCGAAGAACGAAGAGACCTAGCTCCAAGCTAAGCAATCATTCCATCATCCAATGGAAGGGATTAAATACTCGTACCTAAAGCGTATCCCACAAAAATCTAAACTACCAAAACAATTTTTACCTACCATCGCTTTTATGGCGATATATACGCCCCAATGTTAACGCAGTACTGGCCGTGCGCCCGCTCGATGCCAAAATATCAATAATTAACCTCCTTTTGAACAGTTTAGTTTGCAAAATATTATTTGATTTACATATGCTATTTCAGTTATGAAGAAATTCCAGCCATCAATTTTTCTGTGTAAAAATATTTTTAAACATCCACGTCGTTTTGGAGGAGTTTCAAAAGGAAGCGAAAAAATATCGTGTTGTTAATTATTTTTTAAAGCAAAACTATTAGTTAAACGAAAAAACTTTGTTTCAAAAATTATGTACATGAATCAATAATTAATATATATTTTTTCAAACCTTTTAACCTAGCCGTTACTATGGAAAAGGGGCTTTAGAAAGTAACGGTTTTACGGCACTAAAGCGGTTGTAGGCGCTTAAGCTGGCAAGAAGTATTTCTATGTCTTTCTCAATAACGCGTCAATTTTAATTTCGTTTGCTATTGCAGCGACTCGCGGCGCACTCAAAGATGATATCTCGAAGCTGTTTGCTGGCGCGCCCCGCCCGACGCCCTCGGAGCCCCCGGGAACTCGGCGTCATTACGCGACGCCACTACTCGCGCGGCGGTGCACCGCGACGAGAGATATCTGTGTAATATATCTGAGTGTCACCTGTTAGCGTGCGATAGCGACTCAGAATTAGGCTTTAAGGCATCGTCTCTATTAATGTATTCTTCAGATCTTTTCAGTTACATTCCGGAGTTTGAAATCTGGATTTGTGTTTAGTTGGTAGCAAAGTTGCTTGCCGTATGGATGGCGACATGAGCCTTAAACATAACTGGTGGAGTGTAGGTCTACCTCTGCCTACAGAAATAGCTGAGCGACCGTCCTGCCTAACCCTTCGTAGACAACAGGCGTAATGTGGTTGTGGTCTGTTAAGTTCTCCGTCATATATGTTATCGTGCGTGAGTTCATACGTAAGAGCTGACCTGCGTCTCCATCAAAGACCAATTGTTTACCGCACGTGCCCGCCCGACGCCGTCCGGCTCCGAACGACACGGACCGATGCTAATCTCACTTATCTGATGGAAATGGGGCGGCGGCGGCGGCGGCGGCGGCGGCGGCGGCGGCGGCACACCGGCCAGTTAGTTTCAACTAGTGCGATGCTTACAATGTAAACTGTTGAGCAAGGACGGGCGGCTGCCAGTGAATGTGCCTGCTGCCACACGGCCGGTAATAGGATGGATCCTGCGTATAAACTGCACGATCAGGCGATGCTATTTCACCTGTAGTTACTCCTTAATTATTATTTAAATTACAGGAACACTTATTGCTGATGCCTACTAATGATATGCGGCTCAATGCGTTTACTTTTCACCTCTTTCTAACTACCTAATAAAAACAACTTCTCATCATAGCTACTTAGATGTAGTAGTGGCTTTCAGAGGCCAGGTAACGCTAAGCAGGTCCCTAGAAAGTTGGAAAACAAATAGAAATACCAAGAAAAAGGAATGAGAGATGATATAAATTTCTTATTCCGCTAATCTGAGTCAGTTTCATGAGGTCGACAGTCGACTCGCTCTCATTTGAATTTTTATAACTACGTCGCTTTAAGTCCCAAACGTTTCATCTTTACTTGGAAAATACAATTTTACACGCCGCCGCCGAGCCGAAACAAATGTTTTTCAAATGTGCCTCCGGGCTGGTCGCGGGACTCGCGGGGTAAAAACTAAATAGAATGCTTTGGAAAATCCAATATGCGTAGTATACAGGATTTTCAATAGATTTAGCACACAAAGTTAAATTTATATCTATTTGCGCAGATCATTCGACCGTTTACGATGTACATGAAACATCCTAACAAACAGATTTGGACACAAACCGTTTTTTGTGCGAAGCGAATTGACTATCATGAATTCATGATACTTAGTTTGTTGTTAACGAGCAAATAGATACAGTTGGGTATTATAATGCCACATGAAGTAAATATCAACAATCGTTATTATAACGTGAAAACCGCCTTCGTTACTATGGACACGTCAAGGGACGTGGTGACGACAACAAAAGCGTAGCGTCTGCCTCTGTAGAGGCCATTGAGCGCGCCATTGACCTGGTGGTCCAATATAGAAAGAGACCTCAAGCAAGCCCAATTGCCGAACAGACTACCCAAGATAGAATAACTTGGCGCAGAAAAGTGAAATAATGAACCACCCCAAATAATGAATAATGGGGACCAAGGAAGGAAGAAGACGATATTGTAACGTGATAAAACAAAAAGCAATGTGTTCATCTATCGCTACTCGGTACTTCCAGGCAGCGGCTCGGTACCATCACTACTTGCGCCCGGTACGGCGCGGCGCGGCGCGTCACTGCGCGGTCGCTAGCGCCCCCTCGCGCATTTACATGCAATCTCGTTTCAATTTTACCGAATGCGCCTTTCGCGTAATCCTCATACTCTCCAAATGGAACTTATTTCGTACGAATTCCGTAGGTACTAGTGATATTAAGGCTTTAGGCAAATATACTCCGCTATAGCTTCGAGACGAGCTTTTGCTCGGCGGAATAATTGAGTTCATCTCATTCTGTTTGTACGAGTACTATACAGTGTACACTGAATGTATTTAATAATTCCTGGACGGCAGAGCAACAAAGGCAGACCGCATGACAATGGAGTGATTCTCAGTAGTTCTGACGAGCCGATACCCGTTAAATACTTAATGTTCGATTTCGTCCCCCCGGCACCCCAGGGCCCAGCCTCCCGCCGACAATCAGCCACGTATCCTACCTCGTCATTGACGCACTGTCACTTCCAGGCTCCCGGCGGCGGCGGCGGCGGCGGCGGCGCGCGGCTGACTCGATTGAAGGAACGGTGTTATGAAAGATACTTAATTTTGAATCATTGATCAGACTGTGTGGGTGTAATTATATTTAAACTGTGCTACTACTACGGTTGAGAGGTTAGCTACGGAAGTTAAAATATAATAAACAACTTTCTGCCAGCGGCTTCGCCCGCGTGGATTTCGTAAATTATCCCAAGGAAACATTATACCGGGATAAAAAGTAGCAAGTGCTATTCTAACCTATAATCTATCTCTGTGTCAAATTGGCGTGATTGAGTTACAAACATACAAACTTTCGCATTTATATTAGACGGACAAGTCGCGGAGCATTCACACAACATTATCTTCTTCTTTGACACGGTTACTAACAGAAGATTGCGCTAAGTTGGTATGTCTTTACTTTGTAACATTTTGATGGCATTAGGTCCATCTCGATCACTGATTCTCATTTATCTAACTTTCCAACACTAGAAGACCTCGAACCGCACATTAAGTAATATTAAGTGTAGTTAAGCGGTAGGTATTCATGTTAGCTAATTACTTCATTGTGTGTCGTATCTACTTGTTGCTGCCTCTATACCGAACTGTCGGAGCAGTTACCGGGGAACTTGTTTTGGTATTATAGCACTTGAACAGTGGCAATGTTTCAAATTGATTTAGATTATTTTCTCTGCTGCAGACATTTTCCTATTAAAACCCTGACTATTGTACTGTCTACCTGATGGCCAGTTAGTTAATTTATTTTATGAGAACATTTCTTTAAAAATAATCTGAATGAAAACTTTTACTAATCTTCACAGTCCCACTGCATAGTGCCGCGAGTTCTTTCTTGGACCCGGCCGGGATGCTGAAAGCCACTCTATCCCATGAGCCACCATTTGAGTACGATCTACATACAACGCTCACGGGTGTTGCCTACTAATAGGAAGTGCCGCAGCTCTTTCAGCCGGTTCACCTGTCAATAGAGTTGGAGTACACGAGACACTTCGTCTGTCACGCACCGACGGTGTACCCGCGATTTTATTGTGTTGCCGTGACGTACCGCCCCAAACGTGTGCCCAATACTCAAAGAGCATCCTAAACGTAACCTACTATATGGCATTGTCGTGTCTGAAAAGAACCCACAATAATTCTTCCTACACAATAATATCTCGAAATAGCTGAAATTCCCGAGCGAGCCCTCTGTTTTCAAAAAAGATAAGTTTGGCGGAACATGTACGAGAACGTTCCCGGTGAGAATGTTATCCAGTTCCGAATGTCGCACTAAATCATTTTTCACGAAAACATTTTTGGGTCACGTCGGTACACCGCGCACCGACGGCGTCGGCAACACAGCGGGATGCGTGCGGCCGCGACCAGCCGCTAACGTGCATACAAAGTGACCGCGGATTACCGCACCGACAGCAAAACAAGCTGGCTAAAAGCCACTACGCTTGCATATAAAACAAGCAGCGAGGTAGGGACAACAAAACAAGGTAACGAGGTTTTGCTGGCGGCAAAAAGCGTGCATGCATAAAAGGTGGGTAGCAATGGCAAAGCAAACTGAGACCCAAGGCGATGACCACGCCATGGAGATGAATATACGGAGTGATGCGTACTCGAGCAACACGAGTATTCATAAGAAGAGCTGTACATCGCCAGCCTTCAGGGAGAGGAGGTAAATTAAAATATGTAATGTGCACTAAGTCTGTTTATTAAATAACGGTTAGTCTGTTTCACGTATCGCACCCTTAGTATTAAAGTGACCGAATTCAAATGCCTGTAACTTCTGATTTTGCTATAAACTGACCTTAAGGTTACACTAGTCAACGGCACGAACTATTTGGCGGCGGAGTTAAAATATTTGCTATCTCATCCGACATCGCGCAGGAAAGAGATAGACGCTGTGATGAGCAGTAAGAAGCTAGATCGTGTTCGTATACACTCATAACGCTGTGTGACGCACACATGCGCAATTTCATTGCAGAGCGCCGACAGCGCGGCGGTGTGTGTGCAAAGATTACTATAATATACTTGTGTGTGGTTGCGGTGGCGCGTATGCAATTCATTGACAACATAAACATAAAAAAATAGATGTTAGAACTTTGGATTATTACTGTGTGTAACGTAATTAGAAGGCACTCAATTTACTTGTTGTTATGCACCTATACTTACCCGCGACTTTGCCAACTTGACAATAAGATCTTTTGCGAAAATGTGAATTTACATAGATATTGTTATTATCGACAAGTAATGTTAGATTTGACTTTTTAATTATTTTTGGCGGCGGCGACGGCAGAGCAGCGCGAGCCGTTTGCGCGCTTATTGAACCTTATGCCCTTAGTTATAAGAATGAAAAGTGTTCGAGCGTCAAATCGGTAGATTTTACGTTGGCAGAGCGAAATAGGTATTTACTAACCTTAGCTAGTAAGCTATAACCTACAGGCGCCTCCCCGTAAGTAGGTATTTCATACCAGCCAGAGTCAGGATAACTGCTTTTTCGACAGCGCCACTTTGATGTGAGACTTGTTTTCTAGGTAATTAGGTTCATCAAATAAAAAATAATGTTATTTTGTATATTGTTTATGGATTGTTTCTTTACAATAGCAGTTTGAAATATTCTCTTTGTTATCACAATACAATATAATAGCTTCGGGTGGCTGAGCCGAGCTTGTGAGTGTCGGCGCGCATAGTAGGTATACAAATAAAAAACCGGCCAAGTGCGAGTCGGACTCGCGCATGAAGGGTTCCGTACCATTATCGCAAAAAACATCACGTTTGTTGTATGGGAGCCCCACTTATATATTCATTTTATTCTGTTTTTAATATTTGTTGTTATAAAGAAATACATCATTTGTGAAAATTTCACCGGTTTAGCTATCACGGTTCATGAGATACAGCCTGGTGACAGACAGACAGACAGACAGACGGGCCGCGAAATCTCAGTAATAGGGTCCCGTTTTTACCCTTCGGGTACGGAACCCTAAAAAGAATCATCAAAATCGGTTCACATTAAAAAAGTATTGAGGTAAGTAACAAAAAAATACAGTCAAATTGAGAACCTCCTCCTTTTTGAAGTCGGTTAAAAAATAGCTTCCTTTTGTGTTTGTCCGCCGCTGAAGCCGAGCCGATATCGATATAACAGATAGGTACCTACATAATAATGAACTTTCGATATAAGTAGGCACGACTATCGAAAATCTTAAAATATTTATACTAATTGGAATCTAATATCCTAATATATACAACAGAACTCTTCAATAAACAACGGCAAATCTCTCGGGATTGCTGCGATCGCAAAACTGTTTATTGGTTAGGCCTTTTGATAACATCACGTCAAGCCGGTACGCTCTAAAGGGGTACGCAGATGTGTACAGTTCACCCTGAAAGATACACTCTCATTGCACCGGTTATGTTAGTTTTATGTTAGGTATTCAGGTAATCTATTCAGGCATAAATTTGGGCATTTTAGGCTCAGATTTTCTCTAATCTGAGATTATAGGTATTATTGAACTTGATCTTTATGTACCACAACTAAAAAAAAAAATAACGAAGAAACAAAAACAAGAACACCGACTGCCGAAATTAGTTATTTTTCACTTTGTAGTGTTTTTATTTGGAAGTCGGTAGTATTTTTAAAAAAGATTTTCTAATTATAGATAAAGATAGGCAGTTTGTAATTTTAAAATTGTATAAATGCGCGTGAAACATTAGAATTACAAGTCTGTGTTTATTTAGGTATAAAAGTCATGTCAAGCGCCCTCATGAATTGTACAAACTAAATTCGATAAAAGATTCAACTTACCCATTGTTACTTGAACTGCTGAAGATCACTTCACTGACGCAACAAGTTCAAATTCAAACGCCATGTAAATCAGTATGAAATCCCACGAACGCCAGGGTCAGTAAAATCGGACCAATTCAAAATAATCAACACAACACATAAAGGAATATCGGAATCCAAAGTTCAAGCCAGGGGTCAATGTTATAAAATATTATACGAATACGTTATCGTCGATATCACAATATCAATAACATACACCGCACGCGCGTAATTACGGTGACGTATATATTATGCAGCAGACGATTGAGGCCCCTCTGGGGCAGCGGGGCGCGGGCGCCGGGCGGTAGCTAAACTAGTGAGCGTGTGTGTGTGTAGATGTATATGCGCCGCACGCGCACCCCTCCGCCCCACTGACCGGGGAGGAAATTTGTAGCGAGATGGATGATGTGACTGTTCCGCCCATAATATTTAACAACATAGCAATCCCGTTTAGCTCCGAGGTTAAGGATCTTGGTCTGCTCGTCGACACTTGCCTCGACTGGCGCAAGCAAGTAACGAGTGTCAGCCAAAAGGTCACCGGAACGTTACGTTCGCTTTATCGACTGAAGAATCTTCTCCCAGCTCACATAAAGGCCATGCTTGTACAGTCCCTTATCTTGCCCATAATTGACTATGGTGATGTGTGCTACTATGACCTGAATGCAGATCTACTCAATAAACTTGACCGCCTTCTAAATAACTGCATTCGATTTGTCTTCAACCTCCGTAAGTATGATCATGTATCCGCACATCGAACACTTTTAAAATGGTTACCGATTCGTCAGCGTAGAGTGCTGAGGGCCTTCACTACCCTGTTTTCTTTTATTGATAAACCCACTTCTCCTTCTTATCTGACTTCACATGTCCAATTCCTTTGTTCTACCCACAGTAAAAATCTTCGCTCCACCAATAATCGTCTTCTACAATGTCCCTCTCACCGCTCCGGGTTTATCCATTTCTCCTTCTTTGTCCAGGCGATTTCTTCTTTGGAATGCGCTCCCTCAGAACATCAGGATGGCAACCAGTCGGTTGTCTTTCAAATTGAAGGCACGCGAGCACATTCGCAAGAAGTTTGCAGAATCATCACATAGTTAATTTGTTGGATTCGGTTTCTCATTAGCATTATTTATATGTATGTATGTATCCAAGTATATATTTGTATATAATATATATATTAAATTGTTTTATTTTTATTTCTTTTCTCTACTTGTTTTTCCATTAAGTTGCACCTGCCATATTTTATCTCTGCACCACCCTAAGGTCGACTGGTAGAAAATGCCCAAGGCATTAAGTCCGCCTTTGTACTTATGCATAAAGTTTTATAAATAAATAAAAGATACTAAAACCCTGTGGCAAAGAAATCCCGAATTGGAGTAAGAAAGGAACAGCTTATACATCGGTTACTTTAGTATTCTTTTTTAGCGACTTTTTTGGTCACTGCCAACAAATTGCATTGTTTATGTTAGGTCACTCTAATACTAAGGGTGCGTTATGTTGAGTGAGATAGCTAATTTTATTCTGGCAAATATAACAACAACTATCGTTTTGAGTCATGTATCTGAGAAGTGGCCTTCTGTTTTGCGTAAGGTGTTTATAAGCGCTCTACAGACTATCTAACAGCTTCATACTTACGATGTGGCGCCTGAAGGCTGCGGTGTTTGCGAAAGTTAAACTGCAGCTAACGTAAAGGCGGCGAACGGTAACGACAGCAAAACAAAACGAGGCCGGGCACAAACAGCGGGCCAGGCTTTTAGCGATCGTGCGCGGTGGCTAATGGTCCGGTACGAGGCGCGACCCGCCTCGTACGGGGAAATGCTTAGCCTATGTGTTGAAACAACGAGGGTCGTAAACAGTTTTAAAAGGCAATGTTGATTAATGTGACATTTTCTTCCAGTATTTGTGGAAGGGAAGGCTGTGAATTGGCCGGCATTGTTCTACAAATCTTGTTGAAAAATAGATCTTTCCAGCCCTCTCTTCTTTAAATTCTTATCTTTCAAACGAAAATCTTTTTCAATAATTGCCTCATCATCAACGACCCATTCAAAAGCTGAACATGTAAGCATGTATAATGCGATATTAAGAAAAAAACGGGGGCAGCGCCATTGAATACTATCTCCGCGAGACGAGGTCTGAGCAAACAGCGCGCTATCAACATTGCATCAGCACACTGCGGCACACAGGCGGCACACGACTGGCACACAAGCGGCATGCATGCGGCACATTCACGCCGGCATCATTGAGAGACATACTGACATACCTACACTCGTTCAATGACGACGCCGCTCGGGCACTCATTTTACATTGCGATTGCACCCTGGCATCGTTATCGTACTTATTTTCTAGCTAGCCTCTTTAAAAGAAACAATAGTGTCTCGAGCTGCTAAGTGTCATGAAGGATACGATGTTATTACAGCTTCCTTTAGATATGTATCTACATGGACCACTCGTGCAGCTAGTATATAATCTCCTTCAAATGCTCAAATCCGATCACACATCTAAGTTGCTTATACAAAATGGCATCGTTGTCTCATTAATTAAATCTCAAATAAAACCCAGCAGTGTTCTGCCAGTTGAACTCGAGTGAGTCGAGAAGTGCAGAACACAGTGAAAAGCAATGATTTCACTGCGAACAAGCGAGCGTAACGAGGACTTAATCTGTTAAGTGTTTTGTTGTGTTCACACGTGCGCGAGCCGCGATCTGATTCCAACCGGAGAGAACTGGGTGCAGCTGGTTTCAACCGGCGCGGCGCAAATTGGAATATAGGTACTGGTGCGAACTGCTCTCTCTATTTGTGCACCTCTAGAGACTTGAGTCTTTCTTGGCTGTTGCTTCAAGGATGATTTCTTCATCAAATTTTTCTGATATATGTTTCCCTTCTTTATTTTGTCAAATGTTTTATTATGATTATTATGAATCATAATAACACACATTTTTTGACATTATGATTTATTTTTTTGATATTATGATTTATATTTCGACATTATACAAAATTTCTTATATTTATATAATAATCTTATAATAATATACTATAACTTATATTATGTTTATGTTATTATTTAATATTTCTACACCAGCAATGGTAGTATGTGTGAAACAATGTTAAATGTAAGATCTCAATGTACCATATACTGAGAAATAAATATTTACTTTACTTTACATTACTTTATCGAACCTCTGTTGTAACAAAATAAAACAGTAAGTACATTGTTAGTATTTGTTGAATTTTACATCTACACAGTCTGCAAAGAGCCTGAAACTTCAGACTCCTATTGTTGTAGGTGTTAATTAGGATGCCTAAATATTTGGTGTCTCTGCTCGAGACAAAGGCTCGCTCGACACGACTCGACGCGACGGGGGGAACGGGGCGGGGGCGCAGTAGTCTCGCTCGCTGCTCGTTATTTTTGTTTCCAAACGATCTCCTAATTTGCCGGCCATTAGCTCAGCCTCATTACTAACTTTTATTGTTCTTTGACGGAATTGTCCCGTGCAACACTCCCCCCTCCCCTTAGCCCGCTGGCCCCTCGCCCCGCCGTCGTCCGTCCGGAGCGAAACAACCGCGCCGTTGTTTTCCACTTTTATTGAATGCCTGTGAAACGGCCCCCGCGCAGGAAATAATATTAATTAACAAATATTGACTTCCGGCACTCCACGACTTCCGGGGACGATTCACGTTTTGTTCAAGTTTTTTGTTATTTTTTTATTATGACAAAATATTATAGAGTTGGTTTTAAAGTGCTTTCAAATTAATTAGTATAATTGGGTGCTCTGAGAGCCTAAAGTTCTCCATATCTATCAACATTTTATAACGGGCTCGGGCGGGAGTCGAGCGGGAGCTGAAACCTACGCAATATTTCTGAGAAAAAGGTAACTTTGTTGAAGCTTTTCGCTGAAGCATTGCGTACCTACGCAAATAATTTTAGATATTGAATTGAAAACAAACAATTCGATCGATTATACTTGAGTACATACTTTGTCAGCATGTTAGCTTTCGGAAATGAGTCATCATTTGGTCATCAAATGTTAATTTTTCTTTTCGAAATTACGAAAAAGAGTATTTTCTCCAGATCCGTAGCTATTAGAATGCTTACCATTGTTTCCTGAGTTTCTAGCATCAAAACTACCAAAATTTAATGTGGCGAAATTGGTTGAATCTATTTTCAACAGCTAATCACAGCATATAACGAGTACTTGACAATTTGTCACAATAATTTGGCTTCCAGAAACTCGGCGTTAGCTTATCTATGCACCATTTACTAGTCAAGTACAACCAATGAAGCATGTCGTACACGGGTTCAGTAGAAAGAGCGCTCTGTCGCAACGGATCAGTCACCCTGAGCCCCAGACACACAGAGACACAATTAACAGACAGACTAGACACAGACACAATTAACCGTCTGTTAGCATCCTGTTACTGTTACACTGCGCGACCCTGTGTCCTGTTAGACGGCAGTGTACACAACTCGTGCTATACGTGTACCTTCTTCTGTGTGTCAGTAATGATATCTGTTACTACATATATATCGTTAAACAATTATCCAAACGACATAACAGAGTTTGATTTTTGGAACTCTTTATTATTATAAAATTATAAAGTGCAAACAATAAGATCTTATTCTACGTAACTGTAACTACTTCTTAGAGTAAAATATCTGGAACTAAAAAGAAGATGGTTCTCAGAAAAAATAAATATTATTTTGTAGAATAAAATATGTAAATACTAACACAATTCACGTCAGTTTTGCCTAAACAGGATTATCTCGTCTCTAGGACGTCTTTTGTCGGCACCTATTCAAGACGTAGGCATATGGTAGCATTGCCCGAGATCACAGGGACGAGTAACGCAGGTCGGTGACAAAAGGAAATGATCTACAGAGAGAATGCTCAAACACGCGGTTACTGGCAAGTCTCCTGGGAATTAACCCGTACACACGTTTTTCAA
Organism: Anorthoa munda; assembly: GCA_945859665.1. NCBI lineage: Eukaryota > Metazoa > Arthropoda > Insecta > Lepidoptera > Noctuidae > Anorthoa > Anorthoa munda. The sequence continues at coordinate 28,642,439 of OX243913.1, read as the reverse complement.
AGATGAAAGGCTTTTATTTGCCGTCCCCCAGTAATTGGGTTTTGGAGGTCGAATGGCATTCTCTCCTTATTGAATACTGATTGAAACACATCGTAACCGCTGTACCCACAGCGGATCGTATACCATTGATCTTCATCAAGACCATGAGAAAGCCGAAAGAAAATTAAAAAGAGAAATACATAATTTTATCTCAAACGTCGTGTTAACCATCAGAAGATTATCTGTAACGTTATTCAGGCATTTTTATTGAGATTTCAATACGTACGTACTTATTCCAAGTCGAACCTCGCTCTACTTCAACTTAAATACCTTCATTGATAACTTACTTGTACTAAAACTAGATGTTTATCTAAGCTGGAAGCATGATATTTCCTCACCTCAGTTACGTCGAAGTATCTGTTTGCTCAGTGGTAATTCATTGGCCACTACAAAGGAGAGCAAACAGACAGAAAATAGCGATGCCGCGGGGCACGCTTGTATCCGCTTTGCAGAGGTGTGTTGCAGACACTGGATCTACGATGCAGATAATTAAATTTTCATTGGGTAGTACCAGAAAAAGAAAGCACCCAATTTTTTATTGCAGTACGAAAATGCGGAAATAAATTATTATACTGCTGAACGATGAACCAGGATTCTGTATCCTGTCAGAATGTAGAACTACAAACAAAGGATCACATATGTAGTCGCAAATTGTATCAGACCGTTTTATGTTGTTATCATTATACCACAAGATAATGTAGTCATACTTTACATATCCAGTTCTAAAAGACACAAAAGACTTACCTACCAATCTTTATTTATTACCCGTAATTGAATGTACAAGTTTTCAAACAGAAGTTTATATTCGTAATGTAAAGTGACAAGCGCTTGGATGTAGATATAAAATAATCTGACACCTATTAGAGCAACTCTGCACAACCTTCTACCCTACCTACCTGCCTACTGCAAAACACCGCATAGTAGAGTATATACTACACACGCAGCGAGCTAGTCTGTCTATTACTGTAGCTGTCATCCAATGCATCACCCCGGGCAGGGCTTGCACAACACACAACTGAGCCAGTGTCGGAGTTGGCGCGTGAAGTTAACGCCACGCGAATCAAACGCAGTAATCAGCATAGTGTAGTACACAGACACAAACAAAGTGAGTAAGTCTGTCCATAATGTAGCTATCATCCAATGCATCACCCTGGGCCTGGACATGCACAACTCACAACTGAGCCAGTGTCTTAGTTGGCACGTGAAGTTAGCGCCTTCCAAATCAAACGCAGCATAGTTTAGTAAACACTACAGCACAGTGAGTTAGTCAGTCCATTACTGTAGCTAGCATCCAATATATCATGGACGCATCATCGACGCGCAGCATGGTTTCCTTGCGGGCCGCAGCACGAATTCTAACTTAATGTGAATTTAAACCAGGCCGCCACAGTGCTGGACTCGGAGACAGATGGACAACTGGACGTCGCTTACTTCGACTTCAGGAAGGCATTCGATAGTGTGGACAATGACATCCTTTTAAATAAAGAACAATGGCGAAATTTTAGCTGATTTAAATTTGAGCGTCTGAAAGTGAGTTATATACGAAAGACATTCTATTAATTGTCTATGTTTTTTAAAGTATAATTAGGCCTGGTCCAAAATAGATAAAAAAAAACATAATAAATAAAAAGTTATTTGATTTTTTAGTTCATTTCTTTAGCATAGTGTTGCCATTATATATTTTATCTGCTAAGTGACAAGTAGTAACTATATTAAGTAATAATATCATTATTGTATTTATTGCAATAAATACAGTTTATGTCTAAGTGTAGATGTTCCTTGCAGGTAGGTAAGAATATTGTAGTGTAGTAGAAATAAATGAATTACTTTCAATTAATGATTGGCAAAAAGACTAGTACCCAAGTCTAAAAAAAATATAGATTGGTTGTTGACGACAACCTTTTGATCGTCAAAGTCACTTAGTTTAAATAAATATACTCTTTCCAAAGAGTATACTACTACTAGTACTACACATTTCATGCTAAAATAACTATGTAAGGGAAATACTAATGCGATATTCCACTTTTACTTTCACGAAATTGAATAATATTACCTATTAAACACATTATTAAAAGTTACCCAGACATAACCTACAAAAGTTTATGACTGAATATCTATTATTCTCTACTTTCTCGAACAAAAATTCTTGCACAAACTAATTCAGAACATCACCCTGAGTTAAACCAGATATTTTTCATTTAAAGACTTTCGAATTTAATCTCAGCTAAAACAATGTATGGGCACCTGCCATTGTTCTTTGCGAGGGTTGGTTTTACCCCAGCCCTCCTAGAGTTCTTTGCTAGCTACTTGGGTAACCGTAAGCAAATTGTGGAATACGCAGGTTACACCTTGGACTCGTATTTCATCCTTACGGGGGTCAGAGGACAAATTTAGGACCCTTGGAATTTATTTTAATGATTAACGATCTTCCAGAAGTCATTAAAGACGCTGGTTGTTTGTTATTTGCTGACGATCTCAAGTTATTCATGCGGATCACTGAAGAGTCACACTGCGGCATGCTCCAGCGAGACATCGATCGGGTGGTTGCATGGAGTAAAGAGAACAAATTAATCTTTAATGTGACGAAATGTAACGTAATGTCCTTCACGCGGGCCGTGGTACCCCGACGTCACGATTATTGCATGGGCGGGCGGTCACGTCATACCGCGGGTGGGTTTAGTGCGAGATCTCGGTGTTACCTTTTCCGAGGATCTGTCGTTTCGTACTTATTTATTTATTTATTTATTATTTTTTTTTTTTTTTATAAACGTTGCCCCACACTAGGAATTTCTTCCTGTATCGTGGGTGCATTTACAAACATATAAACTCACATACACAAACACCCAGAGCCGGAACAATATCTGCAGGTCATACAAATATTTGTTCCGTGCGGGAATCGAACCCGCGACACGCAGCGCAGCAGTCAATCGCTCAACCACTGCGCCAAATGTGCACTCATGTGGTGCAGGTATGTAGAAAAATCTTGGGTTTGTCATGCGTGAAACCCGTGACTTCAGCAACATGGCAGCAGTGAAATCGCTATATAATGCGTTAGTACGAAGCAACTTGGAAACTAGTGCTATCATCTGGCATCCTTATGAAACGAAGTATTCTACGATGGTGGAAAAAATGCAAAACAAATTGCCTATACATAAGGCAATTTGGTATTTACCCTTTCTACCCGCTTATGTATCCAACCCTCTTTGTTATAGGGATGGTTGGGTAGGTACTATAAGTTGGAAGTCAGGCACAACTTCGCCCTTGTAAAATATGTTTTCATGGTTTTGCGTGGTATGCTAAATAATTCACAAATATTAGAATCGTTGGGATTACTCGTACCAAACAGGAGGCTACGGTTAGGACCGAGGGAGGGGCTGTTTAAAGACCCGTCAACCCGCACTAACGTGTTAAAGTTTGCACCAATGACTCGAGCAGTTAGGATACTGAATAGCGTCTCTTTGCGTATGGACATATTTTCTTGCACTTCGGCGGAATTCCAGGGGGTGACACTTAGTGCGTCGTCCACTGTATAACTTGTACTATCAGGTTGTAAAGTGCAGTCACAACGCCACGAAATTATAGCATAGCCAACCAGTCGCACTTACGACCTTCTACTATAGATATAATGAACCAATGAGAACATTATATGGCCGCAACGTCATACTATTTATTAAAATCACAAAACATGTGGGTGGTGGTGATTCAAATCCATCCTCATCTGTAGATATTATAATATAACTAGCTGTTGCCCGCGGCTTCGCTTCCGTGGACCACCCCAGAGGACCCGTTTTCGGGATAAAAAAAATAGCCTATGTTACTCAGGAATAATGTAGCTTTCAACTGGTGAAAGAATTTTTTAAATCGGTCCAGTAGTTTCAGAGCCTATTCGGTACAAACAAACAAACAAAAAAACTCTTTCCTCTTTATAATATTGGTATAGATATAAACGTTCACCTAAACTTTATAAAATTGTGGGTAGATTTCAAACACAATACCCACACGTTTTGTCGCCGACATCAATCGCAGTTACTCCCGTATATTGCTATTCATAAAGAATCAGAAAGAGCGCAGTAGCTAATCTAACCTTTAAGTTAGTTTGATTAGAATGAGATGTTTAATTTCAATGCCTATCGTAAGTGTTCATCTGGCCTAGCGGTTAACACTGCCAGATAAACCTCTATAAACCAGTTTGACCCACGTTCAAATCCCGCAACATTTAAAGTTTTATTTTTTTGTTATTCTTCATTTATTTTTACAACTGAAAAAATAAGCAAATTATTATAATTTAATACACTTAATTTAAGAATATGAATATCGTTGGTATATAAAGAATATATATATTTCTTCGTTTAAATATTTTAAATCGTAGACCATATATAATTATAGAATACATCTAGCGGCCGGATTCAGTTGTAAGAAAGATTTACGTTTAAGTAATTAGCTAATTGGGTCTTGAACAAATGCATTGAATTTGAATGAGGCACAAATAATGAAATACTACAATAAATGTGGGTAAACTTTTAACATTTATATCAAACTTGTTCTTTTCTTCAGTATAATTACGGCAAATGAGGGTGGAAGGAAACAATACGAATAACTTGTTAGTTTGACGTGGTTACAATAGTTGGTAAATTTTGATACGAGCGTTTGAGTTGTTTTGTTTGTGGTGTTTTTTGGAATATCGAAATACAAGCAGAAATAACATGATAAACCAGGGTAAACATAATTATGTAGCCTTGAATAGAATGGGCTTAATATAATATATCAAATTTCTAATGAAACTGGATGATGTGTAAGTTATTTTCAAAACTTAATGTAAATTGTTTCTTTTTGTGTTTGTTTATAAAATATATTTAATGAAGAACATGAACAGGAATAATTTAATAATGAAGATAATGCAATGATCTATTAAATAAAGTGCATGATTTCTCTTGTCAAGTAGGTAAGTAAATTTGTCACTTATTTCAAGTGTGTATTAATAAGTTTTCTTTATTTTTAAGATAATAACTATGAGTCGTTAAATGAAGAGATATTAGAAAGAAAGAAGTCTCCGTGTAAGAAGTGGAAGGTCACCGCTTATATATGAATTGGTTTCGTTTCAAACTAACAAGAAGTTTTGCAAGTGAATTTGAAGATACGTCATTGCGCACTTCATAGCAAAAGATTGCATAAAGACAAAAATAAAGAGATTCCAAAAAACATCCGAATTGAGAACCTCCTCCTTTTTGGGCAGTTGGTTAAAAAGGAACGTTTATGTTTTGCTCGGCAATACTTAGAGTTCGACTGGGGGAATATAGTAGTATTGGTCTGAAAACAATGTTATGCCTACCACAGAATCAGGTAGAAGTGTGAATAAAATGTGCGGGTAGATAAGTTCCTAAGGACCTAACGTTACGACATAATGTTAAACACTGTGCGAAATTATATTTAAGCTATTATAAATCTATTTAATATTAATTAATCAATAATTATGTAAGAAATATTTTAATTGTATTACAATAGATATTCAATTGGTATTTATTTTATGTAAAAAATATTGTATCATACTATTTAAATCAATGGTTATAGAATTTAAAAACAATAGCAAATATTTAATTTTGTGTTGAGGTCAAGCTTCAATCCTCTTTTCCTTGTGAAAATGAATAATTAAGCTATAACCTCAATAAAAGATAGTCAATAATATAATTTAAAAAAAAATATTATAAAAAATATAACTATCATGACAGGCATATTTTATGTAAAAATCAATTTATCCCAGTATTTAAACCAAATTTATAAATGATATTATTAGATATTAATAAACGAAATAAAAAAAGTTTAATTTTTATTTCATACCTATCTATGAGTTGCATCATTATCGCGCAACCTTTATGCATTGTTTCTTACATACAATCAGTGTGGATACATATAAAAAAACAAAAAGTAGTTTGAGCTGGCGTGATTTGAACTCATGCCACCGGTTCTATAGTAGCAATGCCTCAGAACTTAGCTACGACTAGTTCAATGTTTGTGACGAATTTGAGGCCTACTTTTGAACAGGTTCGCTTACGCCATTCGCGTGCAGGCGATTATGAACATTGAGGGGTGACTGCAATTTTAACCCTTGACTGTATCTCTATCTAGACCCGTTTCGGGGACTAGCCAACTGGCAATATATGACTACATTTGTTAGCTTGGGTCTTACCTGTAAAAATAAATGTACGTGTTAATAAATAAATCATCTGGGTCCGGGACGCACAAGCACACAACTGAGCCAATGTCGGAGTTGGTGCGTGAAGTTAACGCCGCGCAAATCAAACGCAGCATAGTGTAGTACACAGACACACACAGTGAGTAAGTCTGTCCATTACTGTTGCTATAATCCCATACATCACCCCCGGCCGGGAGGGTATGTAATGTTTGGTATAATAACAGATAGTATAATATCACTTGAAATAACGTTCACTTGATATAATTTTCATATGCTAATTAAACATCACCTAATTTCATAAGATCTAATGTTTTATTTCATATAAAATTCATTTTCTCTAACAACATTTAGTATAACGTTTATTTCATATAATTTTCAATTTGTATAATGCTTTTTTCATATAACGTTCATTTCATCTAATTTTCATATTAACAAATTTTCTAAGGCAATGCATCGTTCTTGAAAAAAACAAATTATTGTAACCTAACCTCAAAACACTAAAGTTGCTTCTGCATCGTCTCCGGCGCTGCAGGAAGTGGGTTGCACTTCGCCCTTACGTAACAAAGGATAGGCATCCATGCTCAGCACCGCAGCAGAGGCTGGCCGGCGAGTGTTAAAACCTTAAAACCACCTACTTCTCAGCTCTTCGTTTCTGTCACGCCGCTCCGGGACATGCACAACTCACAACTGAGCCAGTGTCTGAGTTGGCGTGTGAAGTTAGCGCTGCCTGAATCAATCTCTGTCGTGCCGCTCATGTTGATATTAGCTATATTAATAACTAGCTGTTGCTTGTAGTTAGTGAGAGTAGTAGTTGTTGTAGGTGTATGGGCCGCCTTACTTCAGGAAATATTAGTTCACCATATAAATTATCACCCCCTTTAAGTATGAATTCCGTAAAAAAAACTATCATATGTCCTTCGCAGTTTCTCAAACTATCTCCATAACAAATTTCATCTAAATCGGTTCAGAGGTTTAATTGTGAAAAAGTCAAAGACAGACAGACAGAGTTACTTTCGCATTAATAATATTATAAGTATGGTTACTAAACTGGTATTAACTAAGACAGCATCAACAAAGCTGATTTAACATTTGTTTGAAAAACTTTAGCTACCAGCACTAACAAATAACTGGCTAGACTTTGACTTTAAACGTTTGAACGGGCATTTTGAGAACAGTCTAATTAAATTGTTAAATACAAAAGATTAATAAGACAGGTAGACACCACCTTAAGGCCTAAGTTTAAGCCACAATTTTTTTTTTTTTTTTTTAATTCTTAATTATAATACGCAACTTCTTCGACACGGTAACTCACGATAGCGTGTGGCGGAGCTTGAAAGAACAGGGAGTAAACGAAGAGTACATAAATGTCATCAGGAGCATATACAGCAATAATAAAGGCAAAATAAAGCTAGAGACACTGGGCCCAAGCTTCCCGATAAAAAGAGGCGTGAGACAGGGTGACCCGCTATCCCCAAAAATATTTATTGCAATTCTAGAAGCCATCATCCGCAAGCTAAATTGGGGCAAACTAGGAATATATATACAGGGAACCTACCTGAGTCATTTCAGATTCGCCGACGACATAGTAATACTATCCGAGTCAAGCTCACAATTGCAACACATGGTTGTAGCACTACAGACAGCTAGCTCCAGAGTAGGACTGGAAATAAATATCAGTAAGACCAAAATTATGTCAAACAGCTTTAAAAAACAAATAAATATAAATGGGAACCCACTAGAATACACAGAAAATTACATATATTTGGGAAAAAACATCAGTTTTGATAAAGCAAGTAACGACATAGAAATCGAAAGAAGGATACAGCAAACTTGGAACAAATACTGGAGTTTAAAGGAAATATTTAAAAGTAACATGTCAACAAGTTTAAAAACCAAGGTAATGAACTCCAGCCTCTTACCGTGCTTGACATACGGATGCCAGACTTGGAAATTCACTGCAAAAGCCAAGCACAAAATCACCACCTGCCAGAGAGGTATGGAGAGAAGCATGCTTAAGATTAAGAAAATAGACAAGATAAGACACACCAGGATAAGAGCAATAACAAAAGCCACAAATGCCTTGAACTATGCCCAGAAGCTCAAGTGGAAATGGGCAGGACACGTAGCGAGGCTCACGGACCAGAGATGGACCCTCAAAACTACCGTGTGGGGAGGCCCACAGGGAAAAAGAGGAAGAGGGAAACCGATTACACGATGGGAAGACGAAATCAAGAAAATTGCCGGCCCAAATTGGTGCCAAACAGCTCAAAATAGGGAAATTTGGGCATCCTTGGAGGAGGCCTTTACCCACCAGGGGTTCTTGACTTAGATTTAAGTTAACTTAGGAAATAGTTTAATATTAAGTAATTTACTAAGAACAAATACAGGCTTTTTTATTTTTATTTATTTAATACGCAACTTCAAACGCGTAAAAATTTGTTCGAATCCCACATTGGTGTAATTAAGTACGAGCCAATATGTAAGAGACAATTAAAAAGCTTGCAAAACTTCGATATCGCTGAAAGAAAATCCTTTCAGTTAACCCAGTGAAGTACCTAGTCAAGGATTATTCAATCTTATTTCGAAATTAAAACGTCTCTTTGAAAACTTGTGAAGTCAAAGTAAAATCTTATTCCGCGCACAATATGAAACCAATTGTCATGAGGCGCGCTTCCCTCGCTGCACAGCGCGCGATATCCCGCCGACGCGGCATGTCGTCGTCGCGGTCGCGGCACAGCGCGTCATCCCGCGGATAAGCCGCGCCGTCGCGTCGAATACGCGCGGCGTGAGCTATATCCTGCCATTCGTCTCACAGCGATTGTATGCACGCTCTCAAATAAGTTGCGACTCGTTCGCCTGCTTTGAATATAATGGCATCTTGGTTTTATATGGAGTTTGCAGTTTTGTAGCAATTTGGATTATACTTCCTACTATCAGACAAAATATTATGATATACTCCATAGTTTTCTTTAGAGAGCAGCTCTGTTTATCCAACTGTATTTTTAGAAGGTGACACTTGTGGATGGAACGGCGCTAGTCATGATTATTCATCTCGCCGTAGTTCCGCGCCAGCAGCCCGCAGCAGCCGGAGCCCGAGTGCTCGCTTCACAACATTAATTTATCTTCGTGTCACTACGAGCACAACTCGGCGTCCATAATATTTATTTTTATTTGTCGCGAATATTACGAACATATTACAAATTGTTGAATTAATATGCAACAATGATATTATATTTCTGATATTATGAATAGCAGATAGATACCTATGGTGTTACTATTAATAAAATTAGTCATACATATTTTTCCGGGTCTCATGTTCTACAGGTCTGATGTTAGCGACAAGGAACTTCTCTTGAACATAACTACCGTATTCTTAATGATCAGAGCATTTTTAGAACAGTATAATAAATAAGTCCTAGTCATAAGTATCGGCGGTTGTGGAAACTTCTGCGCGACAATTAGTGACTCCTCGCGGACGAGTCTTTATAAGCGAAGCGAGCGAAGCCTATTGCAACACACACATACACAGTCGTAATAGACTGGTTCTACCTACGTACCAATCACTCCGCCACAGGGGAGGCAGCAGCCACAGAGAACCGGTCCAAGTCACGCTAACTCCAGCTTAATGTATTTGCCACATCCTGCAGGAATATGTGCTCCTGCTAATGCTGCAGCTCATTGGAACAGACTCGTGATACAGCTCGCCTTGCTATATTTTCCTTTTATCTTGACTGTAGAACAATACCGTTCCATTTTTGAAACCTTAGCAGAAATACCTGTTTATATTACCAGTTGTATCGTAGTGAGCTCAGCTCCATTTATCGATGGCAATATTGCGGTAGAAAACATTAAAGCGTGCACTAACTCAATAATACCAGAGAACGTGATTGTTTGAGCGTCTGCCAACGCTCGCACTGGAGTCCTCACTGCCGTGTAGTAGATAGTTGCCGAAGGTCTACACTTTACAGTGAATGACGGGACGTTACGCATCATCGGTGCTAATTTAATAGCAGATTGGTGCATCGAGCGCAAAGTGAGTTATTAATAAATGAGTGTTATGATGGTGCCCGAGCGCACCCAAGGGCACTATATTAACACGAGTGTATTAATTACTAACTTTAGCGAGGTGCGTAATCTACTTTTCTTTCAACTACCAATCTACATATCGTGATAAAATATACCAACTCAAAATAAAAACTCAACTTTTGCGGCAAAAGGTTATTATTAACAATTTAATTTGCAGCTGTATTTATACTTTCTGAAGTTGTATTCTATTTCCATTTTTAAAAACTTTTCTTGCTAAATATGAAGTATCAAAGTTTTACAATGGTACAAAATGCGCGCCTTTTGTTATTTTTTTCATCAAATCGATTTTATTCAGCCGATTTTTATTTTCAGCCAGTATATTTTGATCTAATGCATACATTTTATATTAAACTTAATGGGTGACATTAAACCTCTGTGGTAAATTTATATCAATACAAAATAAAAAACAGTGCATTAATGAAAAACTGTGCAACAATGAGATTTCATATAACATTTGTGCACTGTTTTGGTTCTAAGCAAAAAATACGTCCTTTGTGATCGGTTTTGTAGTGATTAATGATAACATTACTACGATAAGCAACTATTCAAATTCGATGCACCGCAGAAGCAATATTAATCTTAGAGTAAGTTACCGTGAGGCAGAAACCGCCTGTCCCTTCTTATTTCACGGTGTAACGGCCACAGTCGACGTCGCTTGAAAGGAAGCCAAATATAAATGGAGGTAAGTATATTATTAATAGTTAGCCGGACCCGCCGCCGGCGGTTATAAAGAAAATCATTCGGGAAGCGAGGAGGTGAAATTGCCGTCCGATTGAAATTCGAGGCGAGTCGGAAAATCTAGCAGAATAGCCTTCGTGGCCGCTACCACGAGACCTGTGCTCGCGTGAAATATGTGTCGGTGCCGACTGCCGATATTAGCGCACCGTGCACTTCTAGCTCACTGAATGTGTGTGCAGCACCTATTAAGTATATATAGATATCAATACCTTCGTTTTATACTATGGATACCAAGAACCTGTGCCGTGAAAAATTATGATTTATTGCAGGCTTTTTTTACTTCAGCATGCACCAGTGGCTCTCTCTCTCTCTTAGGAGGTTCACAGCGCACATACCTCTGTGCTAGCGATAAACAAACTATAATAAGTTTATACATCATTCTCTACAAGAAATATTGCCTACAAGAAATAGCACAATTTCTATTTTGTTCAATTGGTTTCAACAGACCTAAGTCAGTTTGGCAGGAGGCGGAATAAATCATTCGCGTGGGTAGAGCATGGTGGGCAGAGCGCGAGCAGATAGAGCGGGCAGAGGGGGCAGAGCGCGGGTGTATCTCTGGAGACGACGCCGTAGTACATCACTAGATGAGGCCATTCGTTGCGCTCGCTGGACGCACCTGCGGCTTATACATATGGAAGTGTTATTGCCTACTATGAGACCGTGGTGCGCTGATATATGTGGAGAAAGATAGGAAAGGCTGACTCAATTGAATCAATGAGACAAACTGGTGAATGATAGTAGCTTAGATTCTCAGTAGGGCCGGCTCCGGTGGGTGTGTAGGTACATGTCGATCTGTTTTGCTATTCAGAGAAGGACATTAAGAAACGCACTGTCGAAACGATGGACACCCATATGTCCTCGGCAGAGGTCTGCCATTCACATCTTTCCACAACGGTCAGATCATTCTTAGCCGCAATCAACACTCCACCACCACGAGTCTGTGCCGTTCGACAATAATCACGGTCCCGCCTCCACACAAGATATCGTCCGTCCATTAACTCACTATTACTAATATCGTCAACCAACCATGTCTCCGTGAATATAATAACATCGTATGAATTCATACAAATATTGCGATATACCGCATTTGTTTTCGAGCGCAGACCTCGCACGTTCTGATAATATATATTAAGCATTTTTAAGCTTAACAGTAACCCTACTAACACCGATGCATAAACCATTCTTCAGTAGTGAATTTAACAAAATGCTTAAAATAATAATTGAGAACAGAAATAACAAATAGCGATAAACTATGATGAAGGTAGAAAACAAAAACCGGTGAGACGTAAATAATGGAACAAAAGGATTGGCACAAACCTCAATATATCCCAAGCAAAAATTATAAGAAAATTGGATCCACTTAAATAATAATAATTGTAGACAAATCAAAGCGGCAGCAATATTAATTACAAAACATGCGCAATAACTCGTATTCATTATGTTGAAATAGTTGTAAGTATAGTAAAAATAAAAATACAGTTTCAAGTGTAGGCAGATCCCGCACTTGATGGTATAGGCATAAAGTTTAAAATATCGAAAACCAAAGCATATGTCAAATGAGTAGGTGACACTGAGCGATAAGCGAAAAAAAGGCAGGTGAGAATGGAATGCGTGCAAAAAGTGAATACCTGCGTTTCTCAAACTTAAATTAAGTGAGTTAACGAATAACAATAGTATGTTGGCGTAGCTTAAAAAAACTTTTTCAATTCTTGCTCAGTCCTGATATGGTGCTTCGGTGACGAATGGTTCTTCCTAATATAGATTTTGCAGCCTGTAACCCAAACACATTCATATCCTTTTTCCTTCGCCAGAATCTTTGTTCTGTTGAGTAAGGCTTTGTTATCCAGCGTCAGGTGGTCGTTAACATATATTTTCTGATCACCTCGTAGTCCCAAATCGGCCGCGCTCAAGATCTTATGCTTTCTAGCTGCTGCGACAAAATCATTTTTAAGATAACAACTATGCACCGAGCAAATTATTGTGTAGAAAGTAGTGCTTGGTACTATGGTGACCTAACACACCTTTCTTGTAATGATAGGATATGGTAAAAGTTAAAGTCTTGGATTATAAGGGAAACAACTATATTGAAACACTATATAACACTTAGATACACGAAATACTAAATTATGGTGAACTATGTAACTAAATTAATGGTAAAAAGTATGGTAAAATGGTTATGGTTCTGGTTATGAGTACGTGGTGTCTCTGACGAGATCTAAACGCGAACTGGCCCACATTTTGGTAATCGAGCGAATGTGCATACTTGCTTTCGATGCAATTATGCATTTTCGCTGTGTGTTCGGTTAAAACTCGAACATATTCCCAAGAGCGAGAAGAAATGCGGGATGATAGCTTAAATTACACTATAACATGGTTTGTATATAACATTAAAATACTTAAACACATTAGTTTCTAGTAATCTTATCAGGTAAGCATAACGACATTGATAAAAGGCATATTAAAAGCGAGAATTAAAGGTAATATTGGTCTACTTAAATAACTATCATTAATAAAAACATTCATGGTGGTTTAAAATTACACTATTGAGTCTCTCACAGTAAAAGCAATATTGTGATTGCCTGTGTCCATATATTTTTTGTCCCGTTTTAGCGATCTATAGTTCGCGCTAGGCCAGCGATTGGCGTAATTGTGTAAGGAAAAACCGATTTCACTTTTATTCTTTAGATCACTGGCACTGAGCACTTCACTATATGATTCACGTCTACTGGTTGTTTCGGAGTCAGCGGAGCCGCTGCTAACTCCTGTTGGCAGCGACTTTCGCTGCGGGGTATTTGTCTCGGAGGCGGTAGAGTCACCGCGGTCTGCTGCCGGCGGGATCCCTCGCCACGATGCCCAGTGGAAGCCTTCCGGCACAGGCAGCATCGCCCCATTCATTGCGATGTATGGTTTCAATGTGTTTTTCATACTGGTCAGCAAAACGCGAGTCTAACTCTCCGAATAAGTCATTCGCTAGATACCCGATACCGTTGATTAGGCCTCGTCGGCGCCGACCCGTCTTCCCCGTGGCGCGTCGCCGTCTAGCGTGGATATCAAAATGCTGTGTTAGCAAAAGTTCATTGTAGTATTCGAGTTCCTGGTAATCGTGCCGGGATTGCTGCACGATCGTATTACAATGGGTTTGTGTTTCAATGGTTGCGCACAATTTCTCTTGGTAATTTGATATTTGGTTGTAAGTGTTTATGCCTGTCCAATAGGGTCCCATGTCGTAGTACATGACTGATGTCCATTTGTCCCTGATTAGTTGTAATTTTGAAATAGTGTCAAAATAAAGCGTTTGGTTGTTTGGAAATGGTTTCACGGCGTCTAAACCGTAAGATGGAAAAATCAGCGTGCAAAAACACAGTAAAACAGTTGCTACAGTTGCGATTTTTGACCTTGGTTTTCTTTTTATTTCTGGTAATTTGGTTGTTGGTTTTTTAACTGGTTCTGGTATATTTACATTATTCTGGTTAACGGGCAATACAGAGAGCTTCACAATAGGGCGTTTCATGACCCCATTTTTGGTTTTTAATGAAACTGCTCTGGTTAGACCATCATTTCCTGGGTGTGTGTCGACCACCCGTCCAAGAGCCCATTTTCCTGGAGGCAGATTATCATCATGAATCACTACTAGATCACCAATTCCAATGTTTTTCTGTGGTTCCATCCATTTACTTCTAGATGATAGTTGTACCAAGTATTCAGTCTTCCATCGTTTCCAAAGATCTTGGAATAGCTTGTTGGTTAGATGCCACCTGGTTCTAGCATCTTGCTCGGTTTCTATTACAGTTGTTCCTGGTCTTCCTGATAAGAAATGAGCTGGTGTAAGGAAGTTTATATCATCGGGATCCTCTGATATCGCGCAAAGCGGACGAGAGTTAAGGCACGCTTCTAGTCTAGCTAACAACGTGGTGTACTCCTCGAAGGTTAGTCTTTGTTGACCGATGACCCTCTTGAGATGATGTTTCAGACTGCGTACCGCTCGCTCCCATAGACCGCCGGCGTTAGGCCAGCTAGGCACGTTAAAGTGCCACTCTATGCCCATCTCTGCTATCTCGGTTATAAAACTTCCACTGAATACTTCGCGAAGCTGGTTAAATTCTTCCTGTATCATCCTGTTTGCTCCCACGAAGTTAGTGCCATTGTCACTGTACATATGTCGTGGTGCCCCTTTTCTGGCAGCCATTCTGGTTAGAGCTGCTAAAAAGGCGGAGCTGCTCAGGTCTGACACGAGTTCTAAGTGAACCGCTTTCGTGACCATACATATAAAAACTGCTATGTACCCCTTCGTAGTTTTGATTCCCCGTCCTTTATTAGCCTTGACCTCTACGAAGCCTGTGTAGTCTACGCCGCAGTGATAAAACGCATGTTCGGGATTCACTCTTGGTTCTGGTAAATCTCCCATGAGCTGGTGCTGCCGCAAGGGATTTTGTTTTCTGCATATGACACATTTTCTAATGAACTTTTTAGTTGCCATGTATCCGCCGATAATCCAAAACTGTTGTCGAAGGTTTGCTAACGTTAGACGTGCTCCGCCATGGAAAGTCAATTTATGAGCTTGATCGATAAGTAATGTGGTTAACGGGTGGTCGTGAGGTAAGATGATGGGATGTTTCATCTCAAGACTCATGTGGGCGTTTTCTAATCTCCCACCCACGCGTAAAATGCCATGTTTATCTATGGTTGGATTCAAACTCAAAATCTTGCTTTTGGAGTGCACTCTTCCGTGTTTATTTATTGAGTCTAGGTCGTTTGCAAATTCTGCCAGCTGAACGTTTTTGATTATCAGCTGTTTAGCCCGACGAAGCTCGTGTAATTCGAGGTAGGGTCGGCGGACTTGTTTGTTCAAGGTAGGTAATCGCAGTATCCACGCAAAAATGCGTATGATTGTTGTAATGGAGCTATATTTATTTATCAAATGTTTAATAATTTTGGTAGTCAGCGATTCTCTTGATTGTCCAATGACTACCGCGTTGGTTTGGTTTAAAATAGACGGCTTTGCTTCTAAATTCGTCTCGTAAATGGTTTGGTGGTTTTCTTGATTTGTGTACGATGGCAGCCATGAAGGCCCGTGCCACCATATCTTATGGTCTTTGAGTTGCCTGACAGCCAAGCCACGACTTGCACAGTCGGCCGGATTATCTGTCGTCTTCACATATTGCCAATGTTTTGATGGTATGGTTTTGGTGATTGTTTTTACCCGATTTGCTACAAATGGTTTCCATCGGGCTGGATCTCCTTGTATCCATCCTAGTACTGCAGTTGAATCAGTCCAACAGTAGATATCCGTAGGGTATTCTGATAAGCAACTTTGTACTTTTTGCATTAGCTGAGCTAACAGATGAGCGCCCATTAACTCTAGTCTTGGTATTGATATGACTTTGCTTATGGGTGCTAACCTAGTCTTTCCCGCAACTAATGTAATGGTTGTCCTTTCTTTCCATACTACCTTGCAGTAGATTACACACGCGTATGCCTTGTTTCTCCATTCTGATTCTTTTGCTGCATCAGGAAATTTCTGTCTTTCATCGGACGCCAATTGTTTCAAGCACATCATCGCTAAGAATCCTGCTGGTTCGGTTCCATATGTAAGCGTGACGAGTTGAAATGGTTGTATTGGTTGGTTGTTTGATTCTCGCCATAGTACCTTTTGGTAAGCTTGATCTTCTTGGTGCACTCGGATCATCCTGTACATCTTCTCGATGTCAGAAGTATATACAAATTGAAATTGTCTCCATTTCGGGATAAGCTCTTGAATATCCTTCTGTATATTAGGGCCCCTGTACATAACGTCATTTAGATTGTACCCTGATGAAGACTTTGCTGAGGCGTTAAAAACCACTCTCAACTTGGTGGTGGTAGATTCAGCCCGAAAGACTGCATGGTGTGGTAAGTAGCATTCGGGCGCCTGGTTAATGTTGCATGGTATCATGTGGTTTAATGCTAAATATTCATCCATGAACTTTTTGTAATCTGTCTTCAATTCGCTGTTCTTCTCAAATTTCTTCTCCAAGTTTCTAAATTGAGCTAATGCTTGTGGTTTGGTTGCGCCCAACTTGTCTTTGTGTTCCGGCTTAAGTGGTAGTCGGACTTCATACCTTCCGTCCTCAAGCCTCTTAGTGGTTTTCATAAAATACTGTAAACACTCATGGTCATCGTTGGACATCTCTATCTTCTGGTGGATGTCTTCGTTCTCCCAATATTTCAGAAGGTCTTCTGTATTGTTGAGAATCACGTTGCAGTGGTAGTGTGATATCATGGATCCACAGAGTAGCCATCCTATTTGCGTCTGTTGGGCAATTGGTTGCTTATCGTTGTCTCCTCTCAAGATACCTCCTAACATTATTTTGCTGTAAACATCTGCGCCTAGAAGTATATCTACGGATCTGCTTACGTAAAACTCTGGATCAGCCAATTGTATCCCTTGGATATGGTTCCACGTTGTTGGTTTGTTAAACGTTTTATTTGGCAATCGCTTAATCAAGTTATTCATAATAATAACGTTCGTGTCGCAGTTAAATTCACTATTTGCAGACTGTAGTGTTACCTGTAACATTCCTTTTGCGTTATTTTCTTTTTCACCGACGCCGAATATTTGACCTTTGAAATAAGTCCTCTTTAATCCCAAGATCTGGGCTGCGTTTTCAGTTATTAACGATAGTTGAGAACCCTGGGGAGGGGGAGATACGGGAGAATGACAATAACATCTAGTCAGCCCCAGTCAACCTCACCTGCACGCCCTGGCAGTTTGTACACACAAGCAACCAGGGACGACAGCCCTCCAGCTGTCGTGGTGCTCCCTGCTAGATAACTAACGAGGCAATGGCGACCGAGCTGTGGCGGTATAACCACTCACCTGCTTGGGAAACCAGGCAGAAGAGGTGTCAGCAGCCTTGGGGCCCAAATAGCCCCAAAAATGACTGATGCAGAAGGCAAGGGGAAACCACTGCATTATCTTCCCAAGAAACCCGTATGAAAATGTCTGAAAACGAGAGAGCGATGGCATGCGACCCGGCTACCACCCGGCGCCATGTCGATTCCAGGTCGCATGGTGTGAAGTATGCTACTGGTTCCACTGTAGTGACTCATCAGGCTCAGTGCGTACAGGATGCTACTGGTGACAACAACGCATCCATCCTAACTAACCGCCCGCAACTGCGGAAGAAGATCAGGGTAGGGACATGGAATGTCCGGGGCATGCTTCAACCAGGGAAAGTGGAGATTATAAGCAAGGAGCAAAAATGTTACCATCTGGAGATTCTGGGGATTACGGAAACCCACATGAGAGGCTCGGGTTTCTTTACCACGGCTTCTGGACATACCATCTACTTTTCGGGACCAGAAAGCGTAAGCAAAAATGGAGTAGCCGTCAGTGTATCTCCACTGATCAACAAGTCTGTTCTCGGATACAATCCAGTGAGTGACCGAATAATGACCATGAGAATTAACTCAAAACCATGTCGCATGAACCTAGTTGTAGTGTATGCACCAACTTCTCAGTCGTCGGAATCGGAAATCGAGGAGTTTTATAGACTGCTGGAGGACACACTTAAAAGCTTCCCAAGAAGAGAGATCACCCTCTTGATGGGAGACCTGAACGCAAAGGTCAGATCAACTACGCGTGAGGACCATCTAAGAGAAGTAGTCGGGAAATATGGTCTTGGGGATAGGAATGATAGAGGTGAGACGTGGCTTCAATTTTGCACAGAAAACTCCCTCACTATCATGAACACCTGTTTCCAGAACCACCCAAGACGTCTATATACTTGGGTAATGCCAGGAGATCGCTTCAGAAATCAAATCGACTACATTGCAGTCGCAAAGCGATGGAGATCCTGCATTAGCAACACCAAGACGTACCCTGGAGCCGACTGCGGCAGTGATCATAAACTTTTGGTGGCAGAAGTGACCATCAAGCTAAAGAGATGTATCAGAACCACGGTCAAGCAGCAAACCCGACCCTCCCAGCCGACACTCGCCGCTTTTAAGGAAAGTTTTAGCAGAAAAGCCGCAAACTTTGAAGTGGATCCCAGTGCTGATATAGACACCAACTGGACAAGATTAAAACAGATGCTGTTCCAATCACGGACAGAAGTTAAATGTCAGGACACTGATCGTCCAAAAAAGGCGTGGATTACTGACGAGACGTGGACGGCGATCAAGGAAAGAAAACACCTACTGACAGCCAGAGACGACTCAGACCGTGCTCAGTATCAGATTCTCTCAGCAAGGGTACAGTGTTTATGCCGCAGGGACTATAACCAATACCTGAACTCAATATGTCAGGATATTGAGGAGCACGCGCAGTCTATGCATACAAAAGATCTGTTTATGAAAGTGAAGAGTATTACCCGGGACTTCAAGCCGAAGACATGGGCTATTGAAGATGATCAGGGGCACTTACTGACGGAAATAGACCAGGTTACAGAGAGATGGCGGCTGTACTGTGAGAGCCTGTACAAAGACACAGGGAGATCTGATGAGCCGGTAACCAAGTTTGAAGATCTCTTCTTAGAGCCGAAGATCTTGGAATCTGAAGTGGAAGGTGCGCTGACAAAGCTAAGATCTGATAAGTCAGCTGGAAGAGACAGCATTTTTGCCGAAGAGCTGAAGTGTCTTGGAGACATAGGTGTTAGGCTTTTGCGGGAGCTGTGTAACCAGCTTTGGAGAACAGGAGGATGGCCTAAGGACTGGAAGGAGTCTCTCTTGATACCGATACACAAGAAGGGGTCAACCAGGAAATGCGAGAACTATCGGACAGTGGCACTCATATCCCATGCTGGCAAGATAATGCTCTATATAATTAACGGACGGCTCCAATCGTATTTACAGCGACAGATACCAAGTGAGCAGGCTGGTTTTGTCAAGGGTCGAGGCACGAGAGAACAAATTGTGAATATAAGGCAAATGACAGAGAAGAGCCGCGAGTTTAATGTTCCAATGCTCTTGTGTTTTATCGACTACTCCAAGGCGTTTGATTGTGTGAGGTGGGATTGCCTATGGAGAATACTCGAGGAAATGGGAGTACCTTCGCACTTGACAGCATTGATCGCAAACTTATACGAGGATGGAGAGTCGCTAGTCAGAATCAACAGTGTGGTGTCGGGGCCTTTTAAGCCAGAGAAAGGAGTACGCCAGGGATGTATTCTGTCCCCTCTTCTTTTTAACATCTATGGCGAATACATCATGAGGAGAGCCTTAGAAGAGTGGGAGGGGGGCATAGCGGTAGGTGGCAATAAAATCAGCAATCTCCGATATGCAGATGACACCACATTGCTTGCATCTTCGGAGCACGAACTTGCTGAGCTATTTGTGAGGATAGAGCGTGAAAGCGAGATGGTCGGATTGTCGATCAACAAGTCCAAGACCAAAGTCATGATCATCGACAGAGCAGGACTAATAGCACGCACGGGGGAACTTGTAGATCTAGAGTTCGTCAGTGAGTTTGTGTACCTGGGCTCCATGATCAGCGATCAGGGGGGCTGCAGCGGGGAAATTCGGAGACGTACGCAGATGGCCAAAGCTGCTATGAGCAAGATGTCGAGGATATGGCAAGATAGGAACATCTCTAATAACACCAAGAAGAGACTCGTTAGAACCCTGGTATTCTCAATTTTCCTTTACGGCTCCGAATCTTGGGCAATTCGCTCGGTGGATCGAAGAAAGATTGAGGCTTTCGAGATGTGGTGCTGGAGGAGAATGTTGCGCATATCATGGACAGCAAAACGCACAAATAAGTCCATTCTCGACCAGTTAAACATCAAAACCAGACTCTCCACGATCTGCTACCAAAGAGTCCTAAATTACTTTGGTCACATCGCTCGGAGACAGCCAGATAACCTGGAAAAACTGGTTGTTGTGGGAAAAGTGGATGGGAAAAGGCCACGTGGACGCTCACCCACTCGGTGGTCAGACCAGATCAGGGCGATTACGGGCCTCACGGTGACCACTGCCCTGAGAAGAGCCGAAGACAGAGTGGCTTGGAAGCAGCTCGTCAATGACTCCGTGAAAGCTTTCCAAGACGGGCACGACCTTCAGTAATGAAGACAACGAATAAGAAGAAGAGAGAACCCTGGTCAACTAAAGCTCTTATCTTGTGCTGTGTTCCATTAGCTCCCTTGACTTTTATAATAGCGGTGGCTAGAAGTATTTCAGATATGTCATCCCATGACGCATGAGATGACCTAGATGTGCTCTTTTTGGTTGCAACATTGTTGGTGTTTCCTTCTGCTGACGCAGTTGGACTTTGGTTTTCCAATGCTTCGTGAAGTAGAGTATTGTGTGTAGCTAAGCATTTACGACATCGTTTGTTTGATTGACATGGTTTTTTGTTATGACTGCATAGACAGTTTTGGCAATAATTTAATTGCTCAATTTTATTTAATTTTTGCTCGTGCGTCATTTGCAGGAAAGCAGGGCAACGCCACAATCCGTGGTCAGAATTGCAGAATGCACAGGTTATCGACCGCGACACGTGTAATGCATTTGATTTTGTGTTTTCTTTGTTGCCTGATTGATGGTTATTCCGTTGAAAATTTTTCTTCTGGTTTTGGTTGTGGTTGCTGTATGGGAATGGCTGATGCGGCGTGGTTTTTTGGTTGGCTGGTTCTTGCTTGCGACGAGACGCTTCTAGCGCTGTGAATTTTTTCTCCAAGAATTCCAGGAACTCCTGCAGATCGGGTAGCTCTCTAGGATTCTTGACCGATTCTATGTATTCGGTGAAGGTATCATTGTCCAGCTTTTGCGCTAGTAAGTGCACTAGAAGTGGATCCCAAGTTGCTATATCTACTCCCAGATTCTGTACAGCGTGTAACGTCTCCTTGGTTACGTCATGCAGCTTCTTAATCGTAGCCAGCGATTGCTGTTGTATATTGGGCAGCCCAAGTAGGATATTAATATGGGACGTGAAAATCAATTTCTTGTTGCCGTATCTATGGCTTAATATTTCCCAACATACTTGATAATTGTCAGAGCTAATCTGTAAATGGTGAATCAGACGCTCTGCTTCTCCAGTCACCTTACTCTTCAAAAACTGCATTTTTTGTGCATTAGACATCGACGGGTTTTTATCGATCGCTTCGCTAAACAAGTCTTTGAAGGGAACCCACTGGTTGTAAGTTCCATTGAACACGGGGATGTCCATCTTCGGAGCTGACTTCTCTCGGTGCCTTACTGCCCACATCTTTTCGTTGATGTCGTTTGTCAACTCACTGTACTTTTCCTCGTGCTTGCAGAATTCCATTTGGTACGTAATATCATCGCCTCCATCCTCACCTTCAATTTCCCAATGAAGTCTGTCAATCTCACCCCATCGGCTATCCAGTGATTTTAGAGCGTTCTCGAATTGCCATTGATTCTCGAACTTATCTACTTCAATATTACTCACGGTTCTCATGAACGCCTTGAGATTTATACTCTGCTTCTTTAATAAACCGTTCAGCTTGCTGGATCCTCTCTCTGTATGGAGAAAACTCTCTCGCTGCGCGGATTCCATACTTAGAGTTGTTTTTAAAAAAATTGGTTATGGTTAGTTTAAATCAATGGTTTGGTCTGACCTTTATGCTCCAACCGACCGTCTCTGCAATCCGAGGTTCTCCCAATTGCAGCGATCTCCTGGTTCGCGTGGCACTGTATCACTTGGTAGTCACTGTCACTGGTAATTAAATGCTCGAAGGACCATGTAGAAAGTAGTGCTTGGTACTATGGTGACCTAACACACCTTTCTTGTAATGATAGGATATGGTAAAAGTTAAAGTCTTGGATTATAAGGGAAACAACTATATTGAAACACTATATAACACTTTTTTGCGATTAGGACCGGATTATTTGCAACACAATGAAAATGCAATACCAAATTACTGGCAAACTCGTGTAATTTATTTATAACACATAATAGTACACTTTACACAGAACACATACAGCTACTTACATAGTACACGGCGGGGCTTAGAGCCGAATCAATACGGGGCTCCCATAACAACAATGGAGCAACGGGGCCGCGTCCTACTCTCAGGTAGAATATCTGGCGACTGCCCTGCGCTCTGCGCCGGCACAGTTCGCGGCGTTGCCAAGAGCGGCAACGTTGGCGACAGAGCAACAAGGACGATAGGACACGCCCGCACAAGGGCGACAAGGATAGCAATATACGGCGCATGCGAGGCTGCCAGCTCGCATGCCACAGATAACAATAAACTACAACTAACTAAACATAATAAAAGACACATACTAAAAAAGCACAGATAATGCAGAATGAGTTGCCTACATTCCACCCCCTTGTTCCTGAACACTCACTTCGGTAGGCAACACATCTAAATCATAGTATCTACATTATCCTTAACTTAGCGTCTTTAATAAAGTCTCACTTATTGTCATTAATACACTTATGTAACACGCACTGTTACAAAACGCACAAACACAACGCGACGACGCACTCAAAATGTAGCTTGCTCGCTGTTGATGTGTGCACGGTGACCGGGTACTCGCTGACGCGCGGTTGGTCACGTGTTAGCCGGCGCGGGATACACCGTCGGGGCGTCGGGCAGCGGCGGCGGCGTCGTGGTCGCCGTCGTAGCAACGAGCGGCATCGACGCGGCGGACGGCGTCGGTGTGGGGCGCAATATATGCCCGGGGGGCGCCGGCGGCGCGGCGGTCTGCGTCGGCATCGCAGGTGCCGTCGTAGCAATGAGCGGCGTCAACGCGGCGGATGGCGTCTGCGTTGGGCGCAACATATGCGCGGCGGGCGCCGTCTGCGTCGCGGACGCCGTCGTAGTAACAAGCCGCATCGACGCGGCGGACGGCGTCGGCGTGGGGCACAACAAATACGCGGGGGGCCCCGGCGGCGCGGCGAGCTGCGTCGGTTTCGGCGTGGGGCCAGCCAGCGGCGAGCAGGAAGCCGGCGGCGTGGCGGACGCTGGCGGCGCGGGGACAGCCAGCGTCGAGCAGGACTGTGGCACCGCGTCCATGCATTTACGAGGGGCCTGAACAGCGGGCCCGGAGAATATCGCGACGGGCGCAAATGATGCGCTGGGTAGCCGGTAGGCAGCCGGTCGGACGGCAGTAAACGGCACATGCGTGGTACCACGCGCGCGTATCGTGTCACGCCTTCGATGATACACGTGCCAGACGGCGCGGGTGGTTTGTCCACGTGTGGGGCAAGCGCGAGCCCATGTGCGCGCTGTCTATTGGCCAAGGACGCGCCTGCCATCACAAGGGGCGCTAGCGGCAAGTCCACGCGGTCGCACGGGACTTCAACAGGCGGAGAGAACGGGACAACACGTGGGGCATTTACGAACCCACGCGCACGTTCTCGCAGGTCTTCGGTAAAGCCCGCGCCAGACAGCGCGGGCGGTTTGTCCTCGTGTTCGCAGGGGACTTCAGCAGCAGGCGGGAAGAATGCCTCGATCTCGGCGATCTCTAATGCCAGCCTTTTTTTTAACAGCTGTTCCTTATCCTTTACCAGCTGTTCCTTATCCTTTACCAGCTGTTCCATTAACTTGACGAGTTCTTCTTCGGCCCTGTACACGGCGGCAGCACGGCGGGCTTCGCGGCTACGGCGGCTCGCTCTCAACCCGGATGTCGCACACGTGGCATTATTCGAACCACGCGTTACAGATGCGATATCCACTCCAGGTCGGTGCTCGCCCCCAACGTGGTCATGGTACAGTGATTCGCGACTGGGGCTGCTCGATCTCGACCCGGATGTCGCACACGTGGCATTAATCGAACCACGCTTTACAGTAGCGATATCCTCTCCAGGTCGCTGCTCGACTCCAGCAGCTTTGCTTTGTGCGTCAACGCCAGTAATTTGGTTTTTCATTGTGATCCGGCTCGATAGGACCAATTTTGCGATTAGGACCGGATTATTTGCAACACAATGAAAATGCAATACCAAATTACTGGCAAACTCGTGTAATTTGTTTATAACACATAATAGTACACTTTACACAGAACACATACAGCTACTTACATAGTACACGGCGGGGCTTAGAGCCGAATCAATACGGGGCTCCCATAACAACAATGGAGCAACGGGGCCGCGTCCTACTCTCAGGTAGAATATCTGGCGACTGCCCTGCGCTCTGCGCCGGCACAGTTCGCGGCGTTGCCAAGAGCGGCAACGTTGGCGACAGAGCAACAAGGACGATAGGACACGCCCGCACAAGGGCGACAAGGATAGCAATATACGGCGCATGCGAGGCTGCCAGCTCGCATGCCACAGATAACAATAAACTACAACTAACTAAACATAATAAAAGACACATACTAAAAAAGCACAGATAATGCAGAATGAGTTGCCTACACACTTAGATACACGAAATACTAAATTATGGTGAACTATGTAACTAAATTAATGGTAAAAAGTATGGTAAAATGGTTATGGTTCTGGTTATGAGTACGTGGTGTCTCTGACGAGATCTAAACGCGAACTGGCCCACATTTTGGTAATCGAGCGAATGTGCATACTTGCTTTCGATGCAATTATGCATTTTCGCTGTGTGTTCGGTTAAAACTCGAACATATTGTTTTGGACTTGTGGGCGCAGCGGGAAAAAAGGCAGATAGGTAGGTACTTACAGGTGTAGGAATGGAGCTTTGGTTATGAGTGTCCTTCGATAGTTTTAGCAGTGGAGTTTTCACTATAGTTGAATGCTGGTAAGCCACCCACAGAGTCTGTTTTTCACACACAACACTTTTACTTGAGTTTTCTTTGAGAGCGGGCGCAACGGGCGCGCATACGCGTTTCCGGAGTTGCGACTTATTTACAACTGATGAGCGGAATGACCGGATGACCGGAACTAGGAAGTAGGAATGGGAGTGCGCGGGAGTTAAAGGATTGGTCCTCGCGTATTAGATTGAATGATGTGAAAAGAATGAAGTGTTGCTATTGTAATAATTTTGAATGCGTGAGTAAGTGTTTATAATATTTAATTTCTATTTTTAATGTGGCGCAGACAACTCTCCCGGCCTAGAGGTTTCCTCTAAATAATTTAAGAATTAAGATATTTAAGAGAGAGAAAGAGTAATTATAAAAAAAAAAGATAGCGAGTAGATAATATTAAGTTTATTGCGAAGGTAACGGACAAATCCGAACTACTGGCCTTATATAGGAACCAGTCGCGGTCTTTACTTTAACAGTTCTAACAATTTTGTCCTTTCCAGGATAAACCACATCTACTATCCCTAGAGGTCAATTAAGAGGATGAGAGTGATTGTCTTTAATTACGACAATAGTACCCAATTCGATAGGTTTTGAGGGAGAGTTCCATTTTTCTATTTCTTGCAAAGAAGTAAGATATTCTTTATTCCAGCGTTGCCAAAATGAATGCGTTATTTTATTGAGTAATTGATAGCGTGATAAGCGATTTTCATTGATGTCGGTAACATCTTCAGCGGGTAAGAATTTGAGCGGGGTTATGTTTAAAAAATGATTAGGCGTTAATGCGGTAATATCGGAAGGATCCGAGTTTAAGACACATAGAGGTCGACTATTTAGCAAATTTTCAATTTGAATAAGCACTGTACTAAATTCTTCGTAAGTGAGTATTTGAGAACCTATGACTTTATAAAGATGAGTTTTGACACAACGAACACTTATTTCACTGAGTCCGTTAAAATGCGGGCCATAAGGCGGACTATGTTTAAATTGTACGCGATGCTCAGACAATAACTGTTGACTAATATAATTAATATGCGATTTGGACTGTATAAGAGAGTAAATTTCGTTGAGTTTACGTTTTGCTCCAATAAAATTGGTACCTCCATCACTATATATTAGCGAAACAGGACCTCTGCGAGATATAAAGCGCTTAAAAGCGGCGAGAAATAAGTCAGAACTAAGATCAGAAACAAGTTCCAAGTGTAATGCTTTAGTCGTTAAACATACAAACAGACAGATATAAGCCTTTTGGCTTTTGATTCCACGTTTGCGAATATGAGTTATGAAAAAAGGACCAGCGTAGTCAACAGCGGTATGAACAAATGGTTTCACTTCTGAAACTCGAAAAGCGGGCAGATCACCCATTGGAGGGTAAGTATTTTTTGGATTGAGTCTAAAACACTTATTACATTTGTGAAGCATTTGTCTAACTATGTTTCTAGCGGAAATTATCCAAAATTTTTGTCTTATCATAGATAATAAAAGAGCGGGACCGGTATGAAGGTTAACGATATGATAATAATCAATTATGAGGTTAGTTACGCGATCTTTTTGCGGTAGTAATATCGGATGCTTTTGTCCGTAATCGAGTGAGTTAATCTTCCACCTACTCGTAAGACAGTATTTGAGTCGATAAATGGATTAAGCTTTAAGAGATTTTTATTTATTGGTTTATTTAATTTTAAGTTGACCATATCTTCCGAAAAGTGTTAATTTTGGACATATTTTATGAGATATATTTCAGCGGTATCTAAATTTGAGACTGTTATAGATCCATTAGATTTAAGACGTTTAGAAAAGCGTAGAATAAATACTACGACGCGAAGTAATTTTGAGTAACTAGAAACGCGGTCAATTAATTCTTGAATAGGACGAGTAGTTTCAGGTTGAATGACCTTAGCGGATAGAGTAGCAGTTTTAATTTCCA
Source organism: Anorthoa munda (assembly GCA_945859665.1). NCBI lineage: Eukaryota > Metazoa > Arthropoda > Insecta > Lepidoptera > Noctuidae > Anorthoa > Anorthoa munda. The sequence continues at coordinate 28,614,804 of OX243913.1, read as the reverse complement.
TGAATTCCGAATTACTAGAATCAATTTTAAATGTTTTAATAGGCCATTGACATACAGGAGATGAGAACCAATGAGGAGCGTTAAACCAAATATCTAGTTTTGAGAGTAATTTAGGCGTTATAGGGCGGGAAACAATATCAGCGGGGTTCTCTTGTCCGTTAATATGAAACCAATGTTTAGCGGCTAATTTAGAATTTATTTCAGTTATCCGATTTGCGACAAATGTGTGAAATTTATATGCGGGTGAGTGTATCCACGTTAGTGTTACTGTTGAGTCAGAGAATGCGTAGATATTGTCAATTTGACAGCGTTTCCTTAGAGTATCTTTTACAGCGGTGAGAAGATTAGCTAACAAGAGTGCAGCGCAGAGTTCCAGGCGAGCCAGCGGCATTTTATTGAGTGAAGCGACGCGTGATTTTGACGTGAGTAGAGTAACAGATCCGTGATCTTTATTATTTGCGCTAACCCTTAAATATACGGCTGCACCATAGCAGCGCTCACTAGCGTCTGCGAAACCGAGGAGTGTCACGTGAGCATCCGAAGTTATACCTACATGACGCGGGATTTTAATTTGTTCGAGATAAGCGAGTTCTTTGTGGAATTGATTCCACTTATTTTCAATATGCGTAGGTGCTGGACTATCCCAGTCAAGTTCATGTTTCCAACATTCTTGAACGAGTAACTTCATGAATGCTGTTACAGGAGCGATAAGACCTAAAGGGTCGAACAGGCGAGCGGTTGCGGAGAGAATTGTGCGTTTTGTGCATTTGAGAGAAATAGCGTTAATTTTAAATTGAAAGGTGTCTTCTACAGGATTCCACTGCATACCTACAATTTTCACGTTTGAGTTAGCGTCTGTGTCGAAATTAATATTTTGCGGATTTTTATGCGAAGCGGGAATTTTATCCATTAATTTAGAACTATTTGAGACCCATTTTATAAGATTGAAGCCTCCGGACTTAAACATAGCGACCATTTCGCGGTGAGTTTTTTCGGCTTTATCAACGCCATCTATCGAACATATATAATCGTCCATATACATATGATTTTCAGCCTCGTATGCGGCTAGTGGGTACTGATATTTACTTTCAGCAGCAAGTTGGCGAATCACCCTCATAGCCAAGTATGGCGAACTTGAAACACCAAAGGAAACTCTATTGAATTCGTAAGTTTCTATTTTACTAGCGTTATCGAACCTATATAAAATGCGTTGAAAGGCGTGATGTTTAGAGTCGAGTTTTAATTGAAAATACATCTTCTCAATGTCAGCTGCTACAGCGATGGAGAACATGCGTAAAGTTATGAGTAAGTCAAATATGTTACTTTGTAAATTAGGCCCAATATATAAAATGTCATTTAGAGATTTACCAGATGAAGTTTTACAACTAGCATCAAGAACTATGCGTATTTTATCGCCCCGATAAACAGCATGATGCGGAATATAATAGTGCGGAATTTCAAGAGAGGGATTATCAACTTTTGACAGATATCCTTGATCTATGTAGTCTTGAATAGTGGCGTTATAATTTTTACGAATATCAGGATGCGAATCTAATTTCTTTTCTAAATTAATGAGACGTCGGTGAGCAATAGCGTGAGAATTTCCTAATTCAGAATATGGAGTTTTAAACGGTAACTGTACAGTATATCTGCCAGTATCATCGCGTGATTGCGTAGCGTTAAAGATAAGGTCACAGGCCTGATCATCAGGGCTCATGTGAACTTTATCAGGGACGTTTTCTAATTCCCAAAAGCGTTGAGTGAGAGTTTCAAGTGAGTTAGATGCGGTAGCGCAAAAAAAAGATTTATTATTATAGGTTTTATTATTTTTAAAGATAGGAGTGCGAGTATTTAAGCTGTTGTTACAATCTGCCCTACCCATGGCAATGTAACCTAGTGTAGTCTGTACAGCGACGACCGATGAGCCGGGTAATGTAACCTTTCCACTGCCCAATAGGAACGGGAATAACTCGTTGCCAATTAGACAATCGATCTCAGCCGGTAAATGGAATGCATCATCAGCCATAGGTAAGTTGCGTAAATGAATTAATTTTGACGTATCTATAGGTAGACTAGGTAAGCCGTCGGTAATATTTTCTATTACGCGAGCATGAATAATATACGAGCAGCGTGAATCAAAGCGGGAAAATATTTTAAATGTCGTAAATCCAATAGAAGACACTTTAGATTGGCCTATACCAAGAATGGTTGAGTTATCAGGATTAATGACCAAATTAAGGCGTTCACAACACGATTTTGTGATAAAATTACTCATTGAACCTGTATCTAGAAACACGCGAATCTTATTTGAATTATTATTTGTATAAACGTATATAGAAGCAGTAGGTAACAAAACTGTAGTACTATAACTATCAATATTACAAGTAGAAGCGGTCATTGATAACGCGAGATCATTTAAATTTTGACGCGCAAACTTATCAGCGGCGGCGGCGCCCGACGGAACGTTCGACTCGATCGCGGCAGGCAGAGCGGTAGAGAGGGGAGAGGCGCGGGGCGCGGCGCTTGCGGGCGGTGGCGGCACGGACGAGACAAGGGGCGCGGGCTGCGTGTTTTTACACCGATGGTTCAGCGGCTGTGCGTTAGGTTCGACTTCCGATCGCGGGGACATCTGTTTGGTTTTGAAATTATTATGAAAGTTTTCTATATGTAAGAGTGTGTGATGTTTGCGTTGACATTTGGAACAAGTATTTATTGATTTACAGAATTTAGTATCGTGAAATCCTAGGCAATTACGACAGAAACGATGTTTATTTACTAATTCAAATCTAGCACGCGGGTCTTGATTAACAAAATATGAACATTTATATAGAGGATGCGAGTTAGGATCATTACAGATTTTACATGAGCGTATTTGTATTGCGGGTGAATGAGTATTTGCGACGAATGCTTGAGTTGGTTTAGAGTTTGATGTTTTATTATTATAATAATTATTTGAGGAGCGTTGAGTAAAGAAAGGTTTTGTATTTGAGCTAGGATTGCGGAGCGTTTGTATTTTACTTTGTTCCTTAAGAAATTTAGAAAGATGAACGAATGTAGGTATTTGAATGTGTCTATGCGATTGCTCGAACAAGTTCACTACCTCCTTATCGAGTTTAGTAAGTGCGACGTGGGTAATAATAAAATCTGAGAGATCGTCAATATTTAAACGGCGTAAAGCGGCTTCTGCTGAGTAAAATTGTCCGAGAAATGTATCAATAGATTGATTTGGTTTATAGTTAATTATTTGTTGTACGTAAATAGAAGCTTGTACTCGAATATCTTGGTATTTTTCTAATAGAGAATTCCAAATATAAGATAATTATTAGCGGTAGGTGTAATACCTGAACAAACGGTTAATGCTTTGCCGGACAAAGAACCTATTAAATATTGAACTTTTTCGGCGTCTGAGAGATGCAGATTATCATGGATTAGACTTCTAAAATTCTCGTAAAATGGCGACCAATTATATGGTGAACCATCAAACGAAACTAACTTGAGAGGTGGTAACTTGCGGTTTAACAAATCATATTTATGAGAATTATCTGAAGTGTTTTGATTAGAATAATTTTGTGTGAGCGTGGATGCTGTATGTTTTACGTAACAATACAGTTCGTCAAAAGATTGTAAGGCGGCGTAGTTCGGTTTTGTGGATGGATCATTTTCTAATCGAGCCATAACACACGAGTCCAGAGTATCCATGAAATTTGATCGTATAATATCTACCGATTGAATGCGTGCTAGAAATTGCGATTGAAATGTTGGATCGGAAACCTTTAGGCTAAGATCGTATATATTCTGCATAATCTGGTATAGATTCTCCATCTTAGCTTCGAGAAAAGAAAGTTTTGAATCAACCTCGTGTTCATCGTCACTGGCTGTCTTCTTTTTTAACCGACTTACCAAAAAAGGAGGAGGTTCTATGTTCGACATTATGTATGTTTTTTTTTTTTTTTTTTATGTATGTTCACCGATATCTCCGTCAATTGTGGACCGATTTTGAAAATTCTTTTTTTGTTTGAAAGAGTATATTCCGAAATTGGTCCCATTTTAATTTGGTGAAGATCTGATGAAGAACTTCGGAGATATACAACAGAACTCTTCAATAAATAAAGGCAAATCTCTCGGGATTGCTGCTGGCAATCGCTGTCTATTTATTGTTTATACCATTTCGTAACATAACATCACGCCAGTACGCTCGAAAGGGGTATGCAGGTCTCTCATTTAACCGGTTATATTCAAGTTTCATGTTATTCGGGTAATCTATTCTGTCGTTATAGGTACTTACTTAACTACTTCCCTATTAGGTAGGTACAACTATAAACCGGCCAAGTGCGAGTCGGACTCGCGCACGAAGGGTTCCGTACCATTACCGCAAGTAACGGCAAAAAAATCATGTGTGACGTACGTTTGTTGTATGGGAGCCCCACATAAAAAAATATTTTATTCTGTTTTTAGTATTTGTCATAGCAATTGAAATACACCATCTGTGAAAATTTCAACTGTCTAACTACCACGGTTCATGAGATACAGCCTGGTGACAGACAGACAGACAGACAGACAGACGGACCGCGGAGTTAAAGTAATAGGGTCCCATTTTTACCCTTTGGGTACGGAACCCTAAAAAGTGAAAAATAAAAAACTTTTTTGAAAAAAATACTACCGACTTCCAAGTAAGAAAACTAGAAAGTGAAAAATAACTTTATTTTTGGAAGTCGGTGTCCATAACTTAAAAATTTGGTACCTACCACAGACACCGACTTCCAAAAATAAAGTTATTTTTCACTTTCTAGTTTTCTTTTGGTTTTTTATTGGTTGTCTTGTTGACGCCATTTTGAGAGTAGGTATCTAGTAATAATATTACGTGCGTGGATGCTTTAAATGTTTTTAAATGCGGGGGATTAAGCGTAAAATATATATGCGGATATCAAAATATGAATACACAAATAATTAAATAGCGAAAAGAGTGTGCGTTGGATGCGATTAAGCGAGTTTGTTTGCGGATGCGGTGCACTTGGCGATTTACACGAAATGCGACAATGGCTGCCGTAATTTCGAAATAATAATTGAGTGAGGAAGCGTTTGCGTATTGTGTGTGGTTAGATGAGTGATTGAGAGAGTTTATTATGTTTTTTATTCGGCGAGAGGGACCAGGACTTGTGGGCGCAGCGGGAAAAAAGGCAGATAGGTAGGTACTTACAGGTGTAGGAATGGAGCTTTGGTTATGAGTGTCCTTCGATAGTTTTAGCAGTGGAGTTTTCACTATAGTTGAATGCTGGTAAGCCACCCACAGAGTCTGTTTTTCACACACAACACTTTTACTTGAGTTTTCTTTGAGAGCGGGCGCAACGGGCGCGCATACGCGTTTCCGGAGTTGCGACTTATTTACAACTGATGAGCGGAATGACCGGATGACCGGAACTAGGAAGTAGGAATGGGAGTGCGCGGGAGTTAAAGGATTGGTCCTCGCGTATTAGATTGAATGATGTGAAAAGAGTGAAGTGTTGCTATTGTAATAATTTTGAATGCGTGAGTAAGTGTTTATAATATTTAATTTCTATTTTTAATGTGGCGCAGACAGCTATGGCTGTTGTTTCGCGTTGGAATCCTTGCTACATAGTTTATACGGTCCTTAGGTATGGGGCATTTAATTACTTCCCCTATCCTTGCAATGACGTCAAACAAGTTCTCCGAGTTCGATTCAGGTACATTCTTGATCTCAATATTGTTCATCCTGGATCTCTGTTCATTATCACGACACTGAAGTTCTAGGCTCCTACAGCGCTCTTGCAATGTGGCAATGTCATCTTTGGACTTCTTTAAGCTGTCTATCTCCTGTTCCAGTCCGGAAACTTTGCCTGTGAGATATCTTACAGAGCCGTGCACAAATTCTAGAGACTCCTTCATCTCTGCAATGGAGTTTGTGACGTCAGTGAAGTCTGCTCTCATAGATTTAAGTTCCGCCAACTCCTTGTTAATTTGCCTTAAATCCTCCATCAACATCGGCAGTGACTCCATTTGCACGGACAATCTCTTCAATTCAGAGAGAACACTCTCCAAATCGGTTCCCGTTGATGACCCGACCCGAGGACTCGCTGCCAGGGCTTTACAAGAATTGCACCTCCACGTCAGTTTCCGATCTCCGAGCTTTCTCCATCCAGTCTCAGTGATGCCAGCGCACGGAAAGTCATACTGGCCCTTACAAGCCGTACATCTGACTCCGTCGTTGACTTGGTTGTCGCAACTCTTGCACTTGAACATCGTATTTCAAGAAAGATAAAAACTTTGAGAAACTTAGTCGAACAATGAGTACTTAACGAGCGAGCGTAGAGCGTATATGTGCGCACGATTTCGCTGTCTACCGTCGAGTGACTATTACAGAGTTATGTTGTATATCTCCTGTAAAATAGAACCCTGAAGCCGTAGATGACTGCTGGACTATTGCGATGTATACACAACCGAAATAACATGCAACGGAGACTGAGACTTGACCCGCTCAATGAGGTACTAAAAATTACCTACCAAAGGTACCGGAATTATTGCAACTGCATCATAAAAAAACAAAAAAAAGTTAATTAAAAAAATCAAAAAACCCGACTGCTTGAAAAGCGAACTCAAAAGACGTAAACAAGGAGAAAATCATGCTGTGCTGTCGGAGGATACATCTTCGCGAGCTGGCTGACCAAAACCAGACGTATCCTCCGACTGCACAGCATGATTTTCTCCTTGTTTACGTCTTTTGAGTTCGCTTTTCAAGCAGTCGGGTTTTTTGATTTTTTTAATTAACTTTTTTTATTTATAACTTTTTAGTTATTATTTTTTTCGAATTAGGTACGTTTAAACATATCAGTGTTATATATTTTTGAAATCACCTCTTAAAATCCTTTATTTTGATACCCCACACGAAAGGTTTGGAAGAAAAAAAAATTTGGGCCCCCACAATATGGCTCCCAAAAACCGCTATTTTTCTATTTTCCAATTTTCATGTAGCCAGTGACACTCGCGGGATTAAGACGAATCGATTGACGTAAGAACCATCAAAATCGGCCCACGCGTTTGGTCTCTAGAACGCCACATAGGAACAAACATACATACATACATACATACATACATACATACTTACATACATACATACTTACATACATACATACTTACATACATACATACTTACATACATACATACTTACATACATACATAGACTGATAAACACATTACCCTCCTTCGGCAGTCGGGTAAAAACGAAAACATGACAGAGACCAACTTGCTAAAGCACAAAAAAATCCTAAAAAAACGTGGCAAATCATTAACAAAATTACACAGCGAAAACCTAAAAAACAAATAACTTGGATCTCTTGGAACTATCTAATACCCCACAGAACTCTATTAACAAAGTGAATAGCTTTCTCTCTAACATAGGAAAGGGGAATGCATTGCGTCTTTATGTTATTAAGGGTGGCGCATGACCTCTATTGGGACGAGAGTGGATGCGCATTCTAAAAATAACTCAAATTACGCTCAATGAAATAGTAGATGAGGACTTAGTAACACAATTGCGTATTGAATTCCCAGAAGTGTTTTGTGATAAGTTAGGAACGTGTAAACAATCCATCCGACTACAGCTCGCAGATAACGAACCTGTTTACGTGCGAGCGAGACCTATGCCGTTGGCCTTAGATAAAGTTTATCTAAGCCGTTGGCACTCCGCGTGAGAGCTGAGAGGGAATTAGAACGTTTAGAGGCAGACGGCACATTCTATCGCGTAGATTACTCTGATTTTGGAACTCCAATCGTTCCTGTCGTAAAAGCAAATGATGATATACGTATCTGTGGTGACTATAAGGTCACAATCAATCCCAAATTAAAACGAGATTATTATCCATTACCGCGAATAGAAGAATTATTTGCAAACCTTAGCGGTGGAGATAAATTTACAAAAATTGATTTGCGTCATGCTTATGAACAATGTTTTTTGTCCGATGATTCGCAAGCCTATACGGCGATAACAACACACATGGGTACGTATGTGTATAGACGCACACCGTACGGTTTATCGTGCGTCCCTGAGAAATTTCAAAAGATTATGGAGGAAACTCTGCGCGGGGTGCCCGGGTGCGTGGTATTTTTAGATGACATATGTGTTACAGGCTCAAACAAGTTAGAACATATAAAAAATCTGCGAGCTGTACTTTAAAGATTACGTAATGCGGGTCTTACTGTCAAGCTAAGTAAATGTCGATTTTTACAGGACAGTGTAAAATATTTAGGCTTCATAATTAATAAAGGTGGCTTACGGCCAGATCCAGAGAAACTAGAGGCCATTTCCAGCGCACCGAGACCTAAAAACGTAACTCAACTTAAAAGTTGCCTGGGTATGCTAAATTATTATGGGCGATTCATCCCACATTTGAGCACCTTATTACAGTCAATGCATAATTTGCTAAAAAAGAGGTCTGCTGGAATTGGGACTCTAAGTGTGAAAAGGCCTTTTCGGAAGCAAAGCAAAACCTCCTGAGTGAACGTGTACTGGCACACTACGAGGAGGGACGCGAGCTAGTGTTATCGGTAGATAGCAGCGCGTACGGCCTGGGCGCAGTGCTCGCTCATCGGTACGGGGACGGCAGCGAGCGGCCCGTCAGCTGTGTGTCGCGAACGCTTAGTGCGCCCGAGCGCAACTACAGTCAATTAGACAAGGAGGCACTGGCTATTTTGTTTGGGGTCATAAAACACCACCAATACTTGTTTGGTAGGCGATTTATACTGCGTACTGATCATCAACCACTGACGCATATTTTTGGGGAAAAGGGCGCCATTCCGCAAACGGCAGCCAGTCGTTTACAAAGATGGGCGGCGCGCCTGGCCGCGTATGATTTCCGTATAAAATTCGTGCGATCAGTGGACAACGGTCCGGCTGATGCTTTGTCCAGATTACTGTTACCTCAGGAGGGTCGCTTTGCGGACACAAGCACCGTGGATTATTTAAATCTAGTTGAGGCGTCACTGCCTGTTTCTTATAAGGATATTGCAAAAGAGACGGAACGCGATGTGTTTTTAAGTAAGATTAAAGGTTATGTACTGTTTGGGTGGCCGTTGGCCCCGAGCTGCGATGCGGAAAAGCCTTATTTTTCCAGGAAACAAGATTTTGTGGTAGACCAGGGCTGTATTATTTACAAATACAGAATAGTAGTGCCTGCTGCCTTACAAAAGAAAATTTTAGAGGAAATGCATGAAGGTCATTTAGGCATAAGTAAAATGAAAAGTTTATCGCGAAACTATATCTATTGGGCGAATTTAGATAAGGATATAGAGGACTTATGTAAATCGTGCGCCGCGTGCCGCATAGTTCGCGATGCGCCACCGCACGCGCAGTTACATCCTTGGGAGTTCCCGCTGCATCCGTGGCAGCGCGTACATGCCGACTTCGCGGATTGTGGAGGCATTCGATATTTAGTGATAGTGGACGCGCATTCTAAGTGGATTGAGGCGTTACCAATGAAAGGTACAAATGCAGCTGCAACAATTAAAGTCTTGAGAAGTGTTTTCGCGCGTTTCGGATTACCATCGCAGCTCGTGACCGATAACGGACCACCATTTACGTCTTATGAATTCAAAATATTCTGTGAGAATTTTTTTATAAAACATACAACGTCGGCTCCTTACAGACCGCAGGGAAATGGCGCTTCGGAAAACGCAGTTAAAACTGTAAAAAAGGCGATCAAGAGAGCGTTGTACGAAAATGACGATGTAAATGCGGCTCTCTGTAAATTCCTTTTACAATATCGCAACTGCGAACACGCGACGACCGGGGTATCACCCGCAGTGGCGCTGCAGGGGCGGCGACTGCGCAGCCGGCTGGACGCACTGCGGCCGGACGTGGCGGCCACTGTGCGCGCCAAGCAAGAGCGACAAGTCGCCCGCATCTCAGGCACTGATAGGAATTTTGATGTGGGGGACTCGGTTTTAGCCCGCGATTATACGACAAGGGGGGACAAATGGACCGAAGCTACAGTGGTTAAAAAGACTGGCCCCGTATCATAGAAAGTTTAGTACCTCACCCAGGTAGAATGGCGGCGTCATGCCGATCAAATTATCCCGATAAATATTAAAAAGAGTAGGTACTCTCTATCACGAATGAGCGGGGTAGCCGTGGACGAACAAAATCTATCTTCTGGAGGAATGGTCGATAAGGGAGCCGACGAGGATATGTTCGAGGATGCAACAGGTGGTGACGGGGAGGTGGCGAAGGCGCCACTAATAGAAACACGAACAGCACCAGAGGCTGAATCAGAAAAGCGTTCACCTCGTACATCACAACCGACACCACCTGGTGAATCTGCCCGAGCACTGCGTGCGTTCAATCGGGCTAAACGTTTTAATGATTAAGCAACATAAGTTTGTTAATTTGTTTAAGTTACAGTTAAATTAGTAAGTGGTAACGGTCTTGGCGAGGAGAGATGTGACGACCGGAAACATAGGTATAAGCATAGAGTCTGGCCAACGAAAGCGTGATCTGGGGTATTTTCAAAGTTGGGGTATGGCAACATTAATAAGCTGTCAAATTCTGTGATTGTATGACTTGGTAATCTTGATCCATGTTGGCTGATTGTTATATTTTTACGATATGATGATACCTTTTCTTATGTTTATGTTTCAATGTTCCTCATTTGGCCGAATAACAGCAGAAGACTGGAAAAATTGACGGACCATGTAATAAATGTGGAAAATAAATATAAACAAAGAGATCACATAACAGAAGAAGTATTGGAAAAAATTATATAAGTGTAGATGATGATTCAGATACAGATGAATACTTAGAGGTTGAATTTTTGGACTATGATTTTGAGTATGATAATTAAGTAATTAATAAATTAAATGTTAAGTGGGTTAATATTATGTACATACTAATAAATAAATCTACACACTCGTTTTTTAACTCACATCCATGACAGTCACGGCTCCGTCACACTTCACCAAACGGAGCCAATAAATCAATTATAATCAATACAAATAATACAAGTATCAAAACTTTTAACTAGAGGTATAGTTGGTGATACCACACTAGGATTTTTTGAATTTGCCGCGTTTTTCAGATCACACTTTCGTTGGCCAGACTCTAGTAATATTACACTCGTATACAGTGCCGGGTACTGTGGCCCGAATAAACAGTTTGTCGCTAACCACCGCCTTTTATTGACGTTCCAAGTACCATATGGCATCACTGGCAACACACACTGGTCATAGACTTCGTCTTTAGACACTGTGGTACATTGGATGAAAAGATACCGCCCAACTTCCCAAACGCTGCCCAGCCTTATCGGATTCGATCGACATGACATATTTCTCGAAGTTTGACTTACCTAACTGGACCGTTTGACCCAGGTAGACTTAATCGTCTACAATTTCGAGTGCAGATTCTCTGATCTTGATAGGAGTGGGTGTTACATGGGCATTAAACATGATCTTTGTTTTGTCCATGTTCATTTTAAGACCCACTCTTTAGGAAGCTCTCAAAAAATTATTGAGCATTGCACTGAGGTCCTTCACAGTTACAGTCATGACTATATCGTCGAGAAATCGAAGATGAGTGATGTACTCGCTATTTACGTTGATGCTTAGGCCTCTCCAGCCAAGAACCTGGAAGACATCCTCCAGTGCAGCGGTGAACAGTTTCTGAGATTTTACGTCTCCCTACGCCTGTCTTAAACCTCGCTGCAGAAGGATAGGTTTCGAGGTCTAATGCTGAAGTTAGACTGAAATGATAGCCTTTTTGTACAGACATTAAAGGCGCAGGCGTAACGCTTTTTGTATACGTAGCGTTGTAGCTCAGACATTAAAGGCGCAGGCGTAACGCTTTTTGTATACGTAGCGTTGTAGCTTTCAATAGGTTGGTTGGGCGCACGGTTGGCGCAGTGGTTGAGCGATTGACTGCTGCGCTGCGTGTCGTGGGTTCGATTCCCGCACGGAACAAAAATTTGTATGACCTACAGATAGTTGTTCTGGCTCTGGGTGTTGTGTATGTGAGTTTGTATGTTTGTAAACGCACCCACGATACAGGAAGAAATTCCTAGTGTGGGGCAACGTTTTTTACACTTAGGAAACCTGTGCACAATCAATATTAGATTAATAATAACAAATAGCAAATAAAGTGTCTGTCTGTCTGTCTGTCTGTCTGTCTGTCTGTCTGTCTGTCTGTCTGTCTGTCTGTCTGTCTGTCTGTCTGTCTGTCTGTCTGTCTGTCTGTCTGTCTGTCTGTCTGTCTGTCTGTCTGTCTGTCTGTCTGTCTGTCTGTCTGTCTGTCTGTCTGTCTGTCTGTCTGTCTGTCTGTCTGTCTGTCTGTCTGTCTGTCTGTCTGTCTGTCTGTCTGTCTGTCTGTCTGTCTGTCTGTCTGTCTGTCTGTCTGTCTGTCTGTCTGTCTGTCTGTCTGTCTGTCTGTCTGTCTGTCTGTCTGTCTGTCTGTCTGTCTGTCTGTCTGTCTGTCTGTCTGTCTGTCTGTCTGTCTGTCTGTCTGTCTGTCTGTCTGTCTGTCTGTCTGTCTGTCTGTCTGTCTGTCTGTCTGTCTGTCTGTCTGTCTGTCTGTCTGTCTGTCTGTCTGTCTGTCTGTCTGTCTGTCTGTCTGTCTGTCTGTCTGTCTGTCTGTCTGTCTGTCTGTCTGTCTGTCTGTCTGTCTGTCTGTCTGTCTGTCTGTCTGTCTGTCTGTCTGTCTGTCTGTCTGTCTGTCTGTCTGTCTGTCTGTCTGTCTGTCTGTCTGTCTGTCTGTCTGTCTGTCTGTCTGTCTGTCTGTCTGTCTGTCTGTCTGTCTGTCTGTCTGTCTGTCTGTCTGTCTGTCTGTCTGTCTGTCTGTCTGTCTGTCTGTCTGTCTGTCTGTCTGTCTGTCTGTCTGTCTGTCTGTCTGTCTGTCTGTCTGTCTGTCTGTCTGTCTGTCTGTCTGTCTGTCTGTCTGTCTGTCTGTCTGTCTGTCTGTCTGTCTGTCTGTCTGTCTGTCTGTCTGTCTGTCTGTCTGTCTGTCTGTCTGTCTGTCTGTCTGTCTGTCTGTCTGTCTGTCTGTCTGTCTGTCTGTCTGTCTGTCTGTCTGTCTGTCTGTCTGTCTGTCTGTCTGTCTGTCTGTCTGTCTGTCTGTCTGTCTGTCTGTCTGTCTGTCTGTCTGTCTGTCTGTCTGTCTGTCTGTCTGTCTGTCTGTCTGTCTGTCTGTCTGTCTGTCTGTCTGTCTGTCTGTCTGTCTGTCTGTCTGTCTGTCTGTCTGTCTGTCTGTCTGTCTGTCTGTCTGTCTGTCTGTCTGTCTGTCTGTCTGTCTGTCTGTCTGTCTGTCTGTCTGTCTGTCTGTCTGTCTGTCTGTCTGTCTGTCTGTCTGTCTGTCTGTCTGTCTGTCTGTCTGTCTGTCTGTCTGTCTGTCTGTCTGTCTGTCTGTCTGTCTGTCTGTCTGTCTGTCTGTCTGTCTGTCTGTCTGTCTGTCTGTCTGTCTGTCTGTCTGTCTGTCTGTCTGTCTGTCTGTCTGTCTGTCTGTCTGTCTGTCTGTCTGTCTGTCTGTCTGTCTGTCTGTCTGTCTGTCTGTCTGTCTGTCTGTCTGTCTGTCTGTCTGTCTGTCTGTCTGTCTGTCTGTCTGTCTGTCTGTCTGTCTGTCTGTCTGTCTGTCTGTCTGTCTGTCTGTCTGTCTGTCTGTCTGTCTGTCTGTCTGTCTGTCTGTCTGTCTGTCTGTCTGTCTGTCTGTCTGTCTGTCTGTCTGTCTGTCTGTCTGTCTGTCTGTCTGTCTGTCTGTCTGTCTGTCTGTCTGTCTGTCTGTCTGTCTGTCTGTCTGTCTGTCTGTCTGTCTGTCTGTCTGTCTGTCTGTCTGTCTGTCTGTCTGTCTGTCTGTCTGTCTGTCTGTCTGTCTGTCTGTCTGTCTGTCTGTCTGTCTGTCTGTCTGTCTGTCTGTCTGTCTGTCTGTCTGTCTGTCTGTCTGTCTGTCTGTCTGTCTGTCTGTCTGTCTGTCTGTCTGTCTGTCTGTCTGTCTGTCTGTCTGTCTGTCTGTCTGTCTGTCTGTCTGTCTGTCTGTCTGTCTGTCTGTCTGTCTGTCTGTCTGTCTGTCTGTCTGTCTGTCTGTCTGTCTGTCTGTCTGTCTGTCTGTCTGTCTGTCTGTCTGTCTGTCTGTCTGTCTGTCTGTCTGTCTGTCTGTCTGTCTGTCTGTCTGTCTGTCTGTCTGTCTGTCTGTCTGTCTGTCTGTCTGTCTGTCTGTCTGTCTGTCTGTCTGTCTGTCTGTCTGTCTGTCTGTCTGTCTGTCTGTCTGTCTGTCTGTCTGTCTGTCTGTCTGTCTGTCTGTCTGTCTGTCTGTCTGTCTGTCTGTCTGTCTGTCTGTCTGTCTGTCTGTCTGTCTGTCTGTCTGTCTGTCTGTCTGTCTGTCTGTCTGTCTGTCTGTCTGTCTGTCTGTCTGTCTGTCTGTCTGTCTGTCTGTCTGTCTGTCTGTCTGTCTGTCTGTCTGTCTGTCTGTCTGTCTGTCTGTCTGTCTGTCTGTCTGTCTGTCTGTCTGTCTGTCTGTCTGTCTGTCTGTCTGTCTGTCTGTCTGTCTGTCTGTCTGTCTGTCTGTCTGTCTGTCTGTCTGTCTGTCTGTCTGTCTGTCTGTCTGTCTGTCTGTCTGTCTGTCTGTCTGTCTGTCTGTCTGTCTGTCTGTCTGTCTGTCTGTCTGTCTGTCTGTCTGTCTGTCTGTCTGTCTGTCTGTCTGTCTGTCTGTCTGTCTGTCTGTCTGTCTGTCTGTCTGTCTGTCTGTCTGTCTGTCTGTCTGTCTGTCTGTCTGTCTGTCTGTCTGTCTGTCTGTCTGTCTGTCTGTCTGTCTGTCTGTCTGTCTGTCTGTCTGTCTGTCTGTCTGTCTGTCTGTCTGTCTGTCTGTCTGTCTGTCTGTCTGTCTGTCTGTCTGTCTGTCTGTCTGTCTGTCTGTCTGTCTGTCTGTCTGTCTGTCTGTCTGTCTGTCTGTCTGTCTGTCTGTCTGTCTGTCTGTCTGTCTGTCTGTCTGTCTGTCTGTCTGTCTGTCTGTCTGTCTGTCTGTCTGTCTGTCTGTCTGTCTGTCTGTCTGTCTGTCTGTCTGTCTGTCTGTCTGTCTGTCTGTCTGTCTGTCTGTCTGTCTGTCTGTCTGTCTGTCTGTCTGTCTGTCTGTCTGTCTGTCTGTCTGTCTGTCTGTCTGTCTGTCTGTCTGTCTGTCTGTCTGTCTGTCTGTCTGTCTGTCTGTCTGTCTGTCTGTCTGTCTGTCTGTCTGTCTGTCTGTCTGTCTGTCTGTCTGTCTGTCTGTCTGTCTGTCTGTCTGTCTGTCTGTCTGTCTGTCTGTCTGTCTGTCTGTCTGTCTGTCTGTCTGTCTGTCTGTCTGTCTGTCTGTCTGTCTGTCTGTCTGTCTGTCTGTCTGTCTGTCTGTCTGTCTGTCTGTCTGTCTGTCTGTCTGTCTGTCTGTCTGTCTGTCTGTCTGTCTGTCTGTCTGTCTGTCTGTCTGTCTGTCTGTCTGTCTGTCTGTCTGTCTGTCTGTCTGTCTGTCTGTCTGTCTGTCTGTCTGTCTGTCTGTCTGTCTGTCTGTCTGTCTGTCTGTCTGTCTGTCTGTCTGTCTGTCTGTCTGTCTGTCTGTCTGTCTGTCTGTCTGTCTGTCTGTCTGTCTGTCTGTCTGTCTGTCTGTCTGTCTGTCTGTCTGTCTGTCTGTCTGTCTGTCTGTCTGTCTGTCTGTCTGTCTGTCTGTCTGTCTGTCTGTCTGTCTGTCTGTCTGTCTGTCTGTCTGTCTGTCTGTCTGTCTGTCTGTCTGTCTGTCTGTCTGTCTGTCTGTCTGTCTGTCTGTCTGTCTGTCTGTCTGTCTGTCTGTCTGTCTGTCTGTCTGTCTGTCTGTCTGTCTGTCTGTCTGTCTGTCTGTCTGTCTGTCTGTCTGTCTGTCTGTCTGTCTGTCTGTCTGTCTGTCTGTCTGTCTGTCTGTCTGTCTGTCTGTCTGTCTGTCTGTCTGTCTGTCTGTCTGTCTGTCTGTCTGTCTGTCTGTCTGTCTGTCTGTCTGTCTGTCTGTCTGTCTGTCTGTCTGTCTGTCTGTCTGTCTGTCTGTCTGTCTGTCTGTCTGTCTGTCTGTCTGTCTGTCTGTCTGTCTGTCTGTCTGTCTGTCTGTCTGTCTGTCTGTCTGTCTGTCTGTCTGTCTGTCTGTCTGTCTGTCTGTCTGTCTGTCTGTCTGTCTGTCTGTCTGTCTGTCTGTCTGTCTGTCTGTCTGTCTGTCTGTCTGTCTGTCTGTCTGTCTGTCTGTCTGTCTGTCTGTCTGTCTGTCTGTCTGTCTGTCTGTCTGTCTGTCTGTCTGTCTGTCTGTCTGTCTGTCTGTCTGTCTGTCTGTCTGTCTGTCTGTCTGTCTGTCTGTCTGTCTGTCTGTCTGTCTGTCTGTCTGTCTGTCTGTCTGTCTGTCTGTCTGTCTGTCTGTCTGTCTGTCTGTCTGTCTGTCTGTCTGTCTGTCTGTCTGTCTGTCTGTCTGTCTGTCTGTCTGTCTGTCTGTCTGTCTGTCACCAGGCTGTATCTCATGAACCGTGATAGTTAGACAGTTGAAATTTTCACAGATGATGTATTCCTGTTGCCGCTATAACAACAAATACTAAAAACAGTATAAAATTAATATTTAAGGGGGGCTCCCATACAACAAACGTGATATTTTTGCCGTTTTTTGCTCGATATTAATAACGGCAGAAGGTAGACGCTTGAAATATTCACAGAATATTTAGTTGTATATTCTCTTCAAAAAATAATAATTATTAAATTAAAATAAAATAAATTAAGGGGGGCTCCCATACAACAAACGTGATTTTTTTGCAGTGTTTTGCGATAATGGTACGGAACCCTTCGTGTGCGAGTCCGACTCGCACTTGGCCGGTTTTTTCATGATATCCAGACTCCCAAAGGTCTGTTTATAAATTTTCACGCGTTCGTTTTCGTTCTAAATCATCATCCATTTCGCTACAAATTTGCAAAAGTGTGTATTCGTACACGTACTAGCTTCTTACTGCTCATAACAGCATCTATCTGTTTCGCATGTGTTTTCGGTTGATATAGCACGCATTTTAACCCCGCGCACAAAATAGTTCGTCGACTAGTGTAACCTTAACTTAGTTTTTTTTTTTATATTTTTGCACCGTGAATTTAGTTTTTTATTTATTTTTTTGGTTTTCTTGCAATGACAAGAATATTTACTTTTTAAAGTATTATACTATTTTATTTTAATTATTGTGAATAGAATAGAATAGAATACTCTTTATTATGTACACCATATAAGTTACAGAAATTATAGACGAAGAAAATATTACACTGGGTGACACAATGGGCGGCCTTATCGCTAAAAGCGATCTTTTCAAGACAACCTTTGGATGGATTTTAAAAATGTAAGGAAATACAGTACTGTAGGTGAATGTGAAGACTATGTGGATCATTCTTTTTTATTTTGATTTAATTTATTTTAGTTAGTTTTTAATCATGGTCTGGCAGTTTGAGTAGTTTATGCGGCCTACCCAAATGTTTTTTCTTTGGTATTGTTCGTCGAATCATTGAGTTCCTTAAATTCTTAGTTGAGCTGCACGGTTATTGACAAATGCGTGCACTGACTGGACAGGTCCACTCAATCTGCATGATTCTTTCCTCAAAAGACCATTTCAGACATCAGTCTACATGGTCTTCACATGATCTAACCAAGATTTTGTCTCAACTTTAAAAGAGACTGTGACCTCTGAGTTTGTTTCGGCGTTTCTTCTCAGAGTAGTCAGATAGGAAACGCCGACCTGATCTAGTTTTTAGGGTCCCGTACCCAAAGGGTAAAAACGGGACCCTATTACTGAGACTTCGCTGTCCGTCTGTCTGTCTGTCTGTCTGTCTGTCACCAGGCTGTATCTCATGAACCGTGATAGTTAGACAGTTGAAATTTTCACAGATGATGTATTCCTGTTGCCGCTATAACAACAAATACTAAAAACAGTATAAAATAAATATTTAAGGGGGGCTCCCATACAACAAATGTGATATTTTTGCCGTTTTTTGCTCGATATTAATAACGGCAACAGGTAGACGCTTGAAATATTCACAGAATATTTAGTTGTATATTCTCTTCAAAAAATAATAATTATTAAATTAAAATAAAATAAATTAAGGGGGGCTCCCATACAACAAACGTGATTTTTTTGCAGTGTTTTGCGATAATGGTACGGAACCCTTCGTGTGCGAGTCCGACTCGCACTTGGCCGGTTTTTATAAAATATGATCGACATGTAAAAGTGTTTGTACAAACCAACTTACAGAAATAAAATCATTTATCATTTAATAGTCTAGATTTCCACCCCAGTGACGTGAGGCCGCATTACAGCAGCTGGCACGTAGTACACGTGTACCATCGGTCTGTAGTATTATATGATCTGTGTATCGGTCCTAGAACGTGCAGCGGTTCCAGCCTGCTTTGTGTACGCTCCAGCATGTCTTACCCAATCCTGAGGCAGCGGACAGTGCTGTGCCTAAGTGCTTCTGCCATTGAGCGAGACATTCTTTCAAAAGTACTAAACGTGCGCTTTAGGAAATAGCTCTTTTTCGGCCTACTCATGCTTTACTAAGACAATGCCAAACTTTTGCAAGCGTACCGTAGACTCAGTCTGTAACAGACCTCATCCCGATCGGTATTTAAGTCGTCACTTTACATTTCCTTAATCTGCGTATTTGGTGGATACGCGGGGCGCGCGTACGAGCGGCTCCCATCCAATATCGTGTCTTGCTAAATAGTTTCGATTCAGTTTGGCCTTCAAACGGCTTGCTTTAGTTTTAACAAGACACGTTCATCCTCTTGGCGTCCTTTGGACGAATTCGTTTGAGTTTGCCTACTAGCGGCGTCTACCCCCGCTTCCGAACAATGTGCGACTGTGTACTACGCAAAGTGTTCTGAGCTAGACCTTTTATAGGAAGCAATATTCATCAGGAAGACTTGGTCGGTCTACATCCCTAATTAAGGGTCGGCCTGATTTATACAAATAGTGATTTTTAACGGTTCTGCCTTCCATGAATGGTAAATGTCAACTAAAGTTCAATTATAGTCAAATGAGTTGTTAAATAGGTATAAAATTGTGAGTTAGGGTATGTAAAGTGTGACGGATCTCCGCCGTTTCCCTAAGGCTAAGTGCTGACAAATATCTGGCATGCTTGCGGATTAAGAAATAGGCACATAGTTTTGCCAATTAGAATAAATGAGAATATTAGTGAATTAACCCTACCTATGAAATATTATTATTAAGACTCACCCAATAACTCAAGCACACAATATCAATACTAGATTAGACTAAATAATAATTAACTTAATAATTAACACTAACTTGCTTCTACGACAGTTACTACGGTGCATATTAATCACGTGTCCTAATTGAACTATCTGATCGATGTCGCCCAAACCCTACACTCTCACGTCTGTTGCCTACCAAGGTTCCAAAGCTAGTTCTTCCTCTTTCGTCGTCCGAAGGCAAGTGCCGTAGTCTTCGCTTCTTCCATGTGCTCCCTGACTCGCCAGCTACCTGCTAACAGCTTGCCTCCCCGACTTCTTAAAACACCACGAGGTCCTGCTTTTCGATAGGTTATTTTGATTGCCACCTTTGTACAATTTCTTAATTGTTTTAGGATTCAGTTGGATCTGCCGGCCGACCCGACTAAGGCTTATTGTTGCCACATGGCAATTCCTTAGAATTTATTAGGAACGTTAATTGTTAAGTCCCTTTTCTCGTAACTTACAAAACCGCTGGGTTATTTACAAACGCTCAATATCTTTTAATTGTTTTAAATGATTAGAACATTTTGTTGTTAATTACAGTCGAGCTGTCAGGCCATAAATCCCAAACTTAATGTCTTTCTAAAAATAGAACTCACGCCCAAAAGATTCACAAAGCTGCATTTCGTAACTCATAAAACCTTTAAAGCATTTTCGCTAATCTGGAATCGCAAAAAGCAAGGTCCGGAACCTTTCGCATGCTAGTCTGAATCGCACTTGTCCCGGTTTTTTTCACAGCAAATTTTTCTACGGAAATAATTTCTCAAGATTAACTTTTGCGTAAATTCCGCCTGTCTTCAGGAGCTAGTTAAAGGTAAAGCGTAGATTTAGGGAATATTTTTACTAACGCGGCAATTGATGTAGTTAATGTTACACTAGATATTAATAAATAAATAAATATAGCTAAACCAGCCCCTGTTTTAATTTCAAGATATTATATTTCTCTTAAAACTTTGGAGTGTGTGACAAAATTAAAGTACAGGATACTAATTTCTCACTACAGAAAAAAAAAGCCTCGATTCATATTATACCCGACTGCAAAGGAATAATTTTAAATAATACGAATAAAATAACCCTTTTTATTCGTATTATTTAAAATTATTCCTATCGATTGTTTTCAAACGCTTATCTCAAAAAGTGCTGAACTCGGCTGATAGCGGAATCGGCGGCGGCCATGAACCCTATCAACAGATTCGGACGACGAGTAGGTACAAATACGAAAGTATTTAAAGGTACATCATCTTCAGTTCTTGACACAATAACTTCAACAGTGGGACGAAACGGACATCAAGATGTTGAAGACATTTTATTTTCCTTGTTTATCATTCTTGTTAATTGTTATTCGTAAGTATATTTAAAATGTATTATTTAAAAACAGAAACAACCGAAAACATGGCTTTAATTGTGTTTGTTTTTATCGCCTTGCTAATTCAGAGACTAAAATAACTTCAGTTTGTAGTCGCGTTTTAGGCTGTTACAAAATTTACTGTATTATATACATATATTTGTAAAAAATTAGGATTTTCTTATTAGTGACACTATCCGATGGTATAATATTACCTACCTACTGTTTTGTTGATTGTGTTTTCTTTTCCAATATCATCGAGTTCGATTACCGGCTAGGAAATAAGAATACCTATGCCTATGTACCACTATTGTACATGAAGTTTAAATAAATAAATACCGATTGATTTTTCAAAAATGCTATGATATAATGTCACGTATGTATGGCCCGTGATCCCTTTGTGTTATTCGGTGTACCTCAGAGTTTTGGATTTGGCCATTCACGCCCACTTATAAAACCTTCCCTGTGCACTGAATACTAATAAGAATAAGTAATAAACCAATCTTATTTTCTTTTTTTTTGAAACACGATCGAGTGCTAGTTTGTTCCTGACATTTGTGTGAAAAATTATTCAACTTTTTCAAAATAATTTTTTATCATTCAGAGTGTGTTCGATGCGAGCCTGACTACTTTTTCAACCTGGAAGCGGGCGGCTGGCTCAAGCTGCACTCCACGCCCGACACCTGGAAGAAAGCCTTCTTGACATGTCTCAGTGATGGTAACATTTCACTCCTCTTGTATTAAGATTACTAGTAGAGCATGCTCTAGCTTTCCCCTGCGA
The DNA here is from genome assembly GCA_945859665.1 of Anorthoa munda. Lineage (NCBI taxonomy): Eukaryota > Metazoa > Arthropoda > Insecta > Lepidoptera > Noctuidae > Anorthoa > Anorthoa munda. The sequence continues at coordinate 28,593,434 of OX243913.1, read as the reverse complement.
GCTGCTTGCCAAGAGCGGCAAGCTACGTGCCCCGAGTGACGGAGCCTGGATTGCTCACCTCGAAATGATGTTACAGGAGCGGTGATGGCGTCTCCCTTGAACAAAGATCTGGCTAAAGCACTGCAATCAACGGTGACACAATCTGGTGTGAATGGTCACATTTTCCTGGGCACCCATGACTTGTACTCTAAAGGACACTTCGCCTCAGTAGAAGGTTAGTCTAACTTTAGCAAATATTTTAAAATTGATATTCTTATCTACACATATCATAAAATCGTAGCAGAACTCAAAATTATTTATGGGAACGATCCAGATAGGTTAAATATAGTTTCAGAATTATCTGTTTGTCTGTAGGGACGTATGCTATCAACTGGCGCAAAAACGGGTCAGTGCCCACTCAACCCGATTAGACTCAGCCCGAAGAATAATACCAGATGTTTTACTACCAATTCAGTGCTATTTGTACAGTCAGGCAAAGTGATATTTAATTCTAAATAACTTATTAATTTGCTATACATTGAATATTTAATATTTTATTATGATACATAATTTATTCTGGTAATCAGTGATTTCGTATAAAAAACGTAGCTTTATAAAGATAGCTTTAACCGGTTTTCTGGTTCTTACTTTCTTATATTTTAGAAGTTAGAACCTACTTGTTAACCTAATAATTATAATCACGTATAAAGACTTATCCAGTAAAGACCACCGTGCCACTAGCTATAAGATTGTAATGATAATTAACAATAATCTGTGATTTTTACTACAAAGTACAAATCGTATACTATATTAAAAAGGATTAGTACTTACTTGTTTAATTATTGATTTATTTATCCAAACAGTATTTTAAATGTTACATGCTCTGTGGTGCAAGCGTTAAATCAACACTTTTCTGCCTGATTATACATCGACGTTTTTACGCCTATCAAAACAGAAATTTGCAGGTATTATTCTTCGGGATGAAAGGAGATTGCATGTAGCAGAGATGAGAATGTTGAGATGGATGTGCGGCGTGACGAGATTGGATAAAGTGAGAAATGAGTATATTAGAGGCAGTTTGAAAGTGGCGCCAGTGGCAGAAAAGTTGAAAAGAAACCGTTTGTCCTGGTATGGTCATGTGATGAGGAGGGATGAAACGCATATTACTAAAAGAGTTATGAATATAAATGTGGATGGATGGAGAGGGAGAGGAAGGCCAAAGAAAAGATGGATGGACTGTGTGAGGAGTGATATGAAAGAAAAGGGAGTCAGTAATAACATGACGGGGGATAGAACGGTATGGAAGAAGCAAACGTGTTGCGCCGACCCCAAGTAACATGGGATAAGGGCAGGCAGATGATGAATGATTCTTCGGGTTGAGTCTAATCGGGTTGACTGGGCACTGACCCGCAAAAACTACTGATAAAATCAGTATCTCGTATCAGCTTTTACCAAAGTTTTTGATCTAGTCAACATACGGAATGGCTAATAACATATTTGTTAATGTGTTTGATGGTATTTTCCAGGAGTGCCACTGTCAGATATGGATTTAAGATGGGGTTCACGTGGTAACAGAGTGAACCACGTGAACACTGGAGACTGCCTCACTATGTCTGTTAATGGGAGCGCGTATTACTCGTCATGTGAGGAGTCACTACCCTTTATATGCTACAGGAAACTCGATAATCGAACTATGAACGAATGTAATGGTAATGGTGAGTAAATCATTTCTGAGAAATGTTTTTTTAGTAAAACAAAGGTAAATATGTACATACTTAAACACTAAACAAAATTAAGCTATACGTACGGGTTGTAAGTCCGTACACTGATTCGCCTGTTAGTTGGTTGGTGAGAAACACGTCACAGTTAGATCCACTAGTTAAATATATTTCAGTTAAGTAAATTACAGTATAACTTAGATGGAAGGCGACTATTTCTCTCTCTTGGTTTGGATAGCAACACGGCTATAAGATCACTATCTACGTTGGTTGCTTTGTTATGATGTTTTTAACCGACTTATTAACCGACTTACCAAAAAAGGAGGAGGTTCTATGTTCAACATTATGTATGTTTTTTTTTTTTTTTTTTTTTATGTATGTTCACCGATATCTCCGTCAATTGAGGACCGATTTTGAAAATTCTTTTTTTGTTTGAAATAGTATATTTCGAAATTGGTCCCATTTTAATTTGGTGAAGATCTGATGAAGAACTTCGGAGATATACAACAGAACTCTTCAATAAATAAAGGCAAATCTCTCGGGATTGCTGCAATCGCATGTCTGTTTATTGTTTATACCATTTCGTAACATAACATCACGCCAGTACGCTCGAAAGGGGTATGCAGGTCTCTTATTTAACCGGTTATATTCAAGTTTCATGTTATTCGGGTAATCTATTCTGTCGTTATAGGTACTTACTTAACTACTTCCCTATTAGGTAGGTACAACTAAAAACCGGCCGAGTGCGAGTCGGACTCGCGCACGAAGGGTTCCGTACCATTACCGCAAGTAACGGCAAAAAAATCATGTGTCACGTACGTTTGTTGTATGGGAGCCCCACATAAAAAAATATTTTATTCTGTTTTTAGTATTTGTCATAGCGGCAATTGAAATACACCATCTGTGAAAATTTCAACTGTCTAACTATCACGGTTCATGAGATACAGCCTGGTGACAGACAGACAGACAGACAGACAGACGGACCGCGGAGTTAAAGTAATAGGGTCCCGTTTTTACCCTTTGGGTACGGAACCCTAAAAAGTGAAAAATAAAAAACTTTTTTGAAAAAAATACTACCGACTTCCAAGTAAGAAAACTAGAAAGTGAAGTCGGTGTCCATAATTAAAAAATTTGGTCCTACCACAGACACCGACTTTCAAAAATAAAGTTATTTTTCACTTTCTAGTTTTCTTACTTGGAAGTCGGTAGTATTTTTTTCAAAAAAGTTTTTTTTATACGGTCAAATTATGACGCACATCGTTGGCCTAAAGTAGGTTGCAAGTATGCAGATGTACGGTGATGAGACCTTACATATTGGCAACCCCCAAAAGTAGCTGAGTGTAGAAAGAGAGAAATAATCGCCTGTACATAGTTAAGCACACACAGTACAAATTAATCGAAGTTAAACGCAATGTTGTCTTGAGGTTTAGGGTGGCAGTCGTCCGTGACCGCCTGCTGGTTTTCTGGAAGTCTGCTGTTGGCAGGCAGTTGTCCCATAGGTTGAAGCTAGATGTTTTCTTACGTTTGCTCTGTGTTTGTTTCTTGGAAATTTGTTTACTCGTGGATGTGTTTAATCGTTGACCTGGATTATTGTTGTTTCTTTCTGTATTCGATGAGCTGGAATTATTTCTCATGTCAGCATTGTGCAATAAGGTGTGATGCTTCCTATTACATTCTTTGCAAGTTTTTGACGATGCGCAATTTTTGTTGCCATGACTGTATAGGCAGTTTTTACACATGTGTAATTTCGAAAATGTGTAATTCCGTTGAAATGAGTCCATGTTGATGAACTTTGGGCAGTGCATCAACACGTGATTTCCGACACAGTTCAGGCAATGATCGTATGATTTCTTGAACGATTTTTGCCACTCGTAGTTATGCAGTTTTGCAGAATAATGTTTGTTGAACGAACTAGTCTTGAATGCTCTTGCCATCCTTGTTGTAGTTGGTGCATAATGTTTTGATGTTATCAAAACTTGTTGATTGTAGCGCTAGTTTATTCATCTTGATTGTAGACGATAACTTCCTTGTAGTTCACAAAATAGTTTTCTGAACCGGTCTTGAAGATTCTCCTTGTGATTGAAGACTCCTCTAGTAGTTCTAGTTAGTAGTTCTAGTTGTTTGAAGCTCTCCTAGTTGTCGAAGACCCTTCCAGCTGTTTGAAGCTCTCCTAGTTGTCGAAGACCCTTCCAGCTGTTTGAAGCTCTCCTAGTTGTTAAATACACTTCCAGTTGTTTGAAGCTCTCCTAGTTGTCGTAGACACTTCCAATTGTTTGAAGCCCTCCTAGTTGTCGTAGACACTTCCAGTTGTTTGAAGCTCTCCTAGTTGTCGTAGACACTTCCAGTTGTTTGAAGCTCTCCTAGTTGTCGAAGACACTTCCAGTTGTTTGAAGCTCTCCTAGTTGTCGAAGACACTTCCAGTTGTTTGAAGCTCTCCTAGTTGTTAAATACACTTCCAGTTGTTTGAAGCTCTCCTAGTTGTCGTAGACACTTCCAATTGTTTGAAGCTCTCCTAGTTGTCGTAGACACTTCCAGTTGTTTGAAGCTCTCCTAGTTGTCGTAGACACTTCCAGTTGTTTGAAGCTCTCCTAGTTGTCGAAGACACTTCCAGTTGTTTGAAGCTCTCCTAGTTGTCGTAGACACTTCCAGTTGTTTGAAGCTCTCCTAGTTGTCGAAGACACTTCCAGTTGTTTGAAGCTCTCATAGTTGTCGAAGACACTTCCAGTTGTTTGAAGCTCTCCTAGTTGTCGTAGACACTTCCAATTGTTTGAAGCTCTCCTAGTTGTCGTAGACACTTCCAGTTGTTTGAAGCTCTCCTAGTTGTCGAAGACACTTCCAGTTGTTTGAAGCTCTCCTAGTTGTCGAAGACACTTCCAGTTGTTTGAAGCTCTCCTAGTTGTCGTAGACACTTCCAGTTGTTTGAAGCTCTCCTAGTTGTCGTAGACACTTCCAGTTGTTTGAAGCTCTCCTAGTTGTCGTAGACACTTCCAGTTGTTTGAAGCTCTCCTAGTTGTCGTAGACACTTCCAGTTGTTTGAAGCTCTCCTAGTTGTTAAATACACTTCCATTTGTTTGAAGCTCTGCTAGTTGACGGAAACACTTCCAGTTGTTTGAAGCTCTCCTAGTTGTCGTAGACACTTCCAGTTGTTTGAAGCTCTCCTAGTTGTCGTAGACACTTCCAGTTGTTTGAAGCTCTCCTAGTTGTCGTAGACACTTCCAGTTGTTTGAAGCTCTCCTAGTTGTCGTAGACACTTCCAGTAGTTTGAAGCTTTCCTAGTTGTCGAAGACACTTCCAGTTGTTTGAAGCTCTCCTAGTTGTCGTAGACACTTCCAGTTGTTTGAAGCTCTCCTAGTTGTCGAAGACACTTCCAGTTGTTTGAAGCTCTCCTAGTTGTCGTAGACACTTCCAGTTGTTTGAAGCTCTCCTAGTTGTCGTAGACACTTCCAGTTGTTCGAAGCTCTCCTAGTTGTTAAATACACTTCCAGTTGTTTGAAGCTCTGCTAGTTGACGGAAACACTTCCAGTTGTTGTAGTTAGTCGGTGAAGGCATTTATAGTTGTTGAAAGCTCCTCCAACAGTTGCAGTTTGGTTCCGGTACTCAATGTGCCTGTACTCTGGTTAGGTATGTGCGCCTTCTCAATCGAACTGGGGCGACCCTCTTCCGGGAGACCAGCTGAACCGATTCGCTACCGTAACAAGAGACAGAAACCGAAGGACCATTTAATGTACGGGTTGTAAGTCCGTACACTGATTCGCCGTTAGTTGGTTGGAGAGAAACAAGTCACAGTTAGATCCACTAGTTACATATATTTCAGTTAAGTAAATTACAGTATAACTTAGATGGAAGGCGACTATTTCTCTCTCTTGGTTTGGATAGCAACACGGCTATAAGATCACTATCTACGTTGGTTGCTTTGTTATGATGTTTTATACGGTCAAATTATGACGCACATTGTTGGCCTAAAGTAGGTTGCAAGTATGCAGAAAAATGTACGGTGATGAGACCATACACTATACAAAATTATACTTAAACTAACTACTTACACTATATACAAAAGAAAGGTACATTCAGGCGTCGAAATACTTTCTCCACATCGCTGTCATTCGGGAACGTGCCCAGAAGACTGGCAGCATTGCCACGTTGAATGGCAAAGAACGTTGAATAGAAAGAGCCAGCCTTCTTGTCACGCACAGTGTCAATCAATCGGCGAGAGATCTCCTTAAAAAGGAGACGTGCACTCGGGCCGTCTCAAAACTGTTATTACCAATAAGGTTACAGTATTTGCCCCGCTTGAGGGCCTCAGCAGCCGCAGCAGCAGCGCCAGCACAGCCCGCCGAACAAGGAACATGAGATGGCGCAAGGGTGCCGACACAGGTTGTGTCCCACACCAGAGGCCTACCCACCTTCCACGGCACCAATGTCATGCCATCTGGTCACTTCCCATCGTTACGTACCAAGCCGTTAGTTTCTAATACATCTGGTACGTTGGCGGTGATAAGGGCTCGACGAATAATGTCATTGATGCTGGCGTGTCGTGCCGTGGATGACGGTAGTGCTTGAAGCCACAAACCCGACTCCCATTCCTCCACAGCCAGCAGACGCGCACGCTCAGCAGTACTAGACGATTTATTTATAAGATTATTCTGTATAACACTGCAGAGTGGCACATCCCATCGTCTCTGGGTGGACAGGTTGTCGGGCAGATCTGTATTGGGACAAGCCATTTTACAAGCGTTCAACTCATCATCGGTCAAACACGGTATCTCAAAATCAACCAGTGAGGAAGATAAGATGTTCCTGGTTAATTTATCAGTACCGTAGACCAACGAGAGGAAGGCTGGTAAACTTATACTTGAAATTTTGCGGACGCCGAGGCCGCCCAAGCGAATGGGAAGCGTGGCTTGTTGCCATGCTCGGTCGTCCTAGGCCACATTTAGGGTAGATGAAAGTGTGTTCTTTCTAATTTGGTCTACTTTTTCTAAAAATTGTGGGTGTTTCCATAAATGAGAGGAGCGAAGGCTATAAGTAAATTTTGGTCCAAAGCAACAATATCGGATAAGTTTGTAGGCCGAATGCATGTTAATTTTGAAAAGTCTTTCCGAGACATCGTTATAATTTTGTATTTTTTGTTCAATGAAATTTCAAATCAAATCAAATCAAATGTATTTATTTCAACTAGGGCATTATGCGGCACTTTTGAACGTTAAAAAATTTACATGTTATAAAAAAAATATTCTACCGTGCATTCGGAAAAGTAGGTTGATATGGAGAAGAATGCACAAGAAACTCCATACTTACTCTTTTAAAAAAAATAAAGGCTTTTTACAATATTAACATAAATAGTATATACATTAATAAATTCTTATACGTGAGAACGATGCACCCAGCACTACTATACTAAATATAAAAACAAGTACTAAGTATAAAATATTACAAGCACTAACAGGTAATTCCTTCACTTGATAAATAGGGACATGGTTCTCACATACTTACAAATATTGTAAACATAGGTAAATTACCTAATTCAACAACAACGGAACAGTGTGCAAGTCAATTTTTTAAACAAATAGAGAAGAAAATAAAGCGTTACTATAATAATTATGAATATACCGTACACAAATTAACCATTTTGATAGTTTCTAGACTAAAGATTGTCCTACGGAGCAGGACCAGCATGTTTCCAAGCATTCTTATCTTGAATATAATCATCTAATTTGTAATATGCTTGTTTTTGCGCCCTAGTGGCTGCGGAGCAGGACCAGCATTGAGCCAAGCATTTTTATTAATGATGTAATCCTTTCCTTATGTAATCCTTTCCCTATGTATATCCTTTTAATATGCCTGCCTGCATAGTGTGTGTTTTATACAAGTTACTATTCGAATCACAGCCGATACTGTTTGATTATTTATTATTTCTCTGTGATTACTGGCAAAAAGCCGAAATTAGCGATTCTCATAGACCATTTCGGACTTTTACCAGTTACACTTGGTAGATCTTAGGTTTTACCTATTTCGGGTGTTTACAATATCGATATTATCATTAACTAAACTGAACAAAGCTCAAATCTTAGGTAATTCGAAGTATTTATTTTGAACAAAATATTAATAGTGCGTCCGTAGCATACGCATCCGCAAAATGTCTAGTATTAGTCAACCGGCTTTAATATCCTCGGTCCATGGCACTCCTGGAGACTCCATTGCCGAAGTTCTAATCTGCCCAAAAACCCATTATCACAGAGGCGGTGCACGTTGGGACAAACCACTCTGCATGTTAGTTCAGGAACACCCAAATGCTCTGCACCTTAAGCTGCCACTAATGCTAACTGTGGGAGAATCGAAGTTGGGTCTCGGCTTCACGCACTACAGTTGGCGAACTTAGGAACCTTGTGTGGTGATACTACTTTCCGCCTCGCTGCTTCCCTACATCTAGGCGCTCCCTGTTGTTCTGGCGAAGTTCCGGCTGTATTAGAACACCTGGGCCTGGCACACGACGATAGCAAGAGACCGGACGACCATCCCGTCTTCCTAACTAGTCGTGCTGTGCTGGCACTGCCGTTGCGGCTCGGATCCTCAAGCGGTGACACTATAATAACCTTATCCGGTCCGGGAGGTCAGAGTGCTCACGTATTATATAAAAATCTTTCTACACACCTAGTTGACACTTCTCGTGACTCAAGGGCTTGCTTTTATCTTGATCACAGCATAAGCATTGCCATACAACGTGGTAATGCTGCCAAGTCTTTTGGCCACAATACCAGTGGAGGAGTTTTTTGACGCCATAATTTATTTTAGATAAGTTTCGTTTTAGGCATAGTGAGCTAGTAATTTTTGATTTAACTATAAATATATGTAGTTATAGTTAATTAAGTTCTTTAGTGTAAAATTGTAAGTAAATAAAATTATACTGTTTTGAGTAAGAGAATGAATGTATAAATCTGTAAAGAGTAAAATTCTATTTTTATTAAATTTTCGCGCACTAAGAATATTTTTTAAGTATCTGATATACGTTTTTAAAATATTCCAGAATATCACCTCAATCAGCATACAGGCAGCTGTTACAAGGTCCATCGAGTTAATCAGACGTGGAGCAGTGCTTATGGGATATGTGACTCTGAGGGGGGGCACCTGGTCATCCTGAATGACGAAGAAGAGGCCCGCATCATCAACGCAATGTTCCCTGCAGAAGCCAATCAGGATTCCCGATTCCACGTCGGTATAGTGACATGGGGCGAGAATCGCATTTGGACTACTATTCACGGTATGAGACCCTTTTTATTAAATACTAGCTGTTGCCCGCGACTTTGTCCGCGTAAAAGTAAAAGTCTTTTTTCGTACTTGCTATTTTACGTTGCATACCAGCTGTCTGCTAGTGAAAGTCCCGTCAAAATCGGTCCAGCGGCAGCGGTTCCGGAGATTAACCGGAACAAACAGACAGATAGACAAATCCTTGCTCCACCTTTACTTTGCATAATATGATTAGTTAAGTAAGAAGCTGTTATTTTTTCATTACAAACAGACAATTCAATTTTGTTTATTTGTACCTAAAGATATGTAAAGAGGGCCCAGTGGTAGCGGCCACGACTTACAAGTTGTAGGTCGTGAGTTCGGATCCAGGTAGGCGCTTTACTTTGTGTAAATTATTTCATCTCCACTGCTCTTAAAACGGTGAAGGAAATCATCGTGAAGAAACCGGCATGTCCTAGAACCAAAAAGTCGAAGACATGTGACATCCACCAAACTGCAATGAGCCCGCGTGGTGGATCACGGCCCATCCCCTCTCACAGAGAGGAGGTCTGTGTCCCAGCAGAGGGAACATTAAAAGGATGATGATGTATAGTATATAATATGTATAGATATAGAAGACGCAGCCACGCTCCTGCTGCATATAAGCAGTTAGTTTATGCAGTACGACATAATTGCACAAAACATGGAAGCAAATAAAACTTAATACAAATATTGTAACTTCCAGGTCAGAGAATAGAAGATGTGTACAACAAGTGGACGCCTGGACAACCTGACAACTTAGGCGGCATACAAGATCGAGGGGCTTTTGTCAAAAGTGGCCGTTTGGACGACGTCGGTTCTGCAGGACCAGAGTGGCTTCCATTTGTGTGCGAAAAATCTCCTGAATCGAAACGGTTCGAAGCCTTACCGCCATGCATAGCGGCATTAAAGAACCTGTGCCATGTTTAACATCAATGTCGTACACACAAACTTGTGGCATTCGGGACGATATCAAGTTTATTTCGTATCATTTGGATATAGTGGTTGCCTTCACCCATCTATATTTTTTTCCTTCTTTTTGTATATTTAAATTGGAATAATAAATTGAATAACAAATTATTTATTTTTATTAATCAATCTGCCTCAACACAGGTACCAGTATCTTACATGAAGCGACTGGGTATCTGACCTCCACAACCCAGTAACTGGGCAACACGATACCCTTAGGCAAAACTGGTGTCAGATTTTCTGATGTCTGACTGCTTTTAATGATATTTAAAGATGTACAAATGATTGCCGCGACCAACGGCTTCAAGTGCTTTTCGAGGCACGGAGCAATCTCGGTAACCCATCCACGGATTAACCTCGGCAAGCGTTGCTTAATCTTGTAGATCGTACCGTGCGGTTATTATCTTAAATTAAATGCAATACTTTTTTATGTAACACATATATTATATATATACAATTGAATATTCTAAAAGAAACAATCCTATATACAAATACAAAGGGGAGAGGGAAAAGGGCTGATTGTGCATCAAACAATTCGTCCACATCGATGTCAATGGGAAATGTGCCCAGAACGTGTCCAACATGACAATGCTGATTCTCTGGCCGAAGAAAAGCTGAGCCCTCTGGTCACGGGAAGAGTCGACGAACTTGGTGCTAATGTATCGAAAAACTCGATGCGCACTCGGACATATTTTTATGTTTTTAATTTTAGATTATTTGGCAGCATGCCACTCCTCCAAAAATCGAACACGGGTTACCAGAATAAAACCTGCAAGCCATAAAGTCATTTCTCACAATAATTTGTTTACTAAATATTATACTTATTTTATTTTTTGACTAAGTTTTGAAAAACGTGTTTTGATTCACGTGGGCATTTGTCATCAGTCCCTCGGTTCCATAACCACCACCGAGTTCTATTCAGCCTCGGCCACTCGGCTTCGATGACACAGTTTGCCCACTTATATCAAAATATACTATTGGAACTTTATTTAGATTTTCTTTATTGTTGTAGTAATTATGTTCTCAAAGAGTGTACAGCTGCTGCAGGTTTGATTCCCTTTTCAGCTTGTCATTACGACACAATAGGTGTAGCAGGTGCTTATTAGACAAATGCCTTCACAACATGCATCATGAAATACAAACATACCGACAATACAGGCAATTTTCTACATCATAACTTTTAAGATTACAAATTAATATTAACATCAGTGAAAGCCTTTTGCACTGAGATTTTTTTATGTAGTGGGAGGTAATTATTCAAAATTAGCACGTAATTTAGTCTTCGTCCTAATAAAGGCCTAAAGTTTAGGCGGGCAGAGCCACGAACAAAACTAGTTAGCTTTTAATTATTCTGGACGTAATGAAAGGTCTTTTGAAACAAACTCAATAATTAACCGTTTAATTAGCTTGACGCTTAGCGTTTAGCCCTGCGCGGCCATTGACCCGCACTCTATTAAAATTAACGTAATTACGTGACATTTCAACTGAATCAACATCAAACTTTGTCGAACTAGAGCGTAAACAAAATTGGAGTTTTTCGCTTCTAGAGTAATGACAGCATAACAAACGCGAGGTTTTCTTATAAACAATTTCTTGGCACAATTAAGTTCATTTTAGGACCTAAGTCTACGCAAGGTTATCCGAGCTAACCGCGCCGCGGCCACAGAGCCTCATCACTGCTCCATTAAGAACTTCTACATTAAGGCTGAGATAAATCTCTCGAATGCCATTACCTGCGATTCTTTTCGCTCCAAATTCAATTTTTGCCGAGTCATCGTGAGGAGGAGATACTTCGTTTTGAAAAGTTGAACAAAGTCAATTTGTTTAGCGCAAGTTGTGAGTATGGGGGGTACTGGAGCTCAGGGGTGCGGGGTGAGGCGGATCTATCAGCGTTTGTCGCGTAAGATTGATGGCACTCTGCTGCTCTCACCTCCGCATACAAACACCGCGCACGTAGCCGGCACACACGATGCATACTGGAACAGTGCCACTAGCCATAACAAACAGAAGATCTAAGGGACCTTTGTGTTCATGATAGAGATTGATTAATTTTGGTGGCGAGAGAGTGGACAGCTGGACATCTAATGATTACCTTGTGAAAATTCTAAAAGAAAAAAAAAAAACATTTATTTCAGGAAGTCAGGATTCTTAGATCTGGATCACTTAATTACCTAAATTACGTAACGTAGGTACGATCAATCAGTTTTACACGCTGTAAGTAGATAATTTGGTTTTCAGACTGGAGGTATATAAACCAATATGCTTATCACAAAAGAAAATTAGAGATGGACTGAAAATCCCAACAAATTATTTTCAAATTGTTTCAATGATATGAAATCGATGGCAAGTAAATAAACTATATTAGGTATCGGTAATCAAATCGCTGAACTATCAAAAACCTTACAAAACACACACAAAAATGTAATAGACCTGGGAGATTTTAACGGAAAAATCGGAACATAGAACCTTAATGAAAAAAGATTCATTGATAAGTACAGTGTGGATGAGAGAAATAACAATGGGCAGAGAATGATAGAGCTGGTTAGAAAACAATATTCGATTTATGAACAGCTTCTTTAAAAAGAATCCGAAGCACAAATGGACTTGGTCTTCACCTGATTTCAAATATAAAAAACGAAATAGACTACATAACTACAAACAGTCAATAATTCATATATAATTTGATCGTTATATTAAAAAAACGTATATTAAAAGAAATTAGGTCATATGATCATTAGAACTTTTGTTATTATTTCAAACGTTACACACACCTTTAAATCACGGTTTTAAGTTTTGAATGCATATTAATATCAATCTTTTTTAATTTTAATTGATTTGTGTAATTTTTGAATGCCATTAATGGCTGGTTGTAGCGAACTTAAAATTGTACCATTTTACATCCACTGGACCTATGACTCACAAATAAAGATTTCTGATTCCGATTCTAAAAGGGAAATAAATCCCTAAAAGTATTAGGAGCGAAAAAAGACTGGATCCCTTGCATAAAGAACAAGTTTAGAAGACCCAAACTACTAGAATGTCCATCATGTCAGCAGCTACCGATTATTATAAAAAAATTATACTCAAATCGAGACAAACAAGAAGACATTTTTCTCGACAGCCACAACGAAGACATCCCTCCTATTTTAAATTCCGAAATAGAATTTGCCATCTATTCACTAAAGATGGTATAGCGCCAGGCCCGTAATTGGGGCCTGGCGCTATACCATAACTAACGAAGCTCTCAATGCAATCTCAACAGAAAACCTACAAGAGATGAGGAACCTCTTTAAGCAAATTTTAACTACCGAAAATATTCCTGCCCATGTATCAAGTCTGAGTTCTAATACACAAGAAAGGTGACAAGAACGAAATAGGAAACTACAGACCCATAAGTTTAATGTCGATCCTGTACAAAGTTTTTTCGAAAAAATTTAATAGGGTTTCACTGAAACTCGACGAACAACAACCAGTAGAACAGGCAGGCTTCAGAGCAGGTTTCTCAACAACTGACCACATGCATACATTAAAACAACTTATAGAAAAGGCAACAATTCCATTTATTTGGCATTCGTAGACTACAGTAAAGCCTTCGATTCCCTAGACCACAATATCATATGGAGAGCTTTAAAACACCAAGGGGTAGAACAGAAGTATATCCGAATCTTAAACAATATATGCGCAAATTCTACAATCCAAATTAAGCTTGAAACCTTAGGAGAAGAATTTTAAATCCTTAGGGGAGTAAGACAGGGTGACCCTTTATCACCGAAGATCTGACTGGCAAAAATACGGCATCAACACTAATGCAACATTGCTTAACCACCTGTGATTTGCAGATGAACTAGTCTTAATATCAGACGACCATTCCACACTGCAAAAGATGTTGCAAGAGCTCGTAGAAGAAGAAGTTGATGACAAACATCATTGAAGAGACCATCATAATACACCGAGAAAGTATAGAGCACATGAAACAGGTACTGGTCACTCAAAGAAGTGATGAAAAATGACAAATACCCTATAGCCTCAAAGAGAAAACTCTTTAATACATGTATTCTTCCATGCCTAACTTACGGCTGTCAACTCACAGAACCGTTCAAAAAATTTCTCCTGTCAAAGAGGCATGGAACGCAGCATTATAAACTTCGGGAGAAGCGACAAAAAGAGAGCTAAAGATCTCAGGCAGATCACCAAACTGAATGTATATCTATATCTTCCATATAAAAAGAATGAAATAGAGATGGGCCAGGCATATGCTCCGTGATAAGAAAAATAAGTGGTTTAAGGCTATAACAGAATGGATTAGATGGATCAAAGAGCAGTAGAGATAGGCAACGCAAACGCTGGGACGATGATATAGTGGAAATAGCTGGAGCCTTGTGGGCCAGAGTTACACGAGTCCGTGACTAAGGGAGGCCTACTCGTATGCGTCAAGGGACGCGCTGATGGACGACGCCAAATTGCACATTGTAATTAGTTCGGTTATCAGTAAATAAAGGCTATTTTATTATTTATATAACAATATCGCTACGAACGACGTCTAAAACTACACATATCATGTTCATATAACAAACGATGAGTGTATTGGGCTTTCTGTGTATTTCAATACGTGGTGGTACTACCTGCCCGGGCTCCAAGTATATGTACCGCACGAGAATATCTCAGAAACAGAGTTGAATTACAGCTGCGGAACCAAACACCATCAGAACAAGTTGGCGACTAGTTTCTAATGGCTATTGAAAGTTGAAAACTAGAAGATAATTATGTGATTGGCTGGTATGATAAGTCAAATGTTCGTTTAGAGTCGCATCGTGTTACGACACACGCGGTGGTGCAGCTGCGGGCCCGTGTTCACGTTCAGGTATAACAAAGACGCGCAGCTCAGTGCTTCTGTCATAAGCCGCCGCCGCTTTGTCGCGCCACTGTCATAGATAATAGTTTTTCAACATAGAACTAGTGTGAGCGCCTGCAGCTAGGAAATAGATATTTTATTTGTGTTTAAGCGCCGGTCGCCGGGCAAAGGGGCATAGATACCGTGTTTGGCTCGGAGGGATCAATGTTGCTGAAACTTTGCATACATTTTACATAGGCACATCGTTGTAAGAATTTTTGTATTACATTTCACGTAGCACAGAAAATGTTACATTATCATCGCATACTTGGTAGTTATTACTCTTATTAGCTTTTGGTCACTGACTGTTACTGAAATAAGGTTAAATGCTGCCTAAAATAAGAATTAAAATCATTTAAAATGCTACGTTAAAAAGTACAAACACCTGCCTAACACCATCATTGGTGTTTTATCTGGCAATAAGAAGTGGCGCAACAAATCCCCTGTGCTGTTAAGTTCGTTATAATAACTTGAATGTACTCTATATATATCTTTTCTATAATCGATAGGCTCGCGTTTGACCACTATCTCACCTGATGGTAAGCGATGATGTGGTCGACGGTGAAGCACGTTTGCCTAGAAGTAACCTATTCACTCTTGACTTAAAGACCCTAAGGTTTTAGCTATCAGGGAACTACGGAAGGGAATTCCACTCCTTAGCTGTGCGCACAATGAAAGTATCAGCAAAACGCTTTGTGGGATGTTTCAAACGCTTCGTATGGGTGGGATGTCCACCATGTACCGATGGCGCATGGCCGTACGTCTTCTAGTCCGTTTTTTTTTTTTTTTAATTAAGAACTTTGCCTCACACTAGGAATTTCTTCCTGTATCGTGGGTGCGTTCACAAACATATAAACTCAAATACACAAACACCCAGAGCCGAAACAACTACCTGTAGGTCATACAAATATTTGTACCGTGCGGGAATCGAACCCGCGACACGCAGCGCAGCAGTCAATCGCTCAACCACTGCGCCAACCGTGCGCCCAAAAGTAAGTATACATAATGTACAGTAAGTATATACATAAGCAATGTAAGTATACATAAAATAATTAAATTTCCGTGCAGTTTCAGTGAATATTGTTTGATATCTGCGGCGCTGAAGCAACACGATACACAGCGTGCAGCGCAGTCGACGCGCCCGCTTTATTATTTAACTTTCACGTTTCTGCTGCGAGCACACTGCGGCGCGGCAGCGCGCGGTCATCGACATATTCCAAAATAATATCATATATCCTTAGCTTGTTTTAAAAAGCAAACAAAAATGGGTTGAATATAATTCGTATTTTACATTAGAAGCCGCTTTAATCTCATCTTCTGCTATCTAGCTTTTTCAGCTGCTGCTTCTGACAGTATCACTGTGCGTAGTACATTATTACCTCAATTTTTGTAGTCGGTAATTTGTGACAAAATCATTAGAAATCTGACTATTTATATTTTTCAATCTCTCTAATTACACTAAATCATAAATAGCCAGTGGTGTTCAGTGATAGTGTAGCTTTTATTAGTTAAAGAACTATACTCCACCACCAATCTTGCCCTCTGTAGGTACACCTGACCAAGAAGCCAAAGTGACCTTTGCGCTAAATTTTGGGTCAACTAATTTGAATTACTGTCGTACCAGCGACTAGACAGAAGTGAAAGAGCATTAGTAATGGGATCAGTACTTTCTGAGATGATCTCCTACAAATACAAACAAATAATTTTACCTGTTATCAACATTAAGTTTAGATTAAAAGCTTGACTGCTATAGATATAACATTCCACAATGGCGTCACAAGCAAGCCACTGCAGGTCAGTAGATCGTGCGAAGTTCCCCTGTCGGACGCAGACGTCTGGCGCGCGTCCAGTAGGCCATCCGTCGCCGTGCCGCCTCCGTGCCGCGCCGTGACTTCACATAAATAGGCGCGCGCGCCGCACGCTCCATTAAGCGCTGGTGGATAAAAGTACGCTTTGTTTTGCTCTGCTGAGTGATAGATTGAACTAACTGCTAGCATACGCTTTTTCCAGTTTTGTTGAGTTTACTAGCAGAAAAGACAATGTTAATTGTTTTTCAGAGTAACTGCAACGAGGATGATTTGTTGTTAAGTTATGAATGGGGTCGAAATACGTAGAACATAATATTTATCTAAGCTTGAGCAAAGCAAGTAACCTAGAGTGTATAACAAACCTAATAACAGTGTGTTCGCCAACGATTTAGGCAGAGGTGCACCTACAGTAGGTACACGCTCAGTGGATCATAGGGATTCTTCGGGGAATGCAGGCTATATTCGCGCAAATATGGGAGTGGCGCGAGGAGTCGAAATGCCGGGGCGAAACTTTGGCGGACAGAGCTCCGACAGGATCTCATGGCGACATGGAGAGGGCGATTGTCGCAATCCAGCGCTGGGCACGCCACAATTGCGGCGGTAAGGCCCCTCTTTGAGGAGTGGCTTGAGAGGTCTTCCGCCTGACGCAGGTCCTCACCGGACATGGCCGGGTGTCACCATTGTGTGGACCGCCCGGAGGACACGGTGGAGATCTGTCCCGCTTGGGTGGAGCACCGCCGTGTCCTCATGGAGGCGATCGGCGGTAGCGACCTCTTGCGTCCGGCCCTGGTGCAGGTCATGGTACGGAGCGAGAGGGCTGGGAAGCTGTCTCCTTCTTCTGCGAAACGGTAATGCTCGCAAAGGAGGAGGCGGAACGCATGAGGGAGACGCAAAGAAGACGCCCTCACGCCCCTAGCTACCGCAGGAGACGCGCCGGGCGTCGGGAGTCGCAAGCCGATTCCCGGCCACCGTAGGCGCGGGCTTGCGGACGGAAAGTAATGGGTAGCTCGCCGCCCGATAAGGACCAAGCCCGAGTTTACGGCGCGTAGTGTTCCACGCGCGCCTCAAAGAGATGGCAGCAAAATGGACGGGGTCCGGTAGGGCCGATGCCTGTCTGGGTCGCGGATAAATTTGAAAGAGAGTTACCGCGGCCCTGGTACAAGCAACTGAAGGAACACCGGTGGGTTTTAGAGAAAAAGAGCGGGAGAAGTCATTGGATGATTACCAACTCAAAAAAAAAAAGCCCTGACTATATTAAGCATAGTGACGCCGCTTCTTACACCAACACAAGTTATTACCACGGGCGGCGGCGGCGCTGGGAAAACGACTGGCCTCTAAACTCTATGCGCGGGTAACATTGCATTTTGCCCCGCTAGCATTATTGTTACCTGTACCTAGTCCCTACACCTGGTTATAAATCAAGAAGACAATAACACCAATTAAATTATTCAAATTTTCTCCGCGGTGATCTGAATTCTCTCGCACGAGCACAACGCACGCACCGACATGTAAACTCCGGGAACATTACGATAAGTGCTGGAGTGCGTGAGGCGAATCTCATTCGTGTTAATGTAGCCGAGACATTCGGAGGCTCAGGCGGGCACAGGCGGACATAGGCAAGCACAAGCGGGCACAGGCGGGCACAGATAGACAAATGCGGGTACAGGTGTGTGCATAGAGCCTGTAATGTCGTCGTTAGTAAGTATCCCGGCCCTCCAAGCTATATATATGAGGTGCAGTTTCTCACCAAATGTAGCGACTGTTTGACTGACGGTTATTTTATACTTTTTGCAAGGACAATGATTTTGTAATATCAATTTGAATTGATTTCCGTGGCTTTTCAAGCTTTAGCAATTAAGGCGTAAATATTACCCAATGTTAACGCGGTACTGGCCGTTCGTCCGCTTGGTGGCGGAATATCAATATTAGACCTGGTTTTGGACAGTTTTGTTTGCAAATTATTTTATGATTTACATCCTATGTAGGTTAAGAAGAAATTCTAACCATCAATTTGTTATGTAAAAATATTTTTAAACATTCATGTCGTTTTGGAGGAGTATGCAAAAGAAGAAAAATATAGTGTTGTTAATTATTTTTTTAAAGCTAAGTCATACGAAAAAAACATGTTTCACAAATAATGTACGTGAATCATAAATATATATCGGAGATAGGAGGGCTATCTTCAATAATACCCTCGGTCTGTGGGCATATCGTGGGTATGCGATGCACAAAGCAGGTAACTTAAGCCGTTTTAGAGATAGTTCTTGTTCCAATTTTATCAAAGCAGCGGATTCGGCCACCAATCGTTTCGCTTTTTCCCAACTTAAACACACTTGTTCAAGTTCACACACGCCACTTTAGGCTACTTCTCAACTCCTTTTTCTCACAACTCTTTTCAACTCCAAAACAGCGCGTCCGCGCGTATCTTTTCTAACTTCACGACCCAATATGGCGGGAGAAACCCACTCTAGAAAGTCCGTATAGACTTTCCTCGCTTTTCATTGGTTCAAGAACACATCCGGCAAAGTAGGCACTGCTTGTATTATCCAATCCAAATCGAGTATTTTGACATAAGAAAAATAAAGTGTTGTCAATCAAATAAAATCGAACTGAGAATTGATCAGAAGCTAAATGTTGCCAATTAAACAAACCTGAAGTAATAAGTTTACAAGCGAATCATTTACCTTCCTCCGATACGGCCATCTTGACATTCAAACGGTCCCACGTTTGATGTAAAGCGACGAGCAACATCGTTACTCAATTGCAAGAAAAAAAAAACAAAAACCAAGAGATAAAAAAATAAGTAATAGGTTAAGTTCGGCCGCTCCTGACCAAAAAAAATAAAAAAATAACGTGGTCGTGACATCTTCCACGTGAAACCTTCAATCAACACCTTATATTACCAGCCTACAACAAAACTCAAGTACATCTTTACTCATGAAAACTGAATTCTCTTAGCTTTCACACTGTTCATTTGTTTTCTCCATGTAAATCTAGGTCTCCACACCATACACCGTACACAACCATCATCGTACTATCGAACCAGCCATCTCACCATTTAGACAACCATATTAACACATTCTAAATGGTTACCGAAGCACCAGAGGTACCAGGTTCCCAACAAACGCCAAGTCGGTCTCGAAGCACTAAGTGTGCCAGAAACCACCCAAACGCCCAACACAACATACCATGTCACATACACCAAACAACAGGTCACCGAGGCCCCAGAGGGACCAGGCTCCCCCAGACATACAACAGGTCACCGAAGCCCCAGAGGGACTAGGCTCCCCCCAGACAACAGGTCACCGAAGCCCCAGAGGGACCAGGCTCCCCCAGACAACCGGTCCTCTCGAGGCAACAAGACTGCCAGATACCCATGCCACATACACAAAACAACAGGTCACCAAAGCCCCAGAAGGACCAGGCTTCCCCAGACAACCGGTCCTCTCGAAGCAACAAGACTGCCAGATACCCATGCCACATACACTAAACAACAGGTCACCGAAGCCCCAGAGGGACCAGGCTTCCCCAGACAGATAACAGGACTCCAAAGCCCCAGAGGGACCAGGTTCCCCCCTGACAAATCCAGCAATGTTTCTTGGTCCCACAGCAATCGCTGTAGCTCCTGATGGTCAACCCAGTGACCACCCTGCAACCATAGTCATCCTGACCAGGCCTCGTAACCCACCACGGTTACAGCAGTCATCTTACTGACCACTCACCTCGTAACCCACCTCGGTTACAGCAGTCATCTTTGACCACTCACCTCGTAACCCACCTCAGTTACAGCAGTCATCTTACTGACCACTCACCTCGTAACCCACCTTGGTTACAGCAGTCATCTCTGACCACTCACCTCGTAACCCACCTCGGTTACAGCAGTCACCGCAGCGACTACTCATCACCGTACAGTCAGTCTTTTGACCATACACACGACCTCACCATTGCTAGATTGATTTGAATCAGTCTTCAACACAGTACATTCAGTTACTTCAATGGGTACTTGATCTTTCAGCTTTCCTCTAACTCATCATGAACCAAAGCCTTTAATTCAACACATAGCTGCCACCATTCAGAACTCCAATAACCATAAACAGCACATTTAAACCAAAATCAAATTTGTTATTTCAATCTTCATTCTCAGTACTGAATACAAAGGCAACCTCATATTCAGGATTTCTAACCCTGCCAGAAGCATATTCAAGAACTTCATTTTATGTTCATGATTTCATACCAAACCCTCAGTGCGATAGGTATAATAACTAGCAACATCAAACACTACCAATTTTGCAAACTAAAATTGAAAATGAAATCATGCACCGCATGTCACCGAGTTTACATCTGCGTTAACATTATCTTATCCAACTTGCTCAGATAGCAAATAAAACAAAATTACGTTAGGTATGTTCACAATGACCAGCACAGAACATTCAACAAGTTAGAACACCACAACCATTACTGACAGTATACTTTAAATTCCACATTTATTATTCAAGGTAGGTACTAGCCTACATGACACCACACAATCACACAATTCACAAATTCACACCTTTCGTTAAAGAGATGTTACAATTATTAAAACTTTTGAACAATGTTCAAGATTACCGAGGCCAAGCATCGTTGAACAACACAGAACAAGGAAACCATTCCTAGTTTCCTCCAAAAAACAAAAGCTCCTGTACCAAGTAAATCAAATAGAACCTAAGTGTCCCATTCATGGTCCACAATCAACAATAACTTAGCAAATACATTTACTACACAGAATGCACTTTCAACTTAAACGCCGAATCAACTCTTGACTCCGTCATCTCTCTAACCCACAAAACTGAGAAACTGTTCTATGTAAATTAAAATGTTGCCAATTGAACATCTATCTCATCTTCAGCCACAACTTCAACAGTTCGTCGAGAGGGCCAATCCCTCGGGCATCCCATAATACCTGAATACGTCTTCTAGACACCATCTTAATGTCTAGTTGCACTCTTCATTTACCATAGTCAATTTAAATCGTTTTTATTTGTAGGTATCGTTAGAATGACATGTTATCAGTTGGTTAGTATATTGTGATTTATAACAACTAAACATTAACTTTAACTTTATTCAACCGTTGTAGCAACAAAACTAAACGCCAACTGTCTAGGCTATAGTAACGTTAATCCTCGTGATATTTCCAGGTTGTAAGATTGCAAATGAGTCAACCAGCAAACTATTTCACTAAACTTTAACACCGGTTTGAAAATAATCTTGATCACATAACTCTTAACTGAAAGTTATCACAACTCTTTGGAACGAAGCAAAAGTTAAAAGTTTAATCCTCACAGTGACTCACACCTTGTAACGATTTATTAATAATCTAGTCTTTATCTAGTAACTTATAAGTTAAAAATCATATCACAGTTAAAAGTTATTTGTTTATGTTTTGTCTTGTCCGACTTTTTTCGAACTTTTTCGAATGTTGACACTTACATGTCACTGTCTAATAGAGATGAGTAAGGGATGGCGATCTGTTATCAATTAATCGACGAATCGATTTAAAGGCAAAAAATAAACAAACAATTTTTCAATCGATATCCAGTACTGAATCGATCCAGCGTATCGATATTTCGCCCTAGAATATCGAGATTCGATTTTTCTGTTTTGATATGAACCAAAATATTATTTAAAAATAGTCGAATGTATTACACAAAGATATTTGAATTCAACGTTAACAAAATAAATTTCTTTCCCTTTTACCTGATACTTTAATTTAGTTGTAAAAACAATCCCAATCTGCCAAAGATGTGAAAAGATACTCTATTATTACGATTTTTCTTTTTACTTTCCATAACTGGATTCACACTTGCATTAAAAATACCAACGCGAATAGTTAGAATGTACGTTATTTTCAAAGAAAAGCATATTCACAAATTTCCTTGAAGATCAAATCAACAACAAACTCAGTGGTAATAATATTTATAATATTACGGGTAATCTGAAGTGATGGCTAAAATGCCTAGTATCTTTACTTCTCGATTATCAGTAGTGAGTAAACTAACAACCTATTCATAAATGTGTGTACTCTTGTGACAGCACTAGTGGTCACAAAACCGTATATTGTTCTAACATCATGCAACATAAAATAATGAAATCTAATTTCTTTCCGTTTTGTTCTCACATTCCAATGCTCCAAGTACATTAGAAAGATGAAATTGCGAAAATCGTTTCATTGTTTATTATGTTGGTAAATAAAAACGATTAAATACTTGAAACAAAATATTTCAAAGCTTGAGCCCGTCAAAGATTTAAAAGATGGCGTGACATGCACGGACTTCTCATTCTGTCTATGCAAAAATTATTTGTTTGTTTTTAAATTGATCACAAAAAAAAAACATGCTCGTATTCAATAAGCTCCCCCAAGCAGTAAATCACGGCATAATGGGGTCCCGAATCTAATTTCGATGATTATTGAAAGAAACATACAGTATCAATACCATTACATAGATGGCGCTGTTTGATTTTTCTACTGTTTTCATGTAACTTACATTAAACATTTCCATTAAACAACATAATACAATAGTTATAAATTGCAATTAATGCAACAATTAATTATAAAACTTAGGTACTTCCAAATCCAATACATACTTCGGCTGCCACAAATGTATGCCAATGCACAGATAGTTGAATGCAGATCAAAGTAACATACCTTTAAGCCTGTACTCCCGGAAAGGTCAGGCAGCAGTGCCAACCATGCACATGTCCAGACTCCTAGGTGCTATCAGAAAATATTAAATTGATTGATCACCGCAGCGGCATGTATAAAACCACTAAATTTCCTCTTTCATAGCGCTGTAGACTGCAGGTTGTATGTTGCCTCTTGAAATGGAACCTGAGCTCCACACTTATCTTGTAGCACTACACGCAGCCGGTCACAACAGGTCTTGTGGTATTCACAGCCATGTTGAAGGGCTCAGACGTCTGTGCTATTTGTTGCATATTGTGTGAATGGCTGAAAAATTCATGTCTATGAGCAAGATTTCCACAAGCTTATAGTTTTATTGAATCAAGTTGTAGCTTAGGATTTTTGCTCTCTTGCACTGTATTTGCACAAGTGGTCTTAATCTCTTGCGAATTCCGCTGACAGTATGAATCTGGCTGAGTTTCATTTAGCATCATAACGAAAATAACAATTTATTTTAAATTTTAGCCACTATAAACCAAGAAAAACAATATTGTGGCTAAACTTCATAAGGCATTAGATTGGTACTTATTGTTGTCGGAATACTTAAGTTTATACTTCCCTGAACATCACCACCACAGTTGCGTTTCCCAAGTATCTAGTCAGGATTGTTCCGTCGATTCGTTTGCGTCGATGTCATCATTAACTTCATCATTATCTGCAACCCGACTTCGCATATTGTCTAGGATAGGCCACACTATACGGTTGAACTCGGGCAACATGATATTTCTGTCTTTAGTAGCCGGCAAACATCTCCATTAGGTAGATAGGTAGGTACTTCCATGCTAATTTTCGCGCACCAGAGCGCGCCAACCATTACTCGTCTCATTTGGTCCATCATCGCTTTGTGCGTGCATTGTTTTCACTTCCGATATCGGAGATAGGAGGGCTATCTTCAATAATACCCTCGGTCTGTGGGCATATCGTGGGTATGCGATGCACAAAGCAGGTAACTTAAGCCGTTTTAGAGATAGTTCTTGTTCCAATTTTATCAAAGCAGCGGATTCGGCCACCAATCGTTTCGCTTTTTCCCAACTTAAACACACTTGTTCAAGTTCACACACGCCACTTTAGGCTACTTCTCAACTCCTTTTTCTCACAACTCTTTTCAACTCCAAAACAGCGCGTCCGCGCGTATCTTTTCTAACTTCACGACCCAATATGGCGGGAGAAACCCACTCTAGAAAGTCCGTATAGACTTTCCTCGCTTTTCATTGGTTCAAGAACACATCCGGCAAAGTAGGCACTGCTTGTATTATCCAATCCAAATCGAGTATTTTGACATAAGAAAAATAAAGTGTTGTCAATCAAATAAAATCGAACTGAGAATTGATCAGAAGCTAAATGTTGCCAATTAAACAAACCTGAAGTAATAAGTTTACAAGCGAATCATTTACCTTCCTCCGATATATATATATTTTGTAAACCTCTTAACTTAAGGAGTATGCTTTAGAAATTAACCGTTTTACGGCACTAAAGCGAAGTAAGGGCATTTAAAAAACAAAAGCAGGCGGCTTTGTAGTGGTGCTACGCCGTAGTTAACTATGCTACGACGCGTAGCAGCGGAGCCGTCGTAGTTTAGGCAGCTACGGCGTAGCGTAATAGACGTCTTTTGCCAAATCTTGAGTCCCTAGTTAGGAAAGAACATGAATAGAATTTATTTTCTAGCGGCACCTGATATGATTACTAACACTCCAAAAGTAGAATTGAGTGTTTTTAATAGGCTTGGCAATCTTAATATAGTCTAAATAAACTCCCAAAAATTATGCCACTCTTTATTAAAGTTTTCATAATATCAGTGAATTATAAAACCCGAAAGGCGGCTGTAATGGAGAGAGCTTGCACAAAATATAGCGCAGTCCGAAGTTAGGCGAGACGCGGACCAGACGTAAATCAATATCTATTTGTGAGCGAGCAACAACACCATGTAGACTTGTACAGAAGGAACAGCCCCAGCCAGCGACCATCAGCTTCGTAGACACAGATAGTCACTAGCCGAAGAAGGTGAAACTCGCCCCAGGTGCGGACGGTACAACACCAGTTCTAGCTATGCTTGTGAAGCGATGTTTGACTAAGTCAGTCTTGTTTTTGAATTTTGTGTTCTATTTAGTTGGTATCTTCTTCTGGGCGAGTCGATGACAAATAGACTTCTTTTAGTTAAATGCCTTGCCTGGCCAGGCTGGAAGGCTCTCCGATGGATCGAGATCGCATCTATCCGTGGTGACGTTGCCAGTAGATTGCCTTGCATTACAAGGCAAGAACGTGAAGTCAAAATATTATCATAAGCCTGGCCAATTTCAGTTCAAAAGATCAAACCCGTCCGTACCTCGGAGAGTACGATAAGCCGTTAGCCCCGGTTGTCATCTTTGGATCTTTGACGGTTTGTACCGGTCGTCAGAAGCGCGAAAGCATGACAACCAATCTTCGGAAGGGGTATCGGGAGACTAAAGTATTATAATGATGATTATAATATTTCCATACTCACAGAGATTCTTGCAAAGCGAACCTTCTGTTTCTAATAAACTAGTGATTTAAATAAATCTTCGTGGAGTCAATTAGTCATCGTTGCGGCACAGACACTCGATCACTTTGCTTACTCGGAGCTGTTAATGGTGTGGTTCTATCGGTTGTAGACTGCGGCTTTCATGTTTAAATCAATTAATTGGTTCATACCTTTGATTAAGTCGAGACAAACAATTAACATGATAGAAATATTAACATTATTTTTTAATCATTATTGCTAGGCTCGCGCTTGACTCGCGCTGGACGATTGGCTTTTACCCGATCCTTCGTATCCATGGCCTATCGTTTAGGCACCTCATATTTTTCCAGTTCCAGGTCCCATCATTGAAAGATAGGTAGATAATCCACCAGAATAGCTACCCATCAGTATTACAAAAAAGACTATGAATAAAATGGTGTTCTTATTTATCGCTGGCAGATGATATCTACTAGACAAACTTCATATGGACTGAACGAATTCTAAAATTAATAAAATATTAAGCTAATTTCGTATTCTTCGCAGCAAACCCTTTCATTTGATACCCATATCATGGCAGTGCACAAAAAATAACTAGTCCGCATTCTTGGGCCGTCCGCAATATTGAATTTAGAATGACGTTACTTATAGTCGTCGCCAAACTTCTTGGTCGCCCTGAAGTTGGTTTAACGCATGCGCGAGGCACGAAACGCTGCTGTTTTTGTATGATATTTACTACTGCGCAGCCACTGTAGCCAACTTCAGGGCGGCCAAGAAGTTTGGCGAGAACTATAGCTAACCAAAACATCGTGAGGAAACCGGCGTGTCCTAGAACCAAAAATTCGAAGGCATGTGACATCCACCAACCCACACTGGACCCGCGTGGTGGATTACGGCCCATTCCCTCTCACAGAGAGGAGGCTTGTGTCCCAGCAGTGAGAACATTAATAGGCTGATGATGTGTGATGTGATGTGTGATAGCTAACCATGCATTGTCATCCAAACTAAATGTGTTTGCAAAACTTCATCTTAATCGGTTGAGGTAAAGTAGTTATCTACTTTAAAATTCACTTTGCAAGATTTGGCCCGAACACACTAACATACATACATTTCATGTTAAATAAAAGCTTGTAAAGGGATTTGCAAAAACGAAACAGTTTTCGTAACCGGATCAGCATTTACAAACAAACATTTAACTCTATAATACTAGTTTGAATTAAGTAACAATCAACATGCTGGCACTGTTGCAGTTCAAAAGTAGCTACTCACCATTTGGGCACGTGACAAGCAGCGATTCATATTCTGTTACGTTGATCGGCGCGGCATGGCGGCATGGCGGCAGTAGCCCGTCGTAAAGCGGCGGTTTATTGCCACCGGTGGATATTGCCGTCTGATAGTTTGCAGTAATGTAATGCCCGGATTGATTCGCGACTGTGGCGACAATTGGAGCACATAAACTAACACTTAGCAGGTGATCGGTTGTGAGTTACTGTGCGCCGACATGAAGGCAGGGTCACGTCATACACGGTTGCATGCTAGATGGTGCTTTTACTTTACTGCATGTTAAATTAAACAAAAAACGTATTAAAACTCACAATGCATGTTACGAAAAAAAAAGTCGATAACCAAAGAACAAGTGAATTCTAAACATCAAAAAACCCGAATGCTTAAGAAGCGAACTAAAAAGACGTAAACAAGAAGAAAATCATGATGTGCAGTCGGAGGATACATATTTTCGAGCTGGCTGACCAAAACCAGATGTATGATGATGAATTCGCTTCATAAGCAGCCGGGATTTTTAATTTTTTGAAGTAACTTTTTTATTTATAATTTTTGTTAACATTTTTTTTTATTAGTCATATTTAGTTATATTTAAACATATAAGTGTTATATATTATTGAAATCACGTCTTAAAATTCTTTATTTTGATACCTCACACGAAGACGAGATTAGAAAAAAAAATTTGGGCAACAATACGACGCCCAAGAGCCGCCATTTTTCTATTTTCAAATCTTAATGTAGCCAGTGACAATTGCAAGGTAAAGACGAATCGATTGCCGTATGAATCATCAAAATCGGCCAACGCGTTTGGTCTCTAGAACGCCACATAGAAACAAACATACATACATAGACTGATAAACACATTACCCTCCTCCGGCTGTCGGATTAAATCAGTTATAAACGAACTAAGTATTTGTAACAAATAAGTTGTATGTTTTTATCACAACTTTATGCGATAATATTTATTCTTAAAAATGAGATTACTCAGTTTGAATGATTTCATTCATACAATTAACACATCACTTCAAGTCAACAGCCGTAAGATCATAAAAACATCGAGAACAACCTGTGAAATACAAGTTGTTTGTGCACTATAAATCGTATTCCTCGTAAACATAATTCGCTGGCGTCGCCTAGCGCCGGCCGCCAGCCTGAGTGCTGAAATTATGAAATGAAAACAAACCCAGAATAAATTTTACCGGTACGGATACAAAGTTAATGTATGTGGGTATATTAAACACGCACTGTAAAGCAATTCTAATCAAGAACAAACAAATCAATCATGTGATTACTTATAAACCGTTATATTTTGGTCGTTTTAATCCCGTGTGGGGTCGATCCGGTGCATTAAACAGTAACGATCATAAAAGACAAAATCAAAAAACATTTTTACATAAAAATAAACAGACTTCCAAAGCAAAACATAAAAAAATGCAAATATAACTTTTGTTTCGGCAGTCAGTGTCTTTGGTACTTGTTTTATCATTTTGCCACACCGACTGCGACCAGTCCAGAATGAGGCACGCTTTCGCTTGCAGAAGTCGTTGGCACTTCTTTCAAACTAAAACCGTAGGAAAAGTGTTATAGTATGAGAAGTCTTTACTGACGTTTAAAAAATTCTGATTTTCAATATAATATACTTTATTACTTTGATATTTGGGCTCCCTTGACTCTCTGCCAGGTACCCGGGCGGGCGAGGCGACTGCACAATTTGCGGCGCACTGCAGCACCTGAGTGATGCGAACAGAACTCATCGCGCCCGCCGCACACCGCACGGCACACTCCGCAGGGCTGCAACACAGCTATCTACTTCGCGGAATAATTTTAAACTCACCTACAGTTACAGTTGATATTCAGACAGCTACGGGCTATTAAACAGTATAGATTAATCTTGATTTAATACTGCTTAAAGCTGCAGGCCAATGGTCCCTTTATTAACATACCCTGCGACCGAGCGATTCTTTTTAATAACATAATCACAGATATCTTAAATTTACGAATTTGATAAAGTCAAGTAAAATTAAATAATTTATTTGCATAAAACAGGTTTACAATAAGTTGTTTAAGAATAGAAGCCATAGAGGATCTAGTTGGAAGTTTATCATCGCTATCGGAGCAATATATATAAAAATGTAAACGCGTCGCATCGCATCGGGTACCCACGTGAACATGATTGGTACCTAGAAGTAAATCAACTATTTCTGCCAACATATAACTCAACACACAACTTAGATAGGATTCACAAGTTTTTGTCATCGTGCGATAAGTTCTGACGAGTTTTACTATAAGTGTCCGCAAGACAGGATGTACGACACATTGGAAAGCCAGCCTTTCAGGATGACTATGAATAATTTGTTCATCAGTAATTGAACAAAACATTAAAATCTTTCAATTTGAGAGTCTTCATTTCAGTATAACCTGTCATCCTTGGCTGGTGGGGCGTGTGGCAACGGGAATATTCCATTTGGCTCGAAGGAGGCAATATCCCGCGCTCGACCTATGAGGCAGTACCCAACCCTCGGCACCGGGGCCGCTACGAATAGCTGAATAACGAATTTATTTAGCTGAAGATTCACGTTTATAAATTTGGAGCTGAAGGATGGGATAGGAGGAAGAGACTGAGTCACGATACCTCCATACGAAATAGTAACGTATTGGAAATGCTACAGTTTTATTGAGCAAGGAGCAATAAACACGTCGCGAGGTGTCGGTCTGTTAGTTTAAAACTATTTAGGTCGACGTCGACGTGGAGTGTCAATCGCTCTCTGTCATTCCCAGTGAAAAGTCTATAAAGTTTGACTTGAGTGAAATAGACTTACAGTATGAGGAGCGCTTGCTCCAAAATCGGTGTGGAATGCCTACTATAGTAATGACCGGTTTCTAAATTAAGATTTTGAAAAGTATTTGTCCAAGTGTACTTTAGCTTGGCAACCATTCAAACTTTGCCATTAAATTATGGTTTGACACGGTTTTAAATCCAAATTCTCAATTCGAAGATCGCGCATTACCGCGCGATATCCGCATTATCGCGCATTACCGATCGATCCTATATGACACATTATTAACAATAACATTCCAGCAATATAATGTATATATTTAATTCTGCACCGTGTGACACAATAAGCAGCAGCCGGGCGCCGGGTGCTGGGTGACGGGCGGCGAGAGGCCGTAACACAATCAAAATACGAGCAGCCACAGCCCTCTGCAATATGCCGCTCATGAGCCGAGCCACGAGACATGAGCCACGAGCCCCTCGGTGCACACTGCACAGGCATTGGCCTTTTATTCTTTCATTTGGTGAACCGTTTAAAATCTCCTTAGTTTTACATATGTTTGCTACTCTTATTGGGGGTGAAGATTGGAATACGATATAGTTCGCGTATTCGACACGTACGGCTCAATATTCCTGAGTGCTAATGACAACACAACAACACAACACCGACTCCGTCGACGCACTGACCTCTATATTTTGGGTCACGACTCTGTCACAGCATAAAGTCTGAAATATTGCCTACCTCCTGTATACTCTCAACATCTTTCAAGGCTTACTGGTCGAGTTCGCAGCATCGAGTAAAGATGTGGACGGCGCACAAACTATAGACGGATCGTGTCCCAGCATCCCGCGGGTCGATAGCCGGCACTTAATATTTAAGGCATAGCTCTCGTCTAGCCTATCGAACTGAAGGTGCCTTTTGTAAAGGTAGGTAGGACTATTAAAACTACTCGCACACCGCTACGAAAACAAGCTTATATAAAATTCATTCCTTTCTTTCCAAGTTTATTTCTAGATCTTTTGAAATAACAATCAACGGCTGAAAGTTGCACCAATCTATCGCAAAGGCTACTTGATTGCAACGGCTGCACTATTCTACATAGGTAAGTATTTTCAAGAAACTAGTTAATTACTTACTTCATCCTGCCATGGCTTTCGCTACACTTCGAGTACTGTAGCACACCAGTCAGTCAGAAAAAATACTGGAAAACTGCAATTCTTTTCATGAATATAGCCATGACTAGTGGATCTATAAAGTTGCCTATTGCCAGCGGCGCGCCCTTGGCTCGGCGACAAAATGGTGAGTCGACACATTGTGCTGAGTGAGTCAGCGCCAGTCAGCGCGCTCATTTCACGGCTGCCACACATTAACTACCAGCCCTCACCTCGCTGTGCATGCCCAGGCCTAGTGGCCTCACTCAGAAAACCATTTAAAACATTTTTCTAAAAAGCAGTTTCCAGGTTAACTTAGAGTAGGTCGTAAAAAGTTACCTTTGCCTTTATAGCCATTGTTCGCTGCATATTCAGTTGCACGACAAAATGCCATCGTGTTCCAATCGTGAGATAATAAGAAAACACAGCGCAATAGATAGTTATCTAAAAGCAATTGCATGCAGATTACATTCGTGCCGGCGATGTTACAAAACGAAGAACCCTCGGAGCGCATAACGCGAAGCGACGTAATTACTTGGCAACAAAGACATGCCGCTATAACTAACTGTATTGGGCTCTAACAGTTAAAGTTAAACTTTCGTTTAGATCGCTATCTCGTGGGCGCGTTAGTGCACCGCGGCACGGAAACGCACGCCATGTCTGTGCCACGGAAAATGAATACTACAAGTATTGTCCTGTTTGCTAAGGAATATTGGCAAGACTATTATATAATAATAATCCACCAAACCCGCGCTGGGCCCGCGTGCTGGATTAAGGCCCATCCCCTCCCATCCCCCATCACAGAGAGGAGGCCTGTGTCCCAGCAGTGGGACAGTTAAAAGGCTGATGATAATGAATATATTTACAAGGAAGGATTTTTCTATGTCCCTGCTTACTGCCATATGCTTTAATAATTTAAAATGTGTCAAGCCTGAAACAGGAACAAAGTAGTTGTTAAAAAAACTTGCTTCCAACAATCGTTGAAGCTTGTCACTATTCACAATCATTAACTAAAATCAGTGTCCAAACACCTCAAACTGATTCCAATAATTTTGTAAACCACAGTTTTCATCCGAAGATTAAAAAGCTGTTTCAGTATGTGTGTGTGTGTGTGAATAAAAAGCCTATTGCCATGAGTAATATTGAGCTACGTCAGGGTACTAGTTATGTAATCTGTGCAGGTAGTCTGGCGGACGCGGACGGTGGAGGCGCACAACAGCACAATGTACACGTCGCTACCTCGCTAATGGATTTCCGATATAAATATTATTTCGGCGGCGAATTGAATTCCGATTGATGTCGATTGATGGGCTGTGGAGCGGGAGCCCGAGTGTACACAGTACACACGCATTGCTATAATAAAAGTTAATATATCAACACCCTACAGCGGGGTATTTTTAACCGAATTACCAAAAAGGAGGAGGTTCTATGTTCGGCTGTATGTATTTTTTTTATATTTATATTTTCACCGATATCTCCGTCAATTCTGGACCAATTTTGAAATTATTTTTTTTTGTTTGAAAGATTATGTTCCGAAATTGGTCCTAATTCATCGTAATTTGGTGAAGATCTGATGAAGAACTACCCCCTAACCTATCTTGGGACGTTCACATTGCGGAAGTAAGCAGGAGGGTTTTTTTGCTCGTTTCGGTCTCTAAAGCGTCTCCAGAAGTTCCTGCCTTTCTCAACTAAAGTTACTCTTGCTCAGTCTCTTCTTCTTCCTCTTCTTGACTATGCTGATGTCTGCTTCCTTAATGCGACTGAGGCACTTCTTAATAAACTCGAACCATTGCAGAATTTGTGCATACGCTTCATTTTTGGCCTCCGAAAGTATGACC
This sequence comes from Anorthoa munda, assembly GCA_945859665.1. Classification (NCBI taxonomy): domain Eukaryota; kingdom Metazoa; phylum Arthropoda; class Insecta; order Lepidoptera; family Noctuidae; genus Anorthoa; species Anorthoa munda. The sequence goes on along the minus strand of OX243913.1, from coordinate 28,560,568 downwards.
ATGTGTCAGAATTTTGGAGGCGGTTGAAGTGGCTGCTCATTCGACAGCGTCGAGATACACACTCTCTTTCTTTACTCTTTTCTGTTCTTCACAACCCTACCTCTCCTTCATATCTTCGGGAACGCTTTGAGTATCTCGTTCCAAGAGGAAAACCTTGCCGTTCCTCATCGTCTCTTCTCCTTCGTTTTCCTCCCCACTCATCAAGTCGTTACGGTGGATCATTTACTGTTCGTGCTGTCCGCCTCTGGAATAATCTCCCTCACCACATACGGGACAGCCCTTCGTTGGGAATTTTCAAGAAAAGAACAAAGACACATTTCCTGTCGATATAATGCATAGATGATTATGTATGTATTTATTAAGTTAGGATTTTAGTTATATTAGATAGTATGTATTATGTTTATGCATTGTGTGCTGTACACGTATTTGTTTAGTTTATATAGTTAGTAAGAATTTAAATGTTAAGTTATATTGTGCACTTGAGTATGCTGTCCTCATGTAATTAAAAATCTCTTTGACACTGAGGTTTGCTGTAAGAGAACCCAATTATGGCTTAAGCTCGCCTTTGTACATAAGCTGTCCTACTATATTTGATAAATGTATGTTTTTGTGTACAATAAAGAATAAGAATAAGAAATAAGAACTTCAAAGTCAAAGTCAAATATATTTATTTCAACTAGGCCAATAAGCGGCACTTTTGAACGTCAGACATTAAATCTAAATTAAAAATGAACAAGTAATAAAAAATGACTCTACCGTGCATTCGGAAAGTAGCTTGTTATGGGATGAACGCACAAGAAAATCCATACATGCTCTTTTAAAAAAAAAATGTTTTACAATGTTTACTTATGTACATACATTAATAAATTCATATATGTGAGGACGACGCATCCAAAAATAGCACTACACACTATACTACGTACAGGTATAAAGTAATAAAAGCACTAACAGGTAAATTCATTAATTTGATAAATAGGAACATGGTTCTCACATACTTACAAATATTGCAAACATAGGTAAAATACCTAATTCAACAACAACGGAACAGTGTGTGAGTCAAATTCTGGAAAAATATAAAAAATAACATAAGAATACAATAACTATGAATAGGAATATAAATTAGCAAATTTGATTTTGTCCACACCAAAGATTGCCCTACGGAGCGGGACCAACATGTTGCCAAGCATTCTTATCTTGAATATAATCATCTAATTTGTAATATGCTTGTTTACAAAGTGTGCTTTTAACTAAAGTTTTAAAGTTACTTTCATTTAGTTTTAATATATTACAAGGTATTTTGTTATAGAATTTAACACAGTACCCCATGAAAGATGAGTGTACTTTTGCTAGTCTATAAGATCTAACTTATCATTATTTCTCGTATTACAATTGTTTCTATCACTGACCTTGCTAAAGAGATGTATATTTTAACTTACATACATAATATTCTCATAAATGAATTGGCAAGAAACTGTCATAATATTAATATTTTTAAATAGCTCCCTAAGAGATTCTCGGTGACTTAAATTATATATGGCTCTGATAGCTCTCTTTTGCAATATAAATATGGATTCAATGTCAGCCGCTCGACCCCACAGTAAAATACCGTATGACATAATGTTGTGAAATTAACTAAAATAGACCAAACGCGCGGTCTCCACATCCGTCAACTGTCTTATATCTTTCTAACAGCATAAGCGGCCGAGCTCAGCCGACCCGCAAGAGATGTTATGTGAGAACTCCATTGCAATTTGTCGTCTAAAGTGATTCCCAGGAAAACTGTTTGATTTACAAAGTCCAGCTTTTCGCCATTCAATATGATGTCGCATTCGCTACTTCTAACATTCGGCAATGTGAATCTAATACATTTGGTTTTTTTTTTCATTCAGAAAGATATACAACAGAACTCTTCAATAAATAACGGCAAATCTCTCGGGATTGCTGCAATCGCATGTCTGTTTATTGTTTATACCATTTCATAACATAACATCACGCCAGTATGCTCTAAAGGAGTACGCAGAAGTGTACAGTTCACCTTGATACACTCTCGGTTCATCGGTTATGTTCAGTTGCATGATATTCGGGTAAGTTATTCTGGCATTGTGGGTACCTACCTTACTAAACTACTTGCCAACTAAAGCACTACCATAACGCAAAAAATGGTACCTACCAAAGACACCGACTTCCAAAAATAAAGTTATTTTTCACTTTGTAGTTTCTTATTTGGAATTCGATAGTATTTTTTTGTAAAAATGTTTAACCGGGCTTTCGTACATTTTTCTGAGAGCGATTTTAGGGTTTTATTAAGGCACTGTGGACATTTTTGCTTTATGGTATTAGTAAAACGCACGAAAAAGGGAAAGGATTATGTGATAATTTGTGACAAAATTGTAACAACAAAACCGTCGAAAATGATCTGGTGTGTAAAAGAGATTTCCGTGGAAATCCACACGAGGTTTTTCAGCTCTATAAAACATGTTAACTTGGTTTTCATCTACACTAATATAATAAAGAACAAAGATTTGATTGCTTTGTAATGGATAAACTCAAAAACTAAAGAACCGATTTTTTTTCACGACATAACTCGGTGATAACTTAGTATCACCGAGTAACATAGACTATATTGTTAATCGAGTTAAATTACTACAAAAACTTCAATAATGTAACCCAAAGAGTAAAAAATAAACAAAGTTTCTTACATCTCATGCGCTGCGACAACTATTGATGATATAGAACAAAAAAATGTACTACAATATTAAAGATAAACTATTATTTATGTCACTATCAACTACTTTTTTACATTTAAAAAGTAAATAAAATGCCGACCAAAATCAAACCACGTTATTCTTATCTTGGTATTTATCCTTACCCAAATAAATTCGTAGTAAAGGCTGTTTCAGTACCCGTTGATTAGTTTTAGATTTTTTGTAATCGGACATTTCATTTAAAAGATAACCAAAACAAATTACCAGAAAAGTAAAAAGATAAATAGGGCTACGAAGGGGATGCCTACGTGCGGGAGACGAGAGTGGTACCTGATAATTGCAGCGGACGTGACGAAAATTTAATATTTTTCAACAGTAAAAAGTAATTTTCAGAACTACGTATCTTCTATTAATCATACCGCGCAATCTGACTAACATAAACGAAAAATAAAAAGAGAAGAAAAGAGTGAGTAAAATATTTGGGTTGTTAAAAACGGGATGTTGCCCCATCCCGTTTGGAGGGAAAGAAAAAGGGATTATTAAGTTTTTAGGGGAGGATTTTACTTTGTAGCGGTTACTAAATATTTACTATTCTTTATGTTAAACAACGAATCGTCCCAAAGCAATAAACCCTAGGTAGATATCATCGATACGCTATTTTTTTAATGATTATCAAATGTCTTTTTTTGGTCGTCTTCACTAACTGCACTTAAGTAAGTCATCTGTAAGATAAAATACGAAATCACGTGAATGTTCAATTAAAGCGTACAGTCAGTGTTTTACATTGAGCGAGTGCGCGGCACATTAGTCGGCGTCGTAGATCAGCGCGCGCCAAATGAGCCGTGAGATTGCGTCGCCCGCGCCCGCGCGCCTCGCGCCGCGCTTCCTACACATGCGACACGATACGTCGATACTATCGGTGCCTACTATATCCATCCGTTAATACATTTTCGTCACTTTTGAGCTCAAAAAGAGTAGATCATTACGTGAGCAGTATGCTCCTGAAAACCCCTGAAAACCAACACAAGAATTTATAACCTTTGAAAATAACCACGATCAACCATTTTTGTGTAAAGCTTTTTCCATCAGTATAATGACCAACTATAATCACAAAAGAGTATGTATTCGGGCTCGGTCACGTCGGGGCCTAATTGGTTGATTATTGGTCCGGGACCCTCATCACAGCGGACAGATTGCGAGGCGGCGCATTTAAATTGAAACTAATGCGAGTCCCGTGTTCATTAGTGTTAGCAAACGACACGGGCCTGTTCCCGTGGCCCCACATCGCCTGCCTCGCGAACATGCTCGGATTACATTAGCATGAGTCGCGACAAAACCGCGCGCCGCACAATGTACACAGTTTGCACACGAAATACTGCTTGAGATGTATAAATACAAATAGCAGTAATACGTTGAATAATTCAGCTCATGTATTCTCGCTAGGTTCTGAGTTAACAGACCAATCACCTCGTGAATAGCTGCCATTTAGACGTAGACTTTTAAATATGCAAAATCGTTGCTTTATAGTCTAAACTTGGCTGTTTATAAATCTTAATAGCACGTAACATAAAGTAGTAAAGTGTTCTACTGAAAATGGAATCAAGTATGTGTCAAATTAACAGCTGCAGTGTCTGCCAATACTTTTCTCGTGGAAGGATCACTTCCCCGTAGTCAGCCCGTGCATCCTGCTCGTCCTCCTAGCGCACATAAATCAAGGCTCTCGTTCAATTGCCGGGGCACGCCACCCGCCGCCCGCCGCCCGCCGCCCGCCGCCGCGCCGGTCAGAGCTCGACACAGCTTTATCACCTCTTTTGGCTTCACCAGCCGCTGCTGAACTTGTTATCTAACTGCGACTCTTACAAACTTTGGCAGCGAAGTCTTTTGTACACGAACTGTACATAGAGATATTGCACTGTTGTTTCATGCTCTTGCAAGAGTTTTATGTTCAACTAGTTGGCACAACATTTTTAGATTCTTTCCGGTCGTAACTAACCCTCGCGGACGGGGCGCCGGGCGATGGGCATTATCCTTTAGGTATCGAAACGAACCAGTCATACAGGGAGGCCAAACAGTAGCGCCCCATTGTTGCCGGAATAGTACTCTTTCCGATATCCTCTTATTTACTGATCTTATCTTCAGTATAATCTTCTCGCGGGTACAGGAAGTATTTGACATATAGCTTTCTATGCCGAGACGTGATATTGCCGTGGTAACAAAGAGAGCTGTCGATGTAATAAATCGCCTGACACATTAGTGGACTTCAGTACAAACTACAGTAACATAACAGTAATATAAGTGACGTAATGTACCTTCGGTGTCCAGCAATTGCCTGTCATTTCTTTTTTCTTTAGGCTTGCGCTTGATTTCTATCTCACCTGATGGTAAGCGAAGATGTGGTCGACGGTGAAGCAGGCTTGCCTAGAAATAACCTATTCACTCTTGAATTAAAGACCCTAAGGTTGTAGCTATCGGGATACACTGTCTGTGTTTCCCGATAGCTGCAATCTAGGGCAGGGAATTCCACTCCTTAGCTGTACGCATAATAAAAGTGTTCCCAAAACGTTTTGTGCGTATGAGTGGGATGTCCACCATGAACCGATGGCGCATCGCCGTACGTCTTGAAGTCCGAAGATGAAACGGAACAAACAATTGCGCGAACATAAAGCTCAAGGTACCTACTTTGCGTCAACACAAAGTTTGCAATGTATAATTGTTACATCACATCATAATTATGTGTTATGGCAAGGAAAGTTGAAGGTGTTAGCAGCGTACGGAACCTATATCAAAGTCACTTTCTACTTAACCCAACAAATCACAACCTCTTCGGACGCCGTACTTAGCAGCTTTACATCATGCGAGCGCGCCGCCGCCGCAACTTGAGGAAACCTTGCAGCTTACAGCCGCCGCGCGCCGGTCCTGGCGTCTCGCCTCCGCGGCGAATGAAACTTTAACTGACACACTCGGGAATGTACGAGACGAGCACCTGAGCAACAACACGCGTTTTATTTTTAAGTAGCCAATCAAAGGCGGCTGATTTCCCTCGAGGAAGTGCGTCAAGGAGCTTTTTAATTTGTTGCGCGTCCTGCGTGCGTGAGCTCGAGGCGGTAGGCACACCCGCTCCATTCCCCAACACTCGTAAATCCACGATGGAGAAAGATAAAAAACTGCAAGTTACTTCCGAAAGTTGGTGTAAAGTTACACACAGATCTGATAGCGACGCGGAAATAAAAGCGGCTCGCGTTCTGCGCTTATCTTTATGTGGGACGCCGCCGCCGAGTGGCTCTGTAAGTGTTTCTGTATGATGATTTCTTCATTGTCATTTACGACGATGTTTCTTTGAGTGTAGTTTTATGGAGTTGTTCGCTATTCTGTGTAATAATATCATAATATTTTATAACTTACACAGACTGCGTTTGGTTTTATTTGGGTTGTCATCAGGTCAGGAACATAGAATCATTTTACACTCGCAAGTACTACGGTAGTGGAGCGGATAGAGGGATCAATCACTTCACTCGATGTCCTGCCGATGTCACTGCTCGCTGTGTCCGATGCATTGCTATAAAATTCCACGATAAAATATTAAACACCTTATTTCAGTGTTCAAAAACTGTCGATATATTCAGGGCCTAGCAGCTCACTAAACTTCGTTTACAGTTGATTGAATGTATAGATAGCTTGTTACGTAGAACCTATTCACCGATACACTGATAGTCCGATACCATCAATCGCACATTCAGTAAATAATAAAAGAGTAGTTGCCGGGACAAGTAATCTAGCGCTAGTGATGTACGAGCGAGCGGCGAGCGCTCGATACGTATCGATAGTCGTCCACCGATACATCGTTTCGTTCCAGCGTGCAGCGTGTCGCGTCACGTAATCTATCGACGTTTACTGCTGCCGGAAACTTTATTAAACTGACTATGCAAATTTTGTAAATGGTTTAAAAAACAGTCTTTTATTGGCCTACACCGAGGGTTTTGCGTTAGACGTTCCGAAGTAATTAATGTTTCATTCCGGTTTTGTGTTGGTTTATATTTATGTACTCTGATTATACAGGTATGTAAGGCTTTATACAAGCCGGCACAGGTAAAAATTTCCCTTTAAGGATCATTGAAATCTTTGACATCTTAAGACTGTCTGATCTAAGCATTACTGACCCTAGATCCAGCCAAATAATTTGTCAAGTAAACACACAATAGGCTAATTGCCTTCATAGAAAACGTATCCTATAGGTACCTTAACGCTACAACATAAGGTTATCTGTGCCACACAATTATCACTCGTGAGGTCTCCCTCGGCCAACACTCACTTTCACGTCACAATACTACTCGCTCGTCGGTCGCCTCTCTATCAATATTTGTTGTAAATTGGCACATGACATGCGAGAGTCCATTGTGGATTATATTGGGCTCCGGCTCAAATTAGTTGGTGTGCGGATTAGCCGGCGCTGATGTCACACCAGTGTACGAACTGCCCGATAGTGTACGCATGCAATCAGGGCTGCCACGTCAGCTGATATGTTGGAATATCTACTTGTTAGCTGTTACACAAAAATAGACATCTGAACTGTCTGCATTTGCTGTGTTTGAAATGTATGTCAAAATATCCCTCTACCGTGTTTGCGGAATTATAATTTCTGTGACGGTTTTCCAACCTAGTCGTCAATCGTGTCAGATTTCCAAAAACCTATTTTTTTTCGCAATACCTTATTTCCTTATGAATGCATGGTCTCCTCTTCCACGCAACGCAACCCTGTCCTTGTAACCAATCGTTTTCGCCTTCTGAAAGCAAAAAGATAAATCTGCGACACGACCAAATAATCAGAAAATTCCATCCATAGCCCTTTGCTAGACGTATGTTATCCGCCGCCCTGCAAGCGATGCATAAGATTACCGACTTGCCTGTGGACCGTGCAGCATTGGTACAGTCGCACGACTCCGGCAGCTGCAGCCGTTGTCACAGCGTTGTGAACACTCTGTAAGATATTTAGCTTGATGTCGAATTGAGCCGCTTCACAGCCACAGGCCGCGCCAGAAGTCAGTGTTGTTCATTAGATTGTTACATGGTCTGAGTTTGTAATGAAAATCTATGAACATTTTCGCCAGGTCCTTTCATTTAACTGTAAATAAACAATGCTTTACTTAATCTATTATGTTTTAACATTATGAATGTGTACTATGGATTTCACCTGTTTAGCTTTGACCATTGGCGAAACCATTCCAACTCCCGTGGCCGTAATGTTTTCTGTTATAAAAAGTACCGTATGGCAGACAACGAAATTGTATAACACAACTTAAGTTTTAAAGCTTGAGCTAAAAGTGTCACATTATTACGATCATAGCAGGCGAGCGCTGCAGTGTAGCATGTCAGTGTTCTCGGTTACCGGCGAGTGCTCGAGCCGGCCTCGAACGAGTCGAGTCAGCCACTTGACTCGAGTGCCCTCCGTCCGCCGCGCGGGTGTGAACAGTTAGCACTCTGCGCTGCGCTACTACAATGTCGCAGAGAGGTTACTTCAAGAGCGCATCATAGTTCCTGCCAGTGTGTGCTGAGCTTCTGGTAGGACATGTTCAATTTAAACCTTATGACTCAGACTGTTGTTTTAGTACGTAGTAGCTCGTAATGAAGGTTGATAAACGCGGAAGGCGACGTATTTACAAACTTAGGAACGCAACATAGTTCACATAATAAAGTGCCAGCATCTTGGAGCAGAGCTTAATAAGTTGTTCGTCAGAGTATGCGTCGCGCACCGCATAGCTGCGCCGCAAGACGTGTATTATATCAACATGGGCTCGCGTTACTATCCCCCTCCTCACCGGTACGGTTTGCCCTCCCCCCTGCCCACGCTATAAACAACATCCGACTTTAACTATAAATCCGTTTCCAGAAAGATTTAAATTCGATCGTACGAATGAGGCGCACTAAGCGTCGACTGCTTAAATAACTTTAGTACAGTCTGTAGCACAACGGATTGTATTCCGGTTACAACAATAAAATTTATAGTTATCTGAGAACGCTTCGCTGAGTAATCGCCCGCCGAACAAAATACACCGAAATTGTTCTATATCGGCACAAAATGCACAGTCAAATCAAATCAAATCAAATGATTTTTATTTCACATAGGCCTACATGGGCACTTATAAAACGTCGAAAAAAGGCGCACGGTTCGGGTTGGTCGTTTCCTATGGAGAAGAACCGGCAAGAAACTCCATGGTTACTCTTTAAAAAAAAATGGTTTGTTTTTACAATATTTTCATGTTACAGCATTAGTGCTTAGATATGGGGGAACAACGTAGGCCCGACAATAAGTCGTAAACAAATAAAAAATAAAGTTTGTATAACCGAGATAAAGAGTTAACAAATGATAACAAGCGTCTAGAAATCTAGAAGGCCTACAATGTTCACACATTCACAAAACAATCGGTAAAAGAATCGATACAAAGGAAAAAAATAACAAGACTAAACAGTCTAAGAAAACTGCGGCACGTGAAGCAAGCATGGCGCGGCTTGTGCAGTAATACATAACGTATCGCACGCATCTTCGGGTGTTGGGTGCAGACCGGTCCAGTCGCCGTTTGATGTCGCGTCACGTGAATAATTTCCCGTCAGCACGAAGGTGCGCGCTAATACCAACCACTCGTCGCTCTCAACTCCACAACTACAGTTTACAAAACGGAACGTCGGATGAGAATTGAAAGTTGTGCCGTTAAGCCGGCCCGGCTACGGCGGGAGGACGGCAACTATTGTTCTAAATGAATCTTAACTTTTCAATTTAGCGCGCGGTGGTGGCCATTAAACTCTTTAGGAGGCGGACTCAACTTCGATTGCCTGTTAACGTTCATAAAGGGGGTTTTTAGCGGCCGAGATTGCGCCGCTACCGTGCAGCTGCCGAGTCGCGCCGAGCGCCGGCAGGTCTTCTGTACACGCCGCGACTGCTTGGAGGGCTCTTCACGCTATCTTATTTCTCCTTTGATGCTTTCTAACCAACTTCAAAAATAGTGGCTGTTCTCAATACGACTTAATGTTTTTTGGAAATCAATTTCACTCTATTTCTTTTCTAAACTATGTTTCTTTCTTTCTATTGCGTGAGTTTGTTAATTTGACGTTTCTGCTAAACACAATTTTGTATAATCTCTAACTATGAGGTTAATTTTAATGAAAGGATTACAATCTACTAGAGACTTCAGTGGAATGTAGAGACGTCTTCGTTGCAAGAACTCTGAGCACAACAGTTTTTGCTACAATTCTGTAGCACAGAGATACAAGTCGTATGCAGTAAACACTTCGCACCTGCATTTGTTCCAAGAACGGCTGATGGCAGCCGCCTGTACGTACAGTATTCGCTGTTCTCGAGAACATCTACGTCGGTTTGTGTTTCTTGTAATAACACTAACTCCTACAGTTCTATCGCACCCGGCACTTGTTTTCTGAAGACTTCTCGGAAGACAGTTCCTCTAAGTATAAATCCTAGTGTTTATTTAACCCGCAGGTATATCTTCCAGTACTAATGTACCACGCTTAAAAAGACTGTTGGGCTAGTAATTTCGTAAGTCAAAGTCGCCAACTTTAGAAGGTGAATTGATCTAAGCCTCGATATTTTTAACCGACTTACCAAAAAGGAGAAGGTTCTATGTCATTATGGTTGTTTTTTGTTTTTGTTTATAATAATAATAATAAGGATGTAAGAATGGGTCCCGCGGTACTAAGGAGCTGCTCCTCATAGACATTGCTATTAGCCAACTGGTTCGCCGTTCCCGCAAGGATCTGGCGACATGTTGGATAGATTACAAGAAGGCCTATGACTCAGTGCCACATACATGGCTCATGAGGGTGCTGGAGTTGTATAGAATTGATGCAACACTGCGCCTTCCTGGCGTCATGTATGGGGCAGTGGACGACGGTCCTTCACTATCCAGGATGTCGACAGATTCAGGAAAACAGCGAACCTATAAGGATTGAGCGCGGAGTATTTCAGGGCGACAGTCTGAGTCCCCTGTAGTTTTGTTTAGCCCTGAACCCTCTCATTACACTGCTGGAGGCAGAACCCTCCTGGGCCTCCTAGCCTGGGCTATCGGTTGAGAAGAGGTGGTCAGGTCATATCGGTGTGATATGACTATTCGATATCCTTTACATGGATGATCTGAAGCTCTTTGCCCCCAATAACTTTCAACTGATGAAGCTACTGAAGGTGACAGAAACCTTCAGTGACGCCATCAGGATGGAATTTGATGTGGACAAATGTGCAGTCATGCATGTAAAGCGAGGGGAGATTATGGAATCCGTAGGAATACAACTCTCGGATTCCATAGAATAGAATAGAATTTTATTTTGCAAATATGGGTAATATACAATAGTTGTTATGACATCAAGGCTCAGCCATATTTTACCATTCGGCGTGCAAACATTTACATACACCTTCGATCCCTTTCCTCAGCCGAAACTTACAAGTATTTCGGTATTTCGGAAGCATTAGGCATCAATGCTACTGACTTGAAACCGTCGTTGAAGGAACGCTTCTTTGGCCGCCTGAATAAAATACTAAATAGTCTTTTATCAGGCGAAAACAAGGTGCGCGCCTTCAACGGCTGGGTCATGCCGGTCTTGATGTATTCTTTCGCCATACTCAAATGGACTCAGACAGAACTTGACGCCCTGGATAGGAGAGTCCGCACGCTGCTTACCGCAAATCGACATGAGACTGTATATCCCGCGGAAGTGTGGGGGTCGAGGCTTTTTAAATGCTAAGACCCTGCACAACCGCGAGGTATGCAGTCTAAGGGAATACTTCCAGGCCGCCGACGTGGGTATGCATCGAGATGTGGTAGCGGTGGACAAGGGCCTTACCCCGCTCTCCTTGGCTAACGAGAACTGGCGCAAACCTATAGTATTAGATACTAATGACCGCAGGGAGGTATGGCAGAGCAAGGAGCTTGGGCTACATGGGCCCGATGTAGATCTTTTAGCGTCCGTGGCCTAGCTGCGATTTGGTGACCATTTCGGGGAAACCGAAGGTTTTGTCTTTGCGATTATGGACGAAGTTATGATGACGAACAACTACCGGAAATACATTGTGAAGGATGGCACAGTTGACATCTGTCGGGCATGTCACCGGCCGGGTGAATCTATCCGCCACATTATCTCCGGTTGTTCTAGTCTGGCTAACGGAGACTATTTACATAGACACAACCTTGTAGCCAGGATTATTCATCAGCAACATGCTCTTAAATACAATCTTGTGGAATCGGAAGTGCCTTACTATAAGTATGTGCCCGACCCAGTTTTCGAAAATGACAATGTCACGTTGTATTGGGATCGGTCTATCATCACTGACAAGACTATTGTTGCCAATAAACCTGTCATAGTGGTGATAGACCGACTAGAGCGTCGCGCAATGATTGTTGATATAGCGGTCCCCCATGACGAGAACCTCGTGAAGGCTGAGAGAGATAAGAAAAGCAAGTATCTTGAGCTGGCTCGCGAGGTTGTCGACATGTGGGATGTGAATACAGCAGTCATTGTGCCGATAGTCGGAGTCGTAGTACGGCCAATGGTATAATAGCCAAGAGCCTCGACGAACATCCGAGGAGGCTCTCGTTGGGCAACTGGATCAAGGGCTTGATCCAGAAGGCGGACACGGCGCGTATAGTCAGGAGGTTCCTCTCTCAGGAGCCCTGACCACCGGTAGCTTGGACCCTGTTCCCGATACCGGTGGGCTACTATTTTTGTATTTTTAAATGTTTTTTAATTTTATTTTTTATAGAATTGTATTTAAAAATGTAAAAATATGTAAATAAAATAAATAAATGGAATAATAACAAATTAATTTATTTTCAGACTTTACGTTCACCGATATCTCCATCAATTGTGGACCGACATCGAATTTTTTTTTGTTTAATAAAGTATGTATGTCCCATTTTAATTTGGTTAAGAACTGATGAAGAACTTCGGAGATATACAACAGAACTCTTCAATAAATAACGGCAAATCTCTCGAGATTGCTGCAATCGCATGTCTGTTTATTGTTTATACCATTTCATAACATAACATCACGCCAGTATGCTCGAAAGGTGTACGCTGATCTCTCGTTTCACCGGTCATGTTCAAGTTTCATGTTATTCGGGTTATCTATTCTGGCGTTGGCTATTTTTCCCTTTATTTTTTCTTTTTAGGGTTCCGTACCCAAAGGGTAAAAACGGGACCCTATTACTGAGACTTCGCTTGTCTGTCTGTCTGTCTGTCTGTCTGTCTGTCTGTCTGTCTGTCTGTCTGTCTGTCTGTCTGTCTGTCTGTCTGTCTGTCTGTCTGTCTGTCTGTCTGTCTGTCTGTCTGTCTGTCTGTCTGTCTGTCTGTCTGTCTGTCTGTCTGTCTGTCTGTCTGTCTGTCTGTCTGTCTGTCTGTCTGTCTGTCTGTCTGTCTGTCTGTCTGTCTGTCTGTCTGTCTGTCTGTCTGTCTGTCTGTCTGTCTGTCTGTCTGTCTGTCTGTCTGTCTGTCTGTCTGTCTGTCTGTCTGTCTGTCTGTCTGTCTGTCTGTCTGTCTGTCTGTCTGTCTGTCTGTCTGTCTGTCTGTCACCAGGCTGTATCTCATGAACCGTGATAGTTAGACAGTTGAAATTTTCACAGATGATGTATTCATGTTGCCGCTATAACAACAAATACTAAAAACAATATAAAATTAATATTTAAGGGGGGCTCCCATACAACAAACGTGATTTTTTTGCCGTTTTTGGCTCGATATTAATAACGGCAACAGGTAGACGCTTGAAATATTTACAGAATATTTAGTTGTATATTCTCTTAAAAAAATAATAATAATTAAATTAAAATAAAATAAATTAAGGGGGGCTCCCATACAACAAACGTGATTATTTTGCAGTGTTTTGCGATAATGGTACGGAACCCTTCGTGTGCGAGTCTGACTCGCACTTGGCCGGTTTTTATTAGTTGTACCTACCGAAGGTGCAACTAAAAAGGAAAAAATAAAAAACATTTTTGCAGAAAAATACTACCGACTAGTATTTTTTTTGCAAAATAGTAGTTTATGCAATTGTTATATAATAGGGGTTATTAAAACACGAGCGTAGGTTTATCACATGAGGCGAAGCCGAATGTGATAATAATATTACGCGAATACTACTTTATCTTCACTCATACAGTTGCAATAAAACAAAAGTGGAAACGGAGAAAATATTTGGTATGGCGGGCAATTTAGGTTCTCATTTCACATGACTGCGGAGCGCGCGCCTCCTTTTACAATGACAGTACTTCAATGAGCCCATATCGATGTCAATAAATTAAAAAGTAAAAGTGTGCTATAAAAATTAAAAAGTTATTTTATGATGCAGTTGTATAAAAATCGAAGGAAAATGTTGCACTGTAATGGATTTATTTTTTAATTTTACCTATCCACGAATATAAAGTACGTGTTTATACAATATTTTTTGAATTCATATTTGGAACATTACGTTGTGAGTGTAGATAAAAGTTTTTTTTTGTTGTCTTAATTGTCACGTTGTAACTCGCACGGCTGATGTTGTTCGTATTTGCCGGCTACGAGCTACGTCTACAATACTTGCCGGCTACGAGCTACGTCTACAATACTTGCCGGCTACGAGCTACGTCTACAATACTTGCCGGCTACGAGCTACGTCTACAATACTTGCCGGCTACGAGCTACGTCTACAATACTTGCCGGCTACGAGCTACGTCTACAATACTTGCCGGCTACGAGCTACGTCTACAACACTTGCCGGCACACATTATGTTGTTGGCGGACACTCGAGCAGCCTCGTGTTGTTGATAAACGCGTACTCTTCCACTGTGCTTGCATTGCTGCGTTGCGCTAAATGTTACCAACACAACAATTATACACACAGCGTTGATATAAAGATGTCAGCATATACAGCGGATCAATCTATTCGCAACGCACTGCCAGTTTTAGTACAAAACTGAGATTCGTGGTATATTAAACGTTAGAACGAAGAAAAATGCACATAATTTATTTTTTAAATCACGTGCAGTATTTCCGCAGAGGGATTTCACCTGCAACGTTATAATGTGTCTGAGTCCTCCTTGCCGCGCCGCGCCGAACCGTCCCGCGCCGCGCCGCCTCTCGCCGTGCTTCGAGATTGGTTTTCTCTTATAAGGCTAGAATGTGGGGATTACCATTTTTCTACCTTCCTTTATATATTTACACTAACACTTCGCCCCGGATTTGTGCGAGAGCTATATATTTAACGTAGGAGACAGAATTCGGCTCTGAACGTGCTTCAACATCTTGAACATGAGGATAACGAGATCAGATTGGTAACCGACGAAAACCTACGAGATTAGCTTTAGCAGGTTTTTTTTTGTCCTAAAGAAAGAAAACCACATAGCATGGCATAAATATCGAATATAAAACACTCAACTATAATGCCATTATTTAAGATAAACTTATTATAAGGAATATAACTCCATTTGTTGTCCTTAATTTTTTAAATGAAATTTAACTTTGTATTAATGAAACAATAGAAAACAAAAAACCGGCCAAATGCGAGTCGGACTCGCGCACGAAGCGTTCCGTACCATTATCGCAGAAAACGGAAAAAAAAACACGTTTGTTGTATGGGAGCCCCACTTAAATATTTATTTAATTCTGTTTTTGTTTATTTGTTAGTATAGCGGCAGCAAAGAAATACATCATCTTTGATAATTTCAACTGTCTACCTATCACGGTTCACGAGATACAGCCTGGTGACAGACAGACGGACAGTGGAGTCTTAGTGATTGGGTCCCGTTTTTACCCTTTGGGTACGGAACCCTAAAAAGTAAGAGGCATTACGCAGCTCTGGCCCAATAGTAACGGCCGCGACTTACGTGTCGTAAGTCGTGGGTTCGACCCCAGGCAGGCGGTTTACTTTGTGTAAAAAACGGTACAAAACGGTGAGGAAAACCATCGTCAGGAAACCGGCATGTCTTAGAAACAAAAATTCGAGTACGCGTGGAGGATTACGGCGCATTCCATCTCACGGAGAGCAGGTCTGTTTACTAGCAGTGGTCACATTAAAAAGGCTGATGATGATGAAGAATCATCGTAGCGGAGCATTTTATAATTTCTGCCTACCCCTAAAGTGAGAAAATCGTGCATTTATGTATGAATAGAATAGAAAACATTTATTCGACACAGACACAACACAACAACAATAATCACAAAGTAACAGAGAAGAATAGTAAAAAAAGTACAAACGTATGTATTAAACTATGCAACTGAGAAAATGAGACTGTGCCCAATAGAATAAGTACCCAACTCTCACCTGCCATTGGTCATTATAGCTGGATATATATGTGCAGGGAACTTGCTTGGGAGAATGATCGACAGAGGGAAGACACAATTCGGATACTATGTAGTGTTTAACATGTGGAAAGGGTCCTACTGTAAATAATTTATGTAATCGAACCTCATCGGGCTAAGGGTGCTGAAGGCCCGCCTGGGGCCAGCTAGATCTAAATGCATAGAATTCGGCTGATCTACCTCCGTGCGGTCACCGTATAGTGCTGTCCCCCGGCGCGGCCCGTCCGGCAGTAACACATATTGATTTATTTATTTATATCGGTTCACCAACAATTGTATACACTGGTATAAGCAAATTAAACATACGCAAAAAATCAGAATAGAGTGTAACAATCACATACAGGTAAACTCTGCATGCACACAAAACGTTGTCGTAACTTACAAGAAAACAGAAAATAGACCAAATTAAACTTAACAAAGAAATTAAAACAAATTAAAACTAAATAAAACTAGGTATTACAGCAGTGTGATAATGCAGGGCTAGGCAACTCAATGTTCGGGCAGATACTTATAAAAACTGGTTTTCAATTTGCCCAAACTGTCAAAATGGAGGTCGATTCGATCACTGCAACTGTTCACAATCCTACAAAATCTCGCGTGGGGAGAATTAGCACCCAGAACTGTTCTTCTCTGCGGAGGGCAGAGTGGCGTTATTGGACTGCGAGGAATTCTTGAGGGGGCACGGAAGTCAAAATAATTTAATATTTGCGGGCAGTCGATTTTATGGACCATTACTTTGCACACAAACATCGCGTCATTCAGACGTCGACGTTTGTCCAGAGAAACCATATTAAAATGCTTGAGCCTATCACTATATGAACGCATTTTCTTGGTCAAACCGCTAGCATAGGCCAGGTGCCCCAGAAAAAGCTTTTGTACACGTTCAAGGCGCAATGAGTGAGTAGCATAGTGTGGCCGCCAGACCACGCTACAATACTCCAATATGCTTCGAATCAAGCAATTATAAAGGATAATTTTTGTTCTACTGCGCTTAAATTGTTTTGTGTTTCTGATAACAAACCGCAGTATTTTGGAAGACTTTTTACTACATTATCTATGTGAGGGATAAAAGCTAGTTTCCGATCAAACATTACACCAAGGTCTCTTATTGTGTCCAATTCCTTTACTTTTTCTCCGTCAATATAATAATCCTGGTCAATAAGATGATGTTTCCTGGTAAATTTTATATGGTAACATTTGCTAGGATTTAGAAGCATCTGATTTATTTGGCACCATATTACCAATTCATCTAAATCACTTTGTAATTCAGAAGCGTCATGCTCAGATTTAACTTATTTTGACGAATTTTAAGTCATCGGCGATGATGAGATCATATAGTGCTGTCCCCCGGCGCGGCCCGCCCGGCAGTAACACATATTGATGAGATCATATAGTGCTGTCCCCCGGCGCGGCCCGCCCGGCAGTAACACATATTGATGAGATCGTATAGTGCTGTCCCCCGGCGCGGCCCGCCCGGCAGTAACACATATTGATGAGATCATATAGTGCTGTCCCCCGGCGCGGCCCGCCCGGCAGTAACACATATTGATGAGATCGTATAGTGCTGTCCCCCGGCGCGGCCCGCCCGGCAGTAACACATATTGATGAGATCGTATAGTGCTGTCCCCCGGCGCGACCCGCCCGGCAGTAACACATATTGATGAGATCATATAGTGCTGTCCCCCGGCGCGGCCCGCCCGGCAGTAACACATATTGATGAGATCATATAGTGCTGTCCCCCGGCGCGGCCCGCCCGGCAGTAACACATATTGATGAGATCGTATAGTGCTGTCCCCCGGCGCGACCCGCCCGGCAGTAACACATATTGATGAGATCGTATAGTGCTGTCCCCCGGCGCGGCCCGCCCGGCAGTAACACATATTGATGAGATCGTATAGTGCTGTCCCCCGGCGCGACCCGCCCGGCAGTAACACATATTGATGAGATCGTATAGTGCTGTCCCCCGGCGCGACCCGCCCGGCAGTAACACATATTGATGAGATCGTATAGTGCTGTCCCCCGGCGCGGCCCGCCCGGCAGTAACACATATTGATGAGATCATATAGTGCTGTCCCCCGGCGCGGCCCGCCCGGCAGTAACACATATTGATGAGATCGTATAGTGCTGTCCCCCGGCGCGACCCGCCCGGCAGTAACACATATTGATGAGATCGTATAGTGCTGTCCCCCGGCGCGGCCCGCCCGGCAGTAACACATATTGATGAGATCGTATAGTGCTGTCCCCCGGCGCGACCCGCCCGGCAGTAACACATATTGATGAGATCGTATAGTGCTGTCCCCCGGCGCGACCCGCCCGGCAGTAACACATATTGATGAGATCGTATAGTGCTGTCCCCCGGCGCGGCCCGCCCGGCAGTAACACATATTGATGAGATCGTATAGTGCTGTCCCCCGGCGCGGCCCGCCCGGCAGTAACACATATTGATGAGATCGTATAGTGCTGTCCCCCGGCGCGGCCCGCCCGGCAGTAACACATATTGATGAGATCGTATAGTGCTGTCCCTCGGCGCGGCCCGCCCGGCAGTAACACATATTGATGAGATCGTATAGTGCTGTCCCCTGGCGCGGCCCGCCCGGCAGTAACACATATTGATGAGATCGTATAGTGCTGTCCCCCGGCGCGGCCCGCCCGGCATGAGATTGGTAGGTAAGGCATGCCTCAGTTATATGTGAATTTGACTAGTACTTGTGAGGGATGTGCGTCTCCGCATTTTACGTAAGTACGTACTAGCTTCTGTCTTTGGCTTTACTTCTGTCGCCTATCACACATGAACATTGGCTTTTTGGGGGACAATGTGCCACTCAAGGCACTCAACTATGGTGTAGCTTTTTACCGGTAAAATAATTAATATTCGCTCGATAATCGAATCATTACTTCCAGAGATTATCTTTTACAAGCATTTGTCTAAACTACAATTTTACATCTTTATTAGTTTAAAGATGACTTGACTTCGGTGCGATGCGGTGCGGTGCGATGTGGTGCGGTGCGGTGCGGTACGGCAAGTTGCGGTCAGCCACAGATAGATGAGCTCCAGGATATCCCCCGAAAATCCGCATAAATCCGTGATCCACAGCGCTCGCTGCTAAATTGAGTAATAATACCGCACGCGTGATTTGCATTTACTGCCTCCATATTATATACATACAAAACGTACATACATACAAACATTAATACGGTTATTTACAACAGGCATCCTCAGAATAATGATCATCTTTTACAGCTAGTGTTACAGCTACGGCGTAGCATCAGTGCAGTGTACGTTGTTACGCCGTAGTAGGGCTACGTCGTAGGTGTGCTACGTCGTAGTATTGCTACGTCGTAGCAGTCGCGCAGATAGACGTGGCCGTTACAAGCTCATTTTCGTGTTTGCCCATTATATAAAGTTTTCATTATAATTAAAAGGCTTAGATGCCTTTTAATTATAATGAAAACTTTCACAACAAAACACTTGCACGGATAACATTTAGTAGCCAAATACCGAAATAGCTGAATCCGTACAGGTTCGACGTAGCAGCTTATTCTGTTCATTTATAACGAAAGCTGCAAGCTGTTTGTTAATGGTGACTGTCGTCGGAAGTGACGCAACAGCTCAACTGTGCCGGAAGTGAGGCTCGCTTCCGGCCAACACGGCGCTCTGTATTGAGATTACGTAGTTTGTTATAGACGGATAGGTGATAGATCATCTGGACTAGTCTTTACTATGGAAAAAAGTTATGGTTTTAAAAGGACGGGCGGCGGCGGCGGCGTGTGCCCTCGTTTAGTATCTTCCTAATTCAGTATTAAAATTTTCGGCAATTACATTAACTCTACATGTACTTTCAAATAGCTTATCTTAGGATGACTCTGAAACAACTTAAGAACAACAAGGCGCCGGAAGATGACGGAATTACTGCCGAACATCTGAAGGCGGGTGGCAACCGGTACTTAAGGCCCTTCAGCCACAAGCATGGCGCAGGGGTGTGGTGGTACTCTTCTTCAAGAAGGGCGACAATGCCCGGCTGAAGAACTATAGGCCCATCACACTTCTTAGCCATGTCTACAAGCTGTTTTCAAGAGTCATCACGAATCGTCTCGCGCGCAGGTTTGACGATTTCTAGCCGTCCGAGCAAGCCAGTTTCCGAAAAGGCTTAAGCACCGTAGACCACATACATAGTTTTCATTTTGTTTTTCTTTTTTATATTGTGTGCTCTAGTGGCTTGTGGCAAATAAATGAATTTTCTTTCTTCCTTTCTTCTTTCTTTATACATACGCTGCGGCAGGTCATACAGAAGACTGAAGAGTATAACCTGCCTTTTGCTTAGCGTTTGTGGACTATGACAAAGCCTTCGATTCGATCAAGACGTAGGCTGTACTGCAGTCTCTCAAATGGTGCAACAACGCAGGACACAAACATTGACTCATGGGGGTGTTTAAACAACATTATACTGAACCTATGGAACCGTCCCCTGAAGATGATTACCGTCACAAAACCAAAACTCGGTCCTGTGGTAAGGACACATTCGTTAGGTTGTGGGTTCAAATCGGGCCAAACGTCTATGTGACTTAATTCAATTCATAATTGTACTTTCTAAGTTTATTTGAGGCGTTAGATTATCTGTGATAGAAAACATCGTAAGGAAACCTGGTTTTAATAATTATTATAAGTTTGAAATCGCCATCCCACCTCGGGCAAGCGTGGTGATTACTAATTCGACTTTTAGTATTTTATCAACTTTGCTTTATAGTGGTCTTTCTGTACAAATCATTAGTCTTTAATTTAAGTAATTTAAGTAATTCTATCCAACATTTGCCTGTTGCCCTTCGGCTACAGCTTAACAACTTACTCTACGGCGCGATCCCCAAGTTGTCCCAGACGTCATAGTCGACAGTTCGTTATCGACACCGAACAATCGTATCGCTTTAAAAGTGAACCAGTTCCGCCATATGTTTGACTGAGGCGCCGCGCGACGGACACAAAAGGTCACATGCCTAGTGGTTACACGTGCCTCTTGTTACAAAACTGTACTGACAACACTGTTCTTCAAGATACAGAATAGTTTGAAGGCCAGGGGTCTTATATGTACATGTGTAATAGCCATAACCATTTCTTATAGTAACAACACTGATCTCGGTAAGAGGCTAATTTTTTAGCTAAATCCCGATTCCTAAATTAAGGATTTGAAATTTGTTTAACTAACTTTTTGGCATTAAAGTTGGGTTTGATATGTTCGTAACTCAATTCAGAAACCGAACATAGGTAAATGATTACTTACTTAATCGTACTTTGTTTAACCAGTTAGGTACATACATTCAATTCTCCCAGCTAGTTATAGCTATAATGTCTGTCACTCTCTATGGACACAACTACTCTTTCAATAAACTTGTAGCCAGACACATCATGTTTCTTCTTCTAACTCCCATTCAAAGTAAACTAAACCATGTTACATTCATCAATATTGTTCTTAAAACATCAATAACTTTAGAACTACTGTGAATAGTTGCGGGTTACATATCAGGCTTGATAACTTTGTAATTCGTGGGTTTAGCTCTCAACAACAACTTTTAATATTTCAAAACATATTTTTCAGTAAAAACGTTTCAATCCGGATTTCAAAATTGTTTTGACTTTTAAATCAGTTTCCGCATTGTTTGATGAACGTCCGCCTGGATCAGATTGGCGGCGTTTCAGAGGATTACAGCATTTCAATACAATCTGCATGTAAATGATTAGAATTAGAGGCGCGGCCGCGGGAATACATTATATATACACTCGGCTTGCGGACAGCTTACCTATGCGTACAGCGCACTCTTTAGAATCGGGAATGGATTGATTTTGTACTTATCTCTGACATACATGTTTAGGTTGAAAAGTCAGTTAAATAAATTGTTTGTTACTTTTAAAAACAATAAATTATTAGTGAATTGAAATACCTGCTTATATACACACTCACACAGCCCACTGGCAAATAAACCTTACCATTTGTCACGTGCAACCTAAAGGGATAAACACATAATTTCCCTAACTATATAGTATCCGTAGGTGGCATGTTGTCAGGCGACCTTCTAAAAGATTTATTTACTCGTACAGCAAAGAAGTAATTTATGCAAGTGTTTTCTCTTTCATAATGCCTGTTATTATGAAAGAGAAAACACTTGCATTCATATATATCTCTAAACTTAACTAGCTGTGTAATTATGAGAGAAAAATACTTGCATTCTTAAAAACTAAGAATTAACTAGGCCTTTTAAAATTCCCGTCATAATGTCTAATAGGCATTGTAACGGCTAGGGCTGCGCAGGGTAGGCTGCGCAGGTTAGGCTGCGCAGGTTAGGCTGCGCAGGCCGCTAACTGATAGGTAGGTAGTTAGGTAGATGATAAGTGAAATAGCTGGACAAGTTAATACATATATTTAAGTAGGTAAGATCCACAGCTAGGTCGCGGGTAAATAAGGTCACTCTGTTCTGTTCCGAGCACTATCACACACAGTATATATAGGCAGGAAGGGTTCCGTCCTTGGGTAGTCAGCCCGTACGGTGTGAGCCCCTAGGTCGGGGCACACATAGTCCTGAGGGTCAGGGGATAGCTTTCACGCCATTCGATGCCATCAATAATGATCTTAGCAAATGATCTTAGCAAATGTAAATCTATTGTACACTCATGTTTTACATAAATAAATATCTTATCTTATCGTATCTTATCTTAAAAATATCTATCAGTGGGCTAAAAGTTTTGGACTTTTGGTGAACCCAACCAAATCACAAGCTCTCATTATTGGTGGCAGATATTTCGTAAATTTGTTGAATAACCAGTCTCTCCCTCCTATTCTGTACGATGCCGTCCCAATAGCCTACTCCAAGAAAGTTAAAAACTTAGGTGTTTTCTTAGGTTGCAACCTATCTTGGGACGTTCACATTGCAGAAGTAAGCAGGCGGGATTTTTGCTCGTTTCGATCTCTGAAGCGTCGCCAGAAATTCCTGCCTTTCTCGACTAAAGTTACTCTTGCTCAGTCTCTTCTTCTTCCTCTTCTTGACTATGCTGATGTCTGCTTCCTTGATGCGACTGAGGCACTTCTTAATAAACTCGAACCATTGCAGAATTTGTGCATCCGCTTCATTTTTGGCCTCCGAAAGTATGACCATGTGTCGGAATTTCGAAGGCGCTTGAAGTGGCTGTCCATTCGGCAGTGTCGAGATACACACACTCTTTCTTTACTCTTTTCTATTCTTCACAACCCTACCTCTCCTTCATATATTCGGGAACGCTTTGAGTATCTTGTTCCGAGAGGAAAACCTTGCCGTTCCTCATCATCTCTTCTCCTTCGTTTTCCTCCCCACTCATCAAGTCGTTACGGCGGATCATTTACTGTTCGTGCTGTCCGCCTCTGGAATAATCTCCCTCACCACATACGGGACAGCCCTTCGTTGGGAATTTTCAAGAAAATAACAAGGGAACATTTCCTGTCGACATGCTGCATAGATGATTATGTATGTATTTATTAAGTTAGGATTTTAGTTATATTAGATAGTATGTATTATGTTTATGCATTGTGTGCTGTACACGTATTTGTTTAGTATATATAGTTAGTAAGAATTTAAATGTTAAGTTATATTGTGCGCTTGAGTATGCTGTCCTCATGTAATTAAAAATCTCTATGACACTGAAGTTTGCTGTAAGAGAACCTAATTATGGGTTAAGCTCGCCTTTGTACATAAGCTGTCCTACTGTATTTGTATATGTATGTTTTTGTGTACAATAAAGAATAAGAATACAGGCCTCCACGACGCGTCACACCTACATACCAGACTAAGTAAATAATGAATTGTTTAACACAGACGTCTGTATCAGACACTTGGTAGCTTAGCTAGGAACCTGTCATCACTTGACATGATAATAATTACGAACAGTGAGATAACAGCGCAAGTTCCAGACTTCCAGCGATACTTGCGAGTTGAGCATTAACAAAACGTATTACTATCCCGACTGGGGGCGCTCTCGGCTATTGATCGCGCTATCTTATAACTAACTGTATTAATTAGCGTATCAATGAGGCGATGGGCGTATCTAATCATTAATTAATTTGCCTAAATCAATCTGCCTAGACTTTCCCTGCTCTATCTTTCAGCCTTTTCCCAAGGGTCAACTGTAAGCAGCTGAGTACCAGTCATTTTCGTGTTATTTCTTTTAAAAAAAAGGTTTCCCCACACTAGGAATTTCTTCCTGTATCGTGGGTGCGTTTACAAACATTTAAACTCACATACATCCGGAACAACTATCTGTAGGCCATACAAATATTTGTTCCGTGCGGGAATCGAACCCGCGACACGCAGCGCAGCAGCGATCGCTCAACCACTACGCCAACCGTGCCGTCACTGTACATGGAACGACTACCTATCTAAGCTCCACAACCCAGTAACTGGGTAACACAGACTTTGGTAAGACTCCTGGCTTCTGACTACCCGACTGTCAAACATCTACAAGTTACAGTCGGGACTAACAGCTTAATGTGTTTGCAGAGGCACGGAGGGTTCCTCTATGTGAGCATGGCATTAGATTGACCCGTGTGGCTGTTAATATTTGGCCACGAGCTCCTCAACTAATTAATTAGTCAACTACCGCTAATTGAGGCAACATCCTCTGCCCCGCGTTTGAGATACACTGCCCTATCGTATCACTCGAGAGCGAAATTTAATCAATTATTAATTTACTAAGAGTGCTTCAGACCGCCGCGCGCCGCTGAGTCTTTACTTTGATACGGGTATTGTGGCAACCTATTTGGCGTTTCTCCCGATCACCAAATTTAACATAGTTATTATCTTGTCTCATATAAAGGACCCTCAGGAACAAATATTATATGGTCCTGAGGCTCAGAACAAAGTGCCATTATATCAGCGATAATCATTGTCGAAAAGTCAAAATAAAAGCTGGCAAAGAGCGAATCGGACTCGCCCACCGAGGTTCCGGTACCTGAGTAAGAAAAGTATTTTCCATTTTCAAAGACAGACAGACATTCGTACGACGAGAGTTTCTTTTTGACGGTTTTGCGTAAGTATTATTTTCCCTGTCTTGGTATGGAACCATATAATTTTCACCAAGACAACTGAGTTTATTCATCATCATCATCATATCAGCCGAAAGACGTCCACTGCTGGACATAGGCCTCCCCCAAGCGTCGCCACATTGACTGGTCCCGTGCGTCTCGCAACCAGCGGATCCCCGCAACCTTCACCAGGTCATCGGTCCACCTAGTGGGAGTTTATTAAATGGATTATATTTATTGATCCATCAAACGCCCAGAGCGAGTACAATGCTCTTTTTCAGATCATATCCCATTTGCCGAAGTGCCCCAAATGTCTGTTTACCCTAGAGGACCTGCAACAATTCTAACGCTGCAATAAATGTACATGCTATGCTACTGGACCCAAACAGTATGACTCAACGTACAGCGACACGAAAAGAAGAAGTTTTTTATATAAATATGAACGTGTTGAGTTTGGGCGAGGTAATTCAGTTTGCATATCTGCAGCTATTCCGACTGCTGCGAAGGCTGCGAGGCGACGTGAACATAAGTAATTTGTGCGCGCGGCGCGGCGCCCAGCACCAAACGCAGCTGCAACACTGAAAATATAAGCGGAAATGTTCCTTCCAATGGGAATTTGTAAATATAATTCACATATTTATCTCGACAGCCAAGTTTCTCAGCAAGTGGTAAGACGGAAAGGGAATATTTCAACAGAGATAATTACATGCAAATAGATTCAACTTTTTAACCGACATCAAAAAGGAGGAGGATCCCAATTCAACTGTACTTTTTTTGTATGTGTGTTCCCTCAGAACTTTTACTAGGTGTTTTGTAAGTGTGTTCCCTCAGAACTTTTACTAGGTGAACCGATTTTGATGATTATTTTTTTTATTTGAAAGGTGTTGCTTCTCATATGGTCACATTTAAATTTGATCAAGATCTGATGGAGAATTTTAGTGATATACAACAGAACTGTTCAATAAATAACGGCAAATATCTCGGGATAGCTGCAACCGCATGTCTGTTTATTGTTTACACCATTTCATAAAATAACATCCATCGTCGGTGACAAAAAACGGTGAAACAAAAACAAGAACACCGACTTCCGAAATTGAAGTTATTTTTCACTTTGTAGTGTTTTTATTTGGAAGTCGGTTGTATTTTTCTGTAAAAGTATTTTTTTTCCCTTTTTAATTGTGGTACATATCTATAATGCCCAGTTGTATTTTTTTAGCTGATCTACTCGTTGATATTTCAAAAGTGTCCTAAATTGCTGTAAGAGAACTCAACATTGAGTTAAGCTCGCCTTTGTACATGTACTTTATTATCACAATGTATGTTGTGTTGTTTTTGGTGTACAATAAACAGTTAAGAATGGTTGGTTGATTTAGTTGTTTGTTTGTGTGTATGAAACTATGAAGTACTCAATAAATGTTGAATGATTTTGAATACCTAATAAGTATAACCAATATCAGGTATATAGAACACTGACAACATATTACCAAAAACAACACATAACTAACCAGTTTTCAAAACGAACCGACTACAAACACCACCGACTATACGTATTCTAACAACATAGACCGGAATAGTTGCGGGCTGCGAACTCGCAGTGCAACACGATGATTTGTTGCAACAACAACTGAACTCGCTCGTCACACGTATAATGGCCAAATGTTTCACTACCTGCCGCTACTAATGCGCCGATGGTTCGAACGCAGATACTTACAGAAGTGCCACATCATTGTAACTCAGAAGCGAAAATTAACTTATATTGTAGAAAAAAAAACTTAGAGTGTGAAAACAAAACAGTAACTTATAGTGAAGGCCACTTTGGAACTACTATAATGTGGAGGTGGAGTACAAAAAAATCTCTAGAACCAAATTAATAGCCACGATACAGGCGAAATTCCTAGTGAGAAAAAAATTTAATGATACCATGTTTATAGTTCAACAGCAGCTGCTGCTGACTTGAACTTTTGGAGAAGCAGAAAGGAAAAAGCGGACCATGCGGAAGAACCGAGTTATTGACTAATTGGTTGTCTTGATGACGGCAGGGATCAGGCAGGAGACGGCGCGCTCTAGACAGAAGAAATAATAAGTGCAGGTGAAGGTATAAAGAAATCAACACTGGGCTTTTTATATATGTTCATAGCTGAGCTTCTTTCCTTTCTTTTTGAATGGCATATGAGTGTAGTATCAGTGATGGATCGTTCGCAGCGAGTTTGGCAACAGCTGGAATATGTGCAAGTCCGATAATGGTCTGTTCGAGCGACGCGGCGGGCGGCGGCGGATTATTATAAGGTGCGGTGCGGGCTCTGACAGGACCCGCTGTGGCCGGGCTAGAACCGTCTAATGCAACGAGATCTTATAACTGGACCCAAACAATGTTCATTACCAACTGAATGTTTCTCTCTTTGCCTTCTTCTTCTTCTTCGTCGTATCAATGATTCAAGAAAAATTAAGTTATTTACATTACGTAAATAAAACTCATCGATAAAAATGAAACTGAAGTAAATATTTGATGATTAAATACAGCGTGCGGCCAAATTATATTTAGTTGTATGGTGCCGAACTTAAATATCGACAGCAAAACTCGTTCAGCAAACAAATTAATAAGAGTCAGCCGAAGGACGCTAGGTTCTGGTCTGTGTATCCACGGTCCTCGGGGCCCGGGGATGCATATTCATGAACGGTCTGCGACCGCTTTTTTGGCTTACATTCGGAGCGAAGCGCAATCGGATTGGGTCGGTAATGCTTGCAGGTGGGCGCAACGATTTTACCTCCGTCCTGAGATTTTGTCGCAGCCTGTAGCTAACTTGTCTGATCATGATTTAGGAGATGGAAACTGGCCAAATAACTGCTTACATTAGATACGTACGTTGTACACTCGGAATGAGAAATGGGCTTTCAGAATATCAAATGGACGCGGCTGTATAATGGAAGAAATAAAACGAACTAACGCTACTCGGGGTTCTAACTTTGTTTCGTAGTAGGTAAATAAATATGAGTATGATGATAAGTTGTTTCAAAGCCGGGACTCGCCGGGACTTATTGATATGTGACATATTGAGATAAGGACTTGTGGAGTATAATGTCGTTCTTATTGTAGGCAACAATCTTAGTACCTAAGCGTTACAGCGATCGATGCTCAGATATTTTTATTTAAGTTAAAAATGTTGCGTGCTTGCCATAGACCTCTAGGACAAACACCGCTATCATACGCGATCCATATCCTACTGGTGCGAATGCTATATATATCTTACATAACCAAATATAAACAAGTACATTCCTCGAAGGAAATATCAGGAACAACACAAACAGAACGAAAGGCTTTATAATTCAATCTGTAGACAAACACACTCAATGAATCGCTCAACAAAAACTAAACACCGTGGCTGTACTCAGCCCAAATGAAATGCCGACCAATATGTCGGAGTACCTGACTGTACAACATGAACACAACGCACACAGAAACGAACCCTATATACAGTTTAATAAAACTTGTATTCGGGTATAATTGTTTTAGAATTGATTGGAAAAGTAGGATAGATTTGAATCCCTTAGCCCCGCGCTCTCGACAAGCGCAAGCGAGTAGAAAGCGTAGCGTGTGCACGAGCGGTAGAGCAAGCGTGTGAGCGTGTGAGCGTGAGAGCGTGTGAGCGTGAGCGTGAGAGCGTGTGAGCGTGTGAGCGTGTGAGCGTGAGAGCGTGTGAGCGTGAGAGCGTGTGAGCGTGTGAGCGTGAGAGCGTGTGAGCGTGTGAGCGTGAGAGCGTGTGAGCGGCCGTCTCCCCCGGTAATCTATATTCGCACGCGGCCCTTGTCTGTAATTAGTGTTTGTAAAGTTTGAGTGGCGAGAGTGAAAGCGATTTGTCGGGACATCTGTTTCGCTACACTACTATATAACATGGTTCGTTTAAATGTTGCCTGCTTCTGTGTTTTACAGATTAGTTTGGTTTTGAAAACATTTACAATTCCAAAGTCACTGAAATACAGCAGCTATGTTTGCTCGAATTTGACTTAGTGCCAGTTCCTAATTTGTGTATTTTATTGAGTAAATATAAATTATTAATTCGAAATCGAGGACTGATCTCCCCATTTTGAGTATATTTTTATCTCTATTTTAGCCTGGACTAAGGTTCGACACGTTCTTAACTCCCAATACTTAATTTAGAAACCCTGCTACTTACTAGATTACTACTACACGCTATACGTATATGGAAGATAAAGCTTACTGGAGAAACATTACAATAAAAATGTAACCTACGTACCTAAGTATCTACACAGTACCCAGCGGCGGCCCTAGCTACATTTTTAGATGGTGCGAGATCTTAAAGGGTCTCCTCCAAATAAAAATCTTTCGTGTTCTCATTCTATCCAATTAGTTGCTTTTCGTGAAAATAGTAAAATCTCAGGTTGCATACTTTATCGAAACAGAACAGTTTGAGGAAAGAAAACAGAAAACTTTAACGACTGATAGGTCACTCCTATTGCTTCTACTGTATGAAGGAGTCTGTACCGAATTCCTAATCCCAGTTTGAAAGTCAATCCTGAAAGTATTCATACAAAATAACAGCTTAAGGAGTGATTTCTGGAAAAGATTTTAATATTTCATTAGTTGACTACATCGATAGAGCGGTGTCTGTCACTAGCTGAAGCGTACGACTGAAGGAAATAACGAAATCATGTTACATTTGTAACAGTTTTCCTTATAGAGCTAAAAGGCATTCGTAGGTAGCAACATGAAAGTAAACTTGGAAGGGAAAATCAATTTTATACCTTGGCACATAATATCCTTGATTCTTTAAAAAGGACTGACAAATGCTGTTTTCCTGTTGTGTGTCCCGATGTGTCGTGGGTACTCCTTTTTCCACTTATATAAATCTCTCAAGAATTTCCTCATTTCCTTGAATAAAAGCAAATACTGGCAAGTTTGAAAATATTATTCATATCACAAGCCTTTTCCCGTGGCTTCGCCCCCGTAGACTATCCTCTAGGAATCGTGTAGTTCAGCCACAGTGTAGTTTTCTATCAGTAAGTGAATTCTCGTAGCCAAGTCAATACTTTCAGAAACACACCCTTTTAAAACAAACAAAAATGAGACACCTTTTAGTTTAGATTGAGATAAACATTCGTCATCGCTCTTCGCTCAACATCGACACACAAGTCGTGGTCGCTGAGAAGTTGAGAAAGAATTCATAAATGCGGGCGGCGCCGCGTGAATGCGTAATGTGCCTCATTAGCAGACTCTCAAAGACTCGCCACGACATCTTTCATCTGCATTCAAATGCCGCGCGGAGTGAAAGGTGCCGTGGCTATTCCAATTTCAAACTAGAAATATGAATATTTTCAATCGTAAGGACCTTATTACTTGAGGAATTTACCTGATATAACGAGCTACTAATCTGGCGTGATAAATTTTTTTGGTACAATCCCACCGCGCTATTCCTAAACCACTGCAACTCCTGACATCCAGAATCAACAGTGGCGACCACCAGAAAAGCGTCGAGGTAATGAAGCTCGACGAAGTCCCGGAGAATGAATTTCTCCCTCTGTCTTGGATCCCGCAACGAAATTAATCAGAAAAGAATAACGGAGGAGTAGGGAAACAAAAACATAATTTTCCCTTCCCTCCGTAACAAGCAGGAGACTTTTTCGCACAAATGGTCTGATGTGTGGATCTATTGGTAAACCGTATGTAAATGAAGTTTCTGAATGTACCTATCCAAGTGTGAAGGTAAATCTACTTCCTACGCGATACTACTTTCTTTGAAAACTCTGCACGTGTAGCTATTTATAGCTCGACGGGATAAATACGCAAATTACATAACTTCATACGTAGTAGCATATAACCATGGAACCACATCGTATCGTTTTACAGCCCCACAAAGGGCCCGCGCTCGCCTGTCCGAGAGAGAATAAAACCCAGTAACAGTTCTAATAAGGCATACACGTAAAAAACAAGCGGAATCTTTTCACTTTTTTATGACAAAACCTATATTACGAGAGGTTTTATGACGCAAACAAATAAGAGCATTTATATGCTGATCTGGGAATAAAAGAATAACTTGGTATTGGATGCATGATAGCTCTAGCGAGTTGAGTCGTAACACTCGTAAAGCTGAATGGTTGTATCATATTGCCAACTTATTGTTGCCAAGCAGACGACTTGACTATTACAACAAACGGCCACTGATATAAAGCTACGCCGTTTTGCGGCAAAAATAGATACTAGGCAGTACTTCCGCGTGCTTCACCTTTCATAAGTCCTTGAATTCTCCTCTTGAATCATTTCCACCGCGTGGTAACTACTCCCTGAGGTGTGACATGCATACGCTGACGCTAATGGATCAGAAATACCGCGGCCGTGTAGTTTAGCACCTGTGCAGCTGTGCAGTGGCGTGGAGGCATGCAGCAATCGCCCTGCTGGGGTCACGCGATGCATGGCGTGATAGCAAACGTTGCATTCAATTAACAACATGAGGATGTTATTATTTTCTGACCAAAAGTGTGAATGGTTTACTATCTGGACAGTATGCTGCAGGTCTAATCAAAATGTAGGATATTATAAGGAATTTAAGTGCATTTGCAATATTTTGATGGTAAGACCTGGTTGAGTCGCCGCAAGACAAACTACTGAGACTGAGACTTTAGGTTTGAGGCAGTGAGTTACCAAATGGAGATACCAACTCTCAATTGCAACTTGACATCAATAATTGTTAAGTTTTCATAATATCATCATTGTTATGCTACTCGTAATATTATGTACGTAAGATATCTGTCTATAATAGTCAGATTATTCCAAGAATGTTACAACACTAGTTGATAGTAATAAATCATGCAAATTGTTTAATGAATTTAATAGAGCTGAGGGCAACAATGCCTTCGTTATGTCAATACTGTTGTTACATGGAAACTATCGCTATGCTGTTTGTACTAGAACTCCAATGTTACTGAGACTACGCTGTGTTACTAGAGCCTTTATACAACTAATAATATACCTACCAGAGTTAACACGCGGCCAAGGAGAAGTATAGTGTACATAACACATGGCCTTTGGGGAATAAGCAGAGGCCTATGTCTGGAGTATGGCATCACGTCTGGAGGGGCACCAGAAGATGCACATAAAATCCATCCATAGGACATAATGTCTCAATCTCACGTCACCAAAAACCACACCAAAAAAAGTTTCTGGGACTAATTTGAAAATTCGCGCGTTTTAAGTTGACATAGAGTCCGACCTAGAGTCATAACCCCGCTCCCGCTTGCCCACTCGCTGCACGCTAATGCAATTCGAATGCACCGAAATTGCGATCAGACAATCACAAACCACCACTTCCCCGCGGGCCACCTGCCTGACGCCCCCGCAAATCTATGTCAATCAAATGTTTTGTTTTTACCTGACTGCCGAAGGAGGGTAATGTGTTTATCAGTCTATGTATGTATGTATGTATGTTTGTTCCTATGTGGCGTTCAATCATCAAAATCGGCCAACGCGTTTGGTCTCTCCAAACGCGTTGGCCGATTTTGATGATTCATACGTCAATCGATTCGTCTTAACCCTGCGAGTGTCACTGGCTACATTAAAATTGGAAAATATAAAAATGGCGGATTTTGGGCGCCATATTGTGGGATACAATTTTTTTTTTACCTCCAAACCCTTCGTGTGGGATGTTAAAATAAAGGGTTTTAAGAGGTGATTTCAAAAATATATAACACTTATAATATGTTTAAATGTACCGAAATCTAAAAAAAATAACTAAAAAGTTATAAATAAAAAAAGTAAATTTAAAAAATCTAAAGACCCGACTGCTTAAAAGGCGAACTAAAAAGACGTAAACAAGAAGCAAATCATGCTGTGCAGTCGGAGGATACATCTGGTTTTGGTCAGCCAGCTCGCGAATATGTATCCTCCGACTGCACAGCATGATTTTATTCTTGTTTACGTCTTTTTAGTTCGCCTTTTAAGCAGTCGGGTCTTTTGATTTTATAAATTTACTTTTTTTTAAGTAATTGTGCCGGCCGGCTTCTATGCATAGGTAATACAATTAATTTGATAATTAATAAGTAGTATATATTTAGCGCGTATGATTACAAATTGCTCAGCGGGACGTTCTAATTCAAAATAAAAAAAAATAAAAAGGACAAAGATGATACAAGAAAGGCTCGATAATTTATCGATATTATACATACTGCCGCACTCAGAGACATTTAACGGTTACTTAAGGCGCTCCTTAGTGTAGATTTTGTACTAAAAATCTATACTAAGGAGAGCTTTAAGTAACCGTTAACGTCTCTGAGTGCGGCAGATAGTGTCCGATATGTTAGAAACGTTAGACATTAATCTTAGATTATGTAAAGTAACAGATATAGCGCACGGAACAAGAGAGCGCAACTACCAATACAAATACAAATTGAAAAACTAATACAATCTCGCGTTAGTACGAAACTACACGTCGCACTGCTTACACGTCACAAGTCATTTCTTATTTTATATGTAAAAATGCCGTCTTGTATCTTTAAACATTGCAAAAGTTGTTCACAAAAACAAAAAAAAGAAGATGGAATATCTTCCCATAGATAACTTTTGATTATTTTATAGTTTTGATATTGATTTACCCACTAATATTTACGGCTCACTCGGAACACAAAATATTGGCAGTAATTGGTTGGTGTTGCCAGTTTACATCAAAATAAGTTTCCTTGAATTAGGGAAATGTACATTTGGCATAGGAAGATCGATTAATTTATACATTTATACAGGAAAATTTTGTTACTAGTGTGCAATTGTTTTTAGTGGTTCAGTATCAGTAATGGAACACATTTCCATTAATTGTTCAATACCTTTTTTATATCCGATTTGAAATCTATAAAATATGGACACAACCTATTCGTATAAATATAATTCATTGAACCAGTGCCACGCGGTGGGGTTCCGAAAAGGGGGATAAGTGATAATCGTATTGAACCTTCGCATATCATTTTTGCGTTCATTTTTGTTTAGCCGAAATCTTTGGAGCCTTGATTTTTATTCATTTTTCACATATTCCTTACAAATTTTAGCTTAATAGATAGGGTTTTCACACGTACTCAATTTAAAGTCATAATATTTACACATAATAGTTAAAAAGTTTCTAGAAACAAAAACAGGAAAAAATCCGGTTTGTTTACTTTTTCATTATAATGATTAGCGATTATCTCGTAAACGCGTGAACCAATTTAGATGATTCAAACGGATAAAATGGTTCTAGGCCAAGCACTTTTATTTGACACCAACATCATCAAAATATCTCAACAAACAAAAAAACACATTTTCAAGTTCCTCGCGTTATTATTCAACATGTATGATATCGCTTATCAATTCTTTAAAATACTATCTTTATCAACTTTTATAATAAAATTATTGTAATAAATATTTTGAATTATGTATGTCTTTAAATTATTTTTATATAGAAATTTCCAAACGCGTTATTTTTCAGTAGTTCATTAATAATCATTAACTGAATTTTAAATAACTTTAATTCTATTAAAACTTATTTGATAACCATTATTCTGTCCAAATACTACAAGTAATTACTGTAAGTAACAATTTGTAACATTAGTATTTATGAGAACAATCGAAAAAAATGTGGGAGTTTTTTCCCAACATCTGGTGGCATCCTTATACGCACATAGATGTACGTGTCTCTACAGTGCCGCTCTTCGCTGTCACGCACACTAATATATAGCGCGGCACCACTCTCTTGTTCCGTACGCTATATCTGTTACTTTACTTAATCTAAGACATTAATACTATCTTGCGTGAATTCAATGCCCGGAAAAGCCGCAAGGCACATTTCAATAAATAAATAAATAAATTATGCTTTGGTTTTTATAGTTGTCGCACCTACTCCACTTCTAAGGTACGTGTTATATCTCATCATCTTATTTAACAAAAAACTATTTTTTTTAGGCGGTAAAGGTTTAAAGACCGATTCTAGTTGACATACGCATAGGGGGGCCCACAGCCGTGGATTGCTTAGGGCATCAAGTAGTCTTAATCCGTCACTGCCTATGTCTCATGTGACATGGCTGGCAACTCGACACGAGACCAACTCCCTGGCCTTATCCGACTCCGGGCTACCACTGCTCTAATTGCTAGTAGGAAAACTAGCTATAATGTCAATGAAGCACGCTAAATATTAACATGTAATGAGTAGGTCTGGTATGGCGTGCCAGTGTTAGAACCTCCCAATGTAACAAGTTGTCGTGACTCGAGGCCAGCGGACGCGTCGCGCGCACCTCGCTAATTGGCTCATTTTATTAATGAGCTCTTTTCAAATTAGAGGCTGTCTAATGGTTTCCCTGCTGCCGCAAACTAATCGAGAGGTTTCGCTGATTGCGATCCAAGCGTTAATGTCTAATGTGTTTATAAAAGTTTTATCAAAAGTAGAGCTGACAATATTATGTACTTACTCACCTATTAAATTAATTTTAATCGAGTATTAATTCGATGTTCCACAAACCATGTGTTGTCTTTAATTTCCACTTCCTGTCCCTAAGTTTAAAAGGAAAAGCGCTAGCCTATTAATAGTTCTGTCACTTCGTCTGATCTTAAAAATCTACTTGAACCACTTCTTATTTTGATACTGTAGGAATCTGATTTGTTAAATTACTGGTCTGCCTTTTATTGTAGGTATCACTTATATTCCTCTAACAAAATAAATTATTCTTCTTGACAGTACCTATAGATACATCTTTCTCCGTAGCAACAGATCTGTATTGTTTTATTTCGGAGCGTACTTCAGAATTTGTCGCCCATTTTCTGAATAAATCTGCGGCGAAACAATGCGTTTAAGAACAATTAGTAGGCGATAATATAGCGACCCCGGCCGCCCAGGCGGCGAATGACATAAATAAACAATCCGCCCGCCCGGCTTTGGGGGGGGGGGCAGTGTGCATGTGCACAGTACTTTTGCTGGTGTGGTAATACAATGGATCTGTGGAGTTATACCTAGTTAGTTAAACTTTTAAATTTGATGTAGTTCATTTGTTAAAAATAGCCATTCTTCGAATACCTGTGGGCAGATTTTTAGACAGTGTATTTTTTATATACGTTTAACTACAGGCTCGTGTTTGACCACTATCTCGCCTGATGTTAAGCAATGATGTGGTCTACGGTGAAGCACGCTTGCCTAGAAGTAACCTATTCACTCTTGACTTAAAGACCCCGAGGTTGTAGCTAGCAGGAAACAATGATAGCTATAAAGATAGCTGGATAGGAACTCATGCCTGATTTACTTAATATTCTGAGACATTTTCAATAACAGCTAATGTTTTCATTCAAAATTTACTTTGTACTAAAAAGCATAATCAACATAACACAGAGCAATAAAAATAAGTAAAAGTTAGTATACAAACTCAAGTTAAATTAGTGTTTGTGAAAAAAATAAAAAAAAGTACTGAAACAAGTAACTTCTGACGAAAGCCTCACCGGTAACAAAATATAATTTGTTTTCCTAAGAAAAGTTAATCAAACCGTATTCCAACAGAGAGGCAGATCAAACGATGCTGCGCACCGCGCGCCGCGCGCCGGGCGAGTCAGGCGACGGTTCACTACACATCGTTAACATTGTTGGTCAATAAACAAAGAGCACGAACAGAACACTGCAGACTACCAGCATACATCGTCAGCCACCCACACATCCGCACTGCACCAATACACAGCACAAAAAAGAACGACATGCAATTAAAAAAACGGCACTCGTGTGTTGTGTACTTCGATAGAATAAGACATGACAGGGTTTATATAGGTATCTCAGCGCAGAGGGGGGGCTGGTGGGCCGCCAGCGCCAGCTCCAGGCGCCTCTCCATGCAAATTATAAACGAGTCTGCAATCCCGCCCTCCTGAACACTTACGAAATGCACTCAGCGCACGAGCTGTACTCCTTGCGAGTGTAAGAATATACCCTCGTTAAATAGTAACGCTCCACGCTTCCTACAGCTTTGCACAGACTGCTCAATATTTAATCCAACTGTACTGGAGCCTTCTGAAACGGTTACCCGGCGGCGGTCTTGCTTCTTACTTGTATATGTATGTAAGCCGACTCCTAAGCAACTTTCATGGTTAGCAGCCAAGTTTGTTGCGTATTTCAAACCAACCACGTGGATACGCAGTACAATTGGAGCTCTATATAAGTACGTATAGCAACCACGTGGATACGCAGTACAATTGGAGCTCTATATAGTACGTATATCACGTATTATGTAAATTATATGCCCTGCGAGCTAAAATCTAAGTTAAAACTGGTTTCGGCTGCCGATATCTGAGGCACTAGTCCAGTTGTCAGCTGTGTCAACATAATCCAAGTTAACGGGGTTTTTTTCCCCACCAACGTTGCGAGGATTGCCCGTGGTGGTCATGAGTGGGTCCAGGCAGAGCAGGTGGTCCCGCAAGTCGCTCCAGCCGCCGTTGCCCCACGGGGGAGGCTTCACAGCTATGTCCACGCGGCCCCTATCACTGTACAGCATCACCGCCTTCACTTTTGTAGGAAACATCTTAGTTTCGTCCAGCCACGCGCTGAACTGCGTGAGCGCGGCGCGGCCGCTGCGAAACACGCCGGTGGAAAGCACGCGCGGCGCCGCGACTGCCACCACGTCGGCGCGGCCGCCGGCAAAGCGCCCGAACGCGTTCAGCAGCGAGTAGCTCCAGCTGAGATCGTCGTACATGCAGAAATGCGACGACACCGCGACGATCTGCTGCCACACTGTCTTGTTGAAGGCCAGACCTTTGTCGTACGGTGGCCGCCACACTGCCACAGACAGCAGGTCGTAGTCTAAACCTTTTGCGTACGGTCTTCCGAAAGCCATGACGTGAATCTCTGACAAGTAAACCTTAGAGCGCAAACTATATCGTAGCATGTGCAGTAAATCCGGTAAAACATAATTGTCCTCTTCTAAGAATATGACTGTTCCCTTGTAACCTTCCGACCAGTCCATGTTGTTAAAGACGAAGAAAGCCTTCCACCACCAGTGGTGCTTGTGCTCCGTGAGGCGTCCGTCGCGGTGGCTGCACTCTGTGTTTCGGCCGGAGCTCAGGCAGTCCTCGGGGTCAATGCCAGGGAACTTGTTAGGGTACAGCTGCAACGAGTAGGGGTAAAATATTTGCATGACCCTGCAGAAAGTGATGCTGGACACGAGCTTGTTGATGGCGTCGTCGTAATAGCTGTGCGAGAACACGAGCAGCACGGTGTGGATGTGGCGCACCTGGCGCAGCGACAGCACGAGCAGCTGCAGGCGCGGCAAGTCGCGGTGCACCTGCACCAGCAGCGTAGTGGTGTCGGTGCGTACCGCCCCGTAGCGCCACGCCATCAGCACTTCGCGCTCGTAGTTCACCATCTCGATGGTGTTGGTGAGTCTGTTGAGCTCCGAGTTGCTCAGCGACTGCGGTGGCGCGCTGACCGGCTCGCTGAACATCAGATATGGCTGCATGTAGTCCGGGACGCGGACGGGCGGTGCTGGCTTCACGTAACAATATTTATACACAGAGTATACCAGCAAGAGAAAGCAACAATAAACTGGTACACCCCTAGATCGCGCCCTAAAAATTTTTAATTTTAAATTCATTTTGGATATTTGAGATAACAATAGGTAAGTAAAATGATTTCGAATGATATGTCACTCATGTCAGTGGTAAGTCCACAGAGAAAAATAATATAGGTAAGTCTCTAGTATATAATAGTAATCTATGGTGGTAAGCTCCCTAGAGTAAATAATATTCTGTGGTGGTACTCGTAAGGGCACAGATGTCTGTCAGAGCCTCGCCCTCGGGACGAGACACGAGAACAGTAGATTCACATCCAAGGGCGTCGCCAAGGGGGGGGGCAGGGAGGGGCAGCTGCCCCCCCCCCCCTAGAGATTCTAAAAAGTTGTTGTTTAATGTAAAGCAACCAAAGTCTTGACTTAGGTGGTTTATGGAGTTTCTTGTGAGTTCTTCTCCATAACAAGCTACTTTCCGAATGCACGGTAGAGTCAATTTTTATTACTTGTACATTTTTAATTTAGATTTAATGTTTGTCGTTCAAAAGTGCCGCTTATTGGCCTAGTTGAAATAAATATATTTGACTTTTGACTTTTTTTACACACGGCACCGCGCACCGCCGCGGTTAGCGGTGAAATGGATCTCATGTCGCATCGGCTTCCAAGAAATCCGTTGATGCCTAACACACGTACACCACCCGACCGCGCGGGTCAAGCGGTGCTCTCCCCTTCGCGTCCGCGGCGGTGCGCGGTGTCGTGTGTAAACCGCCTTACGGTAGAGCGATCGTTCAGCAGCCTGAGGCGACTAAAAACCTGGCTATGAAGCACTATGGGTGAAAATCGCCTCAATGGTCTGGCCATGATGAGTATGCACAGAAAACTTATTTAAGATTTTCGTAATAAAGTGGTCGAAAAGTTTTCAAAGCCAAAGATTATGTTTTAATTAACCTAATCAAAAAAATAATCTTTGTCGACCACTATAATATTAAAATCTGGTACCTTATTACAAAAAAAATACACTGTATATTCAAATTCAAACTCCCAAATTACTTTTATTCTATTTTTCTAACAGTAATATCTTATTTATAAGTTTTATTTATTGTACAGTCAAGAACTCGTGAAGCTTTACACGTTGGACTCTGTACCGTTATTACTACAATCGCTGTAGATGTAAGGGTCGTACCTCAAGTTAAAAGCTCGGCTGGCGACACCCATATTCACATCAATTCGTCGGTGAATGAGAGATTGTAGGAAATTTTAGAAGATTAGGGACTGTCTTCTTATTTTTCAAATTCCATAAAACCTATCGAACTGGTTTATGCCTCAAAATAAGCATCGACAATGTATTTTCTAGTTGTTTTCGTGAGTGGGTACACAGGTATAAAGAGGTACAGTCAGTTAAGGAACCTCTAGTATGTCCATACACACAGGATTCCATACACACAGTTGTTACAGCGATATAATATTTTAAGTTTAGAGTCTCGGCGCTTACTTTTGGTTGCCATGATGCTGCATGGTTTGTGTAACAATAGATTCGATTGTATTGAAATCACAAATAAGTTACGCTATACAGTGCCCCGAAATGTTATAAGAAGGGCGGCTCACGTGCCCCGGTTGTTCCATGTGGATTCATGTAGGACCAACGCCGGGGCACGGGTGCCTCTTCGTCAGCTTGTGGAAACCTATAACGCACACTTCATGGACATAGATATCTTCTCCCTTTCTAGTAAAACATTTAAATATCTGGCTATAAATATTTTATCTCCATAATCCACAATCTAGGATAAATTAACGCGATGAACGATACTCTTCCGTTTCCTATTTGTTCATATATTAATCCGTGGACAATGGTGTGGGTTATATGTTTGCCAATTTATTATGTACTCATTGTTTTATATAAACTTTAACATGTAACTGTTTTTTTGTCCCTAATAAATAAATAAATAAATGTCGTGTGTTACCAAGACAGCCCAACATATGTATGTCTCCACTGATTGCAGTAAAATTCTTACCGTAGTATGCAATCAGGAAGGTTCTACAATATAATCGGCTCATCACTACACGGCAATCTATAAGTTATTAGAAATCTGCATTTAATGGAAAAATAATGTAAGCGGTCTAAGTATACAGAACAAACAGACTGAGACGTTCCTGGGAGCTTTAAAAGTTTGTGCGGACCGCCCGCGCCCCCGCCGCCGCCTGCCCTACGATGACAAAACTTTCAGATCTTCATTTTTTGTCCGGGAAAATTCAATTTGACTAAGTATATCGCTTAAGTACATTTGCATTATAGGCTTACAATTTTCTCTTATTCTTTACGACCTTAAATAAAGTTTGGAGGCGTTCCGGACGGGATTCGGAGCTCATCCTGCGGATAAATAATATGCCGACGGATAATGGCATTTATATTGACAGTTATTTTAAAATACCCAGTCGGGCCTACTGAGTGAATAGCACAACACTCTTAAATCATAAAGTGCCAACAAACGGCGCCATTATCTGGCCGACAACGACTCCTCTTTGATTTTTCTCTCAACTCTCGCAAACTTTTCTAATAAAATTCTAGTTGGGAAGTATTTTAAGCGCTTTTGCTTGAACGCTCTGCAAGCGACGGACGCGATTATAATGCTATTGTGTAGGGAATATTATTTTTTATACAAGTAATGTTTCCACGGGAAAAAGGCCTGAGTTTATAAATCCGACTTATCAAAAAGGAGGGAGGTTCTATGTTCGACTTAATGTATTTTTTTTGTATGTATGTATGATATTTCTACTTTTATTTATATTTTATGTCTTTTATCCTTAAGTTTCTAAAGTTATTTAATGTTTTTAAC
This sequence comes from Anorthoa munda, assembly GCA_945859665.1. NCBI lineage: Eukaryota > Metazoa > Arthropoda > Insecta > Lepidoptera > Noctuidae > Anorthoa > Anorthoa munda. The sequence continues at coordinate 28,519,165 of OX243913.1, read as the reverse complement.
CGACTGCCCAAAAAGGAGGCGGAAGCTCAATTAATTATTATATCTTAATATATATATTTCTTGTGTGCGTGTGTATGTGACTGAACTCCTCCTAAACGACTGGACCGATTTTGATGAAATTTTTTGTGTGTGTTCGTGGAGATTCGAGAATGGTTTAGATTTACAAAAAAAAAAAAAAAAAAAAGGGTAGGTAGGGTAGGGTAGGTAGGGTAGGGTAGGGTAGGTAGGGTAGGGTAGGTAGGGTAGGGTAGGTAGGGTAGGGTAGGGTAGGTAGGGTAGGGTAGGGTAGGTAGGGTAGATGCATATTAGGTGTTTTTATGGCAAAACAAAGTTTGCCGGGTCAGCTAGTATATATATATATATATATTTGTGTTCGCGGTTAACTTCGTCGTTTATGAACCGATTTTGATGATTCGTTTTTGTTGGAAAGGAGATATCCCAAGGGTGGTACCATGATAAGGAAACCAGGATCTGATGATGGGATCCTAGAGAAATCGAGGGAACTCCTCAAATATTATAGGCATACATATAGAGCGATTTTGGTATTTTCATCAATAATGGAATCATTTGCACTCAGAAAGTATAATTTGGTGAAGTGGAACTGTTAAGAAAACCACAACGGCCACTGGAACTCCGAAATAAAACAATGTATCCTAGTCGTGTTTGGGCTTATTGCAATCGTCATGGGATTTACTTTGGCCATAAATGATTTTCATATTAATTGAAGGTACCTAACAAAACTAAAAAGACAAAGCGAAAAAAACTTTATTTTACGAAGTCAGTGTCGAATACCGGAAAACAGTGGGTACAAAAGACACCGACTTCGGAAAAGAAAGTTATTTTTCGCTTTGTAGTGTTTTGTTTTGGAAGTCGGTTTGATTTGTTGTTATTACCTCAATAAAACAACCAAAATAAGCATATAAGTACCTACCTAAATAGCGTCCTACTCAAGGACGCTATTTAGCTCACCTAGTTCTATACCTACTACGAGTAGACTTTAGAGTGAGTCTTATCGCTCGTTTGTTTTAGCGATGATTGATGGAGCAAAGTATCGACACGCTGGAGCTGTTAAATTTCACGCTCTTAGCTCCGAGCTCGCGCTGGGGAGGTGTTGCCAAGGGTAAATAATATAAAATGGGGGAAATTTACTTTCGAGGTAAGAGGAAACTTTCTGAAAATATAGATTTTAATAATAAAGGTTTTTACACCTAGTTTAAAACTTTTAACCATCTTTTAGATGGTTAAAAGTTTTAGATAGGTAGTTACTAGAATATTCAATCAAAAATCTGGATGTTACAACATTTACAACATCATAATGAAGCTTGGTTTAAGAGTAACTGCTTTGAATACAAAAACACGACGAGATCGCTCTATTGTAGCACGTTATCAGCGAGCTGTCACCGCCAGCATCACACACACACTGCCGCCACTAGCAACAAAGGATGCCGCAGCCAACGGCCGCCATGTTTGAATACAAGCGTGTTGTAATTCTTTTACAATAAATTGACGTCACGCAGGTATTTAGGTCGGTTGATACCGCGGCGGTGGCGGAGTGCCGGTGTCACAGGTGGCAGCAAATTGTCGACCCTCGTCAACGGAGGGCAGATTAAACCCTCCTACATTACTTGAGGCCTGAGGGTTGAGGGTTACCCGCACTATTATGTACGGGCTTGATAGTCTACCTTCGACACGCTGTACATGCATTTTTTATACTCGACATTAATTTGCTCGGATAGAGAAATGTGGCGTCACGCAGCACGCAGGTTTCTGAAAAATGTGGGGTACGCTTACTGAATAAACTTCACAGGTCCTGTAGAGCGGTATGCCCACGGCCAAAGTGTGAGATTAGTACCTACATACCTAGGTACCTACTGACTTGATGACCGATTAGGCAGTGCGTTGGCATCTATGTACTGTACGGGCAGCAAATAAAGCAGGAGTAGTGAGTTTGAGATCAATGTAATCGATTTTTTATGAGATATCTGAGAAAGCTGTAATTTTTATGGTTCCGTAGTCAACAAGAAACCCTTATAGTTTCGCCATGTCCGTCCGTCCGTCGCTTAGATCAGAGACACTTACTACTAGACAGCTATAATTTGCCGTTATTGCTTGACCAAATTGGAGAAAGCTATAGTGAATAACACCATGCTGAGACTACCAAACAGTTACCATTACCTTTTTATTGGTAAGCTTTGCTTTAGGACACTGTTGCGGCGTTTGACCTGCGGGTCAGCCTTTGCATTTTTCGCTTACGGTTATCGTAAAGAAACCACTTTTCATCACATGTCACAATTCGATCCAATATTTCTTTATTTCTGTATCGATTCAACAAGGCAACACAAGTTTCAACACGCGTTTCTTTCTGCACATCAGTCAAATCATGAGGGATCCATTTTTGATATTTTTTTATTTTATTGATTTGACACAAATGAGTCAATACTGTTGGCAAGGTAATGTTAAACCATGCCGCTAATTCCTAGGTAGTTTGGCTCGGATCGGCTTCCACCATCTCTTTCAATTGATTGTTATTCACCTGTGTGGGCGGTCTTCCACGTGGTTCGTTCTTCAAATCAAAGTTTCCATCATGAAAGCGTTTAAAACAAAATCGCACGGTGCGCAACATTGATATTGCGAGCTGTTTCTGCCGCGTTAGTTCCGCGTCGGAACTCGTATTCAAAAATCACTCGAAATTTCGAAGATCCATCTTTCTTGTCTAAAATGAATAAAAAAATCAACTGAAAGTCGATAATCGAATGTTGCACATTTTTTAAAAGAAGAACTTCATAGGTACATACCATGTGAAAAAGTTTCACTCAAAAATCTCAAACCAGAAGGTTCTATGTCAATTCGAAGTCGGCAAAACGGCAATTTCATACTTTAACCCCTATTATTAATCACGCCGACAAAGTGGTTTTTAGGGTTCCGTACACAAAGGGTAAAAACGGGACCCTATTACTAAGACTCCGCGATCCGTCTGTCTGTCTGTCTGTCCGTTCGTCTGTCTGTCACCAGTATCTCATGAAACGTGATAGCTACACAGTTGAAATTTTCACAGATGATGTATTTCTGTTGCCGCTATAATAACAAATACTAAAAACAGAATAAAATAAATATTTAAGTAGGGCTCCCATACAACAAACGTGATTGCTGTGTGGTAAATCATTTCAGAAATGTTAATGATAATTAAATGTTTTCGTGCAGAAGATGAACAATTAATAGAGAACCACCACCCACCAGAAATACTAAAGCCTCGGTGATTTAAAGAAATTGGTTATTTGTGGTGATTTTAATATAGACACTTTGACACAATCAAAACCATTTAACAATTTTCAAACCCTCCTTTTAAACTATGATTTAAAAATTGGAATTCACCAGCCTACACGATTAGCTAGTGGAAAATGCATAGACAATATCATGCATAACATTAGAGGTAGTAAGTGTGCAGTACTTGATCTTGCGTTATCTGATCATACTGCCCAAGTTATCAAATGCCCTGTGAAAAAAACTTGTTCCATTAAGCATTGGTATACACTGAGGCGCGACTATTGCCAAGAAAACTTGACTAAATTCATTGATTCTCTTCGTACTCTTGGTTTTAGTGAAGTCTATCTACGCGACAATCCTGAGGAAGCATTTAACTGTTTCTATGACCAATTTAAGCTTTTTTATGATCTTTGTTTCCCTTCAAGGAAAATAAGAATCACTCAGCGTAAAAAATCAAACTGGATTTCCAAGGGAATTAGGCTCAGTTGTAAGCGAAAAAGAGAAATGTTATGGCAATACAGGCGAGCCCCTACTTCTAAAAATAAACTTTTATTAAAACAATATACTGCTCGTTTAAAGAAAATAATAGCAATAACCCAAAAATCTCAGAATAACTTTCACATAAATTCGGCCAGGAATAAATCTAAAGCGACTTGGAGCATTATTAATAAAAAAATACTACCGACTTCCAAATAAAAAAAACTATAAAGTGAAAAATAACTTTATTTTTGGAAGTCGGTGTCTTTGGTAGGTACCATTTTTTGCGTTATGGACACCGACTTTCAAAAATAAAGTTATTTTTCACTTTATAGTTGTACCTACCTAATACGCAAGTTGGTTAAGGTACCTTTAACGCCAGAATAGATTTCCCGAAAATCATGAAAATTTAACAAAACCGGTGAAATGAGTGATCTGCGTACCCCTTAAGAGCGTACTGGCGTGATGTTTTGTTATCAAATGGTATAAACAATAAACAGACATGCGATTGCAGCAATCCCGAGAGATTTGCCGTAATTTATTGAAGAGTTCTGTTGTATATCTTCGAAGTTCATCATCAGATCTTCACCAAATCAAAATGGGACTAATTTCGAAACATACTCATTCAAACAAAAAAATTAAAGAATTTTCAAAATCGGTCCAAAATTGACGGAGATATGCGTGAACATACACAAAAAAAAAAAAAAAAACAAACATAATGTCGAACATAGAACCTCCTCCTTTTTGGTAAGTCGGTTAAAAATAAGATTAACTATCCTAGAGAAAATATACCTGAATACGTAACAATAAGTGACAATAAAATACATAAACCTCAACTAATTGCACAAGCTTTTAATGATTATTTTATAGACGAAATTCAACCGAATAATTCTACTCCTTCCTATGCAAATATTGATACAAATTGTAACTCCATATTTATTCCTCCTACAGTACCAGCAGACATAGTTGATATAATTCGCTCTTTAAATAATACCAATAGCCATGGATATGACGGCATTATTACAGAGGTGGTCAAACAAGTAGCGCCATTAATAGGACCTGTTATGAGTTATGTCATTAATCTTTGCATTGAACGTGGTCATTTCCCGGACAAATTAAAAATTACTGTTATTAAACCTATTCATAAAAAAGATGATAAAAGTATCATGGGTAATTATAGACCGATAGCACTTATACCAATTTTTTTCCAAAATTATAGAAAAGGTGATATAATAATAATAATAATTGAAACAATAGACAAAGCAAGACACATAGAAGAGATACATAAAAAATGGAGACAGAAAGAACTACACGGAAGACATCCTAACGATCTATACCAAACACACATTGATAGGGAAGCTTCCAACAAATTGCTTGAATTAAGTGGGCTGTTTCCAGAAACAGAAAGATTTATGCTAGCCATTCAAGACCAAGTCATTAATACCAAAAATTATAGAAAATATATTATAAAAGATAGTACAGTTAGAAACGATTTATGCAGAAAATGTCACAGCAAACCTGAAACAATACAACATATTACGGGAGCTTGTATGACATTGATTCAGAACGACTATACTCACCGGCATAATCAACTTGTTAATATTATACACCAAAAACTTGCAATCAAACTTAAACTCGTGCAGGATCCGTACACACCATATTACAAATATTCACCCAGAGCTGTTTTAGAAAATCAATTATACAAAATATATTATGACCGCACAATAATTACAGATCACACTATTTATAACAACAGACCAGATATAACAATTGTTGATAAAGAAAACAAACACACATACATAATAGATATAGCTGTCCCAAACACTAATAATATACAAAAAACTATCTTGGAAAAAATTAGGAAGTACACAGAGTTACAAGAAGAAATTACCAGAGTTTGGAAAATGAACAGAGTTACAATAGTAATATCAACAACAGGTGTTATTCCGAAACAAATATACAATAGTTTTAATGTTCTCAATCTATCAAAATACACATACCTAACACTACAAAAAGCTGCAATATTGAACACTTGCCGAATAGTAAGAACATTTTTACAGTTAGATTTAGATTACGATTTGAGTGCAGTACAAAATAATTTACCAGTTCAAATAGAAAATTAGGATTTCACCTTGGTTCACACCCGTGAGATCTTATAAAAACACCAGAGGCCTTAGTGCGAGTTTTTACTCACGCTAACTCGTGATAACGTAAACGATCTCTTATGTCAAACTGTATACAAAAAAAGAGGTTTTTTCATACCGTCACCAGACGGCGCTTATCCAGTTTCAATACAAATTGTCGTTAACGTTAACGCGATTGAGCGTGAGTAAAAACTCGCACTAAGGCCTCAGGTTCTTACCTGAGAAACTTAAGTTTAAAAACCAAAATAATAATAATCAGATCTGTGGCCTGACTTGTCAAGAGTGACATTCAAAAAATTCTTAGCTCTTCGTATTTTCCATAGATATGTAGCAAAAAAATTCTAAATCTATGGTATTTTCTATAATTTATTTATCAAACCGTATTAAATCACCGTAATATCTGTATAAAATTAAATTTTAATAATGTTGACATATATTTATATATATATATATGTTAAACCAAGAAGAAAAATAATATAATTACAATGCCAAACCATACAAAATCACACGTAAAATGACATAAGCTAAGAAGAAAATGCTCACGCGAAGCCATGCCCGAGCCAAAAACACACGCCCAACATCTTCGGGTTCGTCGCTCAGCTCTGCCTCGCAGCCACCGGGATCCCCTACATCCATGAGTGAAGAGATCCTGGACGCTGCAGTAGCGTCGAGCTCGAGCGACGAATACTTCTCTCCGCCGACGACACCACCACCTGCGCGTCGACGGGGAGGACGCCGGCCGCCGGACAGCCTGGGACTTCGAGGCCCATCGTCCTCTGACAGGGTCCCCGCTCCCGGTGGAAGTGTGCAGCGCATGCGATGGACGCAATCAATTAACGAAAACGTCATGCGCGCATACTTTGGGGCTACAGAGGAGGGAAGTAAACTGACTGCGTACCGTGGTCGGATGCTCTCTCTGTTTCAGGTGCTTGAGCCAGCTGTCAACGTGTCGGCCCAACGTCTATCGGATCAGGTGCGGGTCATCCAGCGTAACCATATGCTGGATGATACCGTACTTGATAGACTGCGTGAGGAATCACGGAGTAGCCATGTCTCGCCTGCCTTGCCTCCGGCCGCGGTGCAACTGTAACCCAGTGTATCTCCGCGACCCGACCATGTTGGTGAGGATGACGACGACGGGGCTATATCCGTGAGTACCCAATGCAATGCACGATTGAGGAGCGCTTTTGAGTGTGCATTCCGAGAGTATCGTTCCACACCGCCTGAGCTTAGACCTCGACTACCTCGTCTGCCCATGCATAAGAAAAATAGGGCGCTGGTGTGTGCTCTAGATTCGCAGCTATTAAATGTGTTTGATAGCAGCAAAGATCTTGCCGATACCCACTCGATCTTGTACTGTGCGGCTGCTGCGGCATGTCGTGTAGCTAATGTCAAGTTTCCCAAAACTGACAGAGCTACACGACCAGCTATACCAGCTTGGCAGTACAGGATTGAGCATCGTATCGGTGAGGCTAGAGCACTCATCGGCAAGCTTATCTGCTTCAGGGAGGGCAACACTCGCCCTAGAGTGATGCGCTTTGTGAGGTGGGCGTTTTCGGGGACTGATATCAGTTCTCGAGATTATCTGTCCCGCGTCACAGAGCGTATCGACTTTTTGAAGCAGAAGATCTATGCATGGGCAAGCCGTATTCGTCGGTACAAGCGGCGAGTGGAGCGATACACTCAGAATCGCACATTCCAGAGCAACGAAAGGTGGGTTTATAGGGCTTGGGAGCGACCCAACCAAGGTGCGACTGACATGCGCCTACCAGATAATGACGCCATGTGTTCGTTCTGGCGCGATATCTGGTCGGTGCCTGTCAGTCACACCGAGGGTGATTGTACTCGGGAGGTCGAGCAAGCGTGTGATCCGATACCACAAATGGGGGCAATTACCATCAGCCCCCAAGATCTGGCTCGTGCAGTCCGTCCGTTGCCCAATTGGAAATCTCCAGGGCCAGACGGACTGCAAAACTTTTGGATTAAGTGGTTCCAAAGTTCGCACGCTCGTTTGGCATCTCAGTTCCAGTCTGCCTTAGAGTCAGGGTCGCTACCAGCCGCGTAGCTACCTAGGGGCTAGGCGGGGCAGTGCCCCGGGGCCCTCAAGCTCAGGGGGCCCTCGAATCCTTACCAGAAAATCTCGATCGAACTGCACTTTTGAAAATTTCTCCCATTGGTGTTGATGAAGCAACTTTATTACAAAATTGTTACGTATTCCAAAGAAAATATTCAGATAAAATAGGATCTAGCTTTTCACTTCAATTTATTAATATTTACCACCTAGTTTTACCTCAATTAACTCAAGCATGTTCACTAATTATGTAAGGAAATAATGAGCAAATATGGAGAGCTAGAATGCGACCTAACGGAAGTATTTACAGCAATGTTATTATTCTTTACAATTTCTGTCACTTCTGCAGCAGCTGAAAGCTCATTTAGAAAATTAAATATAATAAAATATTAATTAAGAAATACTATGGCCCAAACTCGACTCCGACATTTTCGCTAATAGCAATTTAAGGGTAAACTAATCTACGGCACGAACTATTTTGTGCACGGGGTTAAAATGCGTGCTATATCAACCGACAACACGTGCGGAACAGATAGATGCTGTTATGAGCAGTAAGAAGCTAGTACGCGTACGAATTAGCACTTTTGCAAATTTGTAGCAAAATGGATAATGATTTAGAACGAAAACGAGAGCGCGAAATTTTATAAACAGACCTTTGGGAGTCTGGATATCATGAAAAAACGACTGAATTTATCTGTTCAAAATAAAATTATTTGCATTGTTGAACTACTAATCTATCCCTGTATGGAGGCCGTTTTTCAAATTTCCTTCTTCTTATGGTACTTATTTGCGCCCAAATATGCGTTAAAATTAGTGTTAAAATATGGAACTTTCGAAGCTCATAACGTCCAAATTTTTTTTTTTTTACTTTTTGCTTTCATACAGGGCTAGATAATGATGATACAAATTGATATCATTTTTTATTTTGAACGTACATTGTCAAACAGTGGATTAAAAGCCAGACTACGTTTGTATGGAAGAATTTTCGACTAGTGTACCCTTAAAACAAAACCGCATCAAGCCTGGATTTAACCGAAGTCATTGATACTTTTGCGAAAACTCAAGCTAGGAAAAGATTGTAAATATAATTGTTATTTAGTCAGTTGGTAGGTCCGACCTTCATATAATAAACTCTTGAATCTTTTTTATTTCATTTAATTGCCACCTACACCAAGTATTAATTGTATTTATGTTGTTACTGTTTAATATTTTTATTACCTGCCCTGCAGTGCAGTGCACGAAAAAGAGCTGTTGATAAAGTAGCTTAGCATTTTTAAAGTATTTGTATATTTAATATTTTTACTTGAAAATTCCTAACCAGTTTAGATAGCAGTGGGGCCCCAATTTTTTATTTGCCCCAGGGCCCTTGGTTACCTAGCTACGCCACTGGTCGCTACCCCAGTTTCTAACGACAGGAATAACCCACCTGCTCCATAAATCGGGTAGTACTGTGGAACCTAAAAATTATAGACCGATAACATGTTTACCGACGGTCTATAAAGTTCTTACATCCATTCTGAGAGCGAAAATTGATCAACATATTGACAATAACTCCATCATGTCTGCTTCTCAGAATGGATGTAAGAATGGGTCCCGCGGTACTAAGGAGCTGCTCCTCATAGACATTGCTATTAGCCAACAGGTTCGCCGTTCCCGCAAGGATTGGCGACATGTTGGATAGATTACAAGAAGGCCTATGACTCAGTGCCACATACATGGCTCATGGGTGCTGGAGTTGTATAAAATTGATGCAACACTGCGCGCCTTCCTGACGTCATGTATGGGGCAGTGGAGGACGGTCCTTCACTATCCAGGATGTCGACAGATTCAGGAAAATAGCGAACCTATAAGGATTGAGCGCGGAATATTTCAGGGCGACAGTCTGAGTCCTCTGTGGTTTTGTTTAGCCCTGAACCCTCTAAGTACATTGCTGGAGGGTTCGGGCCTGGGCTATCGGTTGAGAAGAGGTGGTCAGGTCATATCACACCTCCTTTACATGGATGATCTGAAGCTCTTTGCCCCCAACAACTTTCAACTGATGAAGCTACTGAAGGTGACAGAAACCTTCAGTGACGCCATCAGGATGGAATTTGGTGTGGACAAATGTGCAGTCATGCATGTAAAGCGAGGGGAGATTATGGAATCCGTGGGAATACAACTCTCGGATTCCATACACCTTCGATCCCTTTCCTCAACCGAAACTTACAAGTATTTGGGTATGTCGGAAGCATTAGGCATCAATGCTAGTGACGTGAAACAGTCGTTGAGGGAACGTTTCTTTGGCCGCCTGAATAAAGTACTAAATAGTCTTTTATCAGGCGGAAACAAGGTGCGCGCCTTCAACGGCTGGGTCATGCCTGCTGGTGCATGTCTTGATGTATTCTTTCGGCATACTCAAATGGACTCAGACAGAACTTGACGCCCTGGATAGGAGAGTCCGCACGCTGCTTACCGCAAATCGTATGCATCACCCACGGTCATCGGTCATGAGACTGTATATCCCGCGGAAGTGTGGTGGTCGAGGCTTTTTAAATGCTAAGACCCTGCACAACCGCGAGGTATGCAGTCTTAGGGAATATTTCCAGGCCGCCGACGTGGGTATGCATCGAGATGTGGTAGCAGTGGACAAGGGCCTTACCCCGCTCTCCTTGGCTAACGAGAACTGGCGCAAACCTATAGTATTAGATACTAATGACCGCAGGGAGGTATGGCAGAGCAAGGTGCTTCACGGACGCTTCTACCGGGTCCTACATGGGCCCGATGTAGACCTTTTAGCGTCCGTGGCCTGGCTGCGATTTGGTGACCTTTTCGGGGAAACCGAAGGTTTTGTCTTTGCGATTATGGACGAAGTTATGATGACGAACAACTACCGGAAATACATTGTGAAGAATGGCACAGTTGACATCTGTCGGGCATGTCACCGGCCGGGTGAATCTATCCGTCACATTATCTCCAGTTGTTCTAGTCTGGCTAACGGAGACTATTTGCATAGACACAACCTTGTAGCCAGGATTATCCATCAGCAACTTGCTCTTAAATACAATCTTGTGGAATCGGAAGTGCCTTACTATAAGTATGTGCCCGACCCAGTTCTCGAAAATGGCAATGTCACGTTGTATTGGGATCGGTCTATCATCACTGACAGGACTATTGTTGCCAATAAACCTGACATAGTGGTGATAGACCGACTAGAGCGTCGCGCAATGATTGTTGATATAGCGGTCCCCCATGACGAGAACCTCGTGAAGGCTGAGAGAGATAAGAAAAGCAAGTATCTTGATCTGGCTCGCGATGTTGTCGACATGTGGGATGTGAATACATCAGTCATTGTGCCGATAGTCGTGACGGCCAATGGTATAATAGCCAAGAGCCTCGACGAACATCTGAGGAGGCTCTCGTTGGGCAGCTGGATTAAGGGCTTGATCCAGAAGGCGGTACTCCTGGACACGGCGCGTATAGTCAGGAGGTTCCTCTCTCAGGAGCCCTGACCACCGGTAGCTTGGACCCTGTTCCCGATACCGGTGGGCTACTATTTTTGTATTTTTAAATGTTTTTTTATTTTATTTTTTATAGAATAATATTTAAAAATGTAAAAATATGTATATAAAATGAATAAATGGAATAATAATAATAACTTTATTTCAAAAACAGGTATTTGTACATTATTAATGGGTACTTAATCTAAAATATGAACATGTAGTAGATTATAACAAATCTGTGGGTGTGGTTCTGTTCTCCTAGGTAAGTTGCAATGCAACCTGTTTTTAGGAGAAACAGTGCCTGCCCCATAATTGAATATCGATCAATGAATAACATGTTACAAAGTAAAGTTAAAGATGTTAAACAATTTCAAGTTTTTTTACAATTTTGGTTAATTAAGGGTAATTATGACTTAATCTAAATTTGTGTATGTGAGTTTAACTGTAAGTGTGTAATGTATTTGTGTCTGTATATTTGTGTAGTGCATGTTAATGTATGTGTTATGTAATGCATGTATTGTGTAAAGTTGTAAATCGATTAGCAACAATAGTAAGAATTAAGGTACTAAATAGGGCTTAACTTTTTAAACGAATTTGAGAGAAATTCTTCTGTCTCATCATAGGATTTCCCTAGGAGGCATGAACGAATAGCTGATTTAAATTTAGGAGAAGGCAGTTCATAAACCGGTGAAGATGAGTTAATTTTGTTGTAGAGAGAAGGACCAAGGTAATAAAAGAATCTCTTTGTGTAGGTGAAGTTAATCGGAGGAACAGTGCAAATGTTGTCTTTACGACGCTTTGTGATGGGGATAAAAGGTGTTTGTTGATGTTGCTTGAGCAAAGTTCTCATTATAAATAATTGCCTTACATTGAGCTCATTACAATCTTGATATAATTGAGTTGTTGGAAAAAGTATAGGCCGAAAAGTTGCTATTTTCAAGATTGCTCTGTGAGCCACTTCCAATGGCTTCAGGGTAGTTTTAGCAACTCCGCCCCAACAAGAAATGCAATAGGTGATAATAGAATTACACAAAGCATAATAAACAGTTCGTATGACTTTACTATTTGCAATGTAGCGTAGGTTTTTAAAAATGTACATAAGTTTTCTAATTCTGCCCGTGATTTGATTAATACGTTCTTTATATGAGAGATATTTGTCCATTGTTATGCCTAAATATTTAATGGAGTCTGAAGAAGAGATCAAAGGACACTGGCAAACTGTTTGAAGTTGAGATTGACAAGTATGAGCCTTTAGAATAAGGGGAATTTTAGGTTGAAAGGCTGAAGAAATCGAGAATGTCATGAATTTAGTTTTTGATGTATTGAGTGTCAAGGAGTGAGACTGGAGCCAGTCAAAAGCTGAATTAAATCCAAGTTGAGCTGTACTTTGGAGGGTTGACCATGAGTCCGCTACAAAAGTGAGTGCTGTGTCATCGGCAAAAGATATAATTTGGCCGTTTGTGACGCTAAGATTGCAAAGGTCATTAATGAATATTAGAAACATGGTTGGCCTCAAAATACTGCCTTGAGGCACACCATAACAAATCGGAAGCTCACCACTCATGCAGTCACCTATTTTGACCATCTGAGTGCGGTGATATACAATAGCCTTTCGTCGTTTTTTGAAAAGCATGATCTCATAGTCAAAGAGCAATATGGATTTAGGAAGGGTAAATCCATTAACATGACGATCTAAAGCGTGATCGAGAAAATTGTTTCTAGTGTTGATGCTAGAATTCCAGTAGCGGCCTTGTTCATGGATATGTCTACCATGTAGACCATGGTATACTGCTGGACAAATTAGAGCGATATGGGATTAGAGGAACTGCTTTAAAACTATTACAATCTTATCTTTCTAATCGCACTCAAATCACAGCGCTCGATAGACTATGTGCAAGCTCGAAAGTTGAAAGAACATTATATATGTCACGTCCTAGAAAAACTACTTTTGGTGTTCCCCAAGGTAGCATTCTTGGTCCTCCATTATTTAACATTTACATAAATGATATGCCTAAGGCCAGTAAACATCAGATGGTCTTATTTGCTGATGATAGCACTATTTTATTCTCTAGTAATGACATTAATATTCTTGAAAATGACATAAATGACGATCTTAAAAATATAATAAATTGGTTAATTAATAATAATCTAAAAATAAATCTTAACAAAACTAAAATAATGACATTTAATCAAAGAACAAATAAACCGAAACTGAACATAAAATATGGTAACGTGGCAATCTCTGAATGTGACGTAGCAAAATTTCTGGGCCTTTACATAGATAGTCATCTGACTTGGAAACAACATATCGATGCTTTGTCAAAGAAGCTTAGCCAATTTGCATATATATCAAAAACGTACAAACTATCAAAAACGGTTAACCGCATTACAGTACAAATAGCATACAATGCTTATGTGGCTTCTGGCATTAGGTACGGAATCATTTTCTGGGGCAACTCCACTGACAGGGACATAGCTTTTAAAGTTCAAAAGAAATGCTTGCGATCGTTTACCAAATTGCAATCGATTCATAGTTGTAAACCATTGTTTAAGGAACTCAGTTTGCTCACTCTACCGTCTATGTACATATATGAAATGGGAGTATTTTTTCGCTGTAACCTGCATTTGTTTGAAAAACTGCGCTCTCGCCGCTATCAGAATACCATTCATGTAACTTCTCATAAAACTGCATTTTTCGGCAAAAGTGTGCTAGTTATGGCCCCAAAAATATATAACAGTATACCAGCAGCTATTAGAAATAAAGAGTGTCTGGGATCATTTAAGAGGTCTTTGTTTATATTCCTTGTAGATAGATGTTATTACTCCATCACTGAGTTTACTACTGATAAACAGAGGTACGACGATTCCGACTTGCCAATTAAACACTTATGATTTTATTTGTTGATTATGTATGAATGCCTCTATTTATCTAGAATTGTAATAACCGTTTACCTATTGACATATTTTAAATTGATTTATTTTATAATGTAATTTATTGACATGCCACCTTAATTGTACTATTTTATTTATTGCCTTTATTTATCTAGAATTGTAATGACCTGTTTACCTAATTGACATATTTTAAATTGATTTATTTTTAATGTAATCTATTGACATGCCACTTTAATTGTACTATTTTATTTATTATTGCTTGCTTATGCTAATTTTGTACGCCAGATATTGGCAAAACATAGTGCACATATTTTAACAATATACCAACTGTAACCATACCTATGTTTTACAAAATAAATGATTGATTGATTGATTAAATGAAGCATAAAATGCAAGCGAAAGCCTAATCCCCGCGAAATTTAAAGAAAAGTGCTTAACTGCCTACGTAAGATTCCGTAATACTACAATGGAAGAGGAAGAATAATAAATACCCAGTTATTTACATAAAATGTGTTTTTGGCGTATTTCTCTAAACTCGCCAATACATAAAAGCCCAGCCCCGTGTGGTGCATCTATTCCTGGTGGTGCCCAAACATGGTGTTGATAACAAAACGTACTGTAACCTGATGGCATTTATGAAGAGACAGCTCGGACGGATATATTGGTCGGATATCTAATGTTTTGTCACCAGCCGACGTTGAAAAGTTTTTGAAAGAGGCTCCGGATAGTCAGTACCTAGCAACAAAGGTACGTTGAATATTATTAATCTAAACGTATCTAAATAATTGCGTAACCTTAGCATAACTTCTTAGAACTAATTAATTGATTTCGTTGCAGGTTGCCTTAATATTCGGTGTTACTGGTGCGTTTAGACAACAAGAGTTGTATAATATTACAACAAATCCTTTGTTGTAATATTATACAACTCTTGTAGAAACCCAAATGCAGCCAAGGCGAAAATCAGTGACAATATAATGCAAGCTATTAATTTGGAACCAAAGGCAAAAAAGTTTTGCCCCGAACCACAACCATGTACATCTCGTAGCATGAGTTATTTGGTTCCTATTGCTCTATGATTTGCCTTTGTCGCCGACATTTACACAAGAAGAAAACGAAAGTATCTACTAAAGAAGTGGCAAGCACCAATGTAACACAAACTGTGAAATTGCCATCCAAATCAATCCAATATCGCTTTGAAAATTGTACGTTTACCAATTGTTTTAATAATTAAACGATATAAGAAATACAGGTTTGTTTTTTCCTCGCAAAGGTGTTAAAAAACGTCGTGTGAAACTCGTAAGCTCTGCTCATTACACGCTCGCCTGAATTACGCCCTCGCCTACGGCACGGGCTGCAACCCACAGCCTCGTGTGTAATGAGCAACGTAGCTCACTTGTATCATAATATACTATTAATGTTGACATTGATTTTAATATAGAATAGGTAAGTACGATTACTATTTAAGCAAGAGTCGACGGAGCCCCGCTCCCATTTCTGTCTGCAGGGTCTAAAGTAAACTAACATGAAGGAGATGACGGGAGCTAAGTTCGCTCAGCTCACTTCAGCTACCATCATCTTCTTCGAACCTAACCTATCCACGTCGGGCCGGTGGTCATTATCAGCATCAAGACGGAAAAGTAATAGTGGGTGTCGCCCAGTAAATAAGGATAGAATACAAGATAGAGAATTTCATAGACTTTTTTCTAAATGAGTTAAAGATGAAGATTTTTTTTTTTAATTATTTTCGGATGGGTTCCCTCTATCTGGCAGAATCTTGATGCTCCGAAATTTATTTGGCTTAACACACTTGGCATAATCTTCTTTAAACGAATATTTTTAAGGCATAAAAATTATTTCATGTAATTATTGTTTATATGTCCGAATTTACATGGCATACTTTTAAGATGGCGGCATTTTATTTGGCATAATTACATTTGGCAACGTTAAAATTACGCATAATTTCGTTTATCATAACGTTTATTTAGAGCGATGATTATTTGGTACAAATTCCCTCGGCATACTATGAACATAGTTAGTGATAGAAACGAATCGCTGCAAAACCGACTCCTCGTAGTCTTGTCTGTCCTACCCCTATAGCCCTACCCTCTTACTAATAAACACGGAATAAAGTTATACCAGCAGCCTAATTGCGTAAGTGAATTCTGCAAAGCAAACAAGTTGGAACCTTCCCAAAATCGACTTTTCGTATTGCATATTACACTCTGAAACGGAAAGGTTATGCTCCTTTCATTACCAATATTTTGACGTAGAATTTATTGTAAAAGAATGAATGAAAGCGGAAGAATCGAGATAAAACTTCACTATTGGTATTGTGTAATGCAAATGTCATATAACTTCAACTCCGTAGTATCTCTAAGTAGTCTGTGTTCAACTCAAAGGAGGATTTGGAAAGCTAACGCTAGCTTTCCAAATTAGATTCGCAATACCGAAAAGGTTGAAAGAAATGATTCTGATTCTTTGAAAGAATCGACTTGTTTCCTTTGCAGAATTCACTTACACAATTAGGCTGCTGGTATAACAAAGGAATAACTATACATTTTCATAGGTTTATACTTGGTATAACTTTATTCCGCGTTTATTTGTAAGAGGGCTAAAGTGTAATTTAAGCCCGCGTAGGCGCGGATGGGCGAGGCGGCCTGCGAGCTGAGGAGCAGGTGTTTTAATGCTCGCCGCCGCGGCTGAGGCCGGCCAGCAAGCCGAAGTTGCGGTGGTGAATGAGCGTTAAGACCATCTGCGACGCTAAGATCGCGTGGGACCGCCGCCGCCGGAGCCCCGCAGCGCCGGAGCCGTGACAGAAACCATGCCTGCTGCATACTTGCTTGCATGATGCATGCTTGCTGCATGCATGGTGTATGCTTGTTTGCATGCTGCATGCTTGCTGCATAGATGGTGTATGCTTGTTTGCATTTTGTTGTATTGTTGTTTCGTATATTTTTCTTTCATTTATAATAGATATGAAAACATGGTTACGTTTCGGCTGGTTATGTATGTATCAGGTGGGCAGGGACTGATAACGCCATCTATTGCATAAGTTAGACAACGTTTGATCGTTCCTATTCAATACCTTAAAATATATCATAGTAATTAGCAAAACCACTGTTTTTAACCTAAAATATAAACTTAAAACCTAGATAACATCAATATTTTAAAAACACTTTAAAACAATAATTTGTAAAACTTAGAGGTGCCAAAAAGCTCGTATTCCAAGCTCAAATAAAAACAATAGCTTTGTCGTGCAGAAATTTTATCGATCAACCCATATCACTACAATCGTGATATAATGTATTATCAAACGAAATTGCTAATTATTAGGAAAATCTCCTATATTTTTTATTTTATTAATAGTGTTTGGAGGGATTCAAAGTCAAGTAGTGTATTTTAATGTGTGTTCGCAAGTCAATAATATCTTTCGTTCAGAATCTTGAATTGAATGGCCGCCTGTCAGCTGTACAAGTGCTTTGGTTGGGAAGCTGTCAAATGGTGAATAGCAAAGCAGGAGCGGTAGTGAGAATATTTTCCAATAAATATGTCTTTAAATTCGCAATATCAAAGTAATAGGTAATCGCCTTGCCTAGTCGTAAGCCTTAGCGTAAATACAAACGGAAACCAATACCGGCATCGTCGTAAAATGAGTTCGCGAGACAGGTCGCTGCAAGACAAGTTGAAAGCGCTCTTCAAACAGGGTGCATCGGGTGAGTTTCACGGCTGGTGGCGTGGGGTGGACTGGCGTGTGTGCGGTAAGGTGACTAGTGCTTGGTCTGGTTGTTGCAGCGCCGCTGCCGGCACGCCACGAGCTGGTGGTGACGGCTGAGGTGGAGCGCGAGCTGGGCGCCGACGCGCCGCTGCACCGCCGTCTGCGCGCTCTCAAGGAGCTCGGCGAGAAGGCCATCCAAGTGCGCGTGCAAGAGGTCAGCTTCGCATCACACACTTATTGTTTTAGTACCCTCATAAATTCATTCTGATGCAACATTACAATGCAATTTCTTTCCTTTCTTCTTCTCTGTGATGTAAACTCCTTTGTTGGGTGCATTTTTTTTCACTTTGTTTATTGTCAAGCAGAGCTATCATAAAAAGTGTTTTATCATTTTTATTATCTGATTATAAATATCTGGGTGAATTGTTTGTTTTGATATGATTTATTTACAACTTTCTTTTATTAAGGTTGTTTATGTTGCAATTTCACAAAGTGAGCAGTGGTGGCCCAGTGGTATCGGCCGCGACTTACAAGTTGTAGGACGTGGGTTCGAGCCTAGGCAGACGCTTTACTTTGTGAAAATTATTTCATCACCACTGCTCTCAAAACGGTGAAGGAAAACATTGTGAGGAAACCAGCATGTCTTAGAACCAAAAATTCGAAGACATGTGACATCCACCAACCCGCACTGGGCACGCGTGGTGGATTACGGCCCATTCCCTCTCACAGAGAGGAGGCCTGTGTCCCAGCAGTGGGAACATTAATAGGCTGATGATGTGATGCTCCAATGAACACTGTAATGCAATTGTAATGCGTTTTGTCTTTTGTGATGTTTTGTTTGTGTTGTGTTGTGGTAGATGGCAGTAGACTCACCCTCTAATACATGGCACTTGAACATAACTGGTGAATAGTGTGCGGACCATAGTGCATCTCTGCCTAACACTTCCAGGCATGTTGATATAAATATTTGCACACATTATTAGGTAATAATACAGTGCACTTTATGTCTATTTGTATCATCTGTTTGAAGCAAACTCCTACCTGTATTAAGCAAATAAACAATTTGAATTTGTTGATTTCTATCATTTTACAACACTACCTAAACAAAACTATTTTAGAAGACATTAAAAAACTTGTCTGTTACCAGGGTGGAGTTGAGAAGCTTTGGTCGTTAACAAGAGATCTGCTAGAAGACAGCAATGTGGAGGCACGGCATGCAGTGCTATGCTTCCTGCGGTGCGTGGCTGAGGGGCAGGCGGACTACCTGCAGATCATGCGCACCATCCTGTTCCACTACCTGCGAGACACGCACGCTCGCCACTCCCCCGAGGACACACAGCTACGCTTCAAGTTACTACACACACTCACCAACTCTGGAAAGAATATCAACTGCTTTGAAGAAGAGGTTAGTTTTCTGTTTCTTTGTTTATCCTTTCAACATCTGAATGTTTCAAATTATGATGATGATGATGACAGTGACTCCCTTTTCCGCACTTAGACTCCCATTTGGTCCGTTGTGCATGTTTCAAATTAGTTTGAATGAAAACTAAACAAGAAGCAATACGAAATTCTTCTCTTGTGACGGTATTTTATGAGCGTAGCTTGTATAGTCGTAAACTGTGCGGTAAATTGAGTTGCAGTTATTTTAATTGACTTGTTCAGTCTCATGTTTGATTTTACTATAAAGACTTTTATGATCTCAAACTATTAAGGTATAATGATGGAATGTCTAATATTGTTGGTTGTCACTTATTTTAGTATCATTTGCCTACACATTGTAGTTGTTAATAGTTTAGATTTTATTTATTTTACTTATAATATCTTGTTAAATTACTTGTTGCTGTGCCCTTACCGGGTCCATATTTGTTCTAAATCTTTAAAAAAACATCTGAAATAAGGCTATGGAATGCAATAAATGAGTATGAAAATATTAACATCTTATCGCCAAGCAGTTCACAGGCCACTTATACAGGCTATTTAAAAGCAGCTTTCACAGCCTATTGAAAAGCCAGACTGAAAATTTATATGTTAATCAGTTTTCATACCATGAAAATGTGATGCAGAATAATGAGGAAAATGTAGTGATGAGAGTTTGGATTATATTCTTCTTCAATAATAATTTGCATGAAGAGGACCATTGTGCGTGATGCTTTGAGTATGAATGTGAATGGGCAGACCAAAGACATGATGACTGGGTAGAGGGTCTGAATCTGAGGAAAGAAATTTGATTTCAAACCCAAATAAATCCCAATAAAGGCAGGGCAGGTCATCATGTTGACTGTGTTAACCATTCCCTGTTTTGTTGTTCTATTGTAATCAAAACAAACCCTACTTTGTGGGCAATAAAGAGTAATGTGAGCCTATATATTATAAAAAACAAAAATAAAACTATTTATCTATAATTTTGTTATAATAGATTAAGCCATTGCAACCTAACATTGGAGTACCATTTTGTAATAGTATAGGTTTAACTGATTAGCAATGTTCTTGTCTTGAATGTGTGTATTACAAATGCTGGAGAGATAATAATAGTTTTTTAGAATGTGGTCAATGATAGATTCATAAATGTTAATTGTGTTTGCACCTTATATTTTTATATCTATAATTATCCTCAAGTGAATCATGCTGCACTGTGCGACATTGTTTCATTTCTCTGACATAGTAATTGGAACAACGCCACGTTTATTCCAGATCGGTCCGTTCCTGTTGGAGTGGCTGCCTCAAATCCAGCTGCCCACGCAGCTGGTTGAGTTCCTGCTGCTCATCATCAATGTTGTCAAGTACAATGCCACATACCTAGATGAGCATGTTGTTCATGGAATTGTCAAGTAAGTTTAATAATATGTAGGAGTACATCTAGATCTTATGTTCTTGTTATGATCCCAAAGTTAAATATTATTGTGGATTTGTCTCTCTATTCGATAGTTATTTCTTTATAGTAAGAGTACAACATTGTATTCAAGTTTATTAGTACACTTGCTGTTGTGTAGTGCCTGTATCAAATAATTTTGCTATTGTATTCTAATAGAGCCAGCTGTTTTGTAAACCTCTGAGGAACATTTTATACAGCTATCTTCTTCTGTATTGATGATAATGACAACATCCAATAGATGTCCCAATACAGTTTATTTAAATCATAGTTGCAACCAATTCCAATTTTGAATGATTTATTTATTTTGTGTTATGCAAATCACCTGATTATTTACTTTCCATGTAAATAAATGTTGCACCCTAGGCGGAGGAAGGCTGTCTAAGAATATTAATGAGAGATAGTAAACACCTGTGTAGGTAACTAGCTATCAGTGTTGTAGTGACTCAGTGACAAAACACACGGTAACAGCACATAATGACTTGTTTATATACAATACCCTCATCTTCAACATATAGTTATTCAATTATATCCGTTCAAAACGTCCTTGTTTGAAAACAAACAGGATACTTGTGCCATTTTCATGTGGCAGCTGATGTAAGGCTCGTGTTATCAACTTTTTGTTAATTTCCCCCATGGTTGCTTACTTATTTGTTTATTCAGTATTGATCTTAAACATATGGTGATGTTGTTTATCGGTGTTGTGGGCGTGGTATGTACTGTTGATAATCTATATATATAAAAATGAATCCCTATTTCCCTTGGTCACAGCTTCACGCGTGAACGGCTGGACCGATTTCGCTTATTCTTTTTTTGTTGTGTTTGTTATAGTTAGGAGAGGGTTCTTATGAAAAAAAGAAATAAAATAAAAAAATACCTTACCTGCATAGGTAGGGTAGGTATGTAGGTAGGGTAGGATAGGTAGGTTTGGGTAGGTAGAGTAAGGTAGGGTAGATGAAAGTTTGATGTTTTTATGGCAAAACAAAGTTTGCCGGGTCAGCTAGTTTATTATAAAATTATCAACAGTACGAAACTATACAAAAGTATCGCACTAACAAACAGCTCAGCCACGTCAGGTCGGGATAGTCTTCTGGCCGCTGCCTCGAATCTTGCGGGCAGCGGGGCGGCGGCGGCGGCGGCGCGGGCGCGGCAAGATCTAATGCATACAATCAAATGGACCGGCCCTCGAAAACAGCGGCGCGGAAGCGGCGCGGGCGCGTCCAACGAGCGGTGCGCGCCAGTCAAGCGGTGACCGCCCTCACGTCTGCATAGCAGTGTTGTGCAATTTATTTTCGTGACGTGTCGAAATGTCCTCGGACGTGCTAGAGCAAATTATTTCAGCAATTTATGAGAGGACACCGATATGGAACAGCAAAGATGTGAACCATAAAAAACTCATCTAGTAATTAACCAGTTTAATGAACAAATCGCCCTGATAGTTTCAAGAATATAGTCAAAAGTTTCTACACACATTCTGGTGTAGTTGTAGAATTTGTCAGGACATTGTCTCTGTTTTTCATAATTTCGATAAAACTCTCCTTTTCTTTTCCTTGCCCTATAGTAGGGGTTCACTTCTTCTTTTGCGTACAATAAATCGAGTGCCTAACACTATAAATTTGAATCAAAATAATGTTGTCACCGTTGTTCAGACATTTCGTTCGCGAATAAAAACAAATATCTCGACGACACAACCACGAACACAACACTACGCCGCTATAGTGCCGCGCGATCTGCCCGCTGGTTTCGAGAACGGGTCTGCGTTGCCTGCGCCGCTCCCGCGCCGCCGCCGCCCCGCTGCCCGCAAGGTTCGAGGCATAGGCCTCATAGCGACCGTTATGAGCAGCAGCGTAACAATAGGGTATGGTAGTAATGTGGTGTGGTGTCCACAACTGTACGCGTATGTATTTTTAAAGGGCCGGTGTCAACAACTCCACGTCCGAGCACGTATTTTTTGGTATCGTCATTAGGAGGGTTATAAGTGTCAGGCCCACTTGCGTGAAAAACTTGACTTAATTAAGATAACTTAAGTTGAGTTAACTACGGATCAAAAAACGGTTTAGTTGCTAACACGAGGTTAAATTGCCAGCGTGTCAAATAATATCGTCAATTTAAGTTCGCGTTAGCAACTAAGTCCGAGTTAGACTGGGCCTCAGCTAACGGTCGCTTGGGCGTGTTGCAGCAACGCCTGCCACCTGTGCGACTACTGCGCCGAGCAGACGGTGGTGCAGTGCTGCCTGTCGCTGCTGGAGGCCGTGGTGTCGTACTCGCTGCTGCCGCGCGCCGCGCTGCGCACCTTCGTGGCCGCGCTGTGCCGCACCGTCAACCTGGAGCACTACTGCCAGAACAGCTGGAAGGTACGCTGCTTCTCTATGAAACTGACTATAGATCTCCTTATTAATTACCATTGCACCTGATGTACCTGTGATCCGGCTACTTTGAGTGGGGTTCGTGTCATAAAGCTTTGATCCCGTTATTGTATTTTTGTCCGTCAGGTAGATTAATAAAAAATATAGGACACTTTTTTTTCACATTAAGTGACGACGATATAATGTGTTGAAATATCGTGTGACGTCACGCCGCTAGTACACTTAATACTGTCTTATTGACAGCACAAGTCCTCACTCCTGAACTTTGATGCGCTTTAACTTTGTTAATTTTTATTGATTTGGTCGAAGGATTTGTTAAAGCAAAAAATCCTTCGACCAATACTATTTGATAATCTCACTGACGGACTAAATAGAATTATCATTTTTCTACCCAAGAAACATCTCTATTCAGGACCGCGGTACACCTTGTGCATGTCCCACGCTCCTACACCCAGTGCAATTAGTATGTTTTGTTGAGTGTGTATTGATGTTGTCAGTCTTCCATCAAGTCCGTGTGTGTGCAGCTGATGCGCAACGTGCTGGGCGCCGACATGGGGCACGCGGCGCTGCAGGAGCTGGTGCTGCTGCTGCGCGACGGCGCGGGGGAGGGCCCCGAGGCGGCGGCCGGCCTGCGGCGCGGCGCCGTGTTCTACATCAACATGGCGCTGTGGGGGCCGCGCCGCGTGCCCAGTCTGCGCGTGTCCTTCCTGGCGGTGCTGCCCGCCTTCCTCAAGGTACAGTGTTCTACTACTGCTGCTGCACCCGTGCGGTACCGGTGCGGTTAGTAGCCTTAACGTTGTTTACTTGGTGTTCCCCAGGCTCTGGAGGGCAACCACCCCGTGGTGACGTACGAGGTGGTGCAGAGCCTGCAGAGCGTGGTGGCGCGCGTGCCGCTGGAGCTGTGCGAGCCCGCCTGGGACGTGCTGCTCAGCATCCTGCGCGTCGTGCTGCAGCAGGACAGTACGTATACCTGGCTGTTCTTATATTTACTCTCTACATTAACAGTTTAACTGACCACGTGCAGAGAGTCTATAATTTTACAGGTTGTCTTTGACCTCGACGCCAAAAAGAGTACCATGAATTCAGTACATGATTATGGACCCCCTAGCTTTAAAATTGTTTGTCGGCTTTTTCTTAAATTATAAACAAAAATCTGCATGTGTGCATTGAAACTCTGCTTTTGGGGTGCAGGATTTTGTGATTTAGTCATATGGCGTCATATATGTCGCTACAAGTTATTTACCTAAGTTTAATTATGTCCGCAGAGAGCTACCAGCCACCCAACGATCTGATCCACACGCGCGTGCACGCAGTCATCACGTCCATAGAGCAGCTGCACGACGCGGGCCAGTACTACGGCGACGTGGACGCGCTCGAGCACCTCATCGACTGCTGCGGACACGACCGCCCCGTGAGTACCTCACAGAACTGATCAGCATCACGTCCATAGAGCAGCTGCACGACGCGGGCCAGTACTACGGCGACGTGGACGCGCTCGAGCACCTCATCGACTGCTGCGGACACGACCGCCCCGTGAGTACCTCACAGAACTGATCAGCATCACGTCCATAGAGCAGCTGCACGACGCGGGCCAGTACTACGGCGACGTGGACGCGCTCGAGCACCTCATCGACTGCTGCGGACACGACCGCCCCGTGAGTCATCATTTCAGCCGAGAGACGTCCACTGCTGGACATAGGCCTCCCCCAAGTGTCGCTACATTGACCGATCCCGTGCGTCCCGCATCCAGCGGATTCCCGCAACCTAGGTCAATGATCCAGCTAGTGGGAAGCTTTCTAACGTAGCATCTTCTGTTACCTTGGGATTCGATTCTTGTGAGGCTCACAGGGATGTTGCGATCATTTACTTCCAGAAGCTGTGGGCAACATATATTAAGACTGCCTGGACGTGTCAATTGACAAAATTATTTTGTAGAAAGTAATGCTTTACTTATTTTTTTTTTAACTTATGTAATTTTTTTACTCATAAAACTACGCCAATTATCTTATTTTAAATGTGTGCGAAATAGCTCGAATAGTGTGTCGGATGGGTAGTACAGTAGCATTTGATTCGTGGCCCGCAGGAGGCGTCGGCGATGCGGCTGGTGTCGGCGCGCGCGGCGGCGCTGTCGCCGCTGGGCGCCGACTGGCTGGCGGCGGCGCTGGCGCTGGGCGAGCGCTACCTGCGCCACGAGCCGCGCCGCCCCGTGCGCCTGCACACGCTGCAGGCGCTGCTCGCCTTCATCAAGCGCCACCGCTACCTGTACGGCGAGGAGCTGGTGGAGCTGGTGGGGCTGCCGGTGCTGGGCGCGTGCGCGCTGGACGCGGAGTGCGCGCTGCGGGCGGCCGCGGCGCGCGCGCTCACCGAGCTGGCGTGCGCCTCCAGCTCCGACGCCTGCACCGACCTGATCGACCTGCTGGAGAAGGTACCGGTCGTGTGATGCTCTCTCGCTACCGTCGCCGTGCGGCAATGTTTCTGATCGATGTTCGTGTGCAGATCCTGAACCGTCCGTTCGAGATGTACGTGACGGACGTGCCGATCCCGCCAGACGCCGACGTGTCGGACCTGGCGCTGGCCGCAGGGGGCCTGCTGGAGCTGCTGCACGCCAAGCTGCTGGCCGCGCCCGCCGCGCACGCCGCGCGCTGCTTCCTCGTGTTGCTGGACCACCTGGACAACCACTACCGGCGTAACTCTCTCTTCATGCACCATCCTGATATACGGATAAAGGTATGCGCTGGTGCCTGGAGCTTACTGCACACTAATAATATTCCTCTGAAAACTACAACAGCTTTAAACATCTTACCTGCGCTCTCTGCTGCCTTACTTAAAAAGAATGTAAATACGTGCCCTTCGGCGTCCAAGTTTCAACATACTAACCCCCAGGCTATTTTAAAAGCTTTTAAAGATCTTAAAATTAAGTCAACAGAAGATCTTTGGGGACTATCTGTAAAAGTATATAACTATTGAAACTATTGCGCCCTATTTAGCTTTCATATTTAACACTAGTGTCGATCAAGGAGTTTTTCCGGACCTCATGAAACACAGTAAAGTAGTTCCATTGTTTAAATCTGGGGATAGCAAAGAAGCCAATTAATTATTGGCTTCTTTGCTATCCCCAGATAGGCCAGTGTCAATTCTGCCGGTTTTCAGTAAACCAATTGTTGCGTCATTTTAACAAACATTCCATGATCAACAGTACGGTTTCGCCAAAGGGCGTTGCACAACTGACGCTGGCGTCACCCTAATAAAGAACATCTTTAACGCCTGGGAGGAAGCACAAGACGCCATTGGAATCTTTTGCGAACTCTCGAAAGTGTTTTATTGCGTTAACCATGAGACACTATTGTTGAAACTCGAGCACTATGGGATTAGACATACGGCCCTTGAGTTACTTAAAACATATTTGAAAGCCAGACAAGTTAAAGTTTAGGTAAACGGCGCAAACTCACTAGGGTCTGAAATGACAATGGGTGTTCCTCAAGGCTCTATATTGGGTTCATTCCTCTTTTTAGTTTACATTAACGATTTGCCCCAATTATTACAAAATCAACTGAAGATGGTGTTATTTGCTGATCACACACACATATCATTGATATTTATAATAGATTGGCGGTCACAAAATCTTGATGATGTGAATAACTCTATTCATCTGGTCCAAAATTGGTTCACGGCAAACAATTTGGTACTAAATTAAAAAAAAAACAAATGTATTAGATTCACATTGCCGAATGTTAGAAGTAGCGAATGCGACATCATATTGAATGGAGAAAAGCTGGACTATGTAAATCAAACAGTTTTCCTAGGAATCACTCTAGACAACAAATAGCAAAGGGGACCACACATAACGTCTTGTGGGTCGGCACAGCTCGGCCGCTTATGCTGTTAGAAAGATAAGACAATTGACGGATGTAGAGACCGCGCGTTTGGTCTATTTTAGTCATTTTCACAGCATTATAGAATAGAATATCTTTATTTTGCCATAGGGTGTTAGTAACATAGAAAAACTTATTGCCCAGTGTTAGTAACATATAAAAACTTATTACCTAGTGTTAGTGTGTTATATCATACGGTATTGCAATGCTGTGGAGTCGGGCGGCTGATTTTTTTTTTCCCCTTTTATGTAGTTCATCAATAGGATGGAACCATATTTAATTACAATCTAGCCTTATAAATAGACTAATAAGTAATTTAATTATAACCTAAACTATTACATTGTCTTTACTAAGAATGTGTCCAATAGCACTTTTCTTATTGTCTCTATTAAGGCGAATACACTTCGTTCTTGTGTTTGTTTGGTAGTACTTTGTATGTTATACTATTTAAATTCACTAACACTAAACACTAACTCGAACGGTTTTTCTTTTTAGTCTTCTCACAATGTTTGTGTGGTCGAGAAGCTGGATTGCCTCGACGATCACATGCTGATGAAATCTCTTTTTGTAAGCTTCTGCAAATTTCTGGATCACTTTTTCGATGAACTCAACTTTTAGGTCCCGATGGAGGTCATCATTTCGTATGTACCAAGGTGCATTTACAATTGCCCTTAGCACTTTGTTCTGGAATCGTTGTATAATTAATATATTGCTCTGTTTGGTGCAGCCCGTAGCTGAATACCACAAGTCCAAACTGGCATCAGGACTTGTTTGCATAGCAACAATTTGTTTTGTACGGACAGCATGGAGTTTCTTCCAAGCAGACAATACATTATTTTATATCGGAGGTCGAATGCTTCTTTTTTCTTCTTGACGTGGGCTTTCCAGCGTAACTTTGCGTCAAGGGTCATACCGAGATATTTAGCTGTATTCTCGTATGGGACTTGTTTATGATTAATATAAACTGCAGAATACTGATGTTTTTTATTGGTAAAATCTATGTGAACAGATTTGGATTCATTAAGTTTAATCCTCCATTTTTTGGTCCAGTCATAAACTTGATTAACAGTCGTTTGAACCTTTTTTTACTACTTCTACGTGGCTTTTTCCTACAGCCATTATGGCTGTGTCATTAGCAAAGGTCCCAATCGTGTTTTGCTCTAATTAAGGAATATCATAAGTGTATAGTAGGTACAGGACCGGACCTAAAACACTTCCTTGCGGTACGCCAGCTTTTATTTGTTTCAGTTCTGAGTAGGCTATCTTCTTGTTTTATTCTAAAAACTGTGTAGAACGTAGGACTCTAATATATCTGCAAATTGCTTCGGTAACAGGCTCTTCAATTTATGTATAAGGCCTTCATGCCATACTTTGTCAAACGCTTGCGTCACGTCTAGAAATACAGTAGAACATACTTTCTCGTGTTCAAGGGCGTTTTCTATTACGTTTGTGATCCTATGTACTTGATCAAAAGTAGAGTGTTTTTCTCGGAAACCAAACTATGGTGCTCTGGTATTATGTTCTTGCTATCTATTATAGCTTTAAGTCGTCTGAGTAACAGCTTTTCAAATAGCTTGGACATTATTGTAGCAGTATGTTTCGTGAGCCGGTTTACCTGGCTTAGCTATCATTATTACTTCAGCCACCTTCCATAAGTCTGGTACATATTTAAGCCTTAGTGCGGAATTGATAAGTTTCGTTAATTTAACCAGACCCTTTCTTGGTAGATTATGAAGTACTTCTCCTGTTATTAAATCGAACCCTGGTGATATACTTGTGCTTATATTGTGTTTTATTTCTAGTGCGACTTCTCTCGGTGTTACTAATTTTATGGTAACTTCATTTTCCGATGTCACCATATTAAGCAAAGTTTGATCTTCAATGATTTCCCCATCGTTTGGTTGGAATATATTTTCTAGGTGCTCTGCAAACCTCTTCGCTTTTTGCTCGTTAGTTACTGCCCATTGCCCGTTTTCACATTTGATAGGTGGGATTTGGGTAATCGGTCTTTTTAAGTGCTTAGTAGCCTTCAAAGAGAGTAGTCTGTCCGTTGGTCGTTACTTAAGCTCTGAACATAGATTTTGATTGACTCATCTTTAAAGTCTTGGATTAGTCTTTTTACTTTTTTTGTAAGACAATTCAATTTTCGTTAGTCTTCAGTGCACCTAGATTGATGCCACGTTTTTCTCTGTTTTCTTTTCTCCATAATGAGATACTTGATTCTGAGCGGGTAAGTATTTCCTTTCGTCCTCTTGTTGAAGTCAGGTGTATTTTCCCACGCTGCTTGCTGGATAAGCATTATGAACTTTTCTACTTCGACGTTTAGATGTTCGGGTGTTTTTAGTGGAACTTTAAGGTCTATCTGATCATTCAATCTGGACTTGAAGCTCTCCCAGTCTGTATACTTATTAACAAGAGTGGGCCTGTTTTCTTTATAAAAAATGGTTTCGCTAATTTCTAGATAGATTGCAGTGATCTCAGTTCATGTCATAGCTTTGTTCCGATTTTATAAAACTAGTTGATAGAGCCTTGGTTATAAAAAAATCTATTA
Organism: Anorthoa munda; assembly: GCA_945859665.1. Lineage (NCBI taxonomy): Eukaryota > Metazoa > Arthropoda > Insecta > Lepidoptera > Noctuidae > Anorthoa > Anorthoa munda. The sequence continues at coordinate 28,489,465 of OX243913.1, read as the reverse complement.
AGTCTGGCATTTTATTTTGATCTGTTGGCCAATAAGTGGGCTTTCCAGTTGATATGACATCACATTTCAGCTCTTTTATGGCATTTAGTAGATCTTTGCCTTTAGTTGATAGTCTGGAGCCCCAATACGTATTTTTAGCATTGAATTCACCTCCTAAGATAAATCGAGTTCTAAAGCGAGTTAGAAAGTTCATATAAAAAAAGTATGTGTAAATAAATATAATGGTCCTTTTTAGGGTTCCGTACCCAAAGGGTAAAAACGGGACCCTATTACTGAGACTTCGCTGTCCGTCTGTCTGTCTGTCTGTCTGTCTGTCTGTCTGTCACCAGGCTGTATCTCATGAACCGTGATAGCTACACAGTTGAAATTTTTACAGATGATGTATTTCTGTTGCCGCTATAACAACAAATACTAAAAACAGAATAAAATAAATATTTAAGTAGGGCTCCCATACAACAAACGTGATTTTTTTGCCGTTTTTTGCGATAATGGTACGGAACCCTTCGTGCGCGAGTCCGACTCGCACTTGGCCGGTTTTTTATCATATACCGTGGTGGACAATAGATGGCAGATACTGTTACAGGATATTTTTTGGTTTGTAGACAAATATCGCCACTGCTTGGATGTCCTTCTCTTCGTATTTAAACTCTTCAAAGTGCTGTAGGTTTTCTTTTACTATAATAGCACTACCACCTCTTGCAGAATTGTCTGGGTGAAGTGCATGGTACACTTTGTACCCTTTAAATTTAATGTGAGATTGCTTTCATCATTTTGATGCTGAACGCGTCAGCTGGTTGGCTCTCAGAAAGAAAATCAAAGAATTTCTGGTAATCCTGGATACCATCCACTACAATAGGTGGTGGCAAAGAAGTTTTTATGGTTTTTTCTTTTCTTTATTATCTTCACTTTCTTGTTGATTCAGAGTGGTTTGAGCGGGAGAGGTGTTCAATTTTCTCTTCCTGCTTTTTTGCCGTATCCATCCTGTTTCTCGAGCATGTTCTTCTTCATCCGTTGTATATTCAACAGGCGGGGTAGAAGTCTCAGGGGCGGTTGTAGTTGCTGATTTCGGTGGGTTCACCGTTTGAAATTTCAGCTGTTGCTGGAGGTTTTCTATCTGACTTTTTAAGTCATTAAGGTTTTATTGCAGCTTTTCGCGCTGCCTTTGATCTACACAAAGGTACTTGTACAACAGATGTTCAGTCTCTGTTGATAAGTTCTCGCTGAGTTTTTCCTTTTTCGAACACATTATAGAAGTTAATCGAGTTTTAACTTCGACTTAATAATAATATTCGCCTGCAGCCGTCAGCATTACGCAATAACTGGGTTATTGCGATGCACCCTACTGGTCGGCGTTATTTTGAATTGAATATACTTTATTTTATATAATTAATTTTACAGTTATATGGCCGCCAAGTACGTGCAATGCTATTTTACACATGTCTTACTAAAAGATCTAATTGTAAAGTAATTAAGGCTCAGTTCAGGCATGGACTGGCTCACGCTACATGCGTAAGCACTTTTACACTGTGGTACGCGCGCGATCGCATGTAACACAACAGCTCTCAGCAAAAATCGAACGCGGGCTGCTGACATTGAATCAATATTTATATTGCAAAAAAGAGCTATCAGAGGCATATATAAGTTAAGTCAACGAGAATCTCTGGAGCTATTTAAAAAGATTAATATTATGACAGTTTCTTGCCAATTCATTTATGTATATATTATGTATGTAAGGAAAAATATACATCTCTTTAGTAAAGTTAGTGATAGACACAATTGTAATACTAGTAATAAAGATAAATTAGGTCAACCATCTTACGAGGGCTGCACTAAAAGTATCGGGAATGGAATATTTCCACTGTTCCTGTCATATTAAAATCTTTTTAATTGAAAACTCCTTGGTTTTAAAAATCGAATACCATTTATTTATTTAAAAAAAGATTCTCGGTCTTGTCACAAGGTTTTGTCACACTTGTACAGGGGTAGGACAGTTCCATAGAGTGGCAGATTAGGAAGCATTTTTTTTTAAATGCGACATCTGAGAACCCCATCTTAACAACAAAAACAATTAGTTACTCTATGTCACCACAGATGGCAAGACCATCGATAAAATAGGTTTGTCACTAAACAATAATAAAATAAATATTAATCTAAATAATTATTTCATTACCTTATGATTTTATTTAACACGTACTATAATTATTTGCAAATATTTGTGTTGATTTCAAAAGCTAAGTAATAATTACGATTGCAACACAGTGAATGATTGGACTTTTGACACTTCCACTCTATGTACAAGACTGATAGACTTGTATCTATGGTCATGAATAAAACATTATTATAAAAGAAAAAAATGGATTTTTGATATTGATTGTCAAATTTTCATTGTCAATTTTTCTTGTAATTTGTAAAATCAACAATATTTCCTAACATCCCTCATCATTCATCCTAGAGGATATCTTCTGGGTGTACAGTTACGGACCTGGATGTGGTTTCGCTGGATAGAAGGCTTCAAGTTGCACATGCCCATATATTCAATGTTCGGGTTAGAAGACAAAATCCTGGGATGATTTTATGTCATACAAAAACCCTTAAATATCTTAAAAGATGATCACAGCTCGTGTAAAACGATCCCACACATAAGAACCTGTGAAACTATTAGAACCCCTTGTAAAAACATTTTGAAGGAATAATAAATATTATTATTTTTGTTCGAAATTACCGCCGTTAAATTGATGAATGCAGGTCTGTTGAATGTTGAGGAAGACTTTATGATAAAGACGGACAATTTCGTTGTCCATTCTAATAAAAGCCAATCTTTAATCAAAGTGAAAAGTGCAGTGATTGAGTGCTGTGATCTTAGGGAAAAAAGTCAATTTAGTCAATCTGTGAAAGGTGTTCCCAAAAATCGTATTAAATCTAGCGAGTGTTTACAATCTTATGGGTGTGTGTCATAGTTCCTTCAGAAACAAGAGGGGATTTGTTGATCTGTTTTATGTTATATATTATATGTATGGAGACATAGTGAAGATTAACTAAAATAAAATAAACTAATTTGCAAGTGATTTTGTGGTCCTCAACAAAGTAAAGTTTCGGGGTTCGAGAGTGCGGAGACGCATTTACCTAATCATAGCCATCGACATGGAAATATTATCCTCACGCCATCTCCTGATCTTTGGGGACCTGCAGAACCGCTTCAAATAGTAATTAAGAATCAAGTCTTTCATTTCCAACATAAGAAGCCTTCACACCTCAACCGTCCGGTACACTTACTAATTTGCTTGTTTTAACTTGATAAAGTTTTACTATGATTTTGTTAATAATGAGAAAAAATAAAATTAAGTAAAACTTTATTAAATTTAAAAACAAACAAATTGGCAAGGAAAGGCTGTACTTTATCCATGTGTGCACTACACACACACATACATGGATAAAGTACAGGCACCACACACACATGGATAAAGTACAGGCACACACACACACACAGCTAAAGTACGGCGCTACACACACACACACACAGCTAAGTTTGCGGATGGCGTTAATAGACGGCGCTATTTCTCCGATCAATTGACATTTGCGGTCTTCACTCTGTAGTCGGAGAGGGCTCTCTATACCCTATATATTATTTTTCTCTGTGCACTTGTATATTCGTTGAGAAAATGGAATTGACTCAAGAAAATTCAAGAGCGATGATTTATTATGACTTTCGAAGTGGTTTAACACAAAAACAGTGTGTTGACCGGATGATTTCTGCATTTGGAGATGAAGCCCCATCCAAAACCACAATTTATCGCTGGTTTGCTGAATTTTAACGTGGACGTGTCAAGCTCGGTGATGATCCCCGTCAAGGTCGTCCAAAAACTGCAGTCACCCAAGAAAACGTTGATGCTGTGCGTAAGCTGATTTAGGAAGATCGACATGTGACATACCGCGAAATTCAGGCAACTTTAGACATTGGCATGAGTCAAATACAAATAATCTTGCATGAACAATTAGGTGTAAAAAAGTTGTTTTGCCGATGGATACCGCATCCGCTCTGTGAAGAGCAAAAAGCGGCTCGCGTTACTTGGTGCGACAGAACTCTCGAAAGATTCCACGCAGGATTCTCAAATGATGTATACAACATGGTATCAGGTGACGAATCCTGGATATACGCGTACGAACCCGAAACAAAAAACCAGTCACGAGTTTGGGTGTTCGAAAATGAGTTAAAGCCAACAAAAATTGTTCGTTCACGGAGTGTTGCAAAAAAAATGGTGGCCACGTTTGTCTCCAAAACCGGCCATGTTGCGACTATTCCTCTTGAGGGACAAAGAACGGTTAATGCAGAATGGTATGCTAGCATTTGTTTGCCACAGGTCGTTTCTAAACTCCGTAAAGAGAACTGCAACCGACGCATCATCCTCCATCACGACTATGCGAGTTCTCACACCGCGCACAGAAAAAAGAGTTTTTAGAGCAAGAAAACATAGAATTATTAGACCATCCGCCGTACAGCCCCGACCTAAGCCCTAATGATTTCTATACTTTCCCTAAAATAAAGAATAAATTGCGTGGTCAGAGATTTTCATCACCTGAAGAAGCTGTGGACGCCTACAAAACGGCCATTTTGGAAACCCCAATTTCCGAATGGAATGGTTGCTTCAATGATTGGTTTCATCGTATGGAAAAATGTGTCAAATTTCGCGGCAAATACTTCGAAAAGCAATAAATACATTTTTAAATAGTAATGTTGTGTCACTTCCTTGATTCCCGAAATTTTCAGTGCCGCCCTCGTATAGGGTACTGTATTAAATTATATAACAAAATACTTTGTGGGATATTAAAACTTAATGAAAGAAAATTTAAAACTTGTTAAAAGCACACTTTGTAAACAAGCATGTTACAATGTAGATGATTATATTCAAGATAAGAAGAATGCTTGGAAACATGCTGGTCCTGCTCCATAGGACAATCTTTAGTGTAGATAGAATCAAACTGGTTAATTTGTATTATATTCATAATTATAGTAAAGCTTTATTTTTTATCTTCTCTTTTTGTTTAAATTGACTCGCACACTGTTCCATTGCTTGTTGCATTGCTTGTAATTCTTTATACCTATACGTGGTATAGTAGTGCTGGCATCGTCCTCACGTATATGAATTTATGTAAATGTTCTAAAACACTTTTTTCTTGTCCGTTCTTCTCCATAACAACCTACATTTCCGAATAGACGGTAGAATCAATTGTTATTAACTTAAAATTTGTATTTTTTTTAACGTTCAAAAGTGCCGTTTAATGGCCTAGTTGAAATAAATAATTTTTGTATTTGTCACTGCTAGCGACCTAGCTGCGAAGGTCTTTTCTCCATCCAACATGAGAGGACCCAAACTTACAATAAAATTTCAGCGCAAATATCTCAATAACTACAACATTTAAGATTATTCTTATAATGCACATTTATAATCCTTGGCTCGCAAGTTTGTCGACATCTGGGATGTGGACACAGCGATCATTGTACCGATAGCTGTGTCAGCCAATGGCTTAATAGCCACGAGCCTCATCCAAAACCTTAGGAGGATATCGTTAGGCGGCTGGGTCAAGGGCCTAATCCAGAAATCAGTACTGCAAGAATATGTTAAGTATAACAGTAACTGTTAAATAATTTGAAATGGGCATTCATTGCCTGGCTGGAGGCTCTTGTTTAGTCTCCACAGGATCGCCCGGTTTAGCAGTAGCCAATCACTCTGATTGAACTGCGAAAAGTCCATCAACAAAAAATAAATGCGAGACATTCAGTCTCGCTCAAGGGCTTGTAGACGACGGACCTGTGTCGCTTTTATTTTTGCCAGATGAAACTCGAACATTGCGCATGGCATGACTTTGTATTAGGCCTAACCGGTTTTAATACGATGATTATATTTTTTTATGTGTAGTGTAACATTTTGTTAATATTATACGTCATGTTAGGCTCAAAGATCCAAAACGCTCATTGAGCGAAAATAATACGAATATCAGGGTCAAAATCGAAATCCAAGACGACACTGACGAAAATTTGACAACTTTTAAGTGTCATTTACATGGTATTTGGGGTAGCCTATAACGTATCCAAGATGGCACCGTTGAAAATTTGTCAACTTTTCAACATGGGTGTCATTGTCATGGTTTTTGGGGTAGCTAATAACGCTGTCTTCCGGTACGCGGTCTCCACTCCAGAACTTTTCGGCACCAACGCCCATCCGTTCTGCCATGCCCACTGCCATTTAAGTTTGGCAATAAAATTCTTCGGGTTATGTCGGTAACTTTAGTTCTCTTCGACCTGGTTAAGGCTGCGCGAGTCCGGTGGAAGCGAAACGCACAGGACCGATCAGAATGGCGACGCTTGGTGTAGGCCTTTGTCCAGATGTGGACGTCTTTCGGCTGAAATGATGATGATGATACATATAAGTTTACTTTATTCTTCTTCTTCATCAGAAAATTAATGTCTCCGCTGCTGGGACACAGGCCTCCTCTCTGTAAGAGGGGATGAACCGTAATCCACCACGCGGGCCCTGCAGCGTGGAAAAATCTGTAGGGGCTCTTAACTGATTCCCATCATAAAAACCACTTCAAATTCGTTAATATGTATGTGCGATTTCCCCGCAGATATTCGAGATGCTGTTCGAGCTCCGCGCGAACCAGTTCAACTGCGTGGGCTTCTGCTACGACAGCGCAGGCGCGCCGGTGCAGGGCGCGGCCGGCTTGCGGCTCAAGCCCGTGTGCTCGCCCTTCCTCATGGCGGAGCCGCCGGCGCAGAGGGGACATCCTCACACCACCATGCAGCCCAAGGACCTGCCTCAGGTATGAGTCCAGGAACAGGGATTCATACTTTTTAATTAATACTGTTTTCAAAATACTACTTGTACGTCGTCGAGGTACACAAAAAAAAAGTAATGTTATTATTTTTTTACAATACTTCAGTTATGTAAAAAATATTATATCGAGTCGATTCATAGAATACCAAAATAGCATAAAATAAATATTGCGTCACTATGATGATTTTGTAATCGTATTTAATTTAGCGGTCATAAGCATCGGCACCTGGTGGTAGCCGCGAGCCATGTCCAGTTATTTTCCTAGATAAAAGTAGTTGCTTGTCGTGTACAGGGGGTGTGCCTGCTGCCGGTGGGGCGCGCGGCGCGCATCCTGACTGCGGCGCTGACGCGCGAGAAGGACTGGACGGTGCTGGCGCGCGTGCTGCGGGCGCTGCCGCTGCTGCTGCAGGCGCGTGCGCTGGCCATCGGCCGCCGCGCGCAGGACCTCGACATGCTCGCCTCCACGCTCTGCTCCATGGTAACATATGTTACTGTACAATATTACTATAGAAGGACTGGACGGTGCTGGCGCGCGTGCGTACAATATTACTTGCCGATGTTTTTTTAAGACATATTTTTTTTACAGATATGCGACCGCAGCCTCAACTTCCCGGAGTGCTTGCGAGTGGGTAACGGCCAGAAACTCCTGGTATCAGAGTTCCACAGCACGGCGCTGCCCGGGCTGGCGTCCCTGGCGCCCTACCACAGCTACCTAGAGCCGCAGACGCAGCAGAGGATAGTGCGGTGCCTGCTCAAGTACGGCATGGGTGAGTACTACATAGTGCCCGGGCTGGCGTCCCTGGCGCCCTACCACAGCTACCTAGAGCCGCAGACGCAGCAGAGGATAGTGCGGTGCCTGCTCAAGTACGGCATGGGTGAGTACTACATAGTGCCCGGGCTGGCGTCCCTGGCGCCCTACCACAGCTACCTAGAGCCGCAGACGCAGCAGAGGATAGTGCGGTGCCTGCTCAAGTACGGCATGGGTGAGTACTACATAGTGCCCGGGCTGGCGTCCCTGGCGCCCTACCACAGCTACCTAGAGCCGCAGACGCAGCAGAGGATAGTGCGGTGCCTGCTCAAGTACGGCATGGGTGAGTACTACATAGTGCCCGGGCTGGCGTCCCTGGCGCCCTACCACAGCTACCTAGAGCCGCAGACGCAGCAGAGGATAGTGCGGTGCCTGCTCAAGTACGGCATGGGTGAGTACTACATAGTGCCCGGGCTGGCGTCCCTGGCGCCCTACCACAGCTACCTAGAGCCGCAGACGCAGCAGAGGATAGTGCGGTGCCTGCTCAAGTACGGCATGGGTGAGTACTACATAGTGCCCGGGCTGGCGTCCCTGGCGCCCTACCACAGCTACCTAGAGCCGCAGACGCAGCAGAGGATAGTGCGGTGCCTGCTCAAGTACGGCATGGGTGAGTACTACATAGTGCCCGGGCTGGCGTCCCTGGCGCCCTACCACAGCTACCTAGAGCCGCAGACGCAGCAGAGGATAGTGCGGTGCCTGCTCAAGTACGGCATGGGTGAGTACTACATAGTGCCCGGGCTGGCGTCCCTGGCGCCCTACCACAGCTACCTAGAGCCGCAGACGCAGCAGAGGATAGTGCGGTGCCTGCTCAAGTACGGCATGGGTGAGTACTACATAGTGCCCGGGCTGGCGTCCCTGGCGCCCTACCACAGCTACCTAGAGCCGCAGACGCAGCAGAGGATAGTGCGGTGCCTGCTCAAGTACGGCATGGGTGAGTACTACATAGTGCCCGGGCTGGCGTCCCTGGCGCCCTACCACAGCTACCTAGAGCCGCAGACGCAGCAGAGGATAGTGCGGTGCCTGCTCAAGTACGGCATGGGTGAGTACTACATAGTGCCCGGGCTGGCGTCCCTGGCGCCCTACCACAGCTACCTAGAGCCGCAGACGCAGCAGAGGATAGTGCGGTGCCTGCTCAAGTACGGCATGGGTGAGTACTACATAGTGCCCGGGCTGGCGTCCCTGGCGCCCTACCACAGCTACCTAGAGCCGCAGACGCAGCAGAGGATAGTGCGGTGCCTGCTCAAGTACGGCATGGGTGAGTACTACATAGTGCCCGGGCTGGCGTCCCTGGCGCCCTACCACAGCTACCTAGAGCCGCAGACGCAGCAGAGGATAGTGCGGTGCCTGCTCAAGTACGGCATGGGTGAGTACTACATAGTGCCCGGGCTGGCGTCCCTGGCGCCCTACCACAGCTACCTAGAGCCGCAGACGCAGCAGAGGATAGTGCGGTGCCTGCTCAAGTACGGCATGGGTGAGTACTACATAGTGCCCGGGCTGGCGTCCCTGGCGCCCTACCACAGCTACCTAGAGCCGCAGACGCAGCAGAGGATAGTGCGGTGCCTGCTCAAGTACGGCATGGGTGAGTACTACATAGTGCCCGGGCTGGCGTCCCTGGCGCCCTACCACAGCTACCTAGAGCCGCAGACGCAGCAGAGGATAGTGCGGTGCCTGCTCAAGTACGGCATGGGTGAGTACTACATAGTGCCCGGGCTGGCGTCCCTGGCGCCCTACCACAGCTACCTAGAGCCGCAGACGCAGCAGAGGATAGTGCGGTGCCTGCTCAAGTACGGCATGGGTGAGTACTACATAGTGCCCGGGCTGGCGTCCCTGGCGCCCTACCACAGCTACCTAGAGCCGCAGACGCAGCAGAGGATAGTGCGGTGCCTGCTCAAGTACGGCATGGGTGAGTACTACATAGTGCCCGGGCTGGCGTCCCTGGCGCCCTACCACAGCTACCTAGAGCCGCAGACGCAGCAGAGGATAGTGCGGTGCCTGCTCAAGTACGGCATGGGTGAGTACTACATAGTGCCCGGGCTGGCGTCCCTGGCGCCCTACCACAGCTACCTAGAGCCGCAGACGCAGCAGAGGATAGTGCGGTGCCTGCTCAAGTACGGCATGGGTGAGTACTACATAGTGCCCGGGCTGGCGTCCCTGGCGCCCTACCACAGCTACCTAGAGCCGCAGACGCAGCAGAGGATAGTGCGGTGCCTGCTCAAGTACGGCATGGGTGAGTACTACATAGTGCCCGGGCTGGCGTCCCTGGCGCCCTACCACAGCTACCTAGAGCCGCAGACGCAGCAGAGGATAGTGCGGTGCCTGCTCAAGTACGGCATGGGTGAGTACTACATAGTGCCCGGGCTGGCGTCCCTGGCGCCCTACCACAGCTACCTAGAGCCGCAGACGCAGCAGAGGATAGTGCGGTGCCTGCTCAAGTACGGCATGGGTGAGTACTACATAGTGCCCGGGCTGGCGTCCCTGGCGCCCTACCACAGCTACCTAGAGCCGCAGACGCAGCAGAGGATAGTGCGGTGCCTGCTCAAGTACGGCATGGGTGAGTACTACATAGTGCCCGGGCTGGCGTCCCTGGCGCCCTACCACAGCTACCTAGAGCCGCAGACGCAGCAGAGGATAGTGCGGTGCCTGCTCAAGTACGGCATGGGTGAGTACTACATAGTGCCCGGGCTGGCGTCCCTGGCGCCCTACCACAGCTACCTAGAGCCGCAGACGCAGCAGAGGATAGTGCGGTGCCTGCTCAAGTACGGCATGGGTGAGTACTACATAGTGCCCGGGCTGGCGTCCCTGGCGCCCTACCACAGCTACCTAGAGCCGCAGACGCAGCAGAGGATAGTGCGGTGCCTGCTCAAGTACGGCATGGGTGAGTACTACATAGTGCCCGGGCTGGCGTCCCTGGCGCCCTACCACAGCTACCTAGAGCCGCAGACGCAGCAGAGGATAGTGCGGTGCCTGCTCAAGTACGGCATGGGTGAGTACTACATAGTGCCCGGGCTGGCGTCCCTGGCGCCCTACCACAGCTGCCTGTCAGAGGTTAGTGCGCTGCCTGGCCCCAGCATCCCCACTAATAACTACTTGTTTCGTCCGCAGTCCTCCGCACGCCGCAGCCCTACATCAACGCGCTGACGATCTTCACGCTGGAGACGCGTGAGACCATGGTGAAAATGTTGCCGGAGGTGCTACTGGACCTGTCCAAGATCTCCGACACCAAGGCCATCGCCAGCCCCATGCTCGAATTCTTGTCCAGTGAGTACTAATAATCATCACGATTTTTCCATTTTAGTATAAATGTTGAACTTTAAATATTGAACTAATTATAGCTTATAAATGTATACTTTAAGGTCGTGAGTACAAACAGTTAACAATCGACATTTGAGGTTTAAGTCACTCCCACTGTCATCGATAGTTTATGAGCAAACGTAATTTGTAGCGAAAAGTATTTGAAAATTAAATACACATGGATGACCACAGAGGCCCACATCATAAACGGACTCTGCCGAAGGATTTTACAAAAACATTACCGCGCAAGTTCATAACTCAACCTGGCGCGTTTAGCATCTGACATCAGAACGTTCACTGTTATCTTGCCTATGAATGTAACCTTATTGCTCCGAAAATAAAGATCACTATAATAGATAATCTGGTATGTGTCATACAAGCCTTTGCCGTGCGAATTGAATAAATATAAAATTATGTCTGGTGGTATGCGCCATATAACATGCACAGTAGGTGCTTTTTTTATAATGGCCAGGTAATCTTATATAAATTATTTTAATGAGTTTCATTATACTGAAATGGACTGTGTAATTTTAACCTGGAAATTTTAAATTTTTATTGAGATTTGGTGCTTTAATTAATAAATTTTACCATTAATATTTTAAATCGCTGCTAACACCATTTATAGCCATGGAACGAAACCGAACGCGATCGAAGTGCTTATAAAAATAATCATCTTAACTAGCGTTTTTAGTTACGTCGGCACAGTTTCTTTGTATGGGATGAGGCATCTGTATACTAGTATTATAAATCTGTGATATTACTTATGTTACATCAATTGTGTGAGATAAGTATTATAGTTTGAAGGAAACAACGACTCGCGCGTTATTCGTAACAGTTGCTCAGGTTAGATGTATATATTTCTACAGTCAAATCTGTTTGGAAAATGCATTTGCTTGGAATTTTCCCAGTTGTGTTGGGGTCGGCTTGCAGTCCAACCAGATGCAGTTGAATACCAGTATTTGACTCGAAGTGACTGCCTAACCTGACAACCCAGGTACATACTGGGTAACACAGTACCACTTCGCTAAGCTGGCCGCAGAATTTCGGGCTATTGATGACCCGTAACCACTGTCAAACATTCACAAAACGGAGAATTGTATTACTCGTAGGTGTATTCTCTCTCTTTTTGGATTGATTGTATTGGCATAACACTGTTCAATGTATTGTTTGATAAATTATTATAATAAATGTATTGGGTAAATTATTGATTTTATGTGACACAATTGTCAACATTGTTATATTATATTTCTATGTTAATTATTGTAATTGGTACTGTATCGTTTTAATTAACTATAAATAAATAAAATAATAATCTCGAGACACTGTCGAGACCCAGCGCGGTGGGTACGACCCGGACCGTTCCATGTTCTGTGAATTTTCTCTTCTATTTTTTTTACAGGAACGAAGAAGTTTGAAATCGTATTCGACTTCACCCATATAGTCCAGTAGGGATACAATTATTTTCCACATAACCTTTGATAATTCAAAAGTTTGTTATTTTCGCTGGGTGGATACCTTATGTGAATTCAACGCTATGTACAAAAATGCTAACAGTTTAGAGTTATGCAATAGGCATAAAGTAGGTATTTCCCATTATTCCGTGTTATAACAATAATATAAAATTTAAATAATTTAATGTTTCTTTATTAGTACTATCTAACCTTTATATTAGTGAAAATGCTAACAGATACGTACTGTGGAACAATGGAAAACTGAAAATGGTTCGTAACTCTTTCAATAAAAGATTTAAGTTTTCAAATCATTTCCTATATGCGTAGAGGGATTAGTTATACCTTACAACAAAAGTTCTAACAAATAAGTATAATGCTGCACAGGTTATTGTATTTTTACATTGTGATTTGCGAAATATTGAATTTATGTTTATAAATTTGCGCCTACATATTCGAAATAATAAACTCTGCCACCATACAAAAGTTTAAACACTTATGTGCTATGCTAGTTTAATAAATACAATACAATTGGGTATTGCGGGGCGCGGTGACACTCCACTCTGAATGTATTGAATGAGGCGCGAAACCATTTCATTACTATCACATCAGTATTTAACCCTCGTTCATAAAATCTAATTTTATGGCAATTTTTTATTTTTAATGTTGAGGTCGAATACGATTTCTAACTTCTTTGTTCCTATAAAAAGAATAAGAAAGAAATATTCACAGAACACGGAATAGTCGTACCTGCCGTGCTGACAGTATATCGAGATGACAGAATAATAAAATTCTCCGTATCGTGAATCTTTGACAGTCGTTAAGGGTCGTCAGAAACCCGAAAGTCTGCGGCCACCCTAACAAAAGGCTACCGTATTATCCAGTAGGATTACCGTATAATCTGAGTTGGCAGCGTAGGTGACTGCCAACCCAGATTATGTGACAGTGTTTTATATGAAGTGACTACTTCATATAAAACACTGGTATTCAGATGCGTCTGGTTCGACTGAAAACAGTGGAAGTCAACCCCAACATATTAGGGAAAAGTCCAAATGCCTTTTCCAAACAGATGTGACTGTAGAAATATCAAACATCTTATAACCGGTGCAACTATCACAACTAAATTGACTACATCGCTGGTCCTAAGACCTAATACAATAAAGGCAGTGTTACCCACTAAGCCTTAGTCGATGTATTTATGTTTGTAAAATAATATCTACTCATTTTTTTATTCTGAATCAATATAGTAGCAACCCTAGTGAGTCCGGCAAGTTTAGGTGTCAATTTTGTGATACGCTTACCAAGATTTAGAACATTTTTTTATTTTAAAGGTAGATAATTTTACATGATCGTGTCTATTGCGCCCTATCTATTAGTTTTTAAACTCTATTATAACGAAAAATCGGCACCACGTGACCTTACCACACGATTGCTGTACATCAAAACCTAGTAAATGCCATAAAATATTATATTCCAAAGCGCAAAAATATTATGGAATGTCATCTTGTGTTAGGTAACTACACGAAAAAAAAAAATAAGCGAGTACAAAACAAGGCTTACGGGTGAACTGTACGTAATAACACAAATGATATTAATGGTGTCCTAAATCTATTAAATATTTTACATATCTCTAAACAAGATAATTCAATACCTATTAAGTACCGGACATTTGCTAATTTAAGGTGTTTTTACAATTTGAAGGGACTTTCCTATTGTAAATAATGATAAAATTTATTAATTAAATCACCAAATCTCAATTAAAATTATAAATTTCCTGGTTAAAATTACACAGTCCATCGCATCATATTAAAACTCATTAAAATAATATAAATAAGATTATCAGGGTATAAAACCATAATAAAAATATGTCACCTACTGCGTTCTTATATGGGGCAGTCGTACAGTACCAGACATAATTTTAATATTTATTCGATTCGCACGGGGAAGGCTTGTATAACACATGCCAGATTACCTATTTTAGTGATATTTATTATCGTAGCAATAAGGTTGCATTCATAGGCAAAATAACAGTGAACGATCTGTCAGATACTAGACGCCAGTTTGAAATAAGAATTTGCGCGGGAATGATTTTCTAAAAATCATCAGAAGAGTCTGTTTATGATGTGGGCCTCTGTGGTCTGTATGGTTCGAAGAATTTATACTGATCGTACATACCTACACCGCGCCCCGCAATACCCAATTTGTATTTGATTTATTAAACTAGCATAGCACATTAGTGTTTAAACTTTTGTATGGTGGCAGTGTTTATTATTTCGAATATGTAGGCGCAAATTTATAAACTTAAATTCAATATTTCGCAAATCACAATGTAAAAATACAATAACCTGTGCAGCATTATACTTAGTTGTTAGAACTTTTGTTGTAAGGTATAACTAATCCCTCTATGCATATAGGAAATGATTTGAAAACTTAAATCTTTTATTGAAAGAGTTACGAGCCATTTTCAGTTTTCCATTGTTGCACAGTACGTATCTGTTAGCATTTTCACTAATATAAAGTATAGATAGTACTAATAAAGAAACAGTAAATTATTTAAATTTAAATTTTATAATATTGTTATAACGCGAAATAATAGGAAATACCTACTTTATGCCTATTGCATAACTCTAAACTGTTAGCATTTTTGTACATAGCGTTGGCACATAAGGTATCCACCCAGCGAAAATAAAAAACTTCTGAATTATCAAAGGCCATATTCTTCTGGCTACTGGACTAATATGTTTTAACTCAAATTGTAATAACATTACTTGTATTTTCAAAGAGGTTTTAATACTTTATTAGTTATGGAATTTTTATATAAGCTAAACGACATGGGTCGTTTATTATACAGCAAAAATATAAATGCTAGTGACAGCGGTAGTGCCACAGAATTAAAAAAAAATAAAGACTGGCAATTTTTTTTTTGATAGATTAAATTGACGAATATAAATTCAATATTTTTTGCATTTTGCGAAAAACTCACACACGTCCGTCTAGCAACCTACATACGGGTATTTGATTGATCTACGCCGCCTAAATTATTTCATTATCAATATTGGTTCTAAACAATATTAGTAAATAAAACAAACGTTTTAATATTACATCGAGTCACATTTAATGAAAAAATAAATATTTTTTCCTTATTTCCTTCGCATGGCTAAAGCTCCTCATTTAATAAAGTCAGTTTTTCTTCCAAATTAGGCAAATCCAAATACTTTTTGCGGTCGAACAAGTATTTACGGGTCACAGTACTCACAGTGCTTGTTTCCGAGGTATTTTGTGAACCTAAAATAAAATAGAAACAGACTTTCTATAGAAATGTACTTCACATAAAATTTTAGGTTTTCTCAAAAAAAATACTATGAATTAGGTACTTATACGCGACTTGCCGCGGCTAATTTTTTTATTATTTACTACTGAAAACATTAATTTTTCGACTGTATCAAGAATTATTACAGGATCTAACTTGGAAGTATAACAAATTTCCTATTAAACACAAATCGTAGCCAAAAAATCCTCCATAATAAGCGAAACTTTCAGTACACTAAAACTAATATTTACAATTACAAATAATATCAAAATTCTATTTTAATTAGTTGAAATTACCTATTGTATAAGGATCCATAAGTTATTCTTTCGATATAAACGCACAATAATAAATATTCACTGTGAAAGTCTTTGTTTGCACACGAACTCCTAGAACAGAAACATACACCAAACGGGACGATTGAATTCCGACTGCACGTGGAAGCGCGGCATCCACGGACGGTCGAACTTGTACCCTAACTCAAGTAGTCGTACCTTTTTAACATTTTTGTATTTTGTAAATTTGAATTATGGCTGCGTAGATCATTCAAATACCCTTATGTGCTACGCCGCAAAGCTGTCTCTGGCGGATTGTACTGGATGGATAGAAAAGCGCGATGGAATTTGTTAAGTTTTTTTTATGAAATATGAATTACTTAAAAATAATGAATGAAATTTCAAAATATTTGTTTTAATTGTAATTTTTGCCTAGTAAAACTGACAAACTTACATTAGTTTGTCAGTTTTACTGGGCAAAAATTAAAAGGTCACGATAAAAGGTTACTTTGCCGTTCAACTGTATCGACATTTTTTTCTACAACGTGTTTCGGCCGCAACAAAGTTTTCAGACATATGTTCAAGATTAACATATATTTTTTCCGTTTCTACATCTTCAATAGATTTGGCAAAAAAAAATTTAAAGCAAGCCTATCTTCGCTATTGTGCGCCTTAATAAATCCCGTTGTGTGCAGCCCTGACGCGCCTGCCGAAGGTGTTCGCGTCGTTCGTGGAGGACCAGTACATGTCGGTGTTCGCCATCCTGCTGCCCTACACCAACCCGTCGCGCTACAACCACTACGTGGTGTCGCTGGCGCACCACGTCATCGCCGCCTGGTTCCTCAAGTGCCGCCTGTCCTACCGGAGGAACTTCGTGCGCTTCATCATACACGTGAGTGAATCTGTGTAGATGTTTGGGCAGATGGGTGGAAGCCGGTCGAGGTCAGCAGCAGCACCGTTATGATCAAGTTTCATGATATTCGGGTAATCTATTCTGATATTACTTACTAAAGAACTTGCCTGTTACGTAAAACGTCCATAACGAAAAAAGATGGTACCTCTACCAAAGACACCGTCTTCCAAAAAGGAAGATATTTTTCACTTTGTAGTGTTTTTATTTGTAAGTCGGTATGTTTATATAAGTATGAAGATCCCTTGTTGTAGTATAACTAACCATCGCTTGTATCGTCAACTGACTGTCTGGTGTCCCTGCAGGGCCTGCACAACTACATCATCATGCCGTTCGAGGAGCAGCTGCAGTACAAGAGCAACGCCTTCCAGAGCGCCAACGAGGATTCCTCCAATAGGCAGCGCAGCTCTAGTCTGGTGAGAATCACTTTGTCACGATCTTCTACAGGCCATTGTTACGGGCACTCCACGACTAGAGTCCAAAGCAAAACAAGTACATATAGTGGAGAGCCGTAAGATTTATACCTCGGAATCCAGGGCCAGTCAATGAATCTTTATATAAACTTTGGAAATGTGTTTTTAATAGTATATAGAAAAATGTTAAAAAAAATAATTGCGCGATCTCAATTTTTTTATTATTATTATAAATAATTATAATGTTTTTGAAGTTTTCCTTTATTTATATTAGTTTAAGGTTATATTTTAAAAAGGAGAACTATTACAAACTTGATCTTGGGTCTCAAGGGACTGCAGGTATAAAGATGAGGGGAGGGGAGGGGACTAGAGGGTACAACAGCAGCTGATATAATATATATGTCGCAGGGATATGATGAAAACAGCGATTTGATCAAATCACGGAGGATGTTAAAATAGAGCCGACGGAGCCCCGCTGCGCGGGGCTCCTATTTCTGTATGCAGGGTCTAAAGTAACCTAACACGAAGGAGATGACGGGAGCTGAGTTCGCTCGCTTTGCTCGCTCACTTCAGCTCCCGTCATCCCCTTCGAACCTAACCTGTCCGTGTCGATTATTTTAACATCCTCCGTGATTTGATCAAATCGCTTAGAGATTTGATCAATTCCCTGTTTTCATCATATCCCTGCGACATATATACTTCTAGACTAATAATATTACAAAGAGGTACAGTTTGTGAATTGTGAGTTTGTGACGTTGTAGGGGGTAAACTCTGGATCTACTGAACCGATTTTGAAAATTCTTTTATCAGTACAAAGCTACATTATTCCTGAATGTTATAGGCTATAAAACATTTTCAAAAAATATTGAGATCCTTATGAAAATTGCAATAATATAACCCAAAGTAGCAAAATGTTGCATATAAAATTTATTCTTTGGCGTGCGTTGAGAAAACTATTGATGATACATAAAAAAAACCGGCCAAGTGCGAGTCAGACTCGCGCACCGAGGGTTCCGAACAAACCTCAGCTTAAAGGTATTATAGACCTGAGTAGATATGAATTTCTATTTAATACCTCTAAGTTTAAAATAATTAAAAACATATTTATTATACGATGTAACTAAAAATTTACGGTATTCGCAATTTTTGCTTTATCTGTTTGATTCTGAGTTCACGGGAAGTACCCTGTAACTGTTTTGATGCCCTTGCGAGTGTCGAAAATTTGCGGCAATTTGCAGCATAAACGGCTGTATCTTTTGATTGCGTTGGCTTAGAAGTTTGATTTTTCACAGCTTTAAGGGACAGTAGACTTGAGTATTTGATATAATTTATAGCTTGATACCTCCACGCGTTCCTGAGAAAAGGGGTCTTGACAGACAGATAGCCGGACGGACAACAAAGTGATCCTATAAGGGTTCCGTTTTTTCCTTTCGAGGTACGGAATCCTAAAAAATATGTATCACATGATTAGGAAGGGTAGGGTATGTAGGGTTGGGTAGGCAGGGTAGAGTAGGTATTCATAAATCCTACCCTGCATACACTGCCTGGTAGGCTGGATATGCAGGGTAGGAAATATGAATGCGGAATATTGATACTGCAAACAATGACGCAGCGACCAGCTCCAGAATCTTTGCAAAAACATTTTTTTTGCACATGCAAAACAGGATGCGGAGCATCTTGTGGGTGCAGGAAAAGTGGATTAAACTGCACTGCTGCTTGCTTAGAATGCAATTGTGACAGCTGTACTAATCCTTTACCTACAATCTACATCAACGAGATCGACGACGACGACAAAAATGTATATAGTTGATGTTTATTTTTTATATAAATCGTTTTTTTTTTTCGGAATTCTAATAAATTAACATTAAAGTTACTATGCAAATATAATTAACTAGCAATCCGCCCGCGACTTTGTTCGCGTGATTTCGTTTATCCTATAAATGATTTTCTTATATGCAGTTAGTGAAGGTGACCAAAAATAACAAATTAAACAATAAACAGGGTTTATTGGATTGGGACGATTCGTTATTTGACTTAAAAAATTTATTAACCCCTTTTTGCCCTGTTGATGGTCGAGTTTTGAACAACCTAAATATGTTATTCACTCGTTTCTTCTCTTTTTAATTTATCGTTTATGTTAATCAGATAGCGCAGTGAGATTCCTCAAAAAAAACTTTAACACCCCTATCCCTATCTGGGGGGGAGTTCTAAAAATGTAAATATTGATTAACAATTTTATCCCCAAGGAATTCGATATTACATACAAACTAATTTCGACCCTTTTCACCTCCTTAAAGGTTGGATAGCCGCCCTAGAACTATACGTCAAAAACGAAACCCTGTCCAGTAAGATTCTTAGCTTCAGTTAGTTTCGAAAAACTTATAATGACAATTTTTATTGTTTCCTTAGGTTGGTATTTGTGCAAAGTTTCAAATTTATTAACACATGAAATAAGATTCTTCAAAAACACTTTAAACCGCCTAAATCGTCTTTTGGGGGTAGTTGCAAAAAACTAATAATGACAACCTTCATTATTTATCGAGGTTTGTATTTATGTTAAGTTTCATGTTTATTAACCCAAGATATAAGATTCTTCAAAAAAATGAACATCCCCTAAATCATATTTTGGGGTAGTTTCGAAAAACTAACAATGGAAGCCTTTATTGTTTATTTATGTCAAGTTTCAAGTTAAATAAGATTCTTCAAAAAAGCTTTAACACCCCTAAATCGTCTTTTGGGTGTAGTTTCAAATAATAATAATAACAACCTTTATTATTCATTTAGGTTAGTATTTGTGGCAAGTTTCAAGTTTATTGACACAAGAAATCAGATTTTTCTATACAAACTTCAACACCCCCTAAATCATCATTTGGGGGTAGTTTCGGAAAACTGATGTCAATCTTTATCATTTATTTACTATTTGTGCTAAGTTTCAAGAATTTTGGGCGAAGGAATTAGATTTTTCATACAAACTTTCAACCCCCTTTTTACCCCCTTAGGGAAACAATTTCTAAAAACCAATAAATACATTAATTATTTTTATCAACCAAGAGCGTAAATCTAAAGTTTTACGTTTCCAACTTACAAACTGTACAAATTACATACAAACTTTCAACTCCTTTTTTACTCCCTTGGAAGTGGCATTTCCAAAATCAATAAAAACATGCATTCTTTTTATCAATCAAGAGTTTAAATCTAAACTTTTACGTTTCCAACTTACAAACTGTAAATTTTTTATATAAACTTTCGACCCCTTTTTACGCCTTTAGGGGTGGCATTTCTGGAAATAATTAAACTCATTGTTTTTTTATTAATCAAGAGCGTAAACCTACAATTTCAGATGTTTCACCTTCCAAACCAAAGAAATTTCATATATAGTTTAACCCCTACTGTATCTCCTTAGGGGTATAATTTTCAAAAACTAATAAATACATGAATTCCTTTTATCAACCAAGAGCATAAATCTAAAATTTCACGTGTTCAACTTACAAACTGTAGAAATTACCTACAAACTTTCAACCCCCTTTTTACCCCCTTAGGGGTGGAATTTCCAAAAACCAATAAATTCATTAATTTTTTTTTCAAACATTAGCATTAATCTAAAATTTCACGTGTCCAACTTACAAACTGTAAATATTTCATACAAACTTTCAACCCCCTTTTTACCCCCTTAGGGGTCGAATTTCTAAAAACCAATAAACACATTAATTATTTTTAACAACCAAGAGTGTAAATCTAAAATTTCACGTATCCAACTTACAAACTATAGAAATTACATACAAACTTTCAATCCCCTTTTTTACCCCCTTAGGGGGGGAATTTCCAAAAATCCTTTCTTAGTGCTCACTTACGTCACTCGAGGAACCTTTCTGCCAAATTTCATGCTTCTAGGCCTAGTGGTTTTGGCTGTGCGTTGATCGATCAGTCAGTCAGTCAGTTTCTTCTTTTATATATATAGATTAAATATAAAATTGAAATCTTTAATATAAACATTTTGTTCAAGGGGGAACTACCACCTCTCATTTTCTATTAAATTGTTATTAAAAATTGTTGTAATCGAGATCGGTAATTTTTTTATTTTTAACTTTTTTATTTGAGCTTTTAATAATGCAGTCAAACACTCGTTACACAGATTCATTGACTGGCCCTGGGTTCCGAGATTTTGCAATTTTTATGTCTTACGGCGCTCCACTAATAGTAACAAAGGAAAGTTGCACTGCACCATTTATCATGCGTTTTCAGTTTAGTTTTGATACGTTATTGTGCACAAGCTGTTCTATTCCAACAATGGATTTGAACTGTTTTGTGTACAATAAAGTGTAACAATAGTTTCCACACTTGTTATAATATTACCCACACATTAAGTTCAGTTTGTACTATAACTTCAACATTTTATGACTTTGTTCGTTTTCATTCTAAGATTAACCTTATTTGCTTAGGTATAAAGTTGATATTTGTGTAAATGCAATTAAAAGAAAGATGTATAAGGATCACAATTTTATTCTGTAGGTTGAATGTGTTTTCTGTAAGAGTAGTGTGTTGGGTGTAGGGCTCAAAGGCAGTGTCGCGCGTGCCGCTGGGCGGGCGCGGCGCCGCGCCGGCCTCCGCCTCGGCCTCCGCCACCTTCCACGTGGAGCTCACCGAGACCTGCCTCGACCTGCTGGCGCGCTACACCTCCACGCCCTGCAGCGTCAAGCCGCACAGGTGAGCTAAACCTCCGCCACCTTCCACGTGGAGCTCACCGAGACCTGCCTCGACCTGCTGGCGCGCTACACCTCCACGCCCTGCAGCGTCAAGCCGCACAGGTGAGCTAAACCTCCGCCACCTTCCACGTGGAGCTCACCGAGACCTGCCTCGACCTGCTACCTGCTGGCGCGCTACACCTCCACGCCCTGCAGCGTCAAGCCGCACAGGTGAGCTAAACCTCCGCCACCTTCCACGTGGAGCTCACCGAGACCTGCCTCGACCTGCTACCTGCTGGCGCGCTACACCTCCACGCCCTGCAGCGTCAAGCCGCACAGGTGAGCTAAACCTCCGCCACCTTCCACGTGGAGCTCACCGAGACCTGCCTCGACCTGCTGGCGCGCTACACCTCCACGCCCTGCAGCGTCAAGCCGCACAGGTGAGCTAAACCTCCGCCACCTTCCACGTGGAGCTCACCGAGACCTGCCTCGACCTGCTACCTGCTGGCGCGCTACACCTCCACGCCCTGCAGCGTCAAGCCGCACAGGTGAGCTAAACCTCCGCCACCTTCCACGTGGAGCTCACCGAGACCTGCCTCGACCTGCTACCTGCTGGCGCGCTACACCTCCACGCCCTGCAGCGTCAAGCCGCACAGGTGAGCTAAACCTCCGCCACCTTCCACGTGGAGCTCACCGAGACCTGCCTCGACCTGCTACCTGCTGGCGCGCTACACCTCCACGCCCTGCAGCGTCAAGCCGCACAGGTGAGCTAAACCTCCGCCACCTTCCACGTGGAGCTCACCGAGACCTGCCTCGACCTGCTACCTGCTGGCGCGCTACACCTCCACGCCCTGCAGCGTCAAGCCGCACAGGTGAGCTAAACCTCCGCCACCTTCCACGTGGAGCTCACCGAGACCTGCCTCGACCTGCTACCTGCTGGCGCGCTACACCTCCACGCCCTGCAGCGTCAAGCCGCACAGGTGAGCTAAACCTCCGCCACCTTCCACGTGGAGCTCACCGAGACCTGCCTCGACCTGCTACCTGCTGGCGCGCTACACCTCCACGCCCTGCAGCGTCAAGCCGCACAGGTGAGCTAAACCTCCGCCACCTTCCACGTGGAGCTCACCGAGACCTGCCTCGACCTGCTACCTGCTGGCGCGCTACACCTCCACGCCCTGCAGCGTCAAGCCGCACAGGTGAGCTAAACCTCCGCCACCTTCCACGTGGAGCTCACCGAGACCTGCCTCGACCTGCTACCTGCTGGCGCGCTACACCTCCACGCCCTGCAGCGTCAAGCCGCACAGGTGAGCTAAACCTCCGCCACCTTCCACGTGGAGCTCACCGAGACCTGCCTCGACCTGCTACCTGCTGGCGCGCTACACCTCCACGCCCTGCAGCGTCAAGCCGCACAGGTGAGCTAAACCTCCGCCACCTTCCACGTGGAGCTCACCGAGACCTGCCTCGACCTGCTACCTGCTGGCGCGCTACACCTCCACGCCCTGCAGCGTCAAGCCGCACAGGTGAGCTAAACCTCCGCCACCTTCCACGTGGAGCTCACCGAGACCTGCCTCGACCTGCTACCTGCTGGCGCGCTACACCTCCACGCCCTGCAGCGTCAAGCCGCACAGGTGAGCTAAACCTCCGCCACCTTCCACGTGGAGCTCACCGAGACCTGCCTCGACCTGCTACCTGCTGGCGCGCTACACCTCCACGCCCTGCAGCGTCAAGCCGCACAGGTGAGCTAAACCTCCGCCACCTTCCACGTGGAGCTCACCGAGACCTGCCTCGACCTGCTGGCGCGCTACACCTCCACGCCCTGCAGCGTCAAGCCGCACAGGTGAGCTAAACCTCCGCCACCTTCCACGTGGAGCTCACCGAGACCTGCCTCGACCTGCTACCTGCTGGCGCGCTACACCTCCACGCCCTGCAGCGTCAAGCCGCACAGGTGAGCTAAACCTCCGCCACCTTCCACGTGGAGCTCACCGAGACCTGCCTCGACCTGCTACCTGCTGGCGCGCTACACCTCCACGCCCTGCAGCGTCAAGCCGCACAGGTGAGCTAAACCTCCGCCACCTTCCACGTGGAGCTCACCGAGACCTGCCTCGACCTGCTGGCGCGCTACACCTCCACGCCCTGCAGCGTCAAGCCGCACAGGTGAGCTAAACCTCCGCCACCTTCCACGTGGAGCTCACCGAGACCTGCCTCGACCTGCTACCTGCTGGCGCGCTACACCTCCACGCCCTGCAGCGTCAAGCCGCACAGGTGAGCTAAACCTCCGCCACCTTCCACGTGGAGCTCACCGAGACCTGCCTCGACCTGCTACCTGCTGGCGCGCTACACCTCCACGCCCTGCAGCGTCAAGCCGCACAGGTGAGCTAAACCTCCGCCACCTTCCACGTGGAGCTCACCGAGACCTGCCTCGACCTGCTACCTGCTGGCGCGCTACACCTCCACGCCCTGCAGCGTCAAGCCGCACAGGTGAGCTAAACCTCCGCCACCTTCCACGTGGAGCTCACCGAGACCTGCCTCGACCTGCTACCTGCTGGCGCGCTACACCTCCACGCCCTGCAGCGTCAAGCCGCACAGGTGAGCTAAACCTCCGCCACCTTCCACGTGGAGCTCACCGAGACCTGCCTCGACCTGCTACCTGCTGGCGCGCTACACCTCCACGCCCTGCAGCGTCAAGCCGCACAGGTGAGCTAAACCTCCGCCACCTTCCACGTGGAGCTCACCGAGACCTGCCTCGACCTGCTACCTGCTGGCGCGCTACACCTCCACGCCCTGCAGCGTCAAGCCGCACAGGTGAGCTAAACCTCCGCCACCTTCCACGTGGAGCTCACCGAGACCTGCCTCGACCTGCTACCTGCTGGCGCGCTACACCTCCACGCCCTGCAGCGTCAAGCCGCACAGGTGAGCTAAACAAGGAGGAACGATCCGCCCTTTGTGATCGTCAAAAGTAACATAACACAGCTCCCAAAAGTCTAGCCTTTACCACTACTGAATATGCAGTGTTGGACCGATAATATGCTAAGGAACTGGGGCTCTCCATAAAGTACCATTCTATCGGCAATAACGATTGTCCAAATACCAAAGTCTATTGTGACTGATGAGATTTTTCCATAATTTAGAGCATTTATTCCGGAAGACTTGTGTGTTATATATTAGTAATTAAAATAAGGCAATCTCAATGTTTTGTCAAGTCCGATGGGAGACGGCCAGCTCGCTAGTTTGACCTTCTTTAGTGCGGTTTGTACTCATAAGATGGATAGTTGCACTAATCTCACTGCCGTGTGTTGTTACAGGAGCGACACGGCGGAGTTCCTGTTCAGCGGCGGGCAGTCCATGACGTGGCTGGTGGGCCACAAGCTCGTCACCATCACCACCTCCGGCTGTCTGCAGAACTCCATCAAGCAGGGGCTCTGCGACCGGTAAGTACAGTCCATGACGTGGCTGGTGGGCCACAAGCTCGTCACCATCACCACCTCCGGCTGTCTGCAGAACTCCATCAAGCAGGGGCTCTGCGACCGGTAAGTACAGTCCATGACGTGGCTGGTGGGCCACAAGCTCGTCACCATCACCACCTCCGGCTGTCTGCAGAACTCCATCAAGCAGGGGCTCTGCGACCGGTAAGTACAGTCCATGACGTGGCTGGTGGGCCACAAGCTCGTCACCATCACCACCTCCGGCTGTCTGCAGAACTCCATCAAGCAGGGGCTCTGCGACCGGTAAGTACAGTCCATGACGTGGCTGGTGGGCCACAAGCTCGTCACCATCACCACCTCCGGCTGTCTGCAGAACTCCATCAAGCAGGGGCTCTGCGACCGGTAAGTACAGTCCATGACGTGGCTGGTGGGCCACAAGCTCGTCACCATCACCACCTCCGGCTGTCTGCAGAACTCCATCAAGCAGGGGCTCTGCGACCGGTAAGTACAGTCCATGACGTGGCTGGTGGGCCACAAGCTCGTCACCATCACCACCTCCGGCTGTCTGCAGAACTCCATCAAGCAGGGGCTCTGCGACCGGTAAGTACAGTCCATGACGTGGCTGGTGGGCCACAAGCTCGTCACCATCACCACCTCCGGCTGTCTGCAGAACTCCATCAAGCAGGGGCTCTGCGACCGGTAAGTACAGTCCATGACGTGGCTGGTGGGCCACAAGCTCGTCACCATCACCACCTCCGGCTGTCTGCAGAACTCCATCAAGCAGGGGCTCTGCGACCGGTAAGTACAGTCCATGACGTGGCTGGTGGGCCACAAGCTCGTCACCATCACCACCTCCGGCTGTCTGCAGAACTCCATCAAGCAGGGGCTCTGCGACCGGTAAGTACAGTCCATGACGTGGCTGGTGGGCCACAAGCTCGTCACCATCACCACCTCCGGCTGTCTGCAGAACTCCATCAAGCAGGGGCTCTGCGACCGGTAAGTACAGTCCATGACGTGGCTGGTGGGCCACAAGCTCGTCACCATCACCACCTCCGGCTGTCTGCAGAACTCCATCAAGCAGGGGCTCTGCGACCGGTAAGTACAGTCCATGACGTGGCTGGTGGGCCACAAGCTCGTCACCATCACCACCTCCGGCTGTCTGCAGAACTCCATCAAGCAGGGGCTCTGCGACCGGTAAGTACAGTCCATGACGTGGCTGGTGGGCCACAAGCTCGTCACCATCACCACCTCCGGCTGTCTGCAGAACTCCATCAAGCAGGGGCTCTGCGACCGGTGAGTACAGTCCCTGACGTGGCTGGTGAGCCACAAGCTCGTCACCATCACTTTTAGTTTTGGCTGATGGTTAACCACATAACCAAACAGAAACTGACTTACGATATCTCTGTTATTTGTTTTGCCCTTTATTTCATTGTTTAGTTTCGTGCGTAATCTTTATTTATTTGCACAATGATGTTGTACAGATGCGCCGTCCTGTGCAAGCAGCACGCCGACAGCGTTGTGTCGCCGCTGCCCCCGCTGACGGCCAACAGCAACAGCACCAACACCAACAACAGCGGCGCCACCAACAACGGCGTGTCGAGCACCAGCAACAACGGCGATAACAACGACAGCGCCATCGCCAACTCTGTGCCAGTCACCGTACAGGTACGATTCGAATGGAAATGTTACTTTAGATTCAAAGGTTAGTGTTAAAAACACTAGAAATCGTGCAAAACATCATCGCTGACCAGCAGGTGAGATAGAGGTGAAGCGCAAGCCTATCTATTATATAAAAAACAGGTGTAAGGATATATAATTTCATATTAATTTGAGGACACTTATTCTGCAATACATTATGCAAAACATTGTCTAAATATAGTGAAAAACAATTAAATCTGAAAATGGTTATTTAACTGCTTAGGCTGCAGTAGGTAGGTAGCGCAGGCCTTTATAATTGATTGGGTAGTGTAGGATAGAAAAGTAAAACGACGAGAAATGAGCTAATAAAGGTCGTGGGTTCGTCACGGTTTGCTACACTGTGCACTTCGCACTTAATGGGCAACTAAAAGAGGTGCCCCTCTTGGGCTCCGGAGATGGATAGAGGCAAACACTTCTGGGTCTCAGCGTGTCCCCACCCGCGTGTAGACAGCGGACAGCGGACAGCGGCCTCAGCGCCACGACCGATTGTCTTCAGGCGGTGGTTGAGAGGGACATTCTCTACGGGGAACGTGTAGCGCGGCCAGCGACCTCGTAACGTGTGCCAGCCCTCGTGCGGGTAGCATAACAGCGGTTCAGTAGTAGCATGCCAGGATCACCTCACTAAGCTGTACTAAACAAACAAATGCCCAGGAAACTATTAAATGATTGTCTGGTATATAGTATTACCCGTTGTATATAGTACTAGCTGTTGCCCGCGGCTTCGCTCCCGTGGACCACCCCACAGGACCCGTTCTCGGGATAAAAAAATAGCCTATGTCACTCAGGAATAATGTAGCTTTCTATTGGTGAAAGAATTTTTCAAATCGGTCCAGTAGTTTCGGAGCCTATTCGGTACAAACAAACAAACAAACAAAAAAATCTTTCCTCTTTATAATATTAAGTATAGATAAAGTTCTTGTAAAGTGATGACTACTTGTAAAATTCTATTTGCTAGTTTTCAATAAACTGCCTGAACAACGGAGCATATATGGGCACGTTATGGCTGCGCCAGCGAATGTTGTTGCCGTAGCTGTATATTGTATCAAACAAAATATTTTAAAACTGTATTATCCATCGACATGCTAAGAAGAAGAAGAATAAACTGATAAACCATTTATTCCTCGTCCCCAGGTGCAAGTGAGCGACGGCGCAAGCGACAACCAAACTCAAACCACGAGCAATCAGCTGCTACTCACGTCTGCGCCCGCGCAGGCCAACCCGCCCGAAGTGAAACGGTGAGTGAACATCTGATAGATGATCCTGTACTTGTGTCCTGTCAATGTGACATATCGGGCTTTAAAGAGAGGCTGCTCAGAATTCGTTCGACGGCCGGCTGTGAACTGGAACTCGGACCAGTTACCCCTATTAAAAATAGATAACTAGGCCCACATAGGGGGCTAGTCGTCTATGACGTCTTAAAGCCATCACGATTCCAGCGTGAAAGAGAGACGGAGCTATACAGGACGTATGACACCTATCCTTTTCCATAACGGATTCAAGATGGCAATGATACGTCATAGTAGAGCAGATGTTTTTGTTTCAATTAAGCGAAGGGTGGCTTAAAAGAGTTCACAAGCAAAAGCAAAAGAGACGACGCTCTACGAAACCGAACTCTTTCTAAGACTCGATGTGTCGTATTTAAAAGCGCGAACTGTTATGTTATGATGAGTGATAAAGTGACAGTGACGGCTCTTGAATGTATTGTTGAACTTATCATAATTGTAGTAGAAATAATCGTCAGGATTTCTTCTGAATGTGGCGCTACCTTTCTAAATCTAACCCTAAAGTCGTTTCGGTATATAGTACCAAAAATGTGGGCCTCGTGGATAAATAAAAATGCCCGCATGTTATGCTTCGTTTACTGAGGTTGGTCCAGTAACTGGGTTGTGAAGGTTAGACAAACACTCGCTCCGCTGTAAAACACTGGTGTGCAGTTGCATCCGGTTAGAGTAGAAGCCGTAGCCGACCCCATCCATCATAATTGTGAAAAGGCAAGCAGATAAATAATCCTACTACTATTATAAATGTGACAGTATGTGAGGATGTATTGGTGCATGTTTCACGCTAAAACGGATTTTGATGAAACTTTACAGAAATATAACATATACATCAGAATAACACCTACCCCCTTACTAATAAACATTGAGTAAAGTTATACCTAGTATAAACCTATGAAAATGTATGATGATTCCTTTGTTATTCCTGGTAAACCTTAATTCCGTGTTTATTAGTAAGAGGGATAGGCTATAATTTATAAAAATATTGGGAGAAGTATTATAAGTACCACGGGGACATAGTTTTAAATTATGTTTAAATTTATCCGATTTGCTTAAATACGTACAAACCAACAGGAGCATGAAGTAGAATCTCTAGGACTAACGACACTTACAATATGTTATTGATTTACATCAATATTTATACTATAATTATATTATAAAGAGGAAACAGTTGTATTTTTGTATGTAACAAATAAACTTAAAAACTACTGGACCGATTTCAAAACTTTTTTCACCGTTGGGAAGCTACTCTATCCCCGGGTGACATAGGCTACTTTTTATCCCTGTAATCCCACGGGAACGGGAACTACGCGGGTGAAAACGCGAGGTGTCCGCTAGTTAAGGACAAGGATTAAGTACTAATTCCACGCGGGCAAAGCCGCGGGTGGCAGCTAGTTCTTAATAATTTTGAAGATAACATGGTAAACACAAGTTGATGAGTAAAATATTTGGGTCATTCGTCGCTGGCAGCTTATTTATTATATACTTTTTTGTACAACGCATAATAAGCACAGAACATTCATAAAACAAGTCTACAATGAGCCGCAAATAGCGCAGGGTCGCTTTACTGCGGTAAAAAAGTAGCCAGTAGCACTCAGCGATTTCGGTATTTGATCAATACTTCCTCAGTAATCTCCCGAAAACTGTATGTAGTTGGTAATCCAACTTCATACAATTTGACTTCAATATGAACCTCGTCTATTAACAATATATTCAAGAGGTCTGCTCGGCCGGCGTGTGGCAACTCGTACAAGAGGCCTGCGAGCCAGGCTCACAAACTGAACTAACAGTCGACAGCACCGCGCACCGGTACAGTGCTGAGACCAACGCTTCACTCTTCTTACTAACCACTGGGCTTACTCGAATGATAACACAACGAAAATTTCTTTCTCTTTCCGAATGCGGTGTTTTTTTTTTCACAATCAAAATTGACTTATTACTAGGCTTACTTTACAAGGCTTTCAAAATTAATGTTTTCCAAATGTTTGTAGTAGAATACTAAGTACTCATGACTGTTGTTCGCGGAACGAGTTCGCTTAGATGTCACCTTCCCGGCCCTCGATCATGTACACTTGAATTCAGAATGTTAGATCAAAACTATGTTATACTTGATAAAGTTCAAAATTTCAATGCAACCTAACCTTTGTAATTATTACAAATTGTACTGAATAGCTCAGCAGACAGTCGAGTAAACGGCGACGGCATGTACTCGTAAGATTCTGAATTGAAGTATAGATAGTGTGATGAGGATCACGTAGGGTAGCGCACGGCACTTCATTCGAGTAGCCCTGCGGTGCACGTGCGTGCGTGCGACGCGTGCGCGCGACACGTGCGACACGTGCGCCTGTGACCCGAGCGGTGTGTGCAGCTACAGCAAGTACTCGCTGCAGCACTCGCGCTCCACGGAGACGTCGTGCTCGTCGCTCAGCATGTCCGAGCCGCTGCTGCCCAGCGGACACGCCTCCAGGTGCCGAGAGTACCACCCCACCCCACCCCTCATACCCACCACCACCGCAC
The DNA here is from genome assembly GCA_945859665.1 of Anorthoa munda. Classification (NCBI taxonomy): domain Eukaryota; kingdom Metazoa; phylum Arthropoda; class Insecta; order Lepidoptera; family Noctuidae; genus Anorthoa; species Anorthoa munda. The sequence goes on along the minus strand of OX243913.1, from coordinate 28,458,584 downwards.
ACCATCGCATCTCTCTGCCGCCTTGTTCTGTTTATACTTGCCACTAGGGGTGCTGTTCATCGGAATGTTTTGTCCATCATTTTCTGTTGCGATTAGGTATTTTCTTATAGTATGTGCTATTGAACCAGGTAGCGCCAACTGTATGCGTTAGTATCATTTTTACTTAACTAGTAGCATGTTTTATATTCCTTGTAAAATAAATATTTGTGAATGATTTTTTATTAACAATGCTACAGTTTCATCATTTTTATTAAGCTACAATTGAATGCTATAACTTAGAGATTAGTTCCACATAGCACGTCCTCACATACGCATAGCTGTAGCACGTAGCTCTAAGCTGGTGGCCCACAGTAACGTGTAACGCGACGGTTTCAGACAAAACTCGTCGGAGAACAACAAGACGAACGACCCGCTGGTTGCCGTGCTCAACCAGTTCTCTCAGCACTTCGAGAGGATTTCCAAAGAAGTGGTGAGTTTCATATTCTCCTTTTAACTATGCATCAGCTATATGTACCAGCCGACAATAGTAATAATTTTGTCTTTTAAATTCAATTCGCTCAATTTTTGTGTGGTATTTTCTGTAAAAATTCAATGTAATATGTACAGTTTTGGTGTAGACGTGTGCTGATTTAAGTGTTCGTTTTCGTAATGGAATGTGCAATATTTTTACTTTTTCAACGAGCACTTGTCTTGCGATCCCCCCACCCTCTCTGTGTGTCTTTGTGCGGATTGGCGTCCCATCGGACTTTGAGACTGAAGGAAGTAATCGCACCTGTGTTTACGATCACACGTATGCATTGCAATATCTCTAGCGATGACTGGTTTTTACTGAGATTAGACGCAAAGGTCTAGCAATGCGGTCAGAAAGATTACTAGTTTAACTTTATATATTTTTTGAGTTTCAGTAGTGCCTGCTAATGAACTATTTGAACTAAATGATTGGTCTTACTCTGTTCCAGGACACGGACGAGACGTCGTGGTCGCGCGTGGGCGAGCTGGCGGCGGCGGGCCAGTGCCCGTGCTGGTGCGCCAACTGGGCCGAGGTGCACGTGCGCTCCCCCACCGGCGACGTGTGCTGGGTCATGCGCATGCAGAACCAGGTACACTCGCATACATATCTCTGGCGGCGGCGGGCCAGTGCCCGTGCTGGTGCGCCAACTGGGCCGAGGTGCACGTGCGCTCCCCCACCGGCGACGTGTGCTGGGTCATGCGCATGCAGAACCAGGTACACTCGCATACATATCTCTGGCGGCGGCGGGCCAGTGCCCGTGCTGGTGCGCCAACTGGGCCGAGGTGCACGTGCGCTCCCCCACCGGCGACGTGTGCTGGGTCATGCGCATGCAGAACCAGGTACACTCGCATACATATCTCTGGCGGCGGCGGGCCAGTGCCCGTGCTGGTGCGCCAACTGGGCCGAGGTGCACGTGCGCTCCCCCACCGGCGACGTGTGCTGGGTCATGCGCATGCAGAACCAGGTACACTCGCATACATATCTCTGGCGGCGGCGGGCCAGTGCCCGTGCTGGTGCGCCAACTGGGCCGAGGTGCACGTGCGCTCCCCCACCGGCGACGTGTGCTGGGTCATGCGCATGCAGAACCAGGTACACTCGCATACATATCTCTGGCGGCGGCGGGCCAGTGCCCGTGCTGGTGCGCCAACTGGGCCGAGGTGCACGTGCGCTCCCCCACCGGCGACGTGTGCTGGGTCATGCGCATGCAGAACCAGGTACACTCGCATACATATCTCTGGCGGCGGCGGGCCAGTGCCCGTGCTGGTGCGCCAACTGGGCCGAGGTGCACGTGCGCTCCCCCACCGGCGACGTGTGCTGGGTCATGCGCATGCAGAACCAGGTACACTCGCATACATATCTCTGGCGGCGGCGGGCCAGTGCCCGTGCTGGTGCGCCAACTGGGCCGAGGTGCACGTGCGCTCCCCCACCGGCGACGTGTGCTGGGTCATGCGCATGCAGAACCAGGTACACTCGCATACATATCTCTGGCGGCGGCGGGCCAGTGCCCGTGCTGGTGCGCCAACTGGGCCGAGGTGCACGTGCGCTCCCCCACCGGCGACGTGTGCTGGGTCATGCGCATGCAGAACCAGGTACACTCGCATACATATCTCTGGCGGCGGCGGGCCAGTGCCCGTGCTGGTGCGCCAACTGGGCCGAGGTGCACGTGCGCTCCCCCACCGGCGACGTGTGCTGGGTCATGCGCATGCAGAACCAGGTACACTCGCATACATATCTCTGGCGGCGGCGGGCCAGTGCCCGTGCTGGTGCGCCAACTGGGCCGAGGTGCACGTGCGCTCCCCCACCGGCGACGTGTGCTGGGTCATGCGCATGCAGAACCAGGTACACTCGCATACATATCTCTGGCGGCGGCGGGCCAGTGCCCGTGCTGGTGCGCCAACTGGGCCGAGGTGCACGTGCGCTCCCCCACCGGCGACGTGTGCTGGGTCATGCGCATGCAGAACCAGGTACACTCGCATACATATCTCTGGCGGCGGCGGGCCAGTGCCCGTGCTGGTGCGCCAACTGGGCCGAGGTGCACGTGCGCTCCCCCACCGGCGACGTGTGCTGGGTCATGCGCATGCAGAACCAGGTACACTCGCATACATATCTCTGGCGGCGGCGGGCCAGTGCCCGTGCTGGTGCGCCAACTGGGCCGAGGTGCACGTGCGCTCCCCCACCGGCGACGTGTGCTGGGTCATGCGCATGCAGAACCAGGTACACTCGCATACATATCTCTGGCGGCGGCGGGCCAGTGCCCGTGCTGGTGCGCCAACTGGGCCGAGGTGCACGTGCGCTCCCCCACCGGCGACGTGTGCTGGGTCATGCGCATGCAGAACCAGGTACACTCGCATACATATCTCTGGCGGCGGCGGGCCAGTGCCCGTGCTGGTGCGCCAACTGGGCCGAGGTGCACGTGCGCTCCCCCACCGGCGACGTGTGCTGGGTCATGCGCATGCAGAACCAGGTACACTCGCATACATATCTCTGGCGGCGGCGGGCCAGTGCCCGTGCTGGTGCGCCAACTGGGCCGAGGTGCACGTGCGCTCCCCCACCGGCGACGTGTGCTGGGTCATGCGCATGCAGAACCAGGTACACTCGCATACATATCTCTGGCGGCGGCGGGCCAGTGCCCGTGCTGGTGCGCCAACTGGGCCGAGGTGCACGTGCGCTCCCCCACCGGCGACGTGTGCTGGGTCATGCGCATGCAGAACCAGGTACACTCGCATACATATCTCTGGCGGCGGCGGGCCAGTGCCCGTGCTGGTGCGCCAACTGGGCCGAGGTGCACGTGCGCTCCCCCACCGGCGACGTGTGCTGGGTCATGCGCATGCAGAACCAGGTACACTCGCATACATATCTCTGGCGGCGGCGGGCCAGTGCCCGTGCTGGTGCGCCAACTGGGCCGAGGTGCACGTGCGCTCCCCCACCGGCGACGTGTGCTGGGTCATGCGCATGCAGAACCAGGTACACTCGCATACATATCTCTGGCGGCGGCGGGCCAGTGCCCGTGCTGGTGCGCCAACTGGGCCGAGGTGCACGTGCGCTCCCCCACCGGCGACGTGTGCTGGGTCATGCGCATGCAGAACCAGGTACACTCGCATACATATCTCTGGCGGCGGCGGGCCAGTGCCCGTGCTGGTGCGCCAACTGGGCCGAGGTGCACGTGCGCTCCCCCACCGGCGACGTGTGCTGGGTCATGCGCATGCAGAACCAGGTACACTCGCATACATATCTCTGGCGGCGGCGGGCCAGTGCCCGTGCTGGTGCGCCAACTGGGCCGAGGTGCACGTGCGCTCCCCCACCGGCGACGTGTGCTGGGTCATGCGCATGCAGAACCAGGTACACTCGCATACATATCTCTGGCGGCGGCGGGCCAGTGCCCGTGCTGGTGCGCCAACTGGGCCGAGGTGCACGTGCGCTCCCCCACCGGCGACGTGTGCTGGGTCATGCGCATGCAGAACCAGGTACACTCGCATACATATCTCTGGCGGCGGCGGGCCAGTGCCCGTGCTGGTGCGCCAACTGGGCCGAGGTGCACGTGCGCTCCCCCACCGGCGACGTGTGCTGGGTCATGCGCATGCAGAACCAGGTACACTCGCATACATATCTCTGGCGGCGGCGGGCCAGTGCCCGTGCTGGTGCGCCAACTGGGCCGAGGTGCACGTGCGCTCCCCCACCGGCGACGTGTGCTGGGTCATGCGCATGCAGAACCAGGTACACTCGCATACATATCTCTGGCGGCGGCGGGCCAGTGCCCGTGCTGGTGCGCCAACTGGGCCGAGGTGCACGTGCGCTCCCCCACCGGCGACGTGTGCTGGGTCATGCGCATGCAGAACCAGGTACACTCGCATACATATCTCTGGCGGCGGCGGGCCAGTGCCCGTGCTGGTGCGCCAACTGGGCCGAGGTGCACGCCGACAATCTATAATAAATAAACGTAAATGTTTTTTTAAATACAAATCTCGTAGTTTCTATAGCTTATGTACTGTCCAACCTACTGGAACATCGTTGACTGAACATGCAGCTCACATGGGCAATACTTTGATATAGTCAAGTAACGAGTAGGGTCGGCTCTCACTGGAGGACCGTACTCAAAGCGCATCTGCTAATGGCTTCAGAAGTCGCACGCAACGCAAGTCAATTGTAGATGAGTCACAAGGTCTCAAGGGCTCCGGCGCGGGCGGCGGGCGGCGTCGTACTGGCGCAGTGTTCTCATTTTAAATTTGTACCGAGCATTGACTGCTAAGCATTTGTTTTGCTTCATAAGTTGATTTTTTAGTAATGCGGGTTGTGTGCTGTGTCGCAGATGAACTGGGACTACCTGCTGGAGTCTCCGCTGCAGGACGTGGCAGCACTGCTGTCGCCCGGCGGCTTGCTGGGCGGGCTCAGCGGCCCCGGCAGCCACGCCTCGCAGCCGCCTTCCTCCGCCTCCAGCGGCATCGGGGACTCGCGCCAGGACGTGGTGAGCATCTCTATACTTTCAACAGTTAGAACTAGTTTTTTCTTTGCCATTTTTGCAATCTCATGGCAACCATTTGGGCGCGTCTGGTTTCCACGTCCTGCAACTCGTCAGTCGGGGTTGTAATCATTGGACCACCTAAGACCCTGTACCTTTCATAACGAGTACACAATGTAGAGCTGACGTTGACCCTGCAGGGCTCGGACTGCGACCCGCGCTCTCGCAGCGGCTCGTCGTCGTCGGCCAGCCGCCCCACTGCGGCGCCGGCGCCGGCGCAGGACCTGCACAAGTCCAGCTCCGACAGCGTGGTGGGCGCCGAGCGGAGCAAGCAGCTCGCCATGCAGCCTCAGAAGTGAGTCACATGTTAATACTACGTTAGGATGAATGTTTGGTACTCAGTCACGGCTGGACGGCTCTGAATAATATGTGACGGATGTGGGTTACGTGGCGGTATAAATAAGACCACGTATCAAAGTCAACATAAGCAATATATTTTAAAGAATAAGAGAAAGGGGGTAGGTTTATGGGCACTAAATTTTTCCAATTCCCTTGTGAGTCGCGCAGTACTCACCTGGATGGTGACGGTCGGCGGATGTTCGCGCCAGACCCGTAGGATGCTCGACGTGGCCACAAGGGTACAAAGGTACCCGGCACGGAACTTGTTGTTAACCTGGATTAACCGGAACTTTGGTCGATATGGTAGCCAGAACTTTAGACCCCAACATGGGGTTACGAAAACACAGAATTTAATAACGTTGACTAATAGGAGTCAATAAAAACTGTTGCCTGCTTTAGGCTTAAATTCACAAGTGATCCAGGATCAAGTGAAATACGTACGTCTTCGCCCGGAGCAGGAATTCAAATATCTGGTCATCGTGAGTCGAGTGTCCGCGGAGACTAAATGAAGGTTACCTACATACCGGTCCTCATTCACTCGTTCGAACGCGCCGACCGCGCGCACCACTAGCACGGACAGCTAACTAATAGCGATAGTAACTTAAGACGTCCCTAATGGTATAACATCTGTGGTGTGACTTGACATTTATTGTTGTCAATATGTTGTTTATAAATAATAACGTACAACGTTACAAATATTTCGCACAGAGATAGATTATAGTCTGGAATAGCACCCAGGCTATCTAAATCTGTGTAAACTACAGTATTACCGTTTAGCTGAGACTGCCCTGGATAGGGCCCGTAGCTGGCGGCGTATTTAAAACCCCATATACAGTATGTCCCTTTAAGGGAGACGAGCACGGTACGCTTTTCGAAGCGTCTAAACAACTAGAAATTACTGTACGTCCTCTACGACGAATTGCATACGTCTTTTTAGCTACCGTATAAGTTAAGGGCGAACGACCGACACGTAACCTCACCACTCGCGTGTGCTGCTATCGAAGCTTATTCGTAAGTAGCAAGCTCTGCAAGCCCTTACCGGATTGCAAAAATCACTAAGAAGTCTTTGGTATTGCCGAGTTCTATAAGATGAGGGAGGTTTTTGGAGGATAGAGTGTAAAGTCCTACAACCCTACATTGAAGAGCGCGAATCGCCCGGCCAAACTTGTGTGGTCTGGGCAACTACCCGTCGGGAATTAAATTATATGTTCAAATCACATCGAAAACTGCTTGCGCGGTGCAGGGTTTTGTGACGTCAGGTCATTAGTTCGTTTCTGGTAGTATAGATGTCGCTACGGGTTTTATGGTACAATTAACCTACACTCAGGTAACGTAGCAGACAGAACCTTGCGTTTAATCAAAAGAATAATCTTGCTCCTGGAGACAGAACCTTGTGTTCTTTGTATGTAAATGTCGTCATACCTTTCTTAATGTAATGTTATTCTTTGACAGCAGTGTGGCTAGCAGTCGGATGAGCACGCAGCCCATCAACATCCCCGGCTCCCCGCAGCGCCAGAGCTCGTCCAGCACTAATGATGAAGACGATATGTTGCTCATTGTACCTGAGGTGAGCGCTACCTGGCTTTGGTTGCCTACACGTATGTGAACTTGTCTGTCGTCCATTTTCATAAGGGATCGCACAGTATCAGTCCGCAGTTTAGAAGGAGGTGCAGCAACGTATCTCCCGTCGAGCGGCTCGCCTCCCGCTGGACTAGGACAGTATAGGAACAGAGAGTGCACCTATGCTTGCGCACACACTTATGCTCTAGCATATCTCTTGCGCATTTGACTAGTCTTGGCTACCGTCACTGAAATTCGTTAGTTAGGATTATGTATTGTTTCTGATTTGAGGCAGTTATTCGTAGCGTTAGAAGGCCTTCCTCTAGGTGGACCGATGACCTGCTTAGGATTGCGGGGATTCGATGGAGAGCTTTATGTTCAGTAGTGAACGTCTTTCGGTTGATGATTAACTCTTCTCTCGTGTGCGCGCAGGGCAAGTCCCGGCACCCAGTGCGGCGCTCCAACTCGTCGCCCGAGATGTCGTCGTCGTGGAAGGCGAGCGTGGCGGCGCGAGACCTGCCGCGCGCGGCGCCGCCCGTGTCGCGCGTGTCGCACGTGGCGCACGTGTCGCACGTGTCGCACGCCGCGCACGCCTCGCACGCGCGCGACGCTCAGCTGGACGAGCTGCACGTAGACCCTGACGAGATGATCCTGCTGCCCAGTTGCGAGCCTACGTGAGTTACAACTTTATCTATTGCTCATACGAGTACCTAGATCCAGCTCGTTACATTATAAAAATCAAACATAATTATGCATTAAATATAGTGTCGCGCACACATGTTTGCTTGTCTAGATGAAAACCATTCTTAAAGGCAGGAAACTGTTTGTTCACCAATGATCGGAATAAGTTGAATGTATTTGCCTAAACTTAAGTAGAGGAAGTAACATAGAGTGGATAATAGGAAGTAACATAGAGTGGATAATATTCATTTGAAAACCTGAAATTATAATCATAATAACTTTTTTATTGGACTTTGAAAACATACTTACACAAAATGGGAGAAGGAAAATTGTGACTCAATATTTAACAGACATAAGATTAGCTGTTGATATCGTCAGATCTTCGTCAATTTACAACGCAATAACGTTAACCTATACGATCCGTAATCAAATTCGTTTGTATAATGTGAAGTGTCAAGCGACTTTAAATCATAATACGCGGTGAAACTTCGATTTGGACAATTTTAAAAAGTCGTCAGATTTAAGGAAAGTTTATAATTTTTACATCCCTTGTCGTCAAGCTGCTATAATAAAAAATTAACGGGCCTGTACTTTTTTTTTTTGGAAATCTGAAAGCGAACCCCAGACCATGGGGCTTGTATCTGAAACTTTTCAAATATTCTCGGTGTTCTCTCAGCACATACAAAAGAGTTGTTAATAAATCATGTGACGGTTGCAGCAACAGCAACACATCGGCGTCGTTGTCCATGCACGCCACCAAGAAGGCGGCCAAGAAGAGCGACATGCGCGTGTCGTGCGAGGCCATCCCCGAGGAGATGTGCGGCACCAGCCCCCACACCGCCACACCCGCACCCGCGCATCCGCATCTCATGACCTACAACTCCGACCCCGGTGCGTACACATTTCAACTAAAGAGTATATTCTAACAATCCGCTAATCAGTTGCTAAATACTACTGACATTTTAATAAGTAAGGCCTTGACTGCCGCACTCAGACATTAACGATTACTTAAAGCATTCCTTGGTATACATTTTTAGCTAGAATCTACTATTTACATTTTACAGAAAAATATTCTAAAGTTTATCTTGATAATCAGATTTCTATGCCCCATTATCACAAATACTAAACGATATCTAAATGAAATCCTGCCATTGAAAAATTATAGTTTTGTTTTTGTAAAATAGTGGTGTAACTAATTTTGTGTTTAATAAATATATTATTTCGCTTTCAATTATTAGCGCTGAGCCTGGCTTTGAAAGTCAATCAGTGTGCTTAGGTATTCATTCAGGTGTCGTCTAATATTAGTGAAAACAGTGACAATCAACTATTACTTTATTTTACTACTTTTGATGGAAAAGGGCTTTACTCAGCAGCGGATGTAACAATGTTATCAAGATGACGATATATCTAAACAATAAGAATAACAGAACTCTTTATCAGATGTATCATAGTAAACATGAATACCTAACTAAACGAATGATTAAATAACATCTTGCGAGACACTTTATGTAATAAACGACTTTAAAACTTCTAGAGTGTCTCGCAAAATGTAGTTATTGTAACAAGCTGACAAGTACGTCAAATACAAAATAATGTCTCTAACACACGATAACCCAACATAGACTGTGCACTTAGTTTAATCATGTAGAAATATCACTGTAAATAAACTTAAATGTATCAGTAATAATAAGGACTACAACACTTTCTACCAGCGTTTATATATATAGACTACTGACTGTCTGTCTGTCTGTCTGTATGTATGAATGTTTGTAGATGGTGCGTGTCTACTGTGGCAGTGTGTCTGGAGGTATGGTGTGTAGAGCGCATTGGATACGAGTACACGAGCTGCAACATGCGACAGCGCAGGAAGCGACATATTACATGTTTTAAAATAATAACTGTTTCTATTACGCTAATAAATCAAATTAATTAACACATTAATTGAAATTATAGTAGAAAAAATTATATCACGGGCATTTAACGCGATGATGATGATGTTTTCAATTATGAAACGCGAAAGTTTTATCTGTCACAACCAAGAAATTAATGGGTTTGTGTGTATATTGTCGCTACGTTGTCTAGTGCTGCAGTACTCCACAAATAATTGATTAGGTTCGTCTTGGCGGTGACCATCAGATAACCGTGGCATGAAACGGTAACTTTGTTTGAACGACACGGACTAGTAGTGTAAATCACATGAAATAACGCATAACTGTTGCTCACTGCATGAAGAAAGCCAATCTTGATTTCATTGTATAATTATTTATAGAGAAAACACAAATCCTGCATCTTTTAGGCCCCTCGTTACATCGTTTACCATCAGGCGAGATCGAGCGGCCTCATTAGAAAACCGTTCCTACATAAATGAACGATGTTTTCTTGCTTTGACCGGTTGCCTTTCAATAGAAATAATCACCAGTCTAGACGAGCCTATTCAATGATTCGTGGAGTAGTGTATGTCGCACGGAAGCGATGTGTGTGATGTGTCATGTGTCATGTGCGTGGGAGTGTGGTGTGACGTATGTGCGCGTGTGGTACAGCTATACGATCGCGGACGTGTGCAGGCACCGACGCGCCCGCGCAGCCCGCCGCGCACGCCGCGCACGCCGCGCACGCCAACCATCATCATCAGCTGCAGAAGGTGAGACACGCTTACTGTATTATATCTACATAATAGTAGTGTATGCTACAAGTGCGGCAGGTAGGTGACTCCCGATGAGTGCCATTTTTATTCACGATCGAGCGAAGCGAGTGAGTGGATAAATCGACACGAGTCGGGAATCATCTTACTCACGTGTATCATACAATATTTTACAATGCATTGTGCGAGGAAATAAAAAAATATATCTGAACCAAAAAAGAAAATTAATTAAATAGCGGGATTATTCAAGCGCGCTCAGCATATCCGCAGATTAACTAATAGTTCCTCGGGCATATCTACTGCGCATGTGCAAATAGCGGTCACGTTGTTACGCAAAAAGACACGAGCAAATTATACGTTCTTACAAACATATTTAATGAATATTTAATAGTACATTGTGATACAAGGGTGGAAAGTAGGTTATTGCAAACGAGTTGTCATTAACAAGCTCGAGCCGAAGGCGAGGGTTTTTAATGACACGAGTTTGCAATAACCTACACGCCCGTGTATCACACGATATTTTTCAATACAGTTGTGGGAAATAGTAAAAACAAATCAAAGAATTAGATTTGTTAAATGACAAAAAAATAAAGTTTTCGCGCGTTTTTGCAACGAAAACAGCCTACACAGCCTATTCGATTTTTGACAAATGTTGATGTGAAAATAATTAAATTGAAACTGGTAATTAAATATATTAAACAACCATCTAAAAGACTTTTGAGAATTAAATGCTAAAACGTACGGAATCATTAATTTTTCCTCGTATAAAATCTATTTCATTTTATTATATGTATGAAAACTCCTTGCTACTAAACTTTTTTAAATTGACTTATACAAGGCGCGTTTTTGCAACTGGACATTTTTTACAACGAAAACAGTCTATACAGCCTATTCAATTTTAGACAAATGTTGATGTGAAAATAATTAAAATAAAACTGGTAATTAAATATATTAAACAACCATTTAAAAGACTTTTGAGAGTTCAATGCTAAAACGTACGGAATCATTCATTTATCCTCGTATAAAATCTAACCCATTTTATTCTATGTATGAAAACTCTTTGCTTCTAAACTTTTTAAATTGATTTATAAATTTAAAACTAAACTGCAAAACTAATGATCGAGCTCGTAAACAAAAGTCACGACCGCGTAATAGAAAGATGCCTATGCGTAAGATTTAATTTTCGAATCATAATTATAGCCTCTGAAAGTACGCCATGTTTAACAACTGTATTGAAAAATTTATTTATTGATCAAATCTAAATCTAGAGTAATTAAAATCACCATTAATGATGTATTACTTATATTTTACCTTTTATATGAATGATAATCTGTACTTAACTAACGTGTAAAACTTTTCTCAAATAATAAAAACTCTATTCGTCTGTCGGACGACGGAGTTGAAACTTTAAAAAAATACAAAAGAGTAAAAAGCACAAGTGAAAAAAGTGACACTTTTCACAAAGTTTGGCTGCTTGGAAAACGCTCTTTTTACCCGACTGCCGAAGGAGGGTAATGTGTTTAACGAGGACATGCATTGTAGATTTTTTTTTTATGATTGCTTTGCTATGGAGGGTAGATGGCGCTGCTTCTAGCTAAACGTAAAAAAATCACTCTGTGTTTAAAATATCTTTAAATATACTATTAGTGCACAAAAGTAAACAAAAATAAGTGAACTGATACAACATTAACCAATAACTTAGTGACAGTGTTATCGCCGAGTTTTATACACAAACAGTGAAGTTAAAACCAAAATGTATAAAAATCAAAACCGTAACATAAAACAATAACAAGTGATCTACCGCAATAAACAATAAATTAATATCCATTAGACATTCTGTGAGCCAAATATAAGTGTACTAAAAACAAAAACAACAAAGACGAAGTGAAAAAGTGATTCATACAAAAAAATTACATTTCAACCGTCACCAAGAAAAAAGTAATTTTAAACTTTAAACTGTCATAAAGTGTCAAGATCTTTGCCGCAACTACTCAAAAATTTCGACCAGTCTACGTAATACACACTTGGCCGAGTGGTTAAGGCATCCGTCTACTTTTGCCAATTAACTTGCGTCGCACAAGAAGTCGCGAGTTCAAATCTCACTCCAAACATATTATCTTTTCGGGAATTCCAAAAATTCATATTTGTAAAACGTTTCTACAAAACTAATCAAAATGTCATCTAATACCACCACAACAAGTAACAACAGTAGTGGTCGCAAGGTGGCACCACTAGTTACTTGCCATACTTGCAAAAAAAAAGTTGATTTAAAAAGTACTGCTTTGTGTTCTGCCTGTGATAACCGATTCGAATTTGACTGCGTTGGATACCCAGAACCTACATATCGACTCAAGGATACAGAAGCGAAAAAAAAATGGAGATGTAAGATGTGTATTAGAAATAAAAACTATGCCAAAACCGACGATACATCAAATATTACTTTACGAAAAAAGAAAACTTTAAAAACCCCGTCGCCTTCGAAAGAAGTACTAAATACGCAGGCAAAATTAGAATGTGAGACTTTGAAACGTCTGTCCCCGGTCCAAAAGGGTATACAGTTATTTGACTCCCACATACGTACCGACGGTGAAACATCTGATGAATCATATGTTACTCCTAGCAGAGTTTCAAGGAGTGTTGACAGAACGGTAACTGACTTAGTAACAACCTCGGAAATGAAGGAGATAATAGTTCAACTCACAAATAAACTTGAAAGTACGGAAGAGGAATTGGGAAATATATTATTAGAAAACACCGATTTACATAAACAAATTGAAAAATTAACAACGGAAAACAACACCTTGAAGTCTTTATGCAATACTTCCTCCATGTTTCGAAATCCTGGTTCAAACATTAAGAAAAAGAGGCAAGCGCTGTCACAGCAACACAACTCAAGTTCTACACCATCCTCTCCATCGTCATCCAAATTGAAAGTCGATACCAGTGACTACGTACTACGCTTGAAGCAGGACATTCTAACCCTAACACAGCAACTACAGATCGCAAAACAAGAGATTGCTACCCTTACTGAACGTGTTGGGCTACTGGTGAAACGTGGTCACCGTGGTAACAATACTTGTGAAATCTCAATCCAGGAACCGAAGCGGGACATTGTGAGCAACCCCAGTGTTAGGACTTGCACTGCTAAAATTGAGCAAAATACCATACCGGAGAGGAGGATGTTCATTTTTGGATCTCAGCGTTGCGTCGGGCTAGCAGCAGCGATCTCACGTGCAAGAATTAATACTCAGTACGAATCATACAGAGTCGTCGCCGAAACGAAGCCAAATGCACCGTGCAACGATATAGTATCCAAATGTGTAAAAATCAAATTGTCAACGGACGACAAACTAATAATTTGCGTGGGTGAGAATGACCATAATTTGAACTTCATCTTGTCTCAGTTACAAATTTTATTAGAAACATTCAGTAATAACACTGTCATTATTCTTAACGTCCTAAATAACGTGTACCTGGATGTAAATAAGCTGAACTACTCTATAAAAAATGTATGTCGTAAGTTTAAAAAGTGTCAATTTTTACAGCAAACTTCCACAAAACTATCCGATATTTGTAAGTCTTTAAATTACCATATAGATTGCAGTGATTATAGTGATAAATACTTAAATCCTAGCGAAATTAGAAAGAGAATAGCAAGTTACAAATCGAGTTTGAAATACAACATTAGATCACAGGAACCTAAAAAAGGGACAATTCCCTATTACTTTAAAGCAAAAAGTCATCTCCAAAGCACAAAACTTACAGATTGCGAAACTCGTATGCCATCTAATGCTAGGGCTCGGAAAGGAACTATTCCCTACTATTTTTCTGCCCAAGCAGAGAGGACTAAAGCAAACGAGATTTTTTTTCGAGCCTAACTCATTTTTTGAGTCTCAAAATAGTCGAAAAGGTGCAGTCATACATGATATTGATACTTTAACTATTTTTCACCAAAACTTGTGTGGAATTAGTAATAAAAAAGACGAATTGGAACTTTATGTAGATAATTTAGAACCTAAATTAGATTTCATCTGTGTTACTGAACATTTTCTAAACAAATTAAATGCACCTCTATTTGCTCTGACTGACTACAACTTGGTTTCACACAATACTAGGGTTAACAAAAAAAGAGGTGGTAGTCTTATCTTGGGACATAGAAATAGACAAGTTTTAGATTGTATGCCAATAAACAAATTGTATAAATCGGAAGCATTCGAAATATGTTGTACTAAAGACATTGACACCGGGCTATACATATGCTGCTGTTATCGAAGCCCAGATGAAAAGAACTTCAAAATATTCATGGAAAAATTCGAAATACTGTTAGAATATTTTTTTAATAAGAAGTGTATCATTTGTGGTGATTTTAACATCGATCTTCTCTGTGAAAATAAAAAGCATACAGAGTTTGTAAGTCTTCTACGATGTTATAATTTTAAAACCCTAATTCAAACGGCCACTTTTACTCGAAATCAGTCATCTTCTTGTATCGATAATTTAATCACCAACTTAGATGACTCGTTAATTCAGAAAGTTTCCGTAGACCACAATGGCTTAGCAGATGGACATGCAGGGCTTTTTTGTGAACTAAAGCTTCATATGGTTATGGGAAAAAAAGGCAACAATAACCAAAAGATTACTATTGAAAAACGAATGCTCACAAAAAATAACCACGAGACGTTTAGTAAAAAACTGTTGGGTATTGACTGGTCTTCTATGGGAATTAACTCTTTTTTAAAGAAATTTCACGATGCATTTCAGTGTAGCTTCAGAAAGCAAAAAATACATATATTATTGAAAAATAACAGTACTGGTATAAAATGGATCACAAAAGGCATAAAGGTGTCAAGTAAAATGAAAAGATTGTTATGTGTAAATAGTGGGAGTTGTCATAATACCATACAAACTTATAAAACAAACTACATTAGATTATTTAGGAAAGTTGTGAAAGGAGCAAAAAGAATTGCTGTGAGGGAACAGGTACAGGCAGCGAAAAATAAAAGCAAGGAAATCTGGCAAGTAGTAAATCGCCATAGGAACAAAAATAAACGAAAAAATACAAAAAAACTTTTCTTGAAAATGGATAATAAAATTATTGATGACCCAAGGGAAGTTGCAAATGTTTTCGCTGAACATTTTAATAATTATAACCACAACTTGGATATTAAGGATGAAAATAATTCACTACTCTATTTAAAAAATTCTACCGACAGGGTGAATAGTGAAATGTGTTTGACTTCCGTGACTCCGGCAGAAATAGTAAAAATTGTAGGATCAATGGCAAACAAAACTTCTAGTGGGTATGATGACTTGCCAATAAGTGTTGTAAAACAACATATAAAAATTCTTGCGTTACCGTTGTCAGATTTTTTTAATAAATGTTTTGATGCAGGTATTTTTCCTGAACAACTAAAGATAGCGAAAGTTATTCCCTTACATAAAAAAGGTTCACAGATGGATACAGAAAATTATCGGCCTATTTCAGTTTTACCGACCCTCTCAAAAATCTTTGAAAAATTGATAAAACTTCGTTTAGTTACTCATCTCAGTATGAATAAAGTTATAAATAGCAGACAATTCGGTTATCAAAAGGGTGTTGGAACTGCGGAAGCTATTAGCACTTTAGTTAACGATGTGGTTGACAAATTAAATAAAAAATTGAGGGTAGCTGGAATCTTCTTGGATTTGAGTTCAGCATTTGATACGGTAAATCATACTTTATTGCTTGCTAAAATGGAACATTATGGTGTAAGAGGACAGGTTCTAGAGCTTTTCCGGTCGTACTTAAATAATAGGAAAATGTACGTAGAGGTTATAAATATGAATGAGAATAATGTTCAAGAAGTGTACCATTCAAACTTACGAAGGGTTTTGATAGGTGTCCCACAGGGTTCGATATTAGGCCCAATCCTATTTCTAATATTCACTAACGATTTACTTAACCTAGCAACAAAAATACATTCAAATATGAAAATAATAGCATTCGCTGATGATACTAATGCCATTGTTAGCGAAGATACTGCGGACTCATTGAGCAACACAGTAAACAGGGTTCTTGAATATTTTCAATTATGGTTTATGGCTAATAAATTAACCATAAATACTAAAAAAACAAACATTATATTGTTTAAGTCTACATCACGCGATAATGATAGTTTAGATGTAATGTTAAATGGAGACAAAATATGTGTTGTAAACTCAGTAAAATTTTTAGGAGTTCATGTTGATTCGCTATTAAATTGGAAAAATGAACTTAAAGCCATAGATGGATCAATATCTTCAGCATGTTATGCGCTTAGGAGCCTGCGAGATGAACTTAGTGTAAATATTTTAAAATCGGTTTACTATGCATTGGTGGAGTCAAGACTAAGATATAGTATTCAACTATGGGGAAATAGCTACAGGTATAACTCTGACAGGGCATTTGTACTGCAAAAGAGGGCGATCAGAACAATAGTTCGCATTCCCCAAGTCGAGTCCTGTCGGGAATATTTCAAAAAGCTTTCCATCCTTACGGTACCAAGCCTTTACATATTAACAGTCTTGACCAGCCTGGCAAAGCACATAAGTGAATATGAAACGAAGGAAGAAAGACACCATAGGGAAAGCACACGGAACCAATACTTGAAGCTTGGACTTAGTTCCAAACTGAATATCGTGAGACATTGTGTTAAGTATCAAGCGGTGAAACTATTTAACGCCTTGCCTAAGGATCTGAGATGTCTATTATATAGAACCACCTTGTTTAAAAAGAGGCTTAGGGAGTATCTATTGGAAAAATGTTTTTATTCCGTTAATGAACTTATGATAAATGATTGATTGACATAGGTAACCGAGTAGATTGCGTGAATTTTCTGATGACATGTTTACGACTATTTGAATTTATTTTGGTTAGGACATTTTTAGATTATTTTTGACATTTTATTGTTTATGAAATGTATTACATTATTAAATTAATTTGTTTGACATTATTGGATTATCTATTGAAGTTTTTAATTGAATATTTTTATGACATGTATTAGATTATTTAAATGAATTTGGCTGACATTTTATTGTATTTTTTAATAATTTTGTTTGTTAGTTTTAGATTACCTATTGACATTTGTATGACAGTATTAGTTTATTTAATTAATTTGTTTGACATTTTTACATTATTTATTTAAATGGTTATGAAATGCATTGGATTATTTTAATTAATTTTGGTTGCGACATTTTTGGCCTATTTATTGAAGTTAAGTGCAAGTATCGGATGAGTTTTTAAATTTATGTGGTTTTGAGATTAGATTATATATTTTAGTGGCATTTTTACGACATGTATTAAACAATTTTTTTTTATTTATTGACATTTTAAGATTATTATTGTTTTTATAATTTTTGATATTATTGAATTATTATTTTTTTAAATTTTTAGATTGTTATTGAAATGGTTATGACATTTATTAGATTATTTTAATTATCATACATCGGATGTGTGTTTGTTTGATGTATCTAATTAGGTTGATTTGTTGTGGTTCTGACATTTTTAGATTATTGTATGAAATTTGATATGACATTTTTAGAGTACCTATTTATTGAATTTTGTTGACATGTATTAGATTTTATTATATTGAATTAAGTAATCTTTTTTGTAAATGACATGTCTAGATTATTGTTATTTTCAAATATTATTATTTTTAAATGAATTATATGCAAATATTTTTAATTGTGGCAATGGATGTACTTAAATTTGATTAATATTATAAATGTAATGGTGATATTGTGTTGGTCCTCAGTTAAAGATTTATTTTTGCTAGTTTTAAATTATTTTTTGTAAACATTCAGACACAGTGTAAAATTGTTAATGAATAAATGAAATGAAAATGAAAATTTGCCTTTAAAAAATAAGCAATTATTAAACTAATATTATTTAGAAAAATCGTTTGTAAGTACATATTCTATTAAGAATTTTCTCCCGTGATAGAAATCTATCACATAAAAGATTTTTATCCTGGAAACGGTTTCTGTGACTGCGAGAACAAGTTATAAATAACTTGCCTCGTTACTCTAGTTTTCACAAACGCGTGAGGTGTAAGCTAACTGGCGAAATGTTAGTTTGTTAAAATATACACTTCGAGCTTATCCTTTGGGGAACGCAAGCGTGATATTATGTTAACATTTTAATTCAAGTTTGTCACAAACAATTTTTTGTCGATGTCTATGTTTGTTGTGTTTGTAACTGACTATAAAAGCATATTCCTCGTTGTGTCTTCAGACAGCTAGCGACGGCACGGTCCCAGAAGGCCGCCCAGGCCGCACGCGCGCTGCCTGCGGCCCCTCGTGCAGCAGCAGCGTGTCAGCTCGTGATGACCTGCCGCCACTCGCGCGCTCCAAACGCTCCAACACCATCTCCGTCATGAGCCCTACCCGCCGTCACAGGTGCGACACACACACACACACATAACTGCCGCCACTCGCGCGCTCCAAACGCTCCAACACCATCTCCGTCATGAGCCCTACCCGCCGTCACAGGTGCGACACACACACACACACATAACTGCCGCCACTCGCGCGCTCCAAACGCTCCAACACCATCTCCGTCATGAGCCCTACCCGCCGTCACAGGTGCGACACACACACACACACATAACTGCCGCCACTCGCGCGCTCCAAACGCTCCAACACCATCTCCGTCATGAGCCCTACCCGCCGTCACAGGTGCGACACACACACACACACATAACTGCCGCCACTCGCGCGCTCCAAACGCTCCAACACCATCTCCGTCATGAGCCCTACCCGCCGTCACAGGTGCGACACACACACACACACACATAACTGCCGCCACTCGCGCGCTCCAAACGCTCCAACACCATCTCCGTCATGAGCCCTACCCGCCGTCACAGGTGCGACACACACACACACACACATAACTGCCGCCACTCGCGCGCTCCAAACGCTCCAACACCATCTCCGTCATGAGCCCTACCCGCCGTCACAGGTGCGACACACACACACACACATAACTGCCGCCACTCGCGCGCTCCAAACGCTCCAACACCATCTCCGTCATGAGCCCTACCCGCCGTCACAGGTGCGACACACACACACACACACATAACTGCCGCCACTCGCGCGCTCCAAACGCTCCAACACCATCTCCGTCATGAGCCCTACCCGCCGTCACAGGTGCGACACACACACACACACACATAACTGCCGCCACTCGCGCGCTCCAAACGCTCCAACACCATCTCCGTCATGAGCCCTACCCGCCGTCACAGGTGCGACACACACACACACACATAACTGCCGCCACTCGCGCGCTCCAAACGCTCCAACACCATCTCCGTCATGAGCCCTACCCGCCGTCACAGGTGCGACAAACACACACACACATAACTGCCGCCACTCGCGCGCTCCAAACGCTCCAACACCATCTCCGTCATGAGCCCTACCCGCCGTCACAGGTGCGACACACACACACATAACTGCCGCCACTCGCGCGCTCCAAACGCTCCAACACCATCTCCGTCATGAGCCCTACCCGCCGTCACAGGTGCGACACACACACATAACTGCCGCCACTCGCGCGCTCCAAACGCTCCAACACCATCTCCGTCATGAGCCCTACCCGCCGTCACAGGTGCGACACACACACACACACATAACTGCCGCCACTCGCGCGCTCCAAACGCTCCAACACCATCTCCGTCATGAGCCCTACCCGCCGTCACAGGTGCGACACACACACATAACTGCCGCCACTCGCGCGCTCCAAACGCTCCAACACCATCTCCGTCATGAGCCCTACCCGCCGTCACAGGTGCGACACACACACACACACATAACTGCCGCCACTCGCGCGCTCCAAACGCTCCAACACCATCTCCGTCATGAGCCCTACCCGCCGTCACAGGTGCGACACACACACACACACATAACTGCCGCCACTCGCGCGCTCCAAACGCTCCAACACCATCTCCGTCATGAGCCCTACCCGCCGTCACAGGTGCGACACACACACATAACTGCCGCCACTCGCGCGCTCCAAACGCTCCAACACCATCTCCGTCATGAGCCCTACCCGCCGTCACAGGTGCGACACACACACACACACATAACTGCCGCCACTCGCGCGCTCCAAACGCTCCAACACCATCTCCGTCATGAGCCCTACCCGCCGTCACAGGTGCGACACACACACACACATAACTGCCGCCACTCGCGCGCTCCAAACGCTCCAACACCATCTCCGTCATGAGCCCTACCCGCCGTCACAGGTGCGACACACACACACACACATAACTGCCGCCACTCGCGCGCTCCAAACGCTCCAACACCATCTCCGTCATGAGCCCTACCCGCCGTCACAGGTGCGACACACACACACACACACATAACTGCCGCCACTCGCGCGCTCCAAACGCTCCAACACCATCTCCGTCATGAGCCCTACCCGCCGTCACAGGTGCGACACACACACACACATAACTGCCGCCACTCGCGCGCTCCAAACGCTCCAACACCATCTCCGTCATGAGCCCTACCCGCCGTCACAGGTGCGACACACACACACACACATAACTGCCGCCACTCGCGCGCTCCAAACGCTCCAACACCATCTCCGTCATGAGCCCTACCCGCCGTCACAGGTGCGACACACACACATAACTGCCGCCACTCGCGCGCTCCAAACGCTCCAACACCATCTCCGTCATGAGCCCTACCCGCCGTCACAGGTGCGACACACACACACACACATAACTGCCGCCACTCGCGCGCTCCAAACGCTCCAACACCATCTCCGTCATGAGCCCTACCCGCCGTCACAGGTGCGACACACACACATAACTGCCGCCACTCGCGCGCTCCAAACGCTCCAACACCATCTCCGTCATGAGCCCTACCCGCCGTCACAGGTGCGACACACACACACACACATAACTGCCGCCACTCGCGCGCTCCAAACGCTCCAACACCATCTCCGTCATGAGCCCTACCCGCCGTCACAGGTGCGACACACACACACACACATAACTGCCGCCACTCGCGCGCTCCAAACGCTCCAACACCATCTCCGTCATGAGCCCTACCCGCCGTCACAGGTGCGACACACACACACACACATAACTGCCGCCACTCGCGCGCTCCAAACGCTCCAACACCATCTCCGTCATGAGCCCTACCCGCCGTCACAGGTGCGACACACACACACACACATAACTGCCGCCACTCGCGCGCTCCAAACGCTCCAACACCATCTCCGTCATGAGCCCTACCCGCCGTCACAGGTGCGACACACACACACACACATAACTGCCGCCACTCGCGCGCTCCAAACGCTCCAACACCATCTCCGTCATGAGCCCTACCCGCCGTCACAGGTGCGACACACACACATAACTGCCGCCACTCGCGCGCTCCAAACGCTCCAACACCATCTCCGTCATGAGCCCTACCCGCCGTCACAGGTGCGACACACACACACACACATAACTGCCGCCACTCGCGCGCTCCAAACGCTCCAACACCATCTCCGTCATGAGCCCTACCCGCCGTCACAGGTGCGACACACACACACACACATAACTGCCGCCACTCGCGCGCTCCAATCGCTCCAACACCATCTCCGTCATGAGCCCTACTTGCCGTAACTTGTCCGTCACAACACCGTCACATAGATATACCTATATCTATGTGACATTTTCTAGTGTTATTCTGAATTTTCACATGAGTAAAAATGATGGCGAGGTCGTGGGTTCGAATCCCGCGTCGGGTAAACTGTTATTGGGTTCTCCACCTGCAGTGTGTCAGCAGCAACAGTTGACAACAATAGGCTCAGCCCCTGTTACTAAACATACTGGCGACACGTAGGTGCACCAACTGTAAACTCCACCTCCGCCTAAGCCTTCGGCGACTGCAGGTGTTATATTATATTTTATGTTAACTTGAATCCTGACACTTACTGACTGAAATGCACGTTTCTGCTGGAATGCATCTAAGCTTAAAACTACTAGGAGGGATCAAAAAGTAGTGAGAACGACATACTCCTTGGTAAGAAAAAAAAAATACTGGCAGGCATAGCTCAGATACATATTTGTAATATTAATATAGAAAAAAATCTTCGATTTTCTTTTGTTTTTTTCTGAATGTAGTCATTTGGTTGCTTAGTGTCGGAAATGAAGAAAAACTAAGTGCGAGCCGTTATTAAATACCTCTGTTTAAAAAAGTTAACGACGCAAGAGATTCATTGCGATTTGGAGGCAACATTAGGAGAGTCTGCTCCGCCGTATTCCACTGTCGCAAGGTGGGCTTCTCAATTTCGAGTAGGGAGAACGAGCACGGAAGACGAACATCGTTGCGGCCGTCCATCGACGTCAGTCACCCAAGAAAATGTTGCGAAAGTCGAGAAAATTGTATTGAGCGATCGAAGAGTTACCATCCGATACTTAATTCAAGAAACGGGCATTTCATATGGAAGTATTCAATCCATATTGAAACAATCTTTGAATATGAGAAAAGTCACCGCAAGATGGGTGCCGCGAATGTTAACCGACAATCAGAAACAAAATCGACTTGACATTTCGAAGATATTGTTGGACAAGTTTCAAGAAGTTTCTGAAAACTTTTTGTCTCGTTTCGTAACAATGGATGAAACATGGGTCCATCATTTTGATCCCGAAACAAAATAGCAATCTTTGCAATGGAAACGGCCATCATCACCGATCCCGAAGAAGTTTCGTGTCGTGGCATCGGCTGGCAAGGTTATGGCCTCAATATTTTGGGACTCAGAAAGGATATTGTTGATTGATTACCTGGAGCATGGAACCACTATTACAGACCAATATTATGCAGCTTTAATTCCCAAGTTGAGGAATGCCATCAAAGAGAAAAGGAGAGGGAAACTTCGAAGGGGCGTGCTGTTTCAACACGACAACGCACCTGCGTGCAGGTCGGCAGTTGCAATGGCTGCCATTAAGCAAGCTGGCTTCGAATTGGTTGGCCACCCCCCTTATTCACCAGATCTGGCGGCTAGCGATTTTTATCTTTTTCCCAAATTGAAAAAATACTTATGGGGAAACAGGTACGAAGACGATAACGAGGTGATGGATGCCGTGGAGAGCTTTTTGCAGGACCAAGACAAAACTTTTTTTCTGAAAGGGATTGAAGCCTTGGAAAAGCGCTGGACTCGGTGTGTACAGAGACTCGGAAACTATGTAGAATAATAAATTATTAAGTTATCAATAGTCATTATATTCTATCTCATTGTCACTACTTTTTGAGCCCTCCTCGTATGTCTACGAATAAATATAGCAAAACATGTAACAGTTTGCTGCAGAATCACTTATAACTCGAGTAATTGTAGTTAGCATTATAGAACTAATTGTAGTGCGCATGATCTTTTATTTTCTGACTATTTTTTTGCTCTACAACTAATTTCTTTACCTTTTATATTCCTTATTATTTAAAATACCCACTATATCTAGAGAAAATATTGATCCTATTTTTGATTTGTTAAAGTTGTTTTTCTTACTTTATTTTTCTTAACCTTTGCTTGTTTTTTACGCTTTGTGTTTTGTTTGGTTTCGTTTTGCGTTGTCTGCGTGTGGCGGTGTGGCGGTGTGGCGGTGTCGTGCGATGTTGACGGCGCAGTATGTACGCGGGCAGGGCCGGTGGCGGCGCGGGCGGCGGCGCGGGCGCGGGCGCGGTGGGCGGCGGCGGCGGCGGCCTCACGCCCAGCTTCGTGTTCCTGCAGCTGTACCACAACATGAGCACCTACCCCATCACGCCGCCCGTACCAGGTATGATACTTGTGACTGTGACTCTATCTACCTAACGTGAACAGTTCGCACAAAGCGTATTTAGGACAAGCTTATTGTCGACTTTCGTGTGCCCAAAAAAATAGAAAAGCCATTATGCCTCGCGTGGAGTCACATCTTAAACACACCAAAGGTTAAACAGATTATAAGTTCGCCGCTCTGAAATAAACTACGAACGACTGCAGAGCAGTCAATCTACTTATGCCTCGCGTGGAGTCACGTCTTAAACACACCAAAGGTTAAACAGGTTATAAGTTCGCCGCTCTGAAATAAACTACGAACGACTGCAGAGCAGTCAATCTACTTATGCCTCGCGTGGAGTCACGTCTTAAACACACCAAAGGTTAAACAGGTTATAAGTTCGCCGCTCTGAAATAAACTACAAACGACTGCAGAGCAGTCAATCTACTATCACTAAAACAGCAGCGCACCATGCCGCGCATCGGAAAGCCTGGTTTTAGAGTGGCTAATTCACAATAACGGGCATGTATCATGTTTATTTACTTATTTTTTTCAAACTTAATAAATCCCTAGTACAAAAGACTAAAGCTAAGTAAGCCATGTGTTACTTGCGACAGGTGAGACCCCAACGATCCTGAACCCGCTGGCAGAGCGTCCGCTGCGCGTGTCGGGCGTGCAGCACGAACGCACCATCAAGAACCTCGACCTCGTGCCGCCTGTAGAAACCTACAAAGTAAATAGCTACATTTTATAACCTTCACCGTCTCAATTTTTCAAAAATTTTCATTTATCTTAAAACTGTCTGCTTTCAAATTATTCCCTGCTTAAAAACTATGCTCTTAAAACTATCGAGACATTCTTTGGACGAACTTTATTCCACCAATTATCCCTCTAAAAGTGGAACACTGAGCGTCCATGTCGCCTCGCCACGTGTTGCATGCAATAGTGGCAATGTCTTTGTCAGTATCATTAAATATTTTGATGTTTCAATTGTAATGCTTGTTTGATTCCTCAGATTGGAGTGTTGTACGTTGGGCCCGGACAACAAGATAACGAAGTGTTAATATTGAAGAACGAATACGGCAGTGTGAGGTACGTCACAACATAAACACTTTATTATTGGTGTATCTGCATGAATTCGTGCCATGCACTTGCTGCTCGAGCCGACACCTAAGAAAATGTTATGGAACTTTCCCATGAATTTTCATCTATCCATCTAGTTCAATTGGGGCGATTGCTGGGCTGAGGGCTCCCTCTCCATTTGCCACATAATTCAATTCTTTCTTCAGATTTTTTATCGTTTAGTCTAAATGTATGCCTTGTCAGTGGCATAATGACAAGTCATACAGTCTTCCTCGGAAAGTGTGATGATGTGTAAACATCGGTTGTATGCACTATCAAAATACCAATATTTTGGTATTTTGATATTCACTTCCAGTGAAAAAAAAATTTACTAAAAATATAAATAGTATACGAAAAAATACAACCGACTTAACCGACCAAATAAAAAACTAACGAGTGAAAAATTACTTAAGTTGGTGTTATTGTTTTTGTTTATTCGTTTTTTGACACCGACTGCCGAAATTAAAGTAATTTTTCACTTTGTTGTGTTTGCTTTGCGTGGGTCTCTGTAGGCTGAAAATGACCTCTACGCCCACTAACTTTATTAGAAAAAAAAACTAATAAAAAAATCAAAAGACCCGACTGCTTGAAAAGCGAACTAAAACATGGGGGGGGGAGAGTTGATTTTTTTTATTAACTTTTTTTATTTATAACTTTTTAGTATTTTTTTTTTCGAATTAGGTACATTTAAACATATAAGTATTATATATTTTTGAAATCACCTCTTAAAATCCTTTATTTTGATACGCCACACAATAGGTTGGGAAAAAAAAAATTGGGCCCCCACAATATGGCGCCCAAGAACCGCTATTTTCCAATTTTCATGTAGCCAGTGACATTCGCGGGGTTAAGACGATTCGATTGATGTAAGAAACATCAAAATCGGCCCACGCGTTTGGTCTCTAGAACGCCACATAGGAACAAACATACATACATACTTACATACATACATAGACTGATAAACACATTACCCTCGGCAGTTGGCATTCGGCAGTCGGGTAAAAAACATGAATGAAATATATGTAGCACTGGCCCAGTCTGTGCTACTATATTGCATCCCAATTTGGGTGTTGCAGCTAAAACAAAGTTTATCAATGTGGAACGAGCACAACGTATATTAATAAAAACCGGCCAAGTGCGAGTCGGACTCGCGCACGATGGGTTCCGTACCATTATCTCAAAAAACTGCAAAAAATCACGTTTGTTGTATGGGAGTAACTTAAATACTTATTTTATTCTGTTTTTAGTATTTGTTGTTATAGCGGCAACAGAAATATATCATCTGTGAAAATTTCAACTGTCTAACTATCACGGTTCATGAGATACAGCCTGGTGACAGACAGACAGACGGACCGCGAAGTCTCAGTAATAGGGTCCCGTTTTTACCCTTTGGTCACGGAACCCTAAAAATTATATATTTTAAAATAAAAGATTCTCCGTTGAAAGCTTATACCAAATAAGTGATTTACTCTCTGTTAGAAAACTGTATATAACCCAAACCGCTCTTAAAAAACATAAAGCTTTACCGTATACTCGTAATAATAGCCAAAAATAAAAAAAGGAGAAAAGATTTAGTCTCCCAAATTCCTCAAACTAAAACTACACTTGCAGACAGGCAAATTAATAAATGTTCGGCACAACTATACAACAGAATTAATAAACATGTTTATGTTTACAATAAAAATTGCCGCGACTGTAAAAAAAAGTATAATAAGCTGGATAAAACCACTTACCTACGAGGAAACCGAGGCACTTCTGGAACACGATGAGTAGCCGAAACTCATCACATATAATATGCCTTAATCTAATGCACCACATCCAATACATTACACCACACACACTACGCTACACTACACACAACACACTACACTACAGCCCACACACCACATCACACCACAAAACACTCCACGTACAAAACCAAGAAATTGTGTTATTTATTGTTAGTAAATTCATTTATCAATTTAATTTAATTAGATTTTATTTTTAATCTTATTTTGCTTTTTAATATTAGAAAAAAAAATACTCAATTAATGAACAACAAAATTTAAATTAAATAATCTTAAATTATGTGAATCACAGTACATTATTTTATAGTAACTCACAGTTAGTATAAGTAATCACGGCAATGTTATAGAAGATCGGAGTCTCCTAATATAGGCATTGTTTGTTTAAAGGGAGGCTCCAAACACGTATTAATGTAGAATATGCTATTTGTGACAATAAACGATTATGTATTTGTATATAATCCGATGTGTGTGTGCGCAGGTACGCAGATTTCCTGACGCAGTTGGGCACCCTGGTGTCTCTGGAGGGCGGTGATGACGACCAGCCGCACCTGTTCCTTAACCTCGAGAAGGGCGGCAAGGACGGCCACTACACCTACGTGTGGAACGACGATATTATGCAGGTAACGCATGTGCTCCTAACTATCTCGTTACTGAACTGGATGGGTTCTGTTGAAAATGGAAGGAACGACATGAGCTCAAGAGTGGGACAGAGAAACCGCAAAATAGTAGTTTATGAAACTGTTGCATAATAAGGGGTATTAAAACATGAGTGTGTGTTTAAAAACCGAGCCGTAGGCGAGGTTTTTAATAGTATTCACACGAATGTTTTAATACCTAGTTATGTGCTGTTTCATACACTACTTTATCTACACTCATACATTGGGATTGAACCTACTAAATACCTTTTTTGCATTTTCCATGCCATAAAGTCGTGATAGCATTTATCATAATTTTCTCGACTTTGCTGGTTATAAATTATGAGTAATTTCCTTCGCCGCATCTAAAATATCGGGCGAAGTCAAATTTTCTTCACATTCACTGATATCAGACATTTTTAAGCAAGAATTCAAAAAACTCATGAAATTCAATACAACTAAACCTGCAAAATATGAATGGCGCCAAAACCCAGCACATCACCGCATTACGCATGCGCTAAGGTTTAGCACGCACTGCGATTTTTATTCGTGCGAATTTTTTTCGCCTATTCTGCGACCTATGGAATTGTATGAAGTTGCTCGCATTGCGGTAAAAAATCGTGCAGAAATAATACCGCAAAAAATCCGTGTTTTGCCACAGAATCCACCGCACCGCGGCGCGAATTTAATTCGCGCGAATATTTTGAGCTCTATGAACATGTAGAAAGAGACAAAATTCGCGAGAATAAAAATCGCAGTGCGTGCTAAGCCTGAAGCGGGTATTGTCATAGACAAGTAAAAATTGGAATTAAATCTTTTTAAATAGGTACTATAAAAATGGCATTACAAAAAATATTTGATGAAAACTCCTTGTGATTAACTTCTTGGATTTGTCCTGTATCGTAATAGAAAAAAAATTATATTATATCATTATTTTGTTAGAGAAAAAGTGTTATAATATGATTCTAATTTTAAATTTCGGTATTGTGTTTATAAAGTATGTCAATATAAACTCGTTTTGAAGTTAATAATTCGAATATTACGTTATGAGAGTAGATAAAAAGACAAATGACATACATCTGTATGTGTGTACATGTGCAATGCAGTGTCTAACGACAATTTCTTAGCATTATTTGATCTATTTCCAAATAATGCTATGTAAGGGTGTTATAAGTTTGACGTGTGTTGCTGTGTATATGTGTGTCTGTCTGTGGCATCGTAGCGTCCAAACGGGTGAACCGATTTTGATTTAGTTTTTTTTTGTTTGAAATGTGATTTTGTCGAGAGTATTCTTAAGTATGTTTGAATAAAATCGGTTCAGCCGTTCCAAAGTTATGGGCGTTTCACTGTTTGAATCGGGGTGTTTACGCAAGATATCGTGTCATAATTACGTGTTCAATAGATTGCCGATCGAAGTGTATCTATATGTACTAGATACATTATGTAGCATGAAATAAAAATGTGTCGAGGGGGGGGTTCTATAAATTTTGAAATTTTCTTTGTTGTACACTACGTAAGTGGAGTCAGTACAGATTACAGGCTACATTTCACTCTGGCATTCCGACACTTCCGTAGGTGCTGTTCCACGTGGCGACGGCCATGCCCTCGTCGCCCAAGGACCCCACGTGCAACGAGAAGCGCAAGTACATCGGCAACGACTACGTGTCCATCGTGTACAACGACTCCGGCGCCGACTTCAACATACACACCATCAAGGTGCGACACGAAACTATTTACATACTTAAACATGTACACAACATCAGCAAGGAAAGCGCGGACAGCAAAAAAAATATTTTGCCAAAAAAAGCTCTTTCCATTAAAAATTAACGTTTTCTGGTTATAAATATTAATTTGACTAAAATCCAATGATGCAGTTTTAGTTTTCATTAAAATCAAGTCCAGGCCCGAGACTCTTTGTCAGTTTCGCACTATTCCTCATAGTTTTTCGGATTTGGCCATCCACGCCCACTTCAAATATTCACCTGCAGAGATATGATAGTCGCCCGGATAAGTTTTGCTTGCGCGATGCTAGACTTGTGAGCTCGTATATGGCTGCTCGTATATAGATGGCGCCATATCTATATCGTATTGTACATTGTATATCACAGGGGCAGCTGAACTTCTGCATCGTGGTGGTGGAGCCGTACGACCACGGCATGAACCGCGTGTTCATCAAGACCAAGGACGAGCGCATCCGCACTAAGTTCCTGGCGCACCTCGACACGCACTGCGTGTCCGACACCAACGTGGCGCTGTTGGCGCGACAGATGGCGCTGCACTGCGCGGTGAGTACACTGTACCTTGTGTCACCGCGACACGTCCGACACCAACGTGGCGCTGTTGGCGCGACAGATGGCGCTGCACTGCGCGGTGAGTACACTGTACCTTGTGTCACCGCGACACGTCCGACACCAACGTGGCGCTGTTGGCGCGACAGATGGCGCTGCACTGCGCGGTGAGTACACTGTACCTTGTGTCACCGCGACACGTCCGACACCAACGTGGCGCTGTTGGCGCGACAGATGGCGCTGCACTGCGCGGTGAGTACACTGTACCTTGTGTCACCTCGACACGTCCGACACCAACGTGGCGCTGTTGGCGCGACAGATGGCGCTGCACTGCGCGGTGAGTACACTGTACCTTGTGTCACCTCGACACGTCCGACACCAACGTGGCGCTGTTGGCGCGACAGATGGCGCTGCACTGCGCGGTGAGTACACTGTACCTTGTGTCACCTCGACACGTCCGACACCAACGTGGCGCTGTTGGCGCGACAGATGGCGCTGCACTGCGCGGTGAGTACACTGTACCTTGTGTCACCTCGACACGTCCGACACCAACGTGGCGCTGTTGGCGCGACAGATGGCGCTGCACTGCGCGGTGAGTACACTGTACCTTGTGTCACCTCGACACGCACTGCGTGTCCGACACCAACGTGGCGCTGTTGGCGCGACAGATGGCGCTGCACTGCGCGGTGAGTACACTGTACCTTGTGTCACCTCGACACGTCCGACACCAACGTGGCGCTGTTGGCGCGACAGATGGCGCTGCACTGCGCGGTGAGTACACTGTACCTTGTGTCACCTCGACACGTCCGACACCAACGTGGCGCTGTTGGCGCGACAGATGGCGCTGCACTGCGCGGTGAGTACACTGTACCTTGTGTCACCTCGACACGCACTGCGTGTCCGACACCAACGTGGCGCTGTTGGCGCGACAGATGGCGCTGCACTGCGCGGTGAGTACACTGTACCTTGTGTCACCTCGACACGTCCGACACCAACGTGGCGCTGTTGGCGCGACAGATGGCGCTGCACTGCGCGGTGAGTACACTGTACCTTGTGTCACCTCGACACGTCCGACACCAACGTGGCGCTGTTGGCGCGACAGATGGCGCTGCACTGCGCGGTGAGTACACTGTACCTTGTGTCACCTCGACACGTCCGACACCAACGTGGCGCTGTTGGCGCGACAGATGGCGCTGCACTGCGCGGTGAGTACACTGTACCTTGTGTCACCTCGACACGTCCGACACCAACGTGGCGCTGTTGGCGCGACAGATGGCGCTGCACTGCGCGGTGAGTACACTGTACCTTGTGTCACCTCGACACGCACTGCGTGTCCGACACCAACGTGGCGCTGTTGGCGCGACAGATGGCGCTGCACTGCGCGGTGAGTACACTGTACCTTGTGTCACCGCGACACGTCCGACACCAACGTGGCGCTGTTGGCGCGACAGATGGCGCTGCACTGCGCGGTGAGTACACTGTACCTTGTGTCACCTCGACACGCACTGCGTGTCCGACACCAACGTGGCGCTGTTGGCGCGACAGATGGCGCTGCACTGCGCGGTGAGTACACTGTACCTTGTGTCACCTCGACACGTCCGACACCAACGTGGCGCTGTTGGCGCGACAGATGGCGCTGCACTGCGCGGTGAGTACACTGTACCTTGTGTCACCTCGACACGTCCGACACCAACGTGGCGCTGTTGGCGCGACAGATGGCGCTGCACTGCGCGGTGAGTACACTGTACCTTGTGTCACCTCGACACGTCCGACACCAACGTGGCGCTGTTGGCGCGACAGATGGCGCTGCACTGCGCGGTGAGTACACTGTACCTTGTGTCACCTCGACACGCACTGCGTGTCCGACACCAACGTGGCGCTGTTGGCGCGACAGATGGCGCTGCACTGCGCGGTGAGTACACTGTACCTTGTGTCACCTCGACACGTCCGACACCAACGTGGCGCTGTTGGCGCGACAGATGGCGCTGCACTGCGCGGTGAGTACACTGTACCTTGTGTCACCTCGACACGTCCGACACCAACGTGGCGCTGTTGGCGCGACAGATGGCGCTGCACTGCGCGGTGAGTACACTGTACCTTGTGTCACCTCGACACGTCCGACACCAACGTGGCGCTGTTGGCGCGACAGATGGCGCTGCACTGCGCGGTGAGTACACTGTACCTTGTGTCACCTCGACACGTCCGACACCAACGTGGCGCTGTTGGCGCGACAGATGGCGCGGCACTGCGCGGTGAGTACACTGTACCTTGTGTCACCTCGACACGTCCGACACCAACGTGGCGCTGTTGGCGCGACAGATGGCGCTGCACTGCGCGGTGAGTACACTGTACCTTGTGTCACCTCGACACGTCCGACACCAACGTGGCGCTGTTGGCGCGACAGATGGCGCGGCACTGCGCGGTGAGTACACTGTACCTTGTGTCACCTCGACACGTCCGACACCAACGTGGCGCTGTTGGCGCGACAGATGGCGCTGCACTGCGCGGTGAGTACACTGTACCTTGTGTCACCTCGACACGTCCGACACCAACGTGGCGCTGTTGGCGCGACAGATGGCGCTGCACTGCGCGGTGAGTACACTGTACCTTGTGTCACCTCGACACGTCCGACACCAACGTGGCGCTGTTGGCGCGACAGATGGCGCTGCACTGCGCGGTGAGTACACTGTACCTTGTGTCACCTCGACACGTCCGACACCAACGTGGCGCTGTTGGCGCGACAGATGGCGCTGCACTGCGCGGTGAGTACACTGTACCTTGTGTCACCTCGACACGTCCGACACCAACGTGGCGCTGTTGGCGCGACAGATGGCGCTGCACTGCGCGGTGAGTACACTGTACCTTGTGTCACCTCGACACGTCCGACACCAACGTGGCGCTGTTGGCGCGACAGATGGCGCTGCACTGCGCGGTGAGTACACTGTACCTTGTGTCACCTCGACACGTCCGACACCAACGTGGCGCTGTTGGCGCGACAGATGGCGCTGCACTGCGCGGTGAGTACACTGTACCTTGTGTCACCTCGACACGTCCGACACCAACGTGGCGCTGTTGGCGCGACAGATGGCGCTGCACTGCGCGGTGAGTACACTGTACCTTGTGTCACCTCGACACGTCCGACACCAACGTGGCGCTGTTGGCGCGACAGATGGCGCGGCACTGCGCGGTGAGTACACTGTACCTTGTGTCACCTCGACACGTCCGACACCAACGTGGCGCTGTTGGCGCGACAGATGGCGCTGCACTGCGCGGTGAGTACACTGTACCTTGTGTCACCTCGACACGTCCGACACCAACGTGGCGCTGTTGGCGCGACAGATGGCGCTGCACTGCGCGGTGAGTACACTGTACCTTGTGTCACCTCGACACGTCCGACACCAACGTGGCGCTGTTGGCGCGACAGATGGCGCTGCACTGCGCGGTGAGTACACTGTACCTTGTGTCACCTCGACACGTCCGACACCAACGTGGCGCTGTTGGCGCGACAGATGGCGCTGCACTGCGCGGTGAGTACACTGTACCTTGTGTCACCTCGACACGTCCGACACCAACGTGGCGCTGTTGGCGCGACAGATGGCGCTGCACTGCGCGGTGAGTACACTGTACCTTGTGTCACCTCGACACGTCCGACACCAACGTGGCGCTGTTGGCGCGACAGATGGCGCTGCACTGCGCGGTGAGTACACTGTACCTTGTGTCACCTCGACACGTCCGACACCAACGTGGCGCTGTTGGCGCGACAGATGGCGCGGCACTGCGCAGTGAGTACACTGTACCTTGTGTCACCTCGACACGTCCGACACCAACGTGGCGCTGTTGGCGCGACAGATGGCGCTGCACTGCGCGGTGAGTACACTGTACCTTGTGTCACCTCGACACGTCCGACACCAACGTGGCGCTGTTGGCGCGACAGATGGCGCTGCACTGCGCGGTGAGTACACTGTACCTTGTGTCACCTCGACACGTCCGACACCAACGTGGCGCTGTTGGCGCGACAGATGGCGCTGCACTGCGCGGTGAGTACACTGTACCTTGTGTCACCTCGACACGTCCGACACCAACGTGGCGCTGTTGGCGCGACAGATGGCGCTGCACTGCGCGGTGAGTACACTGTACCTTGTGTCACCTCGACACGCACTGCGTGTCCGACACCAACGTGGCGCTGTTGGCGCGACAGATGGCGCTGCACTGCGCGGTGAGTACACTGTACCTTGTGTCACCTCGACACGTCCGACACCAACGTGGCGCTGTTGGCGCGACAGATGGCGCTGCACTGCGCGGTGAGTACACTGTACCTTGTGTCACCTCGACACGTCCGACACCAACGTGGCGCTGTTGGCGCGACAGATGGCGCTGCACTGCGCGGTGAGTACACTGTACCTTGTGTCACCTCGACACGTCCGACACCAACGTGGCGCTGTTGGCGCGACAGATGGCGCTGCACTGCGCGGTGAGTACACTGTACCTTGTGTCACCTCGACACGTCCGACACCAACGTGGCGCTGTTGGCGCGACAGATGGCGCTGCACTGCGCGGTGAGTACACTGTACCTTGTGTCACCTCGACACGTCCGACACCAACGTGGCGCTGTTGGCGCGACAGATGGCGCTGCACTGCGCGGTGAGTACACTGTACCTTGTGTCACCTCGACACGTCCGACACCAACGTGGCGCTGTTGGCGCGACAGATGGCGCTGCACTGCGCGGTGAGTACACTGTACCTTGTGTCACCTCGACACGTCCGACACCAACGTGGCGCTGTTGGCGCGACAGTTGGCGCTGCACTGCGCGGTGAGTACACTGTACCTTGTGTCACCTCGACACGTCCGACACCAACGTGGCGCTGTTGGCGCGACAGATGGCGCTGCACTGCGCGGTGAGTACACTGTACCTTGTGTCACCTCGACACGTCCGACACCAACGTGGCGCTGTTGGCGCGACAGATGGCGCTGCACTGCGCGGTGAGTACACTGTACCTTGTGTCACCTCGACACGTCCGACACCAACGTGGCGCTGTTGGCGCGACAGATGGCGCTGCACTGCGCGGTGAGTACACTGTACCTTGTGTCACCTCGACACGTCCGACACCAACGTGGCGCTGTTGGCGCGACAGATGGCGCTGCACTGCGCGGTGAGTACACTGTACCTTGTGTCACCTCGACACGTCCGACACCAACGTGGCGCTGTTGGCGCGACAGATGGCGCTGCACTGCGCGGTGAGTACACTGTACCTTGTGTCACCTCGACACGTCCGACACCAACGTGGCGCTGTTGGCGCGACAGATGGCGCTGCACTGCGCGGTGAGTACACTGTACCTTGTGTCACCTCGACACGTCCGACACCAACGTGGCGCTGTTGGCGCGACAGATGGCGCTGCACTGCGCGGTGAGTACACTGTACCTTGTGTCACCTCGACACGTCCGACACCAACGTGGCGCTGTTGGCGCGACAGATGGCGCTGCACTGCGCGGTGAGTACACTGTACCTTGTGTCACCTCGACACGTCCGACACCAACGTGGCGCTGTTGGCGCGACAGATGGCGCTGCACTGCGCGGTGAGTACACTGTACCTTGTGTCACCTCGACACGTCCGACACCAACGTGGCGCTGTTGGCGCGACAGATGGCGCTGCACTGCGCGGTGAGTACACTGTACCTTGTGTCACCTCGACACGTCCGACACCAACGTGGCGCTGTTGGCGCGACAGATGGCGCTGCACTGCGCGGTGAGTACACTGTACCTTGTGTCACCTCGACACGCACTGCGTGTCCGACACCAACGTGGCGCTGTTGGCGCGACAGATGGCGCTGCACTGCGCGGTGAGTACACTGGCCCTCCACACGCACTACAAGTACGCGCTGTCCCGCAGCTGGCGTCGCACATCTCGCAGTCGCTGAAGCTGGGCGGCGCGCCGTACGCGTCCAACTCGCTGGAGCGCCTGCGCCTCATCAAGCGGCTCCGCGTGCGCGCGCAGGCCGAGCGCCTGGCGGCCGCCGCGCGCGCCCCGGAGCCCTACGCCGGGCCCGCCGACCTGCAGCACCGCGTGGCCATCGACGACTTCAACGACTACACCTAGGCAGCTACACACCCGCCACCACACACCGCACTTGACTCCTTACGTGTTTGCGTGTATGAATTCAAGGATTCGATGAAATTTAATATTTTTTGTAATTTTTATGCTTACGATGCGTGATACGACTTTTGAATTTCGCTAATTTGAAACGAAAATCAAACATAGTTTACTCTTATGTTATTTGAAATTGTAATAAATAAGACAAGAATCATTACCCTCTATACTTTAACGAATCACAAAGCTCACATATGTAGTAGAGTTCTATAAGTATAATAATAACACTGTAACGTATAGGGGTCC
The DNA here is from genome assembly GCA_945859665.1 of Anorthoa munda. Classification (NCBI taxonomy): domain Eukaryota; kingdom Metazoa; phylum Arthropoda; class Insecta; order Lepidoptera; family Noctuidae; genus Anorthoa; species Anorthoa munda. The sequence goes on along the minus strand of OX243913.1, from coordinate 28,422,350 downwards.
CCACCTCTCACATTGTATATAACTGTGTGTACAAGTTAGCGAAATTCAAGCTCCCCACAACGTACTGCAGCTTGTGGTGGGTCACGTGTCCCCGCGACGCCCGGCCTTCGCCCCGGGACTACGGCAGCCCGCGTGCTCCGCGCATCGCTCACAAGTCACTGTTGGACTCGTATTTCATATTTTTTAATCTCGGTGTAATCACTATGGCGATACGAAGTGAAGGCTCCGTTGTACTTGGATCGAACTATCGCCGAAACACTGTGTCGTGTACTTTGTCATGGAGTGGTTGAATTATAGTTTAATAGACGCTACGACTACCTGTTGTCACTAGATAGTCCACGACTCACTGTCCCCAGCAGTGGCAGTGCGCGGTGCGCGAGGTGCGGGGCCATGCGACGTTCTCGTCGACTACATTATATATTATAACTGTGTATCTCATTCAATTTTTTTACAAAAAAAAATCTTTTTGTGAGATGTGATAGTAGCGTAACAATTAAATACGAAATAGAAATACGAAAAATATATTTAAAGCTGGCAAGTTTTCTACAAATCGCTTCGCTTACGGGATCTCGCGACTTTCATATACTTAGTGGTTTAATTAGGTCGAATACCGCCTCGAGTATAGGTTGACAGGTTTGAGATGGGTTCAGTTCTGTGCGCGTGTGGGAGCAGTGTGCGCACACAGAGCTAACTCCACGCACTCGCTACTAATTCATTTTATACAACCGATGTAATGTATTGCAGAACGATGAATTCTATTTGTTTATTTATTCGATTCTACCGACACATGTTTTTGTCTAGGTTGTCTGTGGCTTAAATAGTTTAATTTCTTATATAAATTTAGATTTTGAACTGAATAATGTAAAAGTTAATGTTAAGGATTTTTAGTAAGTACATGTTTTCACAAAATATGAGTTTGTCAGTAGTTAGCGGCGCGGCTCGGCTGGTGCGGTGACGTCATCGCTGTGACGTCACGCGCGTTAGCCGCGCCGCACGCTGCAGCGATTTAAACAGTTGAGGCATTTCTTGTTTATATCTATTTTATGTAGCAATTTATTTCCTGACAAAAGATTTTGTAATCAAAATAAATGATGGCTATTTTTTCGTATATTTTATTTCTGACAACTTCTATCAAATGTTCAGAGTTGATTTTCACAATAACTGACAAATGCGTACCTGACTGGACAGTCACCGTCAGATATATTCTAGCAGGCCAGGTGACCAAATACTTCTGAACATCTTAAAATGTCAATAAGTTCCATACGCTACAAGTTACCAGTAAGATCAGAACATTCACTACTTCATTAATATCTGAGCAGATGCTTGTCAATAATTTCTATACAACACCAGTGGCCAGCGGCAGCGACTGTCTGTAAAACTCATAAAGTTAACACACTTTTCCATACATTTTGTATAGACGCATCACACTTGTGTAGACAGACGGTGGCGGCCACCCGCTACAACAGTGTCCGCGACTCGCCACTTGCGGTCGCTGCGGGCCTCGCAAGACAGTTACATCTAATCTTTTGTGTTTTACTAGTGACATAGCAGATGCACTTGACGAGGGGAAGGACATACAAGCTGAATACACGGATTTCATTAAAGCGTTTGATCTTGTTGATCACATTATTCTCCTAAATAAGATAGCAGATATAAGTATTCTCGGGTCATTACAGCAATGGTGTGAGTCCTGTGATTTGAAAAATCGGACGCAAATGGTAGTTGTTCAAGGTTTTAAATCCCAGTTATACGTTATACCATCAGGTGTGCCACAGGGCTCGCACATAGGTCTATGTTGTTCTTATTTTTATAAATGATTTAGCAAGTAAAATAGATTGTAAGTTTAATATGTATGCCGATGATCTAAAATTGTACCAAACCGTAAACTGTGCTGAAGACTTGGTAAAATTGCAAGCTGAAATCGATATAGTGCCTAGATGGTGTATCGAAAATCGCATGATTTTAAATGTTAATAAATGTAAGCATATAAAATTTACAAGGAAAAGACAACCCATTGTCGCAATTTATACAATTAATAGTGTACTACTGGAAGAGGTATCTTGGATTCGCGACTTAGGCGTAATTATGGATTGCCAACGTAAGTTTAGACACCAAATATATCATATAGCTCAGAAAGCCTCGCGTCTGTCGGGTTTTGTAACGCGCCAACTCAACGAATTTCGGAGTCCAAAAGTCACAATACCAGTTTTTAATTTAACTGCATCATTTGCAGTGTATGGAAGTCAAGGATGCCTTGACTTCCATACACTGTGAATGATGCTGTGAATGAATGCGTACTTTTGTGATGCCTCATTGCAGGACAAATATAAAACACCATGCTCCTCAACATATAGAATGTTTTCCAGCTGATGGTGTGAGACAGCATTTTGATATTTTCTCCAGGACCAGTCAGTCAGTCAAAATTTAAATTAAGACGACGATCGTGCGGCCATTCGACTAATAACTAATAATTGGTCCAATTTTATTTATTTATTATATGCGGCGGGTGCGTTTACAAACATGTAAACTCACATACACAAACACCCAGAGCCGGACCAACTACCTATTTGTAGGTCATACAAATATTTGTTCCGTGGGGAATCGAACCCGCGACACGCAGCGCAGCAGTCAATGGCTCAACCACTGCGCTAACCGTGCGCCCAATGGCTGCATATTACTTTTAAACTTATTTTATATTTTTTAACTAGCTCATAATAATATATTGTGAATGCTGTGTTCACTATTCTAGGGCATGCAGTTTCATGTGGTTTTTTTTAATGTTTACCCAGTAGGTACTATGTAATATTGCGTTGCCCGATTAGTGAACAACCAATATATATATATTGTGTATATATATGTATATTTAATAACTTGAACGGCTGAAACGAGTTTCATCAAACAGCTAAGAACAAAGAGTAACACTTGGCTGAGCACACTCTCGACAGTCGTCTTTCAAATAATAAAACTAAATTAAAATCGGTTCATCTGTTTAGGAGCTATGATGCCTGACCACTACTGCATGTACCTTATGCAAATACTAATTATAGGCTGTGTTATAGGCGTAATGCATACTTTCCGAGAACCAGTCGTAGTTTTAACGAGATTTCTTGTGAACCTGGCATTGATCTATTCTGCACCAATTTAATAAAGAAACTTCATTCTGTACAAGAGGCACCTGCATGCACTTGAACCGTTTATTGTCCAAAATGTCTTAAAATTAATAAAAATAAAATGAGCCAACATTGAGCTTGAATGAGTACTCGTAGCTTAGATTATAGGGAAGTAATATTTTTTCTTTTTATTTATCTGTGGAAGCTTGTTATTAGCAATTTAGTATATTATTGTAATCTTAGATTATACAGTAATACTATATTTTTTCTATACTATAATATTATAAAGAGAAAATATTTGTTTGTTTGTTTGTACCGAATAGGCTCTCCGAAACTACTGGACCGATTAAAAAAAATCTTTCGCCAATAGAAAGCTACGTTATTCCTGAGTAACATAGGCTATCTTTTAATCCCGAAAACGGGTCCTCTGGGGTGGCCCACGGGAGCGAAGCCGCGGGAAACAGCTAGTATATAATAATAATAATAGTACAGTAATACCACAAAATAGATAGTATAGCCGCCGCTTATGTACTTTGTGGTAATACTACATATAGTAATAATACTATATAATACTTTACTATAATTATAATCTAATGTTATTAATGTTTAAGAAAGCTTTCTTAAAATCTATACTAATATTATAAAGAGGAAAGATTTTTTTGTTTGTTTGTACCGAATAGGCTCCGAAACTACCGGACCGATTTGAAAAATTCTTTCAACAATAGAAAGCTACATTATTCCTGAGAGACATAGGCTATTTTTTTATCTAGAAAACGGGTCCTGTGGGGTGGTCCACGGGAACGAAGCCGCGGGCAACATGTAAAATAAATAAATAACTCTCCTCTTTTTCCGCCGGAAGTTAAAAATACCGTACTTCATTAGTGCATCATATCAAGGAGACTGCAACATAACTTTTGACAAGTCCCGGCACACTGGCACTGGCCGCACAAAACATAAAACTTCGAAAAATTTCTCACATTTCGCATGTGTCAGTCTGAGATTTTCAGCGCCGCGAATAATGTGGCTCAAGATTGTTTGTGTTGCTGTGGTAATGAGCGGCGTGCTCGCCAAGAAAGATGATCTGTTGGAGTCGATTTACGGGCTGGAGGGAGGGAACAGAATGGCGATATGTTTGGCCACGCCCAGCGGCTGGCGCAGCTGCGGCGGCGCGCTGATCCGGCATGACTGGCTGGTGGCGCGCGCGCGCTGCCTCGGCACCGCGCACCCACACAACCTCACCACTGAGCGCTTCGCTGAAGGCGGCAGCTGCGAGCGGCTGGCTAATGGTGAGCACTCATCGCGTCCCTGCAGGATATTGATTCGGATCTGTCTAAATGCGACCAGAAGGTAACCTACTACGGTTTGGGTCCAGGAATGTCTAGCCTCCCGCGACTTTCGGGTCTAGTATCGAGAAGTCGAAATAATCGAAAGACGACCCACTAACCAAATATTGAAATCGGTAACAGGTTTTCTAACACAGGCAAGATACGAGAATTTTGTGCTTCCACAAAAACCTTGCAATAGTCTTCGCTAGACAGAAAGCGCGCTCTTGCCCATTCTATTTAGTGAACAGCGTTTCTCAGTGACAGGAAGGGGTAGAAGATTTACGGGAAAAAGCCTAGGCTAAATCTTTTGCTCTGTAATCTTTTTATAGATATATCTGCATTTTGGTTACGAATTACCTCTTTTATTTGACTCTTGCGTCTTCTTAGAGTAGTAGGGAATACTTACAACACAGCACGCACCTAAGACGAACCTTGCGCACCATAGGCACCTGGGACTTGGCCAGCACGCGGCAGGTGTACCACGTGGTGATGCACCCGTGGTTCGACCTGGCGCTGGTCATCGTGAAGAGGCCCTACAGCTACCTGGACATCCACGCCAACGCCACGAAGCTCCGCCTCAAGCTGAAGCCGCACGGGTGATTATAGCTTAATGTACCAAAACTTGTTAGGGTCAGCGCTAAGGCTAATCACTTCCTCGCGGAGGACATGTGTCCACCGCGAGGAAGTGATTAGCTATCGACTATTTTCTCGCTGAAGAAACGGATAAAAGATATATAGATCCCGTGTGAATAAAAGATGTACATATTAATAGTTGATCGCTGGCTGTTCACACTGCCGCCATGGCCGGCGAGAACTTTATCACAAGTTTGTCGCCGCGACTAGAGATATCATAGAAAATACTCGCTCAGCGATGTTCGCTTTGGTTCAGAGCTCACACTGAGACACCAACCAGCGTTTGCGCAGGACTGGCCGCCCCGAGCGAGTGTTGCGAGTAATCGGCCATCGCACAACACTCGATTCTCGCTGCCCGCCAACACGTATCTAATTTCTAGCTCTACTCGCTTCTCGCTAATCGTCGGCGGTAGGAAAAGTGCCTTATAGAGCGACAAGACTCGCGAGCAGCTTTCATTGATAAATCACACTAATATTATAAAGGCGAAAGTGTGTTTTTAAATTCTTCAAGCTCAAACGGATAGATGGATCTGGATGCAATTAGGCACAGAGATAGATTATAATCTGGAATAGCACATAGGATATTTTTATCCCGGGAATATGTTCCCTTGAGATCATTTTTAGCATTTGCGCGGGCGAAGCCGCTGGCAGAAGCTAATTGATCATGACTTCCTCGGAGCCACTTAAAATTAACTTATAAATTTCCCAATGAAATATTTCTAGTAAAATACTTGTTACAGGGTGTACACATGGATGAAATATTATTTTAACATCTCTGACATGGCTCGTGATCACAAGCTTCAAATGAAAAGACTATTTTTCGGTCAGAAAACGCAACTTTATCCAATCTGGTACTTCTGCGTGACAATGCTGCTGCCCTCTGTGCTATTTATGCTATTTTTCATATATGTTATATTTTATACGGGTAATACAGCCCCATATAAGGAAATGCACTATTCTAAGAAAGTAACTCATGTTTAGTTTTTCTTGTTAACATAGTAATAGTATTATTTTAAGAATATGTGTTTTATTTACAAACAATAATGAACATAAATCTATATTACTACACTAACATTGGCATATCTGATAAGTCACAAACACACAACATCCCCCATCAAGCAAGTCTGATGAGAATTATATTGTTAGGTACACCGTCAGAAATTTGTATTTTATTCAGCTTTTTGGTCGAGCTTTCTTCTCCACACTTTGACCTTGCCCCGGAGCTCTCGCAGCCTCTTCATCTCATCCTTGAAGTCCTGGTGCTCGTCGCGGAACAGACCATACTCGCGCAATTTCAGCATCAAGGCGTGAGTCTCGACGTGTCGCGGGTAATAGTGTATGATCTCCTCGTTAGTATGAAGTGGCCGTTCAGAAAACATTTTGACAACTTTCATAGACTTCGAATTGGTGGGTATTGCGACCTCGCCGAAGATCCTATTGGACAGGCGCTCCATACGACGAGCATAGTTCGTCGATGCCTTTATTAATTGGGAATATTTAGCGTAGTTCGTAGCCATTATTTACCTGCAATAACATACTAGGTTATAATAATAATTCTGTAATTGGGGCAGTCTGTAAGTGGGTAACTAAATCAATTGAGAAGAAATTTATAAATTCACCTTGCCGCTTTTAATGTTTAGTTTAACTCATTAATATTTAAATAACTGAGACCAAAATTCTAATTCTAAATGACACTCACTATTATTTAATATGTCTATGGTGGACAATGACGTTAATGACAAACATTTGCCAGTATTGCCACATCTGTAGACGTGAGGCATAAATATTGGACCCTTGTTCGCTTTAGGACAGATTCGCTTTAAGACAGATTCGCTTTACGACAGATTCGCATTACGGCAGATTCGCTTTACGGCAGAAATTGTACAGTCGTGTTGAAATGGACTCCACGTAATTTGCCTGGATATATAGGTATATATGTTGTCAAGCATAGAAAACTCCTTTATTTTTCAACTTGTAGAGATCAAAATGATCTGAAGTTACCTCAGTCTTGTGGATATTTTTTTTTCTGGTTTGACTACGGGAGAAAGAAGAAAATTTATTTTTTAGAACACCATTAGTGAAGACCAAATTTCAAAACTAGAAATGCTATGACGGTGATGGTACCTTCAAAGTTTTTCCCAGGATCTTTTTATCAAATAATACACGTTACATAATAATGCTTCACAAAACGATGTTACCGTAAATTTTGTACCCTTTATTTATATACTCTTACCTAACAAAACACAAACTACTTACGAAAGACTGTTTACTATGTGGCGGGCTCAGTTTTCATTAAATAAAGAGCAGTATAGATTTGATTACGAGTTAGCAGTAATTAAAGAGTTAGAGTTATATCCCAAAACCCAATGATAAAGTTACCAGTTGCTTCTACCACTATTAGAAAGCGCTCTCAAAAAAAGCCAAAATCTCTGAAGAAAGTCGAGGGTGGGGACCGTATTACACAAATGTATATGTAATTGGCATTGTTACCACAAATTTTGATCCCTGAAGGTATCTTAGTTATTCAAGAATCAGTGAATGATTCTCAAAAATATTCAGTGTTCAGGGACTATTATTTTCTCAAAGCAATGGATGGGATTAAATTACTACTGATACATTTAGTTGCTACAAAGAAGTATTCGAAACGAATAACCCAGAGAAATATTTAAAAATTGTCATGAAACTAAATTTCAGTTCTGGAATGTGTAGAACGCTTGTGCAGGCTGAATATAAGATACCTTAATAAGGTACCTAAGTATCGTAAGATAAATAATAAAAAGCTATTTTGTTACTTGTTTTATTAAGTTTTACAGATTTTGATATATCAAGTTCACTGTACTTCTGCCGTAAAGCGAATCTGTCATAAAGCGAATCTGTCGTAAACCGAATCTGTCTTAAAGCGAATCTGTCCTAATGCGAACAAGGGATATTGGATTAGGTATGTGGATTAGGTATTTTTCGATACGAGTCCGTACCTAATCCAAAGCGCGAGGATTAGGTATGGCACAAAATATTCGTACACAGTCTACACAGAAGATATTCCGTACCTTAAAATGTGGGGGTTAAGTTTCATGTTTAATTAGCACTTCCGCCAGCACCATCTATGTAGAATACCACTAGACTAATTAGTGCTCTAGCGATGTATGTGGTAACGAATATACGTCGTCTTTAGGTGGCGTTATTTTAAGATGATAATCTCGAAGAAAAATAACAAATTTTAAGTCTTTTATTGAAAATAAATGTGTAATAATTTGTATTTCACCCATATTATATGGGTAAAATGCATGTTAATATAATAATGCACTGGTTTCTATACCTAGTACACCAGTTTTAATTTTAAGCCTATTTTCAGTAAAAAAGACAAAAGTATTCATATTTACTTTAAGTACCGTTTGCCCATAAAAAAACGAACGTTCCACAATCTATCAGAAACGGAACGTCTATATTCCATGCCAAATATTTCTTACCCAATCCACATACGATATCGGTAACAGGCCAGCGGCTATATTGAATAAATATTCGGATTAGGTAAATGGATTAGGTATTTTTAAATACTAGGATTAGGTGGATTAGGTATCGTTTTTACCTAATCCGACCCATGTCTACACATCTGCCATAGTTTCAAGCTGGTTTCAAGCAGGTTTCAACTACAATTTGTTGGCTATGGCTGAACTAAACTGTCACTACGGTCAGGTGTCAGTGAGTCAGTAGTAGACAACTCTTAGATAAAGTACCTATAGATTAAGCCTTAAAATGAGCTTGATTGGTAGAGCGAGATGGCTAATTGGCAGCTCCATGTAAATAATAAGGACAAAAGATTATTTTTTGTCCTTGTCACCATGGCCGGTTTCTGTTGTTTGTCAAACTCTAATATAATGGCAGGTTTGACAAACAAACTCGGTTTTGTTTGATTTTCTGTGATTTCGTGGTAATAAGTGTTAATTGAGACAAGGAATTTGGGTAATTTATAGATAATAAGTGTCAGTGCGATGGTGGGTTTTAGTGTTCATGTTCTTGTTCATTCCATTCGCCATTCCGCGAAATATTGAACATACGGAAAAAGTAGATGTCACTAAAATAAATAATCAATTTACAAGACCATCTTAGTCTCTATTGAATGCATTTTTTTTTAATGCACTGTTTAGGTCATTAGCTTTAAAAATAAATGTAAAACGGTTACAATTGTTGCTAATTTAACTGATTAAAAAATAAAAATAAGGAACAGAAAAGGTAATTTTAGCGTGTCACACTTCCAATCGCCAGCTTTAACTAACCAAAGTTCATGGTTTTTTTTAAACAAACCATAATGTATTACAATAAAATTCTTGAAATAAATGATAATCAAATTAGCACCAAGGTGGACATTCCACTTTAGTCACTACTGTTAATTTGCTTTGATTAATACAAAAACTATTAAAAGAAGTTATTTTACTATCATGCTTACATTATTACGGTAGATCAGCCATTTCTTTTTAACCATCGTGCGTTTGTATTGCGGTGATCGGTGAATAAAGGTGCCATCGACGTCACGTACCAGTTAAGAAGTCCACTATAGTCACAGTTATAACGTGATACCGGTAAGTTCTTATAACATTATTTCATTTGCGAATTATACTACATGTTTCGACAAAAAAATGTTTTGTATGCAATAAAACAGTTGCTGCTGCAGATTCACGACTGATGCATTTCTCTTAGACGAAAGTCTATGACCAGTTTGTTTTGCCAGTGATGAAATATGGCTCTGAGACGTGGTCGCTTACAATCTTAGGGCCTCATCAGAAAGCTTAAAGTCTCTCAAAGAGCAATGGAGAGGGGTATGCTCTGCGTTTCCTTGCGTGATTGAATCAGAAATGTAGAGATCCGCAAGAAAACCAGGGTTACCGACGTAGCCCGAAGAATTGCCAAGCTTAAGTGGCTGTGGGCAGGGCACATTGCTCGCAGAATGGATGGCCGATGGGGCAGAAAGGTTCTGGAGTGGCGACCGCGAATCGGAAGACGTTGCGTTGGAAGGCCTTCCACCAGGTGGACCGATGACCTGGTGAAGGTTGCGGGGATCTGCTGGTTGCGAGACGCACGGGACCGGTCAATGTGGCGACGCTTGGGGGAGTCCTATGTCCAGCGGTGGACGTCTTTCGGCTGATATGATGATAATTGATTTACCAAAAAATGAGTGAATATAACAGAAAATAATAGATGTATTATGTATGAACAATTTCATATAGCAAAATTTGATTGTAAAAGTCAAATGTTTTGTTTACTGCAAACAAAATATTTTACTTAATTTTACAATCAAATTTTGCCAACCAATTTCTTGTGAATAAACTCGTTTTTGATTTATTAAATATTTTTTGTATATAATAAAAGTTTAATAAGAACACCGCCTTTGTTTCCATTTAGTCACGATGACATGTCCCACTAAGTCACTGTCACAAATTTTTACACCAAGTTATCGTCTGTAAAACGGAATTTACTACTAGTAAAGGTATAATTTGGGATGAAATATAGTAGAATGCGATACACATTTTCATTTAAAATAGTTTGGATTAATTTTGAAGGTGATAATTAACTAAAAAGTTAAAAAAGTTAATTAAAAAATTCAAAAAACCCGACTGCTTGAAAAGCGAACTAAAAAGACGTAAACAAGTAGAAAATCATGCAGTGCAGTCGGAGGATACGTATTCGCGAGCTGGCTGCCCAAAACCAAACATATCCTCCGACTGCACAGCATGATTTTCTACTTGTTTACGTGTTTTTAGTTCGCTTTTCAAGCAGTCGGGTTTTTTGAATTTTTTAATTAACTTTTTTTATTTATAACTTTTTAGTTATTTTTTTTTCGATTTAGATACATTTAAACATTAGTGTTATATATTTTTGAAATCACCTCTTAAAAACCTTTATTTTGATACCCCACACGACAGGCTCGGAAGAAAGAAAAAAATTGGCCCTCCACAATATGGCGTCCAAGAACCGCCATTTTTCTATTTTCCAATTTTAATGTAGCCAGTGACACTCGCGGGGTTAAGACGAATCGATTGACGTAAGAACCATCAAAATCGGCCCACGCGTTTGGTCTCTAGAACGCCACATAGGAACAAACATACATACATACATACATACTTACATACTTACATACATACATACATACATACATACATATATACATACATACATACATACTTACATACATACATAGACTGATAAACACATTACCCTCCTTCGGCAGTCGGGTAAAAATATAAGTCGAGCTGACTTAAAACGTGACGAAAATATTTTAATACCTGATTTAAACCTAGAAATATATTGCAGATACGGCTAATGAAATTGATTTCATTATTGTATACTTAGATTATGTACTTTACATAATCTAAGATTGTATATATTTATTTTAACAAAAAATTGTTAAAAGTGTGTAATAGATAGATCACATGGCTGATAAAATATTACATTAGTGATCGTTACTAAATGGGTAGTATTTAAACGCAAATCAAAAAATATCCTTTTTCTATGCAATAAGATTCCGAATTCCCATCAAAATTACTGATTGCACAGCAAAATATTCAACTCAAAATATCACTAAACACACTACAATTTATTTTCGCAGCGTACAGCGATTTTTCCTAAAGCAAAAGCTTTTTCATCAATACACAGCTAATAATCTTAATGCACATTATACATGTTAACTCTTTTTCTTTTAAATATAGCTTCTATTTTTATATTATTTACAGCAGTTTTTCTAAATAAAACAGCATTTTATTAGTCACAGTCTTCTTATTATTTATTAATTACCACATAATGAGATCAGCAAAAAAAAATATAAAATGAGATACAAAATTGTAATTTATTGAATTATTAAAGCGGGTCTTGCTTTCGCGGGGCGTCCACGCTTCCTTTTTTGCCCAATAGGCACATTTTTAGCTTCTGCAGGTGGCGCCACGTACTTGAGTCGGAGAGAAACAGTGGGCGATACAAATGTTTAAAACAAGGACCTGAAAAAAAAATGTCGACGGAGCCCCGCTCCGCGGGGCACCTATTTCTGTCTGCAGGGTCTAAAGTAACCTAACACGAAGGAGATGACGGGAGCTAAGTTCGCTCGCTTTGCTCGCTCACTTCACCTCCCGTCATCCCCTTCGAACCTAACCTATCTGTGTCGGGGTGCCCTAAATTCCCGAACAAAGTCAAAATTTACGAACCTTTTGACAAATATCCAGTCTAGTGACGAAAAAGCGCGCGAAGCCGCGAACCTTTTTCAGTTAATTTGTTCTGCTTTTAGAAATAATGCAATGTGACAGGATTTTTTTGTTATAATAATCATCAAATTTGCCGAGCATGGCTTCTTGAAAATTAAGACAAATATGATGAACAGGTTTTGTTGTACTTACTGGTTAATATGCGACTGGGATAGTTATTTTGCTATGAAATATGGAAAATTTGCTGTGCAGTCAGTATTTATGCTATGTATGTAGTATTTTTGTACAAAACTAAATTTAACTGTATTGCATTATGAGGAAAATAGTAATGTCATATTGATGTATAATTTCGAATTATCTGCAGTTTGAGTTTTGTTAAACATTTAGTTTATTTGTAGTGAAGTAAGTTATTTGATGTAAAAAAGAATATAAATGATGAGTATGTATTGATAGGCGATTATTTATTTGATATGCAATTTATAATATCCCTTACTAAATGGACAGTTCTCATCGTGGATCATGATTGAAACTTCGACTTTTTTAAAGCTATATATATTTAGTTTTATTAATATAAAGTTTTATTAAACCCTGCTAAATGCCGCATCAAATCATCAAGAAATATAATTTTTTAAATTTTTTATTGTCCATTTTGTCCCATTTACCGTTACGGTACAATTTTTCGCGGAATGGCTCATTAAACTTTGAATGAAAATTACTTGGACTTGACTCAAGATTTTGTGGAATAACAAATCTTAAACATGAAATAAACTGAAGACTGGAAAATAAGAAACTAATGAATTTACCTGGATTTGATTACCTATGGATAAATACTAATGACTTAAACTGGAATTACTTACCTATGGACGAATGTAAAACTAATGAATTTTATTGGATTTTCCTATTATGGATTTACATACTGATAAATTGAACTGGATTTACCCTACTCAAGAAAAATACTATAAGATGATTAGGCAGCATGGTCTCAGACCTTAGCCTGTTCCGTGAGGAACTAAGGAAAAAAAAAAAAAAAAAAAACAACTGCTGTTGTGAATTGTGATAACTAGTGTTATCAGTAGTAGTTAAATAGGTACCTACTTTAATTTACTCCAAATTGTGTTCTTTACGAAACCGATAAAACCGTAGAATTCTATTCTTTGGAATGATTCATTCTGTATCAAGACACAGGACCTAAAGAATAAAGTTAATATGTTTCAGTAAGTTGAACCTGCGAGCCGACGTTTGTTGCACTTTACGAAGGAACAGTGGTGTTTGGAGCAGCTTATAAACTAACTTCCTTAGTAAATTTATTCTGAATGTCTTACTTCGTGGCGGAAGTGCCGGAGGTTGTCGTAAAGCCGGTGAGTAACTAATCATACTTACACACTTCATATGACTTAAGATCAATGATAGAGCCAGTCAAGTCCAACTTCTCTTGTACACTAGTTATTATCAGTAAGGTGCTGATGCCAGCTGAACCATAATCAAAATGTTGTCTCATTTCTGAACACAGTAGGTGTTGTTTATTAAGTTTGCTTGGTCATGTTAATTATTTATTTATTTATACTAACACTAATAACATCCCACCATTGTATTTTGTTTTATGTAATGTAGTAGTCTGTTCAACCATCAGAATCTAAGTATTGAATAATGTTGCAGGGCAAGATGATCCACCTTTCAACTTCAAAGATGAAAGCCATCATGGCAGCAATGATTGTCATGCTATATGTTTATCTCTTAGTATACTTCAAAACCATCTACCTCAAAAACAAAAGGCTCGATGAAATCATGGCTATGGTGAGCACCACTTATACTTATTTTTTATTTAACAAGCACACATCTCTTCGGACCTACCTACTACAAGAGTCAGGGACTTCAATTTGCAACCTATTTAAATAAAAATTATTATACCTAAATAAACTCACCCCTTTTTGCCCATGGTGGTAGGTAAAAACCGGCCAAGTGCGAGTCGGACTCGCGCACAAAGGGTTCCGTACCATTATCGCAAAAAACGGCAAAAAAATCAAGTTTGTTGTATGGGAGCCCTACTTAAATATTTATTTTATTCTGTTTTTAGTATTTGTTGTTATAGCGGCAACAGAAATACATCATCTGTGAAAATTTCAACTGTGTAGCTATCACGGTTCATGAGATACAGCCTGGTGACAGACAGACAGACGGACCGCGAAGTCTCAGTAATAGGGTCCCGTTTTTACCCTTTGGGTATGGAACCCTAAAAATTATTATTAATGAGAAAAAATCAGCAGTATAAATTATTATGTATCTTAACTCCTGAAGACTGTAAAATAAAATATATCTGTAGATGTATTGTAAGGATTGTACCAGTCGGTGTTCTGTAGTTTCTGCCTATCCTCATAGGAAAAAGACGTGATTTTATGTATGTTTGTATCTATATGTTTGGCAGCTGTTGATGTCTCATCTTCTTGCAGGCAATGAAGACTGACAGGGACTTGCTGAATGTTCACACCTTAGACAAGAAACTTGCAATGCAAATGGCGCAGATGGACCGACTTTATGAAGACTATTAGAAGCTGGTCATAGCTATTTATTTTATTACTTTATGAGTGAGTTGGTCACAATGCTGCAAGGCATTCTTTGCTAAACAACTTTTTATGTTCTAATTAATACCGCAGATTGTTACGACGCGGCGCGTGACCGTCGCCATAATTGCTTCAACAAAATGACGCTATCGCAATGCGCCTCTGACGCTCACACACTTATGCGAATATATCTGAGTATCCTTTTTAGCAACTCAGCTCAAGTACTACAGTACTTACTTGAGTTACTACACACAGTATTAAAATTTCTGAGAAATGCTAAGACTAAAAGTGCTTATAAAAAAATCTTATAATTCTAATAATAGCTATTTCTAAGGTACCTACTTACCCTTATTGTATTTAACAATCTTTTTAAAATACTCTAAGAATCTCCTAAAAATTATGTAATATATATAAAATTTATTTAATGTTCTAAAATTATCAACAGTATAAAAAAATATTAAAATTGCAACTGTAAGGTATTGAGCAAGCTTACATATGAATAAATTGTACGCATAATTTAATGGTGCCTTAATCATTAATGGTGGCTTAATCATTAATGGTGGCTTAATCATTAATGGGTCAGCCACCATAACTTCTTGTGTGCGGGGCGTGCTCAAACAAGGCCGGCCATGAAATGTGTCGGCACATATCGTAAACAAGGCTATGGCCAGATCTCACTGGTATATCCTTACAGAAGTATTATCAGCTTAACGAAGATTCACGGCATTGTATAGAACGCAATGTTAAATGGGTCAGTAAAACTGAACCCTTTTTTTAATATATGCTTAGGATTATGGCTTCAGCCAAATCATAAAAATTGGCACAAAGTGCTGTCAGGTTTTGAGTAAGGGGGGTATTACACTATCACATATACGCATACAACCTTAGTGAACAGGCTTCTTCTGGGTAAGTCTCACTCCATCGTCGACTTTCTCACCTAGACGAGAGTCAAGAGCAAACCCACATAAATAAAAAAATACATAAAATCTAGGATCTTACATAGGATCCTATCTCCTATCCTACATATATGACCTCTAGAATCAGATCTGTGTATTACATTATCATAGTATTTTGATCCCATTTTTTTGTCGTATTTGTTTGCAATGGAGGGACTGGGAAACTATCATCCCATCAAAAACATCATGTAAAACACATTACCCTCCTTCGGCAGTCGGCTAAAAACACAAGTCGCGCGTGGCGCAGTTATTCTACCGCAAAATGTAGTGAGATTGAAAGTAAAACCAAGTCGGATATTTTATACAGTAGGTAGGTACCTTAATAATTAGGTTACAAACACATTAAACGACTTGGTTTTACTTTTAAATAAGGGGTCGACAATATTGTGTGCTCCTAATGTAAAGTAAGTAAGTGCGTAAGTTGGCAAGAGTCGTTAGATGCGCAGAAGTCGTTTTTTAGGTATCAATAGTAGTGAAGCGGGGTGCGGGGAACGTTTAGGACCGTTCCGAGCGCGCGATTGGTTGGTCGGTTGACACAAGAATCGACTGACCAATAGTGTCACGTCCACGTTCCGTTCGCTCTGTATTGTGGTTGGTCAGTTCGCGGAATATGCGCGAACTTACCCCCACTACGCTAAAACCTTGCCAACTTACGTGCCGGGCACTATACCCAAAGGGTAAAAACGGGACCCTATTACTGAGACTCCGCGGTCCGTCTGTCTGTCTGTCATGAACCGTGATAGCTAGACAGTTTAAACGTTCACAGATGATGTATTTCTGTTGCCGCTATAACAACAAATACTAAAAACAGAATAAAATAAATATTTAAGTGGGGCTCCCATACAACTAACGTGATTTTTTGCCGTTTTTTGCGATAATAGTGCGGAACCCTTCGTGCGCGAGTCCAACTCGAACTTTGCCGTTTTTTTTTGTTATCTAATTGTGTTCAAAGCTTAAAGTTTTGAACACAATTGATTTTGATGATCGGTGAGTGAGTCAGTGACGAAATAAGGAATTTTGGCTTGCAATAATTCCTAAACTACAAGTTCAAATTAAATTTAATTTGGGATTATGACTATTGACTAGTTATATTATGTTCTCTTAGTCACTGAATTTGGGCTGCAAGCTTTATCAATAAATGTCCTGAATGGGTTCGAGAAAAGGTTTGTGTGACTGTGCCTTTGTTTGCTCGACTTGTTGGGGGCACTACCATGCCCCCAGATAGTGCCATATAAATATGAAATATGTATGCCTCATATATCTATGATCCTAGATATAATGATAGTGTAAAATACCCCTCTAAGATCATACCAGGTGTGAAATATAGTGTAAATAATGTAAAACACCTAAAATCATACCTACTTGTCTTATTAAGTAGCGAAACTCCGCAGACGTGACAACCAACGGTTTAATATCGATAATACACACCCACATCTGTGGAGTTCCTCTTCTAATTGAATTTAACCCTGTATTATGGTTAGGTACTTAAGTTATTTTATTTTTATTTACTATTTCTGTTATTTATTTGGTTGTATGTATGTATGTGGTGACATCTGTGTGCCTAAATCTTAATCTGAACTTTAAATAGCTATAAGTAGCTTCTTGTATTTGTGCTACATAAATAATTATTCATTTTAATAATAATTCCCTAACAATGCACAACTTAATTTATAAATAAGTAATAATAAAGTCGCTGTTTGTGTCTGTCCTTAGTTATTCTAAACAACCCAGTAAATAATATATTTGTTATGAATCAAGTGAGTAATACGGCATTATGCATAATGCCCGGCCAATTTGAAAAATGAAGTAAGAAAAGTAGGCAATAACATAAAAACTATTGAAATAATTAAATTGACCGGGCTTTCTGATTAATGCCCATCACTTACTGGGTCGGGTAATAATAAGATGTTTTTTATTATTATTTTAATGTTGACATGTTTTTATATAGAATAGGTAGGTAAATACGATTACTATATAAGCACGAGACCATGCCTGTACTCCAAAAGTACAACGAATTACATCATTCTGATCTTATAGTACCTCCAAAAATAAACAATGTGTGGCGGAGTACTATTTACCCGACTGCCGAAGGAGGGTAATGTGTTTATCAGTCTATGTATGTATGTATGTATATATGTATGTATGTATATATGTATGTATGTTTGTTCCTATGTGGCGTTCCAGAGACCTAACGCGTTGGCCGATTTTGATGATTCATATGTCAATCGATTCGTCTTAACCTTGCGAGTGTCATAGGCTACATTAAAATTGGAAAATAGAAAAATGGTGGCTTTTGGGCGCCATATTGTGGGGGGCCAATTTTATTTTTTCTTCCAAACCCATTGTGTGGGGTATCAAAATAAAGGGTTTCAAGAGGTGATTTCAAAAATATATAACACTTATATATTTAAATGTACCTAATTCGAAAAAAATGTTAACTAAAAAGTTATAAATAAAAAAGATAATTAAAAAAATCAAAATACCCGACTGCTTAAAAAGCGAACTAAAAAGACGTAAACAAGAAGAAAATCATGCTGTGCAGTCGGAGGATACATCTGGTTTTGGTCAGCCAGCTCGCGAATATGTATCCTCCGACTGCACAGCATGATTTTCTTCTTGTTTACGTCTTTTTAGTTCGCTTTTTAAGCAGTCGGGTATTTTGATTTTTTTAATTATCTTTTTTTTTGTACCTGTCCTGGAAAATTTTGCACCTTACATGGAGTAATTGCTTCAAGATAACACTGGTCCCGCCATTATGACGCGTCATAATGGCGGGACCATGCCTGTACCTACTCGAAAAGAACAACGAATTACGTAATTCAGATCAAATCAGTATTTAGTACCCGGTTGGAGGTACTACTCCAAAAATGAACAGTGGGTGGCGGAGATCTTAGTAGTTTCTATACAAAATAAATTTTTCATTTTTGACATTTTCTGCACCTGAATAATTTAACGAGCAAAAATATTCAAGTAAAAAGATCCAGCTACATTTAAAGCAGGCGCAAAATAGTACTAAATGGGTTCTCATTATACGTGGTAGAATCTTTCAATTACAAGAGTTGGTCTCGCCATTATGACGTTGTGATAATTAAAGAAGTTTAAATCAGTATTATATATTATTTATATATATATTACATTGGCCGATTTGACTTGACTAGATTCATATTGCTTTATACATAGTGCCCTGATTAATCACTTAGTTCATGACATATTCATCTCGATGCTTGTAAAATCCAATTAAAGAAAACTGATTAATAGGTAAATTGTATGTAACAGATTGTAACTGTACTTATTGTATTTTACTGTATTCATATAGGCATAATAAAAATCTCCATGGCCCAGTGGAGTCCTACACGGCAAGATTAAATACCAAGCTATATTCGTGTGATAATGCTACCTGTAGGTACATATTGTTTAATATTTTGGTGTATAGGTATTCCTAAATCAGACCAATTTTATTGGCCTGGGACATTTGGGTTAAAATAAATAAAACAGCATGAATGTGGAATACAGACTTTTATTTTATAAAACATATTTTGAGACCTATTCACTTAGATATGTACTTAATCAAGTATTATTACAACTTATAAAACTCAATGCAATGTGTTCAGTCAGAGTTGAAAGATCATACATAATTATCCCAGCGCGGCGGTTAAATGTGATGCTGTCTGGTGAATAGCATAGCATACCTAGCTTATTGATTTCTTAACTCAAATACTACCTAGATGTGGCAAGATTTTTGATACAAATTTATATTCTAAGTACCTAGCACTAGACTATGTTATTTATGTAAATACGTACAAACGTCTTAATTAAATAGATCATTTATGCTTAGGTACCTGCTACACAAATAAATAACGCGTGTATTTAGCCAAAACAAAACGGGTACCTACTTCATTTAAAATAAAGTTTATTCTGAAATAAAATGAATGTTAATGTTTGTTTGAATGCAAAGTATAAAGGAAGAGTATTAACCCTTTGCGTGCGAATAGCCGCACAATACGCACAATAGAAAAACAATTGTTTCAATTGAGTGACTAGTGTCCCTTTTTGTCGGTCAAGCGCAAGCAAATATTTTTGTATACCTACCTATCACACAGGCCAGAAACCGGTTTGAAGGAACCTAAATCGGGCAGGTCGCTATCAAATTAGAAATGCCTGTTTATCTTGCAGTAGTAGGTACTACTAGTATAATATATTTTAGTTATAATTTACACTATTTTTTGCCAGCGGCTTCGCGCGCGTATAACGTTTTTTTATCCCAGTGGTACATTAATAAGGGATGAAAAGCCTATGTGCTATTCCAGACTGTAATCTATCTCTATGCCAAATATCATCCAGATCCGTTTAGCCATTTAAGCGTGATTGAGTAATAACCGGGTGTATGGTTGTTACTCAATCACGCTTAATCCAAACGTACTTTCGTGCGTTCGTACTTTCGTTTGTTTTAAAAATGATACTACTGCACCACATTTTTGTGCAATTATTCTTACACCTACTTATTATTGTAATTTTTTTCGACAGCGGCGGACAAACAACGGATAACAAAATGTTTAGCATAATTATACAATTCGCAGTGCGGCCTGGCCCTTGTGTCTCATACGGTCGCCTAGCTGCGGTAACATGTAGCTAACTGTGACAATCATAACTATCTATACTAGTATAATAAAGAGAGAGCGTGATTTTTGTGTATATGTGGAGGGTAATCTCCGGAACCAATGTACCTGTTTTTTATATTCTTTCACTAGGTATTTGAAAGTAGCGAATAAAATACATTATTGCAGATGGACATAGGTTTCACAATAAATGTTAATAAAAACCGGGGCAAGTCGCTATTCTAATCCAGCCTAGTTAGCTAGTCTAAAAAGCCTCCAGGTTCCATCAGTATCTACCTATCTATTTGTACCCCCTACCCACTAATAATATTAATTAAGTATAATCAATCAAACTGAACAATTAGACAATTAAAATCTCATTTGATAATGAGACTCAGTACTCCTTTCCAAATCGTATGTTAGTGTACAATTTCACCCATAGCTTTGTTACTGGTGTCGGAAGAAGTCGTGCAGCTCGTTGTCGAGGCTGCGGCACTCCTCGGGGGCGGAGCCCTGGCGCTCCAGGACAGCACCCGGCGCGCACCGCCACGGGTCGGCCGTGTCGCTCTGCCAGCGCAGCAGCCGCGCCTGCAGAGCCGTCTCCACTTGCTGCAGCGATGGCTTGCCTGAAACAATTGTGTAACTTAGTTGAGTACAATCAGGGCAAATAATTGTTTACCTCTTTTGAATACTTCTGATAATACTGCCCAGTAAATGTAAACTTATCTAAGGTCGAACGAAACTATCTTGCTATATAACAAGAATCACAAACCTGAGGGGGTCACATTTGTTTGACTATGAACATTATTCAAATCATGATGTCCCCATAATTAGCACTGTTTTTGACATAAAAAGGGTTTCTTAAGAATACAAGCATTAACATTATAATTATAAAGTTCATATTCCAATGTGACCCCCAACAAAGTACTTAAAGTCAAAATACTGTAGGTAATTATAAGAATCTTGCCCCGCCCCGGCCTAGGACTATAGTATCTCGGTCGCATAGACTAATATTAGACCTTTGACGACATTTCTGGCGTGATTCGTCTTAGTGTGTAGAGGTGGGACAGTCTGCAACAAGTCATAAACGAGAAAGAACATTCGAACTTGGATTCCTGCTTGTTCTTTTATTATCGTTGAAATCAAGATGGCGTCATACCGTGTAAGTTCCTGGTCTCGGCGGGGTCTGCGCGGATGTCGTAGAGCTCCCACTGCGGCCGGTAGTAGTACTGCTGCAGCGTCTTGTACCACGGCAGCGGCTGCTTGCTGCGCGTGCGGTTCAGCAGGTCCTGCCATCATTAGATAAGTATTAAGTAAAAGTCCTCCAGATCGAATCTCAGCGAAGAATAGCCACGGCGCAATTTATATTGTACACAAGTGTGTGCGCAGACAGGTGCCCTTTCTATTCCCTCATTTACATAGTCCGATGCGAAGGCAACCCGATCGGAGAGACATCCAAACGTAGGACCATTGACCAACTTACTTTGCTAAGTAAAGTTAACGACCAGTATATAATAGTAATCTTTGGTTAACGATGCAAACAAATATGAACATCCATTCGTTTATGTGAATAAGAACGTATACAAATAAGGTTCATATTCGTATGAAACGCGTGGCATACAAAATAAATGTATCGTTTGTGAATCTCCCCCCAGTCAACTAAGAATTACCTGGAAGGTAGGCGAAACGTATAGATCCTGGTCTATGGGGAAGGGCATCCCGAAGTTGAGGTTGTGTATGAGTTTGTACCGGCGCGTGCGCACCGCGCGCATCGGGTAGTACATCGTGATCTCGTGGTGGGTCTGCGACGCAAAGATTGCTTCGTCTTCCGAGTATGGCGGTTCTACAAAATAAATATGACAATGTTAACAAAATAAAAAATAAAATTAATAATTAATAAATAAATATGATAATAACTATAACTGGAGTCGTAGGTAGACAACTAACCCTTTTCTAAAATTGGAAGTAAGCTCTTTGGTCTATCCGACTGCATTATTTCATTGCTGTCCTCTCCAAACGGGATCTTGAACCAGTCCATCACAGTCGGCATCACGTCCAGCAGGCTGACCATAGTGAAAGAAGCCTCGTTCTTCCTCGTGTGAGGCTTCGGCGACGCGATGATCATAGGTTCCCGCAGACCAGGGTCATAGAAGTTCGTGCGGCCAGACGGGAAAGGAATACCGTTATCCGAGGTGTATATGACCAGGGTATCATCCAAGTGTCCAGCGTCTTGCAGCTCTTTGAGGACCAGTCCTACACCTGTGAGACAGTTTTTGGTTAAATTGCTAGCATTTAGAAGTGTATTACAGCTTGACTCCCCTTGTGTCTGTGACTTACCTTGATCAAGTCGCGACATAGTCGTATATTGTGCTGCGATGTCTCTTCGTGCAGCTTCCGTGTCCTGAACGAATAAAAATATAATCACATCCACATTAGGCAGTGAAATGGCAATTATTTTTTTAAATAAGCTAACTATTTTTTTCATTTTGATAGGCTCGCGCTTGTCCACTATCTTACCTGATGGTAAGCGATGATGTGGTCGACGGTGAAGGACGCTTGCCTAGAAGAAACCTATTCACTCTTGACTTAGAGATTCCCAGGTTGTAGCTGCCAGGTAATACAGTCTCCGGCAGGGAATGCCAATAATAAAAACTATACCCAAAACGTTTGGTGCGTATAGGTGTGATGTCCACCATTTACCGTTGACGCACGCCGTAAGTCTTGTAGTTCGATGATGGAACGGGCTAAGAGGAATTATTTCATGAAATTCCATCGCACACTCCCCGAAATGTAACCAATAAAAACCGACAGACTGGCAACTCGGCGCCGATGTTCAATGCTCTGGAGCCGAGACTCGACCAGCAGCCGTATTGCGTAAGTGCGCAAAGAAGTTAAACTCTATCCAACCGACAAAATCGGCCAATCACACAAAAACATCGCGTCATTCATCTCGCATATGACTGGTCGAACTTCTTTGCGCACTTACGCAATACGGCTGCAATAGTCTCATTGCCGATGAACTTCTTGGCCCGTTTTTCGATCGACTCAATAAGTGCATCCAGCTGGTACTTGGCAGATCCGTCCCAGAGATGAGAGCAGTACTCCATGCATGATCTAACTTGCGATTGAAACAAGTTGAGCAACTGTTCTGGCGTGAAGTATCGCCTGAACCTTGCAAGGATCCTCAACTTTTTGGCCGCCAGCTGAGCTTTTGCCTCAATGAATGGACCAAAATTGAGGGTCGTTGTCAACGTAACGCCAAGAAGCTCAAGATGGTCCGTTATGGGCACGCACACCACGGAATGAACGCGTAGTGTAGTAGTAGTGCAGTAGCGCACGCGTCGGACACGTATCTCTCAGCAACTGTGTTGTCGTCTGCATACCCAAAGGTTTTAGCAGATCGTTTATGTGCAGCAAGTAACTACAATGTTGCTGAGAGTACCGACCCTTGAGGGACCATTAATATCCAGTTGGTCAAACAATAACCACTCGAATGGACCGGTCCCTCAGGAAGTCGGCAATCCAATAGCACAGACCACAGGGAAGACCGAATGAAGGAAGCTTATCGATAAGGCTTTCGTGCCAGACTCTGTCTAAAGCCTTTGAGATGTCGAGGGCGACGGCAAGTCAACTTTTTGGACTCGCACGGGGATTTTGTTTTTATTATCGTTTAACTTTTTTTTGTCTTTTTGTTTATGGTGTGTCCTGTGCGGGTAAGAAATAAATTCCGCTCGTCAGGGCTTTTGCCGACAAGCCGACGACGTAGCGGCCAATAAGTAGGTTCCGGTGCCGTATGGGCGGCATCGCAACTGAGGGTTGGAGGCCGCGGCGGGAGAGGAGGGTAGGGCGAGCGGCGCACCGTAATACCGGCATATTACGGTGCGCCGCTCGCCCTACCCTCCGCGGCCTGCACGGGGTCGCCACCGTCTGATGGCGGACGCGGTGGGGCCGCAGGGGAGGAGGAGTGTCGAGTGTCGGTATAGCGTTGGCCGCTCTCCCTATCTCCTGCGGCCGAAAAGTGGTAGGTGGTGGGGCCACTGTCCTGACCCGTCACAGGGGGACCAAGGGTGACACACACGGGGTCGTCTAGCGCCCATGTGCCGGTTTGGTTCCTGGGGTGGTCACGGCGTACAACGTGTTCCTGTACGCCGGTGACGGGGGTTACTCCCCAAAGGAGGGTCCGGTGACGGACAGCCGCGGCGGGTTCGCGGATGTATGCTTCCGCGTTCCCGTGTTCCCGCCATAAGCGGCAAAGTAGGACACCGTGGAGTTTTAGTGGGTTAGAGTCCCACATAACTGCGCTATCTCCCCGTGGTAGTGTACTATGCATGAGCATATCTCAAAGCAAAAAAAAAAAAAAAGGTGCGTAGAATTGAGCACCCGTTCCATACTCTTGCAGAGGATGGACGTTACAGAGATGGGGCTGTAGTTGGCCGGATCAGCCCGATTGCCCTTCTTGGGCACAGGCTGAACGTTAGTATGCTTCCATGCAAGCTTTCGATGCTTTTTCAGCCTCATACAAGAGGCGAAACAGGCGTGTCAGGATCAAATTCACGAAGATTGTAGAAAGTTGTCGCATAACTAGAAAGATGGCGTCGTAGGTAAACTAGATGTTTCTGAATGGGGCTGTCGGTTTGATACCGAGTCTAATACAGTCGGAGCGCGGACTTTTGTGATTCTACGGAACATAATGAGCCTATACCCAAGAAGAGGGGGGTTCTTCAAATCTATAAAAATTTTGCGGGGAATTGTGCAAACTGGTTTAGGTACAAGTACAACCCTTATATCAGCGAATAATTGTCTCACACACACAAATTCACTTTGACATTGAGTCGGCAATAATCCACCAAGAAGGTCAAATGCTGGTTGGTGAAAGTTTTTAAGGGTTAGGAAAGCAGACTTTACGAACTTAGACTCTTTTAACTTAGAACTAGAGCCAGGGCAACCTTGATGTTTGTGTCTTGACGTGTGTGTCAATTATATAAATAAAATCAATAAGCATTTCTGTGAATAGCTATGCTGATCGCCCTAACTCTGTAGTGTAGCCTCGTCGCTACCTGAACAAAGTAGGGCAGCTGCACTTGCTCCCACTGGTAGTAGATGGGATGCCAGTCGGGGATGAGCCCCATGCCCTCCTCGCCGGAGCCGAACCGCTCGCAGAACGGACCGAACTGCGGCTCCGTGTGGCCGCACCGGTGCGGGTCGTGGAAACTCACGTACAGGAGGAATGGCCTGGAAGTTATGAGGAATTGGAATTTTATTACTTTTATATTTAACGTGATAAGATGATATGAGATGAAAGGCCCGCTTACTCCACAAATGACAAAATATTAAGTTCATCGCTAGCGCGAAACATTTAAAATATCTCCCTGACTTTGTAAAATCAAATGACAGTACGACGTTTTGAATAATTTTAGCGTTTATCACATTCATTCATTTGTGGTGCAACAGGGCTTCAGAGTGAACCACAAACACCCATGGACAACTTATCAAATGTGTTTTGAATAGTGGAGGAGATCTTACTTGTTAGCCTGATTGGCCTTAGCGAGGAACTCCCGGGTGAGCACCTTGATGTGCGTGATGTTGCGGCCCACCTGGTTCACGTGGTTGTTCTCCTCCGTCTGCTCAAAGTCGAACTTGTACGCCGCGGCGGGGCCCACGTCCTTCTTACCGATAATACCTGGGAACATAACTCCTTAGATCAGTCCTCATTACGTGAGACTGCCATTCATCGAGTGTTCTTTGCTTTGGCTGGAAGTTGCTTTA
Source organism: Anorthoa munda (assembly GCA_945859665.1). NCBI lineage: Eukaryota > Metazoa > Arthropoda > Insecta > Lepidoptera > Noctuidae > Anorthoa > Anorthoa munda. The sequence continues at coordinate 28,396,220 of OX243913.1, read as the reverse complement.
AGAGTATGACATAAGGTATGATTTTATTAAAGTACCTACCTACGATACGAGGCATTGACAAATGTTTACATACCAAGTTTATCATTCCCTTGCGACAATTTGTCTGGATATCTACATCTAAAACAAATCAAGCGATCATCTATGCTGTCCCCACTCACCAGTCATAACATCGTGCTTGCCGAGCAGGTTGGGCATGCTGACGACGCTGTCGAAAGAGTTGAAGTGGTGCTCTGCGCGGTGCAGGCCGTACATGCCGTTCTGATGGCTCGGCGTGCCCGTTAGCAGCGCCGCGCGGCTGTGGGTAAGACGCATGTCACGGTTACCACGCGTTACCTTAAAGCTCGCATCGACATGTATATATTCCTTCTGTTGTGTGTCGTCAAGAAGCCTTCTAACCTCTCAAAATACAGAATTTATACCCGTCGATGGAGGAACCGTCCATTAAACTTCTCTTAACCTGATTAAATCTTAGATTATAATAAATGTAGGATTCAATGTACCATCGTAAGTAATACAAGGCTAGATTTGCCAAGGATTTACTGCCTGTACTTTTCTGCGAAATGTTTAGTTGTAATGTTTAATAGGATTTACAGAGTGTCTTTGACACCGTCGCGAAAAGGGGTACCTACCGTGGATTCAGTGCATGATTATGGACCCCCTAGCGTTGGAATTTTCTTTAAAAAAATCTAAATTGAAAAATCATTAGTTAATACCCCTAATAACTGGCAATGTTAATAAAACTCGAACGCGCTATGTTTCAGCTTATTTCTTAAAGTTTACGATCGAGGTCAATGCCGCCTACTTGAACCTACACGTCACGCGCTTTCTCCCTTTCTCTTTGGAATAAGTAATTAAAAATATAATTGGCTATACGAATAAAAATTTTGAATAGAATTTAGTAAAAAAAAAAATGATTTTTTAACCGACTAACTATTTCAACCCTAGGGGGTCCGAATCAATTTTAAGTAGGTATGGTTCCTTTTCGAATTACGGTATTGCTCAGACACCTTGGGGAACAGCTGCTGACCGAAGTGAAGGCATTGTTGAAGATTAGGCCACGCTTTGCTAGCGCGTCGATGTTCGGCGTCTGGCATATCTTGTTCACGTACGAGCCGAGCTCGAAACCTCCATCGTCCGCTGCAACATAAACCATATTGAAATAAGGGTGAAGAAGGAAATCCAGCTGTCACCTGCTTAGTGCCCGCCGCGCGATTTGAAAGGTGTAGAGGCAGTTGGGGCGATGTGAACCTGAACATCCCAAACAAAAAACTACTGTACTATAGTTCTCGCCAAATGTCTTGGCCGCCCTGAAGTTGGCTACAATGGCTGCCCAGTATCTAGTAAATTTCATACAAAAACAGCACATTGAGTAATCTTATTACTTCAGTTAATAAACTTGAAACTTGACATAAATACCAATCTAAATAAACAATAAAGTCTTCCATTGTTGGTTTTTCGAAACTACCCCCAAAAGATGATTTAGGGGATGTTTATTTTTTGTGGTATCTTATATCTTGAGTTAATTAACATGAAACATAATTAAATACCAACCTCAATAAACAATGAAGGTTATCATTATTAGTTTTTTGCAACTACCCCCAAAAGACGATTAAGGGGGTATTAAAGTGTTTTTGTAGAATCTTATTTCTTGGGTTAATACATTTGAAAGTTGACATAAATAACATACTAAGTAAACTATAAAAATTGTCATTATTAGTTTTTCGAAACACCCCCAAATGATGATTTAGGGGGTGTTGAAGTTTGTATGGAAGAATCTGATTTCTTGGGTCAATAAACATGAAAGTTGACATAAATACCATACTAAGTAAACAATAAAGGCTGTAATTATAAGTTTTTCGAAACTCCCTCAAATTATGATTTAGGGGGTGTTGAAGTTTGTATGGAGGAATCAGATTTCTTGGGTTAATAAATTTGAAGGATGACATAAATACCATCCTAAGTAAACAATAAAGGCTGTTATTATTAGTTTTTCGAAACTCCCCCAAATGATGATTTAGGGGGTGTTGAAGTTTGTATGGAAAAATCTGATTTCTTGGGTCAATAAACTTGAAACTTGCCACAAAAACTAACCTTAATGACTAATAAAGATTGTTATTATTAAATTTTGGAACTACCCCCAAAAGACAAGTTAGGGGTGTTAAAGTTTTTTGAGAAATCTTATTACTTCAGTTAGTAAACTTGAAACTTGACATAAATACCAATCTAAATAAACAATAAACGCTACCATTATTGGTTTTTCGAAACTACCCCTAAAAGATGATTGAGGGGATGTTATTTTTTTTTTGAGGTGTCTTATATCTTGGGTTAATAAACATGAAACATGACATAAATACCAAACTCTATAAACAATAAAGGTTATCATTATTAGTCTTTTGAAACAACCCCCAAAGTCGGTTTAGGGGGTGTTGAAGGTTGTATGGAAAAATCTGATTTCTTGGATCAATAAACTTGAAATTTGCCACAAATACTATTTATATTATTTGAAATTATTATATTAATTATTATTTGAAACTGGGGTAGGTAGTTTCAGTTCAGTCAAAAGACAATTTAGGGGTGTTTTATTCTTTAAGTCAAATAACGAATCGTCTCAATCCAATAAATCCTGTATATCTAAAATACCCAGTTTTTTATTGTGTTAATAATAGCTTATTTTTGGGCGCCTTTACTAACTGCATATAAGAAAATCTCGAATTTATAGGATAAACGAAATCACGCGAACGAAGTCGCGGGCGGATTGCTAGTTTTGTTGAATAATGAAACATACTGAACAGCTGTTTTCTTTCAGATCACTGGGTTAGTCAGTGTTAAGGAGCAGGAGTGGTAAAGGGATTATTACACTACACGGTATTCAGGGCCCTGATTACCGGGTCACTAAATCATTCCGAAGCAATAAGGTCGATATTATGAGAACCCTAACTTCCTAACAGTTATTACACTACCCTAAATTAGAGTTTAGCGCCCTGAATACCGTGTAGTGTATAAGCCCTTAAGGAGGGTGTTAAGGTCATTTTTTAACTCGTGCGTTATTTTTAATATTACGTATATATATTGTTAGGAGTGAAGGATTTATAGCTTTAAATAGTCTATAAAAGCGGCGTGCGCGCCATTACTTGGTTCATTCGACCGACGTCGCTCGTGGCGGAAACATCATTCAAGGACCGTGAGACTTATATTTTTCTATTCTGTGTACCTATTGGTTACCTTTTTGATATTTATGTGCTAATTGTTTAAAGTTATTATTTGTGGTAACTAAGGTCAGGTATCAATGATTGTTATTTTGTTCCTAATTAAAAATAAAGAGTTGTATGCTTTTAGTTGTGTATCGCATTGTATTTTTTTTTAAATGACCCTGCTTCTGGTTTCTAAAATCAGAAGTGGGATAAAGAACGCCTAAATTGCCCACTAAAAACAAAAAAAAAAAAAAATATTCAAGGAACAAAATCTCAAAATACCTGTCTACCTGCATTTTTTTTACTTTTGTTTTCTCTGTGTCATTATTGATATTTTGCGAGTGTGTGATTAACTATCGAACTTTTGTGCTAAATATGCCTAAAAGTCATGAACGCCGTCGTTCACGAGATCGACATCGTGAGTCGAGTGAAAACGCAGATAGATCGCGTGATAGATCACGACAGAGCCGCCGTCGGGAACGTAGTGGCTCCAAGGATAGTTCGTACTATCGTCGCCGTGATGCTCGTGGACATCGCCGTTCTAGATCTCGATCAACATTAACACCCCCACGTGCAAGGTGCCCGTCGGTAACGCCTCACACTAATAACTCGTTACAAGATACCCTCAGCAATATCATGACAAGGCTTAGTGCTATCGAGCATAACGGTACGAATGCGATATCCACACCTAATAATTTGGAAAATTCACACACTAGAGCAAACCTCCAGGACCCGGTTCGCGAGGTCACCCCGCGTTCTCGTAGTCCCACAGGCTTGAGCGATGTTCCGCAGCGAGTTCGTACTAATAACTCAGAGGGCCTTTCAACGACCATTCGTACAAACGATCCAATCGCTGGCGGATCCGAAGCTATGTCCACTGTAACTATGCTCGCTGAAGCCTTAAGATCTTTACAGCCTGCTAGGTCACACAGCTACTACGTATCTAATTTCGATCCAAACATACACGATATTGACCTATGGTGTGACGAAGTGGACCGTGCAGTAATCGCGAACGGTTGGAGCGACTACGAATGCCTGTCGCGAGTAGCTTCTTGCCTTAAGGGCGACGCTAAAATTTGGCTAAACGAATGGGCCACCACCGACCGAACTTGGTCAAACTTTAAGCTTGAATTTAAACCCCTTTGCCCTCGGAAACTAGACTATGCTAATATTTTATTCGAAACTATGAACACGACGTCCGACAAGTTCACAACGTATGCCGAATATGCCCGGCGTACTCTGCTGCGTTTAAGGATAGTTAAGGGTCTCACCGATGAATTGCGAACCCTGATAGTCATACGTGGTATTGATAATCCGCAAATAAGGGCAGCCGCGGCCAACGCAAACTTGGCGACCGAAGACATAGTCTCGTTCCTTTCGATTTACATCAAACCGAATCGCACTAAATCTGATTCTCGCGGTAACTCGACAAATAAACATGCGTCCTCGAACTCACCCTCCAACCGTGGACCTAAATGCTACGTATGCAATCAGCGCGGACATTTAGGCCGAAATTGTACCAAAACGTCTCGTAGGGAACCCGTTGATAAGCCTATCGTGAAATCCGGGACTCCGGGGTCGGTCAATGATGCCACTGCTGCTACCAAATCGGAATCGCAGTGCTCATTTTGTAAGAAAAAGGGACACACGGAAGAAAAGTGCTTCGCCAAGAACCGGTCAGAATCCAGAAATCAGCGAAACGTTAATTTGTGCACAGATAACGCAAATAATAAAACGGACATTGTAACGGCTGTTGTTCAAGGCATCCCCATGGACGCACTTATAGATAGTGGAGCCCAAAACGTGTCGCTGATTTCTTCCGATGTTTTGAAGCACCTTTCTTGCCAAATTAAACCAACACACTGCATCCTCAAGGGGATAAGCGAGCGGGAAATCATAGCTTCGACGTTCATAACAGCAACCATCGAGCTTAGCGACATTTCTATAGAAACCGATCTAGTCGTAGTGCCAAAGTCATGCATGAACACCTCCATTATAATTGGAACGGACGTTCTAAATCGCGATGGCGTCACGTATGTACGCACTAAAAACAGACAGTACATAACTCGAACTAACGATACCCATTTTCACGTTAACGAAGTTCAATGTCTCGACCAAACCTTAGTTAACACCCCGCTACAAGGCACTCTGCGTAATTCTTTGATGTCTGTGATTAATAAATTTTCTGAATTTCTTATTTCTGGAACCGCAACAAGTACAGTCACAACTGGTGAAATGGAAATCAAGCTAACTAGCACCTCTCCTGTCGTATACAGGCCATACAAACTATCATATAGCGAAAAACTTAAAGTACGCGAAATAATCAAAGATTTACTGGACAAAGGCATCATCAGAGAATCACGATCAGAGTACGCTAGCCCTATAATCCTGGTGAAGAAGAAGGACGGAACCGACCGAATGTGCGTCGATTACAGGGGCACTTAACCGTATCACCGAAAAAGAAAGATATCCTCTGCCCTTGATAGACGACCATATTGATCGGTTAGGTCGTTACACCTTCTTTACCAGTTTAGACATGGCTACTGGTTTCCACCAAATAAGAATCAAAGAGGTATCCGTTCATGTGACGGGATTCGTCACACCAGAAGGGCACTACGAATATCTAAAAATGCCATATGGTTTGACGAACTCCCCGATCGTTTACCAACGGATTATCAACCAAACCCTTCGCGAATTCATTGACGCTGGAAACGCCCTCGTATATATTGATGACGTCCTTTTGCTAAGTAACACCATAGAGGATGGTATTGTTTTGCTCCAAAAAGTCCTGCAAACTCTCACTAAATCAGGTTTTTCAATAAATCTGAAGAAATGTTCCTTCTTGACTACCGAAGTCGAATATTTAGGTAGGAGAATAAGCTTAGGTCAGGTACGACCGAGTTCACGTAAGATAGCAGCCTTAAAAAACTCTCCGGTTCCCAAAAACGTCAGGCAGGTCCGACAATTATTAGGACTTGCGGGATATTTCCGCAAGTACATTAAAAACTATGCGACTAAGACCGCGTGCATTGCTCATTTAACTCGAAAAGGGGTCGAGTTTCGTTGGGGTCAGGAACAAGAACAGGTTCGTCAAGATTTAATTCAATGCTTGACTAGCGAGCCTGTTCTTACCATATTCAACCCTGAACTTCACACCGAGGTTCACACTGACGCAAGCTCCGTCGGTTTTGGTGCGGTACTCCTACAGACTGACACTGATGGTGGAAAGCATGTGGTGGCATACTTCAGTAAGGTTACCCAGGGAGCAGAGAGCAAATACCATAGCTACGAGTTGGAGACGTTAGCGGTCGTGAAGGCTTTGCAGCATTTCCGCCACTATTTGGTAGGCTTGCAATTCAAGGTCGTCAGAGACTGTAACGCTCTCAAATCTACGGAACGCAAAAAAGATCTGCTCCCTCGTGTCGCTCGATGGTGGATCTACCTACAGGATTTCCACTTTACTATTGAGTATAGAAAAGGAGTCCTGTTGCCGCATGCCGACTATCTCAGTCGAAACCCAGTCACCTCCGTTAATCAAATAACGAGACCTCGCAACTGGGCACAAATAGCACAAAATGCGGACCATGAAACGAGAGATCTAGTGCAGAAACTCTCAGAGGGACAGCTCGATTCCAGTCGCTATGTCTTAAAAAACGACCTTCTGTGTTATAAATACACGCCAGTTGGTGAGGAAGCGCGTCTCCTTTGTTGTTTTATACCCAAGGGCCATCGACTCAGTCTCTTACGCATCTTTCATGATGAGCATGAGCACATTGGTGCTGATAAAACCTTGCACCTTATCCTTAAACATTTTTGGTTCCCCGGTCTCCGCCAGTTTGTGTCTAAGTATGTTTCACATTGCCTAATATGTATTTCTAAAAGGCGTGTGCCTCGGGCCCCGCTGCAGAATATTTCATCTTGGCCAAAACCCAACACACCTTTTGATACCGTTCATGTCGATGCTCTGGGACCATTACCCGAGTCAGAAGGTTACAAATTTATCCTGGTACTGGTCGACGCCTTTACAAAGTTTTGTCTTTTGTACCCCATTTACCGTCAAGATACCAGTGAGTTAAAACGTGTAATGTCTCAGGCGGTTTCTCTATTTTGAGTTCCCAAACTGCTAGTTACAGATAGGGGTAGGATGTTTGAGGCCACAGATTTCGTCCAGTGGATGTCGGAACTTGGCTCCGACCTGCACTACATCACTCCTGAAATGCACGGCTCGAATGGTCAAGTGGAGCGCTACATAAGAACTGTGCTCAACATGCTTCGTATCGAGGTAGGACACAAGAACGCCTCCTGGTCAACTACGCTTTGGAAGCTACAACTGGTATTGAATATCAGTAAGCAGAAAACCACTCAAACCTCAGCTATAAACTTAATGATTGGTACCGACGCTTCTACTCCGTCTATACGATCGCTGGTGCGTGACCTAGCTGCAAGCACTCCAGATACCAACAGAGAGGCTCTGCGGGAGATCTGTCGAAGTCGCGCTAGTGAACTGTTGAAAAAAAATCAAGATCAACAGGACGCTTCAGTCAACCGGTCTAGACGCCCACCACGTGAATACAAGGTGGACGACCTTGCTTTTGTCATAAAGTACTCGCAGTCAACGGGCAAATTAGACCCTGGGATGCGAGGACCGTATAGGGTAACAAAAGTGCTACCAAACGGTCGATATGAACTTAAACTGCTTAGTGGAAGCTGTGGGAAAACTACCCAAGCAGCCTCCCAACACATGGTGCCATGGAAGGGAGAATGGTGCCCAGAAAGTTGCAACATTTTTTTCGAAAGTGAGTACTAAAACTATTTTTGGTTTCAGAAATAGTTGCGGGTGTGTTCCCCTCGATGGCGTTAGTCGCCCAACGTGCGGGTGTGTTCCCCCTCAATGGCGTTAGTCGCCCAACGTGCGGGTGTGTTCCCCCTCAATGGCGTTAGTCGCCCAACGTGCGGGTGTGTTCCCCCTCAATGGCGTTAGTCGCCCAACGTGCGGGTGTGTTCCCTCTCAACGGCGTTAGTCGCCCAACGTGTCGCTTGACCTTGGGACATGTTCCCCCGCAAGGGCGTTCGTCGCCCAACGTTGGTGTTTGTCACCCTTATAGCGTTAGTCGCTGTGGTAAAGTATAAGGCAATGATATAGGACGGTTGGGACGCTAACCATCTTATATTATTTGTCGCCATGTTCTTTTGATTTCCTTAGGTGATCAGTATACATGTGTTACTTGTATGAATAACCATCGTAAACTTTTCAGATGACGAAACTGATGAAGTTGAGAGTGACTCAAACCATTCTGAAGGCAACGAGCCAGTACCTGTGTCGTTAGGACTATCCAAGCCGAGTCTTGACGCCGAAATAGGAGCAGTGCAGGCGCACCAAGCGCGCGCATCCCAAGAATTTCAAGCCGAGGACGACTTGGCGTCAGGAGAGGCCGTGTTAGGAGTGAAGGATTTATAGCTTTAAATAGTCTATAAAAGCGGCGTGCGCGCCATTACTCGGTTCATTCGACCGACGTCGCTCGTGGCGGAAACATCATTCAAGGACCGTGAGACTTATATTTTTCTATTCTGTGTACCTATTGGTTACCTTTTTGATATTTATGTGCTAATTGTTTAAAGTTATTATTTGTGGTAACTAAAGTCAGGTATCAGTGATTGTTATTTTGTTCCTAATTAAAAATAAAGAGTTGTATGCTTTTAGTTGTGTATCGCATTGTATTTTTTTTTAAATGACCCTGCTTCTGGTTTCTAAAAATATTATACGGGACTATAATAGGAACGGACGGTAATATATAAAAAAAACAAAAACGAGTGGAATACAACCGATATTTTTTTTTTATCCGAACAGTTCAGTTTTGGTACTTAAGTTATAACTAAGAGTATAGTCGACTTTCATATTTATTACGATTTAGTTATGAGGAATTAACTGTAAAAAATTATTCTTTTTTTTTTTTAAACAAACTTTTTTTCGTATACTTCTCAGCAAACTCTTTCATTTGATACTCATATCATGGCAGTGCACAAAAAATAACTAGTCCACCATCTTGGGCCGTCAGCCATATTGGATTTAGAATGACGTTTTAGGGTACTTTCGTTGCGTGTGTTCTGGTGGTCAAATGAAATAACAATTCACGATAAAATAAAACTGTACTATATTATTCTCACATAACACTTACAGCTCTAAACTATTACAAGACCTAACTTACCGTGGACGAACGGCTGGCGTCCTGTGCCGTCGTCGTATGTAATGTAGCGCCTGCGTTAATGTAAATAAACAAACTTATCACGTCAGCAGGGGCGCTACAACGTCACTTATTAAACCATGCATTGTCATCCAAACTAAACGTGTATGCAAAATTTCATCTTAATCGGTGGAGGAACTGCTTTAAAATACAGTTGCATGATTTGACCCGAACACACTTACATACATACAAACATACATACATTGCAAGTTAATTAAAAGCTTGTAAAATAGTATTTAGTTAGAGTTACATGATTCTATACAAAAGAAAAATGGAAACAAACGGAAGCAAATTGTACTTGATAAAATCAAGTTGAGTCTTTATGATGTTATTTAAAGGCAGTTAGGTGTTTGTTAACTTATGTCGAACTTTATAATATACAGGGTGTTAGTAGAGACATGTTGAAATTTATAATACACAGGCTGCTAATAGAAAAATTTGCAAAACATGTATAGACAACTTTGCTCACAACTATCATAATAAATGCAAAGCAGTAGTGATTGATTTTGGATTATCTGAACACACAGCGCAGAAATTGAGATGTCTTGTTAAAAAAGTATGCCTGCTAAAGAACTGGAAAATTAAGCGTAGAGAGTAGAGACTATAATGAGGAAAATCTTAAGAAGTATAAAACTTCTTTAGAGAAATTATCTTTTTCGGAAATGTACACAACTTGTGATCCAAATGTAGCCTATAACATTTTCATTGATTTGTTTAAGTTATTTTACGATCTCTGCTTTCCATTTAAGTATATCACCATTCATGCACATCGAAAAGCTCATTGGTTAACAAGAGGTCTCAAGGCCTGCAGTATAAATAAACGTAAACTTTTATGGCAATACAGAATAAAACCAAGCGAGGTAAATAAAACTAAACTGACCCAATATTCAAAAAGATATAAGAAAATAATAAGATTAACTCAGCGAGCACAAAATAATCATTCTATGTCAGACAATAAAAGTAGGACGGCATGCAAAATTATAAACCAAGCTAAACAAAATGTACCGAAGGATACTATAACTAGCATTAAAACGAATGGTAGATCTATAACTGACCCCCGTGAAATTTCCAATGCTTTTAACAACTACTTCGTCGATAAAATCGTACCTAAGGATGATTCTAACAAAATGCAGTATAACTCATATATGTCTACTAAGGAAAAGTCTATGTTTCTGCAACCATGCTTGCCACATGATATAATGCGGATTATTAGAAGTCTGAAACGCACAAATAGTGTAGGTTATGCAGATTATGGTGGAATATCAACTAAAATCATTAAATATGTAGCTACAGATTTAACTACTCATCTTAGTTATATCTTTAATTTATGCATCGTCGCAGGAGTCTACCCTGATAGATTAAAAACTTCAATCATAAAACCGATCTTCAAGAGAGGTCATATGGAATATCTATCGACCCATTGCCTTAGTTTCAGTTATATCTAAAATATTTGAGAAACATATTCATAAAGAACTTACTAGCTACTTGGAAAAAAATCAATATTTTGATAATGACGATCATCATCATCATAAAATATCTTAGTCAATATTTTAGTAAAAGAACAAAAAGGCTTTAGACCTAATAGAACCATACAGATGGCAATATATGATTTTTTTGACATTGTTATGGATAGTATTGACAAAAGAACACCCGTCTGCTCTATCTTTATGGATATGACGCAGGCTTTTGATTACGTTGACCATGATATACTTGTTGGTAAACTCAACACCTATGGAATAAGGCGTAATGTTCTCTCACTAATTGAATCATACCTCTAAGGCCGAAAGCAATATACTGAAGTGACTAAAGTGAATGTTCATGAAACAAGAAGAAATCTTTATGTCACATAAACGCAAACTAAACTACGGTGTACCGCAAGGAAGCGTTCTGGGTCCATCACTATTTATATTATACATTAAATAACCTGCCAAATGCCACTGATAACCCCATAGCTCTCTGTGCGGATGATAGCACTGTTACTGTCAAATGTAAAGACAAAAATACGTATGAAGATGATTTAAATAGCACCTTGAGCTCAGTTATGAATTGGCTGAATGTAAATAATTTAAAAGCCAACCTTGGAAAAACCAAATTAATGAACTTTAGACAGCATATATCAACACTAAACGACCTAACGTAAATTTTAACAATCAACCTATTGCAGAAACAGACACTACAAAATTTCTCGGCTTGTATATTGATAATAAAATGACTTGGAAACCACATATTGAACAATTGTGCAAGTGAGCGCGTCAATCAGCTTTTGCCCTACATGAATTTGCATACAAAGTAAACTCTAGAACACTCATTATTGCATATCATGGGCTTGTTGCGTCTGTTCTCAGCTATGGCATAATTTTTTGGGGGAACTCCACCAACTAAGATCTTGTTTTTAAGGCACAAAAACGGTGCGTTAGGGCTATGTTCGGTTTACAATCTATTGAGAGCTGTGTGCCTTTCTTGCAAGAGTACTGTATCTTACCATTGCCTTCACTGTATATATTTGAAGTAACTGTCTTTGTGAAACAGAACCCAGAACATTTTGTGTTAGCATCTAAAGCTTACAATCGTACTCAACGAGATGAAAGTTTTCTCTATGTTCGTAGAACTAATACTGCCTTAATGTATAAGAGTATTTTTCATATGGCACCAGTCCTTTATAATAAATTGCCAAAGGAGCTAAAAAAACTTCCCCTTGATTTGTTTAAGCTAAAATTAAAAATTCTCCTATGTCAAAAATGTTATTATACTGTCTCAGATTTTTTTCAGATAAATTGTGACATTGTGTATTGTATAGACATTTTTGATATTATCTAATAAATTCCATACTTGCAGCCACATGTGCTACACAGTTACACACACCTTTCGATATATTAAAACAAAGGGTATATTTCTAATATGACTTCTTGAGATTCTACAATAATTATACTATAATATAAAATAAAATAATACTAGAATTAATGGTTTGCTGGCTTTAATTTTTATTTTGACATGGAATTTTATTTGTTTAGAATGTTATTACTTTTTCATTTGCTATTGACATTTTTAATTTAATAATATTGGCTGAAATGAATAATTGACAATCATATTTGCACGCCACAAAACGTGGCAAACATGTCTGAACCAATGTTTTTTTTTGTTATCCTGCATGCACGTTATTGTATTCTTATATGTATACACATGTTTGAGCAAACAAACAAATAAAAATAATAAAAAAATATATGTTGAACCTTTAGGATACGCAAGGTGTTTGTGTAGTTGTATTGTAAGGGTTTTAGCAAGTGAAATTGATAAGGGTCTTCAGATCAATCGAGTGTTCAGCTTCATAGCTTAGTTGATTTTTTATAAGAATATTATTATTACCACGCGGAGTCTTGTGTTTATTGAGTATACGTCTTGCCCACACCCCACCTGATTTTTATTGAACAACATTCAGGGCCCTTAAATCCTAATTTAGGGTGATGTAATAACTGTTAGGAATTTAGGGTCTCCATAATATCGACCTTATCGACACAGAATGGTGGCAGGAGTGACACGGTATTCAGGGCCCTGGAGACCGTGTAGTGTAATAAGCGCATACGAACTCTAACTTCTAAACGTGAAACTGGCTATGGCTGGCACAAAGAGTGAGAAGTCAAAAAAAAGAAAATACTCAAAGTTCAGGAAAATACGTAGACAGAGAAACCTACCGGTTTTTCTGTCTACGGGAATAAACTTACTAATTCCATGTTGAATTGTTGACAAATGTGAGAGCAAGTGAGAGTGAGTGAACTGAGTGGGTGACATACAAAGTTGTGGAATCATAATAATCCTAATTAATGTGGAATGGAGTTAAATTTTTAAAATTAAATCGAGCTAAAAATAAAAACATATAAATTTTTACAGACTGTAGAATCATAGCAAAAATGCTTTTCACGAATTTGTCGTAATAGATTAAACAAAAAATGATGATTATGCCTGAACCAAAATAGGACACGTTCTAGCTGTCAAACTGATAAACAATTTACAATGAACTTGATTTGAAAGAGCGTTACTCACCAAATAGTATAAGAACATTTCCTGTTTTAGCAGTTTTATCAGATAATACGGTTGCAGTGACAAACACACACAATAACAGTACGTAAACAGAACCCGGCGCGCTCGCCATGTTGACCGCCCGGCAGATAAAGACGATTGACGTGTCTCAGTGAAGTGTTCTGTTGGCACTTTACGGTCGTTGCCGGTGCCCTACTTAATGACCGGCTTTGCTTTGCCTCCAAAATTCAAAACATTTTCTGAGTAAGGAATTATCAAAAGTAAAATGGCTAGTCGCAAATCCATTTTGTATCTGTTCGATGTGGACGGCACCCTTACCAAGCCGCGCCAGGTTATATCAGAAGAACTGAAGCAATTCTTGTTGGATAAGGTGAAATCTAAAGTAGCTGTAGGACTCGTCAGTGGATCCGATTACGTCAAGATTGCTGAACAAATGGATGGGGCTGAAGTGGCAGCCAAGTTTGACTATGTGTTCTGTGAAAATGGTGTGGTGCAGTATCGCGGCGGCAAACTGATCAGTTCAGAAAGTATCCTCAGCCATCTGGGAGAGAAGTTGTTACAGAGAGTCATCAATTTTGCACTTGGGTACATGTCCAAGATTGAATTACCAGCCAAGAGGGGCAATTTTGTTGAGTTTAGGTCTAGCATGATAAACATCTGCCCAGTGGGGCGGTCTTGCAGCCAAGCAGAGAGAGATGAGTTTGTAAAGTTTGACTCAGTACATTCAATAAGGCAACAGTTTGTAGATGCATTAGAAAATGAATTTGGAGGTTCAGGCTTGACTTTCGCCCTGGGAGGTCAGATCAGTGTGGATGTGTTCCCTACTGGCTGGGATAAGACCTACTGCCTCAACCACGTAGCAGAGCAAAAGTTTGAGGAAATTCACTTTTTTGGCGATAAAACAATGCCAGGTGGTAATGACTATGAGATCTACAATGACTCACGGACAGTCGGCCACAAGGTCACGTCTCCTGATGACACTAGAGAACAACTAGTGACGTGCCTTAATATTGTGTAACATATTTGTAATTTGTAATCTATGTACATATTGCATTGTAAATGATTTTATTACATCATAAACGTCAATGAGCTGTGTTTTGTTGTACTTTTATTAAATTTTTGCCAACTATGCGCAAACAGCATTAGCAATATAATGTACAGTCACTGCAAGTGATAACCTTGTAGATAAGTGTATCTAGACTGATCTCGTTTTCAATAACATGAAATGAGTACCTCTTTCTTATGTGCATATTTACTAACATGTCTTTTCAAATTTTATTTTTCTTATCTACCTAACTAAAATTTATTTTAACAAATTTTTTTTTTTTTTTTTTTTTTTTTTCTTTGTTAGTAAGAACATAATTCTTAACAATTAATTACGATCTAGCCTAAAAGACTAATAAGCAATTTAACTCTAACTTAATATGTTACGTTATAGATTATGTTAAAACTAAGAATAGTGTCCATTTGCACTTTTACACAAGTCCGTAGCACTTTCTTAGAGTCTGATATAATTTATAAAAACACTATGTTCATGTGTTATATGTATAGCACAGCGTTGTCACTATTATTCATTCACTTTGTACACTACACTAATTCAAAAGGTTTAGTTCTTTTTAGCCTACGCACTAAGTCTGTATTGTCTAGCAGCTGAATAGCCTCAACATTCACGTGTCGATGAAGTCTGTGTTCGTGGGCTTCAGCAAATTTTTGGATGATGGTGGTGACGAATTCCGTTTTAAGGTCACGGTGAAGATCGTCATTTCTTATGTACCAGGGTGCATTTACAGCATCTCTGAGCACTTTATTTTGAAATTGTTGAATTAATTTTACGTTGCTTTGTTTAGTACAGCCCCAAAGTTGGATACCATACGTCCAAATTGGCATCAGTATATGCTTGTATATGGTTATTTTATTATGTATTGATAGACAGGATTTCCTTCCAAGTAACCAATACATACTTTTATAACGTATGTCGAGTTCCTGTCTTTTCTTTTTGACATGAGCTTTCCAACGCAACTTGGCGTCGAGAGTTATGCCAAGGTATTTGGCTGTATTAGCATAAGGCACTTGCATGCCATTTATGTAGATTGGGTGATAATCCAAGTGTTTATTTGTGAAGTCAATGTGAATTGATTTTGACTCATTCAGTTTGATCCTCCATTTTTGTGTCCAGTCATAAACTTTGTTCACAGCTAGTTGAACTTTTTCTACTGCTTCTTTGTGGCTTGATCCGGTAGCCATAATTGCAGTATCGTCTGCAAAGGTCGCAATGGTGTTGTTTTCCAGTTCTGGGATGTCACATGTGTATAACAAGTACAAAATTGGGCCTAGCACACTTCCTTGAGGCACCCCAGCTTTTATAGCTTTTAGCTCGGAATATGCATCTTCTTGCCGTATTCTAAACATTCTATTAGTTATATACGACTCTAGGATATCTGCAAATTCTGGTAGCATGCGTCTGAGCTTGAATATTAGACCCTTATGCCAAACTTTGTCAAAAGCTTGCGCGACATCTAAAAAGACGGTGGCGCAGACTTCCTTATTTTCAAGTGTTTTTTCAATGATATGGGTTATTCTATGTACCTGGTCTATTGTTGAATGTTTTTCCCTAAAGCCAAATTGATGATTTGGAATAAGGTCTTTGTCTTCTATTACTGGTTTTAACCGTTTCAATAACAAGTTTTTCGAATAGCTTTGATAACACGGGCAACAGAGAAATAGGTCTATATGATGATACTTCATGGGGTGGTTTTCCAGGCTTCGCAATCATAATGACTTCAGCGACCTTCCATGGCTCAGGTACATATTTTAAAATAAATGCAGCATTGATAAGCTTGGTCAGCTTTACTATGGCTTTGCGTGGGAGGTTTTTTAGAATTTCCCCTGTTATGAGGTCGTAACCCGGCGACTTTTTCGAGCTAATGTTATTTTGGATTTCTCTCATTACTTCTTTAGGAGTCACAAGCTTAATTCTTTGGCTTTGTGACAATATTTCACTCTCAAGTAGTTCTATCGAGCTTTCATTGGGTTGAAAAGTTTCTTCTAAGTGTTGAGCAAATCTTAACGCTTTTTGGTCATTGCTTATGGCCCATGATTTGCCGTCGATATCTCTGATGGGCGGTATTTGTTTAATTGGCCTTTTTAGATTTCTTGTTGCTTTCCAAAGGGAGTAATCAGTTGATTTGTCATTGGTTAGCTGCAGAAGGTTGGTATTCAGAGATTCATCCTCAAACTGTTGAATTTTCCTCTTTAACCGTTTAGTTAGGTTATTTAGTGATGTTTTATCCCTCGGGCACCTTGTTTGCTGCCAAAGCTTCCTTTGTTTCCTTTTCTCAGATAGTAAATCTACAATTGCCTTAGGATAGATAAATCCCTTATATTTACGTTTTAATTGCGGTGTGTTGTTCCACGCACATTGTTGGATATTAACAATATATTTGTTTACTTCTGAGTCAAGCTGATCTTGCTTTTTTATCGGAGTTTTAAGGTCGATAATATTATCTAGATCAAGGGCAAAACCTTTCCAATCTGTAAACTTATTAACCAGGATTAAGTGGCTTTCTTTGAGTAGGATTTTTTGACTCAGCATTAGTACAATTGAAGAGTGGTCCGAGTTCATATGAAAACCTTCCTCCAAACTGAGGTAGTTGGCGGATATATTTTTGCATATGAAAAAATCTATAAGATCCGGTATTTTCTGGTGGTCAGTGGGCCAGTACGTTGGTTTACCCGTGCTCATAACTTCTGAATGTGTTTCTTTAACTGCACTTAAGAGCTGCCTTCCCTTAGTTGTAGTAAGTCTTGACCCCCAATGCGTGTGCTTAGCATTAAAATCGCCACCTAGGATAAATCTCTGGCCTAGTAGTTCAAAGAGATGTAAATATCTCTCTTTTCTTATCATATGCCGTGGAGGACAGTATATGGCTGCAATAGACACGTGACAATATTTGGTTTTAACAGATACTGCCACAGCTTGAATGTCTTGTTCTTCATATTTACACTGCACGTAGTGACTAATGTTGTCTTTGATTATAACCGCGCTACCACCTCTGGCAGAGTTGTCAGGGTGGAGCGAATTATATACCATGTATCCTCTAAATTTGACAAAAGATTGCTTAGTGAAGTGCGTTTCAGAGACCAAACACACGTCTATATTTTCTGTGTCTAGGACCGCCTGCAACTCATTTTGATGTCTGAGGAGCCCATTAGAGTTCCACGCCATTATTTTGAGAGTATTAATCATTTTGGATTATTTAAAACAGCTGTTTTACTGCTGGATTCTAGTTTCTCTAATCTCTTATCAAATGAGGTAATACACTTTAAGATCTGATTAATCTTATCCTCTAGATTCAAGGGCTGTGGTCTTTGTTTTGCAGCTTCCGCATAGGATCCAATGTTGGTTACTTGCATGGGTTTTGCAGTTGACTGGACACTTGCTTTCTGTGCCTTTTTGTCGAGATTTTGTGCGGGAAGAGATTGCTGGGTAGTTAGTACCACATGTTTCTTTTTAATATTTTTATTTTTCATAATTTGTATCTGTTTAGCTGATTAGACTTTTTTAAATTAATACACAACTTAATTATTTTCAACAATTTATTTGTAAAGTATAAATAACTATAAAAGATTCAATGCCTTGCATTAGGTATATAATAATCATCAAAAATATGTACTCTGGTTTACACAACATTATAAAAAATTATATTATAACACTTATTGATATGATGGAGTTGCCTATACCTAAAAATATGGTTGAGCTTCAGTGACCCTCGTAGATGGGCTTCCTCTTCTCCATGAAGGATATCATGCCCTCCTGCCGGTCTTTTGTTGGAATGTTTAACTCATAGAACTTCTGTTCCACCTCATAGCCATCCTTGATGCTGAGCTGTATGCCTTCATTGATAGCTTGTTTGGCGCAGCGAAGAGCTATTGGTGCATTGAGTATGATCTCCCGTGCAATGCCTAGTGCCTTTTCTAGTGCTGCATTGTTTGAGCTGATCTGTGGTACTGCATGGTTAACTATGCCTGCAATTGATAACATAGTTTTTAATAAAAAAAAAAATTACAATGTTTTAATTATCAGCAGGTGGTCCTCAACACCTACCTAAATCCTTGGCTTCCTGGCCAGTGACTATTCTTGAAGTGTATATCAGTTCTTTAGCAATATTGATGTTGACTGCTCTAGGCAGTCTCTGAGTGCCTCCAGCGCCGGGGATGAGCCCTCGGCCGGTCTCCACCAGCCCCAGCTTGGCTGTCTCCGACACCACCCTGATGTCGCATGCCAGGGCCAGCTCCAAGCCTCCTCCAACTGCTACACCTTCAATAGCTGCTATTGTCGGCATGGGCAGATCTTCTATTTCTATGAATGTGGCTCTCAGTCCTTTGACAAATCTTGCTACTTCATCATCTGCCATCTTGAAGCGCTCTTTTAAATTGGCACCTTAAATAAACCAATGCAAAATCTGAATCAAAAGATAGAAGTTTCAACAAAATACAAGGCTCTATAAATATATAAGTATGCAGAGATGTGTGAATTAAGTTGACATGCAAAACTATTGTATGTAAATAAGTAGTTTCTGTAAGTATAAGCAGTAGGTAACGAACTTTACATTATCAATTTGATGGTACTAATTGGCTTTAAGTTATTATTTCCAGATGACAAAACTTACTAACTTGAACAAGTTAATTTAAAATCTTATTAGATTCTTACCAGCACAGAATATACCAGGCACCATGCTGTGTAGTATGACGACGGACACCTTGGTGTCCTCTCTGATCAGTTGGTTGACCTCCCGCATGGCTTCGATCATGTCGAAGCCCAGCGCATTGCGGTCATTAGGGCTGTTCAGCCCGTACAGCGCTATGCCTTTGTCTGTCCCCAATAACTTCTCGTATACCACAGGGCTCGCATTCTCAGTATGCTGCTGTGTCTGAGTCGCTAATAAACGCACCGACCCATTTTTAATTAATGAACTGTATTTAAACAGCCTTGGAATCAACATTTTCATACAGAATAGACTAGCAAAACAGTTAACTTTCAGAAAGTTATCTAAACTAACTACTATCTATCGTATTATATCACGAGAACAAATAATTTTGCCTGATTCTTGATTATTCTTATCACTATACAAGATAAACAAGCCACAGAGAAACTTATTTTAACGGACAAAACAAACTTCGATGCCGATTCCGTCCATCAACTCGTGCGTGCGTGTTGTGAACTGTTGTATATTATTTTTCTCTGTGATGTGGTTGTCTTGTCACTTCACTTGTTGTCTGTCATGTCATTGTCAAAAGTCAATTAGGTTTCAGTGCTGCTGCTGCATCTTGTAATTTTCACTGTCACTGTCAGATTGACAGATTCGGTCAGGCGCGGCGTAAACCAAAATAAAATAACCTAAATTGTTAGCTAATATAGCATTATATTATAGCAAAACGAAAATAACCTAAATTGTTAGCTAATATAGCATTATATTATAGCAAAACGAAGAACAGTAGGAACATATAATTACTCACTTCGACAAAATAACATAGATTGGCAGAGGTGCGCAACAAAAAATCTAAATAGGTAATAGTATCCTAGTTTGTCACATATTTAGATTACGCTTTATCTAAACACATAATTTGTTACTTGTTTTGTTATTTTCCAGGTTACAAAATCCTGCAATGGAGCCAAATCCTTATATTGTTGAACTAGATCCAGACACAGAAACTACGCTGGTGATATATTTGTTCCAAAATGTTCAGAATGTGGAACAGATAAGAAATAGCATCGTCCAAGGTGTCTGGAAATGTGCTGCAATCAAGCCAGAATTAATTGTAGACCCCTTCCAAGTAGCGGTTGCAGCAAATAGGGCTGTCCTGTCTCAGAAAGAAAATGCAATGGTCACCAGAACAGTGTTTTCAGAGATATTGTTTAATTTATCCATGTCTAAAAACATCACACAGAGTCTAATCAAGTTTGGCATAGAGAAGGACACAAAACTGTTGATTTGTTTTCTAGTTTCTAAAGAATCAGACACAAGAACGGAGATTTTACCACTAATTAAGGGTGAACAGTTACCTATGAGTGACTTGAAGGTATTTACATGTAGGAAGTCTCTGAATAATGTATATAAACTAGGTAATGTACAGACTGATCAGGACCTAACTGATATCATTGTAAGCAGGATGGTAACTAAGAACTTTGTTACTCATTAAATATCATAGAAATTATATCAATTTGTATCAGTGAAATCCTCACCTTATCATTTCTAATTACAGAACATAGCTCAAGTCAAGTATGATCTTCTTCTTCATCACTGTTTAACTATTGAATCAGTACTTACTTTAGTATTTGTTCATTGATTAAGCTTTCATTGATGTCCGCTACTAAAGCTGGACCACCAACGCCAATCGCTTCCATATTTGGTAAATAATTCCTACTCAATTGATACCAATTAGTACTCACAAAATTGGTACCTTAGTAGTTTTGAGTAAATAGACTTTGAAAGTGATCCAGCGGTAGTCACGCTCCCTTCAGCAGGACCACCATGAGCGCCGAAAAAGGCTATAGCTATTCTAAATATACTACTCTTAAATGTGATTAATTTCGTAAAAAAAAACAGAAGTGAAACATTTGTAATTAACGAGAAATCAACGATGAGAACTTTCGCGCGATCGTTCAGCATGACCACGATTTTGAAGGTTGATTCCGGAGCCGGTTCCAGTCGGACCTTTTCGCTTTCCTCAAACCTACATAGAAAATGAATACTCTGCAAGATAAAATTAGAGTACCAAAATTCAAAACTAGTACTCCAGTAGTTTACGAGATATACCATGCCATTGGTGGGGTGGCGGTCTTAAATTTTCATTTCAAGATTTCCCTATTCAAAACTAGATGATTATTTACCAAATTTATACAAAAATTACTACTCCTAAAGAAGTTGTAGTGACCAAAAATACCATAAAAAATCAGATACCTAAGTGTTGTATTTTAAGAGCAATTAGCTTTCGTTACTTTTCCATACTAAATCATCATCATCATCAATGGTATTGAACAAAGATTACTATATTATACTGAGTAGTATTGACTGTTTATATGTCCACTGAGTGCACATAAATTTATGGCTGTCGGAATCGTAATAACAACAGTTCAATATCAATATAACAGACATCAACCAGTAACATTACTAATTTGTGAGTTGGTCATTGCTTTAAAAATGGTAAAATTAAACAACAACATTTTATCCATGTTTTATTTTAACAACAACAATTATTATTATGTAAAATGTACATTTAAATTACATAGGTAATACGTAAAAGCAAAAATCAATCACTTCAAAGATGAAATGCAAGTTAAGTTTCAATGTATCAACAACCAATTGGCAACTTGTCCATTTGTTCATCGTATTGACATAGTTGATTGTTTGATCACAACTGGTGACAACCGCTTACAACTAACTATAGTTTTCTATGGCCACACATTTCATAAGTGAATTCTGTAATAAATCTCCAATATAAACAAACCTTTGTTCAATGAAAATCAACATAATCATCATAAATTACAAACTAATCATTACAGTTAAATGCTCATTACATCACTTAACGCTATAGCTACCGGTATCCCCCATTTCATAGCAGTACAAATGTGAAATGTTACAAATAAAAATTTCGAATTATACATGGGCATAATTTGTAATATTAAATCTATCCTACTAACGAACACAAAATCTTTAACTTATTACGTAGTGAAAAAAAAACCTTATATAATTTAAAAAATGGCAGCTAGTAATTATTGAGTCTTAGGAACTTTCTGTAAATCACAAGACAAAAATCATTTCGAACAAAAAAAATATACACATCTCGGCGCATTTATAGAAAAGAAGCGACGAATATATACAAATAGTATGTAGGCGCTGTGTTCGTGTGTATAAGTAACAACTAATATAACTTGTAAGACAACGTTGTATGTAAGTAGCACCTCGTGAACACTTGGGTGGCGTGCTACTGCGAGTGCCTACCTGCGAGTGCGGGGACATGCCTGCTTGCCGAGGCCGACATATTGTGTGAACACAAACGGGGAAACTAAACAAATTAAGTATTACAATCATAATGGTACATTATTACGATAGTCAATTTAAGAAATAGTCTTTAGAATCTCTTTTTGTCAATTACAATTTAAGCATATGTTATAAAATTAAATGATAAGAGTCTAAAATTGCATCTTATAAAGAGGTAGCAAAAGAAGGCAGGTGCTAATCAAGTAAGTAATGTTGCGTTGTCAGCGTTGAGCCCAGTGGAGCCCGCACTAAACTAAACGATGGAAACTCGCCGCGCGCCCGAGAGCGGGTGTCGTGTGTGCCACTCAGCCACTCATGCATGTAGTCTCCACAACATACATTATGACAATATCGTATGTCTCGAAACAAAAGCTTACAATGAAATAAACTACTTAATATTGCATTAGTGGTACATTATTTTATGATCTAAAATAGCTTTAACCTTTCAACTCTCATCTCCTTCGCTTTTCTAATTTATTTTCAGCTCAGTTTTCTGATTCACGTAAACACTTCAGACGTCGCAAGCTTTGTCCGTTGTGCTCATTTACCTACCAGCACCCTCAAATTGCGTAAATTCAAAGAACGCGCGCGCTTTTGCTTTGCTTACATTAATTTCTTCAGATGTTAAAAATCTGTCTACTGCGTAAAACACGCAATAACTACTGTTGAATTGTCAAAATGAAAGAATTTGCGATCGAATGCATAAAATTATATGTTACGCAATTGGGCTGCTGGTATGTCAAACAGTGACATTTCCTGTGTACAGTAACGGCAAGAAGGCAACTATGCAATCAAAGCATGTCATGCGATTAGAGATGAGTCAACTCGGGTTAGTAACTTGAGTGCTCGGGTTGCACTTAGCTCGTGTTTGATTCTCCCTTACTCGGGTTTGAGCTGGCTTTATATGAACGAATCAATTGAACAAGTGAGAGAGCGCGAGCGCGTTTCATTCGTAGTACCGTAGTGCGCGCGCCACGTGTTGCCGCTATTTAGCTTCGAATGACACCAACGCCGCCGATGATTGATGAACTTGGCCGCGATCATATCAAGCCGTAGTCACTGGTCTCAAGTCGTAATATTACAGATTTGTGGGAAACATTAGATTAGCGGTTGTCAATTGCTATTGTTACGTTTTAAAAAAAAATCAAATAGCCTTTATTTCTGATTCATTATAAAATCATTAATAATATTATAGTTTTTACATATATTTTTTTACATTAATTTAATGTCAGTTTTCAAATGTATGAATTAATTATTTATTTTATACAAATCAATTGTGATTAAATATCTCATTAAGTGTTGTATTTTATTTGTTTTTCATTGTGCCATCAGTAACATTTGCATCAGATTGCCCTTTGGCAAAGGCGTCCCCTGAGTTTGCCATACTTTTCTGTTTGTGGCTGTTGTTCTTCATAATGGTTCGGCTATTTTCCTAATGTTTTCTTGCCATCTTTGGTTCTGTCGTCCCCTCATTTTTAAAAGTTTTTATTTAACTTGCAATTTATGTATGTATGTAAGTGTGTTCGGGTCAAATCTTGCAACTGAATTTCCGATTAAGATGAAATTTTGCATACACGTTTAGTTTGAAAAAAAATATCTAGCTTTTTCTCCCAGCTTCGATCACGTTGATGTAGATTTTAGGAAACGGTACTTTTTCTGGATGAAAGGTACCATATCTTTTTATTTGGCGCTGACAATGCGATATTTCATGATGATTGGTCGAGTAGTTAATTAAGGCAGCATTTATAATATTAGTTGGTTACGACCACGTTATTGGATCACATTAAAAACACACAGGCTACTTCGTATCCCGAGATTTCAGCGGGATCGGCAGTCCAGTAGAACTGCAGAATGTTATTGCTCAGTCACGAGAGCGAAACCACGGGTAAAAGCCAGTATTTAAAAAAGGAATCATTTACTCTGCTTCGTCTTGCTAACTAGAGTTTCCATTTTAATTCGAGTTAGGTAAATTTCAATTGGAGTCGTGTTTTATGCGAGTTGAATCATCTCAATGCGAACTAACTCAGGACGCATGCGCATGCGCATACTCAGCACAGTCATTAACGTACAAAACAGTCACCTTTACTGTGCACCTGTCACTTGGCGCTGTGACGTCACTCCGCCGTGCGACTCCTCAGTGCGCAGGCGCGCGGTGAAGGTGACGTGTGTCAGTGTCAGTGTCAGACATCGATCGTCATCAGCACTATCATTGCTTGCTCGCCGTCCGCACACACACACACACACACACACGTTACAAACGAGTCCACATAGCACAGCTGGCATATTTTTCTATCTTATTTACACGATAATTACATACCTACTTAAAGCGTTACATTTTGTGAATAATTTATTTAATAATACAATATGAATATATGTGTATTGTTGTATTATTTGGCTAAATCGTCTCCAACGCAATGCATCCGCTGCAGCATGCTTCATGGTATGTTTGACGCACAAGTCTGAACAGCGCACTAATATGTAAAATTTCTGATGCTAGCATGTCTGTGGGACGAATATATACGTATTATAATAATTCATGATATTCAATTATAGCGCGAATACAGAGATGAGTACAATATAAACTTCGTCTAATAAAATTATGATAATAATAGCATAACATTGTCCTTATTCCCCGAAAGGTGAATGCCACCCACACACATGCATACATAGAGGATTGCCGTTACGTGGGGCAGCTCTGGATACAAACATTTCCTGAGTTAAGATATTATTTTTGTGTGTAAGATATTCCTACACCATTGGAGCTCATCCCTCCGAAAAAAGGCACAACCAATTGTAATAATTTAGCGATGTAGTCGATACCAGAGATGTTATGGATTATGAATATCATTTCGGATCTGGATACGGATATAGATATAATATTATATCGGTTTCGGATACGGTTACGGATATTAAATTATTTCGGATTATCCGTTAGATTCGGTTACAGATATTATAATAAACAAACATGTAAGTGACACGCGCGGCTAGTGTGTCGGCTCGGGGGCAGCAAAACCTTTCATAACGTGTCTAATTTAGACTCCGCTCCTATCCGAAACCTTTATATCGGATTCGGTTACGAATAGATTTTTATTTCTGATATCCGATAGTTTCGGGTACGGAGCTCCTTAACATCCCAGGTCGATACAGTCGTCAGACGGCCACAGACTCGTGCGCGTGCGCGTGCGCAACACAACGCGCGGCGGCGGCCCTCGATCATTAACAATAAATTAACATTACAATATCGGTATAATGTAGCACCAAATATTCTTACTATAGGCGTTCGAATTCACACCGGCACAAACGAATGTGTTCCTAACGATTGCTGAAAATATTCAATTGAACGTCGCGCTATTCATAAAAATATTTATCTTTATAACGTAACTATTAACTAACGGTTGTGAGTATTTGTTTTGGTAACTTTTTGATAACACTTGCAGTGTGCACTCGAACGCCGTTAGATCTATATTCTGTCGGGTACATGCGACTATGACCACGAGCCGACAGCCGACACAGACGACAGTCGTATGATTAGACTATCATTTATATCGACTTGCAGGACAACTCTAAAATAGCTATACACTAAATAAGTATTCAATGACAGACTGACGAACGTAACAAAATATATATATCATTTAGATTAGTAAGTGGATGTAGTGTCAGAGACTAGATAGAAGCATTAATAACGGCTTGACGACTTAGGAGTAACCTAGCCTACAGGAGACCATGTCAGTGAATAGATACTTGTATATAGTTATGTACATGTGTCTGTGTCGTGTGGAGTCCCTCGCGCTGGGCACCGCGCCGGTCCTGGGGAGAGAAACGATCCGTTTTAGTACCTGTGTGCTCCAGAACAGCTCACTGGTGGAAGGGCAGCGGAGTGTAGTGTTACCTGTGTGCTGCAGAACAGCTCACTGGTGGAAGGGCAGCGGAGTGTAGTGTTACCTGTGTGCTGCAGAACAGCTCACTGGTGGAAGGGCAGCGGAGTGTAGTGTTACCTGTGTGCTGCAGAACAGCTCACTGGTGGAAGGGCAGCGGAGTGTAGTGTTACCTGTGTGCTGCAGAACAGCTCACTGGTGGAAGGGCAGCGGAGTGTAGTGTTACCTGTGTGCTGCAGAACAGCTCACTGGTGGAAGGGCAGCGGAGTGTAGTGTTACCTGTGTGCTGCAGAACAGCTCACTGGTGGAAGGGCAGCGGAGTGTAGTGTTACCTGTGTGCTGCAGAACAGCTCACTGGTGGAAGGGCAGCGGAGTGTAGTGTTACCTGTGTGCTGCAGAACAGCTCACTGGTGGAAGGGCAGCGGAGTGTAGTGTTACCTGTGTGCTGCAGAACAGCTCACTGGTGGAAGGGCAGCGGAGTGTAGTGTTACCTGTGTGCTGCAGAACAGCTCACTGGTGGAAGGGCAGCGGAGTGTAGTGTTACCTGTGTGCTGCAGAACAGCTCACTGGTGGAAGGGCAGCGGAGTGTAGTGTTACCTGTGTGCTGCAGAACAGCTCACTGGTGGAAGGGCAGCGGAGTGTAGTGTTACCTGTGTGCTGCAGAACAGCTCACTGGTGGAAGGGCAGCGGAGTGTAGTGTTACCTGTGTGCTGCAGAACAGCTCACTGGTGGAAGGGCAGCGGAGTGTAGTGTTACCTGTGTGCTGCAGAACAGCTCACTGGTGGAAGGGCAGCGGAGTGTAGTGTTACCTGTGTGCTGCAGAACAGCTCACTGGTGGAAGGGCAGCGGAGTGTAGTGTTACCTGTGTGCTGCAGAACAGCTCACTGGTGGAAGGGCAGCGGAGTGTAGTGTTACCTGTGTGCTGCAGAACAGCTCACTGGTGGAAGGGCAGCGGAGTGTAGTGTTACCTGTGTGCTGCAGAACAGCTCACTGGTGGAAGGGCAGCGGAGTGTAGTGTTACCTGTGTGCTGCAGAACAGCTCACTGGTGGAAGGGCAGCGGAGTGTAGTGTTACCTGTGTGCTGCAGAACAGCTCACTGGTGGAAGGGCAGCGGAGTGTAGTGTTACCTGTGTGCTGCAGAACAGCTCACTGGTGGAAGGGCAGCGGAGTGTAGTGTTACCTGTGTGCTGCAGAACAGCTCACTGGTGGAAGGGCAGCGGAGTGTAGTGTTACCTGTGTGCTGCAGAACAGCTCACTGGTGGAAGGGCAGCGGAGTGTAGTGTTACCTGTGTGCTGCAGAACAGCTCACTGGTGGAAGGGCAGCGGCAGCGCCAGCGAGTACAGCGAGGGTCACCGGCGCGCTTCCGACACGTACACCGACACCGTCGAGTCCTTTGAACCCACGCCCATCGCGCATCTAGGGCAACAAAGAAAAAATTATATTCCAATTTAAAAACCGGCCAGCGAAAACATCCATAAAAACGAAACGCGTTCTGGTAAATATAAACAGGCCACAAGGCGTATGCTTGTTGTTGCTTTCATAATTTTCGACCACAACGTGTTGTGGCAGTAAAGAAAAGCCATAACGCGTTTCGTTTTATGGCTTTTGGGTGGCCTATTACGAATATGGGGTCAAAACAAAAACCCAAGGTGGCGCCAACGAAATATTGGCAAATTTTGTTGACGGCCATCATGAATTTTAATTTCGAGCCTATTATCTTTTACCCCATAAAACATGAAAATGACACGCATGACGAAAAGTGTGCAAAATTTTGTAGGCGGCATCTTGGATTTTAGTTTTGACCCCTTATTCGTTATAGGCGACCCCAAAACCACGAAAACGACACCTATTACTAAAAGTTAGTAAAATTTCCTCGGCGCCATCTTGAATTTACGTCTTGACCCAATATTTGTAATAAATAGGCAACCCCAAAATCCACGCGACACCCATGACGTTGTTGCACGAAATTGGAAAATTTTCGTCGGCGCCATCTTCGAGTTAGGTTTTGACCACATATACGTTATTACCAACCACGAAAACGACACCCATCATTCATCATCATCATTTCAGCCGAAAGACTTTCGACGAGACGCGTTCTGGCTTTTGTCACTGCCACAACGTTCTGAGATGCTTTTTTTCTCAGTGAGCGTTTTCGGTCTTTGAGCCCAACAGACATAATTTAAGTCTCCATTTTGCACTTATAGTTTCACAGTGACATTCATAATGCAAAGTCAAACTCGGACTGACACCCAGGTGGCATTTTTTTCACTGTGTTCATTAGGGACTTGTAACCAACAACAGGTTATATCAGTCCCATCTAATCATTAACCTAGTAACATACACTTCTTAAGACTATTTAGGATAAACATATAAGTAAACTTAGAATTAATACTTGCCAGATTCGCTAACACATTTAAATTTGATAAACGTTTTCTCTCTAAATTATTACGAGTGCAATCTAAAAGGTATTGTATATTAGGGGAAACGGAATTTTTTCATTAAAAAGGTCAACTTCTGTAATGGCATATGTCCCGAACGCATCTTAAATGCCGTTTTAAGTAATTGCCTATCTAATTTAACGTAAGAAAACTCCGGCAATTCTAAGAGGTTATACACGTGCCACCCACTCGATAGAAGACAAGTAGCTTTTCGATCTTTAGTAGCGTCATCAAGGGTTTCCTGGCGCTTACCTGAGCGGATGGAAGGTGAGGCAGGAGACGGGCCCGATGCGCGCGCCCATGAAGCCCTCGTGGAACTTGATGGTGTTCAGCGAAGCGCCCTTCAGGTCGTAGATGCTGATGCTCTGGTTCACTGACCCACTGTCAGGCAAAAGTTTTATTAGTTGTTGACCTACTACTCGTCGCGAGCGCTGCTGAGCATGAAGATTTGGGTTCGTTCCCCGCTAGATCAAAATGTTATTGGGTTGTTTCGACGAGAAATTCTCAATAGCAGCCTGTCAGGCTAGCCTTCCATAACAAGGGGCCATAATATAACTGGTGTGTGTACTATAATAAAAGAGGCGTGATGTAATGTATGATGTGTTGTATGGCACGTACCAGGCGATGAGGTTGCAGAGCGGATGCACGTCGATGGCGGCGAGCGGCGCGGGCGCACGCACTATCTCCACGACGGCCATCTTGCGCGTGTCGTAGATGCGCACCTCGCCGTTTATGCTGCAATGAGGACAGGGTTAGTGTTCATTAGTGGTAGTGTGTGAGGGCGGCCCGCAGGAGAACCAGGGATACCGAGATAGCCCGAAGAATTACCTAACTGAAGTGGCAGTGGGCCGGGCACATTGCTCGAAGAACAGATGGTCGATGGGGCCGAAAAGTTCTGGTGTGGCGATCGCAAACCAAAAAACGCAGCGTTGGAAGACCTGCCTCTACCTAGGTGGACCGATAACCTGGTTAAAGCTACACTTACCAGCCGGTGAGCATGGTGTAGAGGTCAGGCCGGTGCGCCGCGGCCAGCACAGGCGCCTGGTGGTGGTGCAGGCGGCTGATGGGCGCGCGCGGGCTGCGCTCGTCCCAGGCGCGCACACTGCCGTCGCCGAAGCCGCACACCAGCAGCTCCGCGCCGTCCGCGCCCTCCACTCCCTGCGCGCCCTCCGCGCCGCGCCACAGCGACGTGGCGGCTGCCTCGCATTCTGTGCACACACATTATCGCTATTTATTTAAATTTAAAACAGGAACACGCGGCGTCACAACAATAAATCATAAATAAAATTTACATTATAAAAAGGGGATGCCACTACACAGCAGTAGATGGTTCCTTGCTGAAATCAATGAAAGGTGTCGTGACTATACATACCGGTGTCGATGTCGGTGAGCAGCAGCTCGGTGCTGGCGTCCCACAGCCGCACGCGGCTGGCGCGGCCGGCCAGCGCCAGCGTGCGGCGCGCGGCGCACCAGCGCAGCAGCGTGGGCGGCGGGGTGGGCGCGTACGTGCTGGTGCCGCCGGCCACCGGGTGACCCACTGCGACACAACACGACGTCAAAATACTAGGCCGAAACTGGTTCCAAAGCGGCTCGATTTAAACAGTTCCTTAGGTTATACCAATGACATCGTCTAAGGTAGAGTAGAACAGTTCGCGTCACATAACTTTGCCGTTTTGAAATAGGCTACAAATAGCTGCGCATCTTATACCTTACACTTTAACTGCCAGGTGACTGACAAACAATACATTTTCTATTGTCTCATTGCCTGACAGCTAAGGTGTTAACTAGCAGCATGCCATCGTGATAGGATTTCACAAGCAAACATCGGAAAGCCTGGTTTCAAACCGGCTAAGTTATTTAACGTGAACTGAAGGTACATATTATTGGAAATGGATCACTTTCACTTTATATGGGGCCAAACCTAATACAAAATAACATAAATCAGCTGTTTCCTACTAAGCTCTAGAGATGTGTAACTATTTTGGTGAAAAATAAATTATATTCTATTCTATAGCTCCTACCTATTGTGATACTTACAGGATCGAAATGTAGAGAACAGCAATTTTTTTTAAAATATATTTTAGGGTTGGTCCATTGCAAAAGTTATCCATTTTTTACTACATTGCGTCATAAAGGTATCGATATTTTATATTTTGTTAGCCTTTTGAAAATTTTCAGCCATTTTACTGTAAGTAAAACCGTCGTTTAAATTTGCCGCTAGGGGCGCTGGTGTAGTGTGAGGTCTTCAAAATGTCAAATTGCATAGATTTTTGGCTTTTGTAGAAAATGATATCCTTCTTTCTTTTTTAGAAATAAATAAGGGCTGCACGAAACTACGGCTTATTCGATTTTATATTTAATCGCACTTCTACGGCATTGGAAATTATTTTAAATCAAACTTTGCTTCCGTGCGCGTTATCAAAAGGTTTAACAGCTATATTTAGGGCGCCAGTGGCGCCAACTGGTGAGCACAAAATCGAAAGCCCTCATTGTAAAGAATGAACTTGTTGAGTTCAAGCAAACATCGGGATTGTCCGATTTGTTCCTATTGCAAATCAAATACAACATTCAGCAGACTTTAATATGGCATTTTGAGTTTTAGAAAAGGTCCGGCTTTGTGGAGTTTCCTCTTTTTCTAAGACTCAGTGTGATATTCAAATGCTTGAGTACATAAGAAAATACACGCTTAGACGTGGACTTGCGAAAATCAGCCTGATATAAAATACAGAGCAAATACAACAATAAGAATAAAATGTTAACAATTTGTGAAACGTTATGAAGAAATATGTTTGTAAATATGAGTGATTTATGCAATATGAGTAATTTCATGTCTTGTTTGAAGCATCGATATTTCAATGTGGACGTGTAGAGAATTAAGTTTACAATAAACTATAATTTAATTGATTGAAATTCAATTAATTAAATAACATACATATCCACAGTAAAACCTTGTGTTAAGTAAAAAGCGATGGCAATGGCATAACACATAATGAAATGGCCTTTGGTCGGCATAGCTTAGCGTAGCTATGACATGCTGGACAAAAACTTTTCATATTCTGGATTTCCAAGAGACAACCAATCTTAAGAGTCCTGCATTCATTCTTATTTACTGGGTTCTATTACATTAGCTGGCAAAACTTCATAAGCCGTGATGGGTATCGTACTTCTGATATCTTAACGAGATAAAATAAAAGCCGGTTTTGTTAGATCGTATTTAGATTTCTATCATTGTTTTGTTTCTTACATAGCTGGCAAATTGGGCAGTATTGATGCACCGCTGCCTAGCGTTTCAGGGAATACAGCGCCTGTAGCCAAGCTGACAATCTACATTCAATAACGCTAGTAGAAAACGAATCAATGTATGGGAATGACACATCTGACCGTTAAGTCACGTGGTCAGACCATACAAATAGGAGGTTCGATACGAAACGTTTGTAACTTGGCTAGAGGGGCTGACGTGATTCATTTAATTAGCGTGATGTTAACTTGTTTGTTTTATCTTATTGATAAGCGTTACGATTGCGAAGTTTCGCCAGCAGGTTTATTATTGAGCCTGCATTACTATTGCAGGACATATTCTGACGACCCCAGTTGCAGACCAAGAGCTATGTTATGTATTTTAGCTTAATTCGTAAAGCTGAGGTTTTTATACGTACTTGTTACATAGTTTGCGTTCTGGACACAAGTATGAAACATTAACTTAGGTCAGCTCTTGGTGTGCTACCGGCGGGCGGCATGATGGGTATGCTGCCGTCCAATAGCTAGAGTGTTACTATATGATATTTGGCCGAATTTCTGTTTTAATACCTCCGTAATGGGCACAAATTCTTTATTGACCTCTATAGTCGTGACAATCTAAGAAGTCGGATTTGACAGCTGTCAATTTACTTAATAATAATTAGACTTGATGCTTGCGAGTGATACTCGTTGTTATAGTGTGTGGGTAACATATTAATTAATTAGGATTATGTTTCTTAAGTACAAAGTAATCGCGGCATGTAAAATTAGAAACGTCATCGGGCTTCTTAGATTGTCACGATTATAAGCAGTATTTTTCTACTAATCAATAGATAGTAGATAAAAAATAAAAACACCCCAAATGGCTGTTTACAAACCAATTTTTGATAAGATTAAGTAATTGATATCAACAAAAAATCGCCTATTCGAACGTGCGCAATTAGATTTATTTTTTGACACCGTAAACTCTCGTTAAAATCATAAAGTGATTTTTAGTTGATAAACAGCAATTCAGAAAATCGATTTTTATTTATTTGCTGTTTTTTGTATTTCGTCTATAACTCAAAATATGATTGTGTCATATAATGACACAGTAGCTAGAGGAGGGCATGTGCACACACACACACAGTACTCACTGGCGGCGTCGTGCTTGCTGCGGGAGGCGGCCTGCTTGTCCTCCGCCGACGCGAACTGCTCCGACACCAGCTGCGCTAGACCTAAGGCCAACAGCCGAGTCAACACAAGCCAATCGATACCTAACCTGTCTGTGGACCGATTGATAGCGAATTCAACTTAACTGTCAACTATATATACTGCAAGCAAGTAACATACGTTCAATAAATATCGGTTTTTATATTTATGCCTGGAGTCGACCTAACGGACGCCACCTAAACCGAGTCATCTTTCTTTCTTTAAAAAAACGTTGCCCCGCACTAGAAATGTCTCCAATATCGTGGGTGTGTTTACAAATATTTAAACTCATATACACATACACAAACAGCTAGATCCGGTACAATTATCTGTAAGCCATGCAAATATTTGTTCCGTGCGGGATTCGAACCCGCGACACGCAGTGTCTTCAATAGTCGTAGACCTAAGTCACCTCTTTTTTTTACTATCTTTTTGTTTATTTTGTGCCAGTCCCACCGCACTATTCCCAAACCATTGCAAATCCTGAAAGCCAGAATCAACAGTGACGACCACTACTCTACATACGTCTTTTACTATCTTCTTGATCGCATCAGATATCGCTAGCTAGTCTTTTAGCGCCGTTAGTGACAGTGAATAAAGACAATCTATTACTGTTATTTCATTACTTTACTATCGCATAAAAGTTTGAATAAAACCTGTGCATGTGTATCATAATTTAAAAATCAAATGTGCACTGACCCTCGGTTTAAGATTAGCGCATTCATTCAGTCGGTGCCCCTTAGAATCAGCGCCAACACAACATAAAAACGTTTAGGCGCATTATGTCCATTTCGCAAAATGTCCAATGGGCTCAAAATGTCCAAATCGCAAACTGTCCAATTCGCAATTTGTCCAAATCGCAAATTGTCCATTTAGCAAATGGTCCAGTAAGCAAATTGACCAATTCAAATTATAGTCGTTTATTAGGTATAGATATCCTTGTTAGGTATTTTAATCCTCCTAAATCTTTTTCATACGCAGAGATTATTGTTTGTATTGAAAACATTGTTTACGAACTTTAGTAGATAGATAATACGTTAAAATCCTATCCTTTAATTTCGTTTTCTGATATTATAAACAACAAACGTATATATTAATATAATACTATTTATTAATAAGTATTATTAATTCAATTGTATTCTGTTCTGCCCGCCCCGAGGCTTTAGTTAGCCGTGCTGTCGGTTGAGGCTGTAGGCTGAAAATGAGGTTACTAGCCGTGTGATGCCGTAGGTTACTAGCCGTGCACCACACGGCTAGTAACCTCATTTTCAGTAACTAAACGTAGTGATTTTTAAGTCTTTTTTGAGTGATGTAAGTGGCGTTTGAGTTATTATGATATATCAGGCTTAATTATTTATACCGATATGTGTTGTTTTTCTAATATATGTTTTGATCAATAATTATATGCATTTTTACTTCGAGCCGAATCTCCCCCAACATAACGAGGAGGTCGTCTAAATACGCCTCTCGTTATCGGACGCTTGGACCAATTGCGAATTGGACTTATTGCAAACTGGACCAGTTGCGAATTGGACCTATTGCGAACTGGACCAATTGCGAATTAGACAGCTGGACATTTTGCGAATTGGACATAATGCGCCCAAACGCATAAAAACTTATACAGTAAATTGTGCGTACTGCTAAGGAGCGGCATTCCCTGCCGGAGTCTATATTTGCTTATAGCTATAACCAGGGGGTCTTCAAGATAAGAGGCAATAGGTTAGCAAACATGCTCCACCGTCGACTTCAGCATCGCTTACCATACTCAATACATTTCTTGCTTTCACATGTGAAGTTAGAACCATCAGGTGAGATAGTGTTCAAACGCGAGCCTATCTATTAATAAAAAATAAATCTTCTTAATAACAAATTACAAGCAAGATGCTGTCCAAAATATCCAATATTTGTTAGATGATGTTTCGAATTTTGTGGACATGCAGGTGTGAATGGGTCGAGTTTGGTTTAGTCACACGATGACACGAATGACATGAAATTGTTAGTTACGTTTGTAACATGGTGTACTATGAACCAATTAACAATTACGTTGAATTCCTCAAGTTTTGTGAAACACTGATAACACAGACACGTCACAAGGCCTCCACCTTGCACAGTTCAGTGTTTACGGCACCAGAACAATAAGTAACAACTTTTCGTCTAAAGTACCTGGGAAGCATATAATCTTAATTAACTTTAATCAGCACTTTTCTTAAGTCGAACTCGTAATTCGTAAAAAAAAAAAAAAAAAAAAAAAAAAAAAAAAAAAAAAAAAAAAAAAAAAAAAAAATTGCTCAAACCACTTTTTTTTTGAACTCGCATTTTTTGGAGTTTTACTAATGTAGAAACTGTCTCACTATCTTATTGGTCTTAAAAACTAAAATAGACCATAACGGGATAGTGATATTAAATCCTAGGTACCTGGGATTGAATATCGCTTGCCGGAGCCTATAGAACTTTCCAAACGCAATTCCGAGGTCGAGTTCTACTCTATTAATTAATATTAATTGGTCATTAAAACCATCCATCTAATTTGTTGAGCATTGTGTGGGCACCTAACGCTCCACCTCCACTGTTACGCAGGAGGAGTGCTGGTGTCATGGACTATGAGACATCACCTAAGCTGACCTAACGTTACACTTCCAAGCAAGGCGACGTCAGCGTCACTGGAAATTTGGGGTAAGAAGGTCCTAAGCGCAGTGTAACACGCGTTCATACCGCTGTTACTGTCGTTTTTTTTCGTAGGTTTTTTTCACTACCTTGTCTATTATGCTGCCTAAGAAATTCGTTTCAAAATATGAACATTTACAAGATTATAAAAATAAAATAATAAAAAAACAAAATTACATAATAACAGTTACGAAATGACTTTTGTATGAAGTTTTGATATAATTATGTAACTGGCAGGATGATACTGAACCTGTTACATCTTGAAAAAGCGCGCGCTGATTGTGTGTATATAGTCTGTAGTTTTTAGTCTGAACGTTTCTAATAAATTATTGTTGGAACTTATTTGCATTTAATTAAGTAAGCTCATCAGGTAGTGGAAAAAGAATAGTTCATGTCTAGCATAAAAAGGCTTTATTTTAACACCTGCATGTAGCTTTCGACGTATTGGCTACATCGCTTGTGTTAAAATGTCGACTTTTTATGCTCGAAACGAAATGCACTATTGTATGGTTTGAATCCAACGCGTCCACTGCACTTAGAACCTTCTTGCCGCGTATCGCCATTTTGCTTGGCAGTGTACCTTCAACACCTGTAGAAGTAAACAGTGGATACGTACTGTAGACAGCCTGGCCCGGCGGCGGCCGGTAGTCGGCGGCGGGCCGCACGTCCAGGGCGCGCCACGCAGACACCAGCGCCGGCTCCATGCTGCTGCCGGACGGTCTGTCGAATGTGTTAGCTGTTACTGCGCTTTGTAGTAATAATATTAGTTTATAATTGACTTTGAGGTGTTCAATGGACGAATGGAATAATGACAGCCGCACAGCCGGGTTGATATCTAAAGTTAAGCAACGCTTGCCGAGGTTGGTCCTTGGATGAGTTACCATACCGAGACCCCTCAATCTCAAAGCAGGTTAAGCCGTTTGTCTCGACTGTCATTTGTGTGCCTTGACAGTCGTTGGTTAGAGGCTAGAAAATTTGAATGATGATGCTGACGTAGTTTATGTGCGGTACCTGTAGATGGCGAGGTTGCCGGTGTGCGAGGCCACGGCCAGCAGCGCGTGCTGGTGCGCGTTGAGGTAGGCCAGCGCCGTGATGCGGCCCCACGCGCGCCGCCACGACCCCACGCACAGCTTGGCCGCCGTGCCCCAGTCCCAGATACTATAACATATAAACGTTCATCTTTAATTTCTTAAACATCTGCATTTTAATATTTAAAATTTCAAATTCGCCAACCCTACACCACATAAACATACAGATACACCAGGAAAAAAATATGCTTCGCAAAACAGACGGGTCGGAGAATCCACCCTTTTCAATGAAGATTTGCGGGACTCAACACCCTGTTCCGCATACCTCTAAACTCAAAGTAGAACTGAATAGTAGAGACGTGTAGTAGTGAGTGTGTGTGTGTGTGTGTGCGCTAGTGTACAGTACTGACCCGAAGTTGTCCTTGGAGGCGACGGCGGCGTGCTGCTCGTAGGGGTGGAACATCACCACGGCGGGCGGCAGCGGGCAGCGCGAGTGGAAGGCCTGCGTCTCCAGCCGGGCCACGCGCGTGCGCAGCAGGCCTGGGGGCAACATGTGCACGTGTACAGAGATGGCGGCGAAGGGACTCATGA
This sequence comes from Anorthoa munda, assembly GCA_945859665.1. Lineage (NCBI taxonomy): Eukaryota > Metazoa > Arthropoda > Insecta > Lepidoptera > Noctuidae > Anorthoa > Anorthoa munda. The sequence goes on along the minus strand of OX243913.1, from coordinate 28,358,686 downwards.
AATGTGTGTCATGTCAACTTGAGTAATAGCGGGAAACTACATATTTCGATGTATTTAAAGGTGGACTGCCGAGCAAAGCGTCTCCCGGGGACACTGAAAATTCGCAGCATCAACGTCTTAAGCGCCGTATACGCATCAACTACGATTTCCAGTGAAACCACTGTTACTGTGTTTGCGACAGTGTTGCTACGCTCGAATGATGCCCCATACATTTTCGGTGTGAGTGTTGCTGCGTTAGTGGCTCCGGTGTCGAGCTTATGTAATCACACTACCCAGACACGGTGCGGCGTGCAACTGGAGCAAACTAGGTACAGCAGTAGATTGCTATAGGCTGACGACGATGACAATAACTGTCAGTGTCACCTTCGAACTGAACGTGTACTGGTGACTCACCGGCGGTCCCCTTCTTGAGGCTCTCGCAGTCGGAGCGCCAGCTGTCGCCGTTCTCGGGCCGCGCTCAAGGGGCACTAGTGTAAGAGACTCACCGGCGGCCTCCTTCCTGAGGCTGCGGTTGCGTGCGTAGCGCCACACGCGCTCGTGGTGCGGCCGGCTCTCGCAGTCGGAGCGCCAGCTGTCGCCGTTCTCGGGCCGCGCTCAAGGGGCACTAGTGTAAGAGACTCACCGGCGGCCTCCTTCCTGAGGCTGCGGTTGCGTGCGTAGCGCCACACGCGCTCGTGGTGCGGCCGGCTCTCGCAGTCGGAGCGCCAGCTGTCGCCGTTCTCGGGCCGCGCTCAAGGGGCACTAGTGTAAGAGACTCACCGGCGGCCTCCTTCCTGAGGCTGCGGTTGCGTGCGTAGCGCCACACGCGCTCGTGGTGCGGCCGGCTCTCGCAGTCGGAGCGCCAGCTGTCGCCGTTCTCGGGCCGCGCTCAAGGGGCACTAGTGTAAGAGACTCACCGGCGGCCTCCTTCCTGAGGCTGCGGTTGCGTGCGTAGCGCCACACGCGCTCGTGGTGCGGCCGGCTCTCGCAGTCGGAGCGCCAGCTGTCGCCGTTCTCGGGCCGCGCTCAAGGGGCACTAGTGTAAGAGACTCACCGGCGGCCTCCTTCCTGAGGCTGCGGTTGCGTGCGTAGCGCCACACGCGCTCGTGGTGCGGCCGGCTCTCGCAGTCGGAGCGCCAGCTGTCGCCGTTCTCGGGCCGCGCTCAAGGGGCACTAGTGTAAGAGACTCACCGGCGGCCTCCTTCCTGAGGCTGCGGTTGCGTGCGTAGCGCCACACGCGCTCGTGGTGCGGCCGGCTCTCGCAGTCGGAGCGCCAGCTGTCGCCGTTCTCGGGCCGCGCTCAAGGGGCACTAGTGTAAGAGACTCACCGGCGGCCTCCTTCCTGAGGCTGCGGTTGCGTGCGTAGCGCCACACGCGCTCGTGGTGCGGCCGGCTCTCGCAGTCGGAGCGCCAGCTGTCGCCGTTCTCGGGCCGCGCTCAAGGGGCACTAGTGTAAGAGACTCACCGGCGGCCTCCTTCCTGAGGCTGCGGTTGCGTGCGTAGCGCCACACGCGCTCGTGGTGCGGCCGGCTCTCGCAGTCGGAGCGCCAGCTGTCGCCGTTCTCGGGCCGCGCTCAAGGGGCACTAGTGTAAGAGACTCACCGGCGGCCTCCTTCCTGAGGCTGCGGTTGCGTGCGTAGCGCCACACGCGCTCGTGGTGCGGCCGGCTCTCGCAGTCGGAGCGCCAGCTGTCGCCGTTCTCGGGCCGCGCTCAAGGGGCACTAGTGTAAGAGACTCACCGGCGGCCTCCTTCCTGAGGCTGCGGTTGCGTGCGTAGCGCCACACGCGCTCGTGGTGCGGCCGGCTCTCGCAGTCGGAGCGCCAGCTGTCGCCGTTCTCGGGCCGCGCTCAAGGGGCACTAGTGTAAGAGACTCACCGGCGGCCTCCTTCCTGAGGCTGCGGTTGCGTGCGTAGCGCCACACGCGCTCGTGGTGCGGCCGGCTCTCGCAGTCGGAGCGCCAGCTGTCGCCGTTCTCGGGCCGCGCTCAAGGGGCACTAGTGTAAGAGACTCACCGGCGGCCTCCTTCCTGAGGCTGCGGTTGCGTGCGTAGCGCCACACGCGCTCGTGGTGCGGCCGGCTCTCGCAGTCGGAGCGCCAGCTGTCGCCGTTCTCGGGCCGCGCTCAAGGGGCACTAGTGTAAGAGACTCACCGGCGGCCTCCTTCCTGAGGCTGCGGTTGCGTGCGTAGCGCCACACGCGCTCGTGGTGCGGCCGGCTCTCGCAGTCGGAGCGCCAGCTGTCGCCGTTCTCGGGCCGCGCTCAAGGGGCACTAGTGTAAGTGTACGGTGAAACCATACAGTAATAATAATGCACTAATGCTTATTCGTGCATTTTACCTCATTTCACTAATTGATATTTGTAGAGCATTCAGTACTCGATTAGCGGTCATCGCGTGTGCTCCCTCGCTCCTTTGTATTACTAAACCTTTGGTCCGAATAATATATTAATTTTTGACATTATAAGCAGTAGTATCATTTAGCCATCTTCCTATCTTTCACATTGGTCCTTCGAGCTATCGGGCGGGACCTCGCGAGTGTTAGTATTCGTTTTTCTTTGGGGAGTAACGTGTATTAAGTAACTTGTGAGTGAACTCGTCCAAAAATCAGCATATTGGATTGCAGTGATACGTATGAACTGTGGTCTACTTTCGTAACCGCAGTAATTTAGCAAAGCATTTGTAGCAAAACCCTAGCAGCACAGGGTAGCGTTGCAAAATTAGTAGCAGATCACCGTCCCCAAGCATACCAAGCAGCGGGACATCAGCGCCTCTAAGACAGGGCAATCAGCATCTTGAGCAGAACGCAGCACATCGGTATCTACAACAGCAGGGCGTCCGAGCCCAGCTACATCAGAGCAGCAGCGTTTGGAGTGCAACAACAAACCAGCGGCAGTCGAAAGCCAGTTTCGAACAAGTAAGATCTTTCCTTTTTATCATCATAAACAAACTAGCAGCATAATGGAGGAGCTTTACTACCAGCAACTTGAACTTAGCGAGTCAATCAAGAAAATACTGATAAATATAAAAAAGGATAGCGCCGATAGGAAATCGGACGACTATTTTAAAAGGCGACTAGAGTTGTTAGAGAGGTATTGGTCAGATTTTCAGAACAATCATTTAGCTATTTGTCAACATGGGGACAAAGATCACTCTTATTTTATAAATTCCGAGCATGAACAAGTTAGCAAGCTTTATACAGCAGCCAAGTCTTTCATCAATGAACAACGCCAACAGTTGTCAAGCAAGCAAACGCCTATGAAATCCGTTAGGGGTACTCAACCAATACAGGAGCAACAAGAGGAAGCCGAACTAGCAGCAGCAGGACCAACGGGTTATAAGCAGCCAGCAAAAGCCAGCATTTTACGTACAATGGAGTCAAAAGGCTCTACCAGCAAATTAGATGACATGCTGCGTAAGCAAACAGCTAATTTCAAAGCATTCAAGAGATCAGCAGGGCTTATCGACCTAGACTCCATGTCCGAAAAATGGGAGATGGAGGACGCCTTGAGAACACTTCAAGCGCGCTGGTCGCAGATTGATTCCCTCCATTGGGAGATAGATAGCGAGACAGGTGGAGAGGAAGAGGATTACGAAGAAGTGTATACTCAGCATGAGCGATCATATATTCTGTTAAAGAAAATGATCAATAAAAAGCTATGGAGCGTATCGCATAGAGAGCATTCCACACCAAAAATGGATATACCAGTATTTTCAGGTAGCTACCAACATTGGACGTCATTTAAGGACCTCTTTAGCGAAGCTATTCATAACAACCCTACCTTGTCGCAAGCGCAAAAAATGCAATTTCTAAAAGGGAAGGTCAGGGGCGAAGCAGAAAAACTTATTCAGCATCTACCTATAAGTTCCAATAACTATCATACCTGTTGGGAAATCTTAAACAATCGGTATAACAATAAAAAGCTTATATTTACGTATGTTATAAATACTTTACTAGGCCTACCAAGTACGCAGCATCAAACGCTAGGTCATATTAAGAAACTGCATGACGTAGCACTAGAAAGCTTGCATGCCATACGGAACTTAGGAATTGATATCAGCACTTGGGATCCGCTTCTTGTGCATTTATTAGCGCAGAAGCTGGATAGCGAAACGTACGGAGATTACATAGACTCCCTTAAAAATTCCAGAGAGCTGCCGGTACTGCAGGAATTCTTGGCCTACTTAGAAAGCAAGTTTACGAGCCTGGAAACTTCTCGCAGGAAGCTCGATCAAGCAACACCGAAACCAACTCATCATACTAATAGCGATGCTCCTGAAAACCAAAGGGCAAGACGACATAACCCGAACTTTGCCAATAAATACAATAAGCCACAGCCATATTCAAATTCCTTACACGTGTCTACCACAAAATGTCAATTTTGCGGTCACCAACATGCCATGTTTAATTGCGTAAAGTTTTTGCAATTGCCTAATGAAGCAAAATTTAAAACAGTTGAAAGATTGAAATTATGTCGAAATTGTTTATTTGATCATAATGGCCAGCAATGCATTTCCGTTAGGCGATGTCGCAAATGTGACGGAAATCACCACTCCGTTTTACATGACGCTTGCTCAAAAAATATATTGCATTCAAGCAACGTAGCAACAACAACAACTGAACCAAATCCAAAAGACAATGTTGCAATGACTGCGCATGTGTCTCAGAATGATCCAGGGACGAATGAAGTATTGTTAGCTACAGCCTTGATAAAGGTCGCGACGATAGATGGATCGTGTCACATTTTAAGGGCTCTCATTGATCCTGGATCACAAGTGTCGATAATAAAAGAAAGTACAGCAAAGAAATTAGGATTACGTAGATCTAAATTCAATGGATTGATATGCGGAGTAGGTGAAGTCGAACATAATTGTAAGGGTATGGTCACACTAAGCTGCTTCTCAACGTACAACAACTTTTCGTTCACAACCGATGTACTAGTCATGAACAACGTACTTAAGGATATTCCATATAAATCGTTTGACACATCGAAGTGGTCCTACATAGAAAATCTTAAATTAGCAGATCCATATTTTAACATTAGCCGTCCAGTGGACTTATTATTAAGCGCCCAAGTCAATGGCTTGATACTAATGGGAGGATTGATCAAAGGACAGATTGTATCACAGCCAGTGTTGCAAGAAACACAGCTTGGGTGGATCATATATGGTGGTGGCCAAATAGCATCACTACAGTGCAACGTCATCATGAATAATATCCACGATATTCAGCAGTTTTGGGACATCGAGGATATAAGCGAGAAAAAAAACCTATCATTGGAAGATCAAGAATGTGTCGATTTTTATTCATCAACTACAAAACGTCAAGAAGACGGCCGGTATGTAGTAAAATTGCCACTAAAAGCAGACATCAATGAAAAACTAGGTTCATCTAAAGATATGGCAATAGCACAGTTCCAAAATCTGGAACGTAAATTTAGCAAACAACCTGTTCTAGCAGAACAATATAAAACATTCATTAGTGAGTACATAGCCTTAGGACATATGGTGCCTAGTTACAGCAATAAAACCAAACAAGCGCTATCGTGTTACTTGCCGCACCATTCCGTCCAACGAGCAGAATCAGCTACTACAAAGCTACGGGTGGTATTTAACGCATCAGCAAGAACGTCAAGCGGATACAGCGTGAATGACCTGATGTATAAGGGCCCTAATTTACAACAGGATCTACAGGAACTGATACTGAAGTGGCGGCAATATCGTTATGCTTACACATCAGATATCGAGAAAATGTACAGGCAGATAATGGTGGACGAAGCAGATCAGCAATATCAGCAAGTTATCTGGAGGTATGCGCCAGATCAACCACTACAAACGTACAAGCTTACTACCGTCACATACGGTACAAAATCAGCACCATTCCTAGCGATGATGACTTTAAAACGTTTAGCATCGGATGCACGAAGTGCATTTCCGGAAGCAGCAAAGATTCTAGAAGAATCTTTTTATATGGATGATCTGGTCCATGGTTCTCACTCTATCGAAAGAGGAAAGCAGCTCATCGAAGATCTCAACAGATTATTAAAATCAGGCGGTTTTACACTGAGAAAATGGTCCGCAAATCATCCGGAACTTCTTGAAAATATAGAGCAGAGCAGCAGCAATGGCGAAATAATTTTTAACTTCAAATCAGAAAGTACGTCAAAAACATTAGGCCTTCGTTGGAACTCTTGTGATGACATGTTTACTTTCAAATACAGCATAGCTAATCCAAACGCCAAAATTACTAAACGATTACTTTTGTCGGAGATATCAAAAGTATTCGACCCGTTGGGGTGGTTGTCCCCACTTACAACAAAATTAAAGCTGATATTCCAAAAGCTGTGGTTAAATAAAATGCATTGGGATGAAGAAGTTCCTGTAAACATCAAATACGAATGGGAAACCATAAAAATAGACATGGAATATTTGAATCAATGCAAAATACCACGTTGGATCGGGTATCAATCTCATCACGTCATAGAACTGCACGGTTATTGTGACGCATCTACTAAAGCCTACGCGGCAGTTATTTACGCGCGATTACAGAAAAATGATGAGACATCTGTGGTACTAGTAGTTGCTAAGACTAGACTAGTACCCGTCTCTAAAAGCGTATCGTTACCAAGATTAGAATTACGTGGAGCATATTTACTAGCCAAGTTAATGAATAAAGTTATTAGCTGTTATAGCGAAATGGACACTCGGATATATGGGTGGACGGATTCCATGGTGGTCTTAGGGTGGCTACAAGGCGATTACAGCCGATGGAAACCTTTCGTTACGAACAGGACTAAAGTTATCGCAGCAACAATGAAACCAAGCTGCTGGCGATATGTAAAGTCGGAGGATAATCCAGCAGATGCAGCCAGTAGAGGCATTTCAGCCTCACAACTGAAAAATCAAACCCTGTGGTGGCATGGACCGCAGTCATTGAGAACGTTTGATGAAAAATTAGAAGCAAAGCAAAGCATTTATACCACGGATCAAGAAATAAAGGCAAAAACAACATCAAGCAAGGTGAATGCCGCTCAAATAGATAGCAAGAAAAGCATCATATTACAATTGTTACTTAAATTCAGTTCACTTAATAAAATAACTAAAATAGTAGCATGGCTTTTACGAGCCATCAAAACGATACAATTTAAGCAGAATCCAGTCACGTTAGGTAAACATAGCGGTTTGCCCGAGTTTCTGACCTTGCATGAATTACGGAAAGCAAAGTTACTCATTATAAAATATGTACAAAGAACTGAGTTTGCAGAGGAAATCATGACATTACAAAAAAATAATAAATTGAGTAGCAGAAGTAATCTACTAAAATTAAATCCTTTCCTCGACAACGAGGGTATTTTACGAGTGGGAGGCCGTTTAACCAAAGCAAACATGAGCATGGAAATGAAGCATCCAGCCATATTACCTTACAGCAGTCGGCTCACTACTCTGATAATTCAGCAAGCTCATCAGCTCACCTTTCATGGTGGACCGCGATTAACTTTATTTAATCTTAGGCAGAGATACTGGATAATCGCTGGAAACAAAGCTGTAAAGAAAGAAGTGCGAAACTGCGTCACCTGTAGAAAACATGAGCCTAAACTGCAGCATCAATTGATGGGAGAATTACCAGAAGCCAGAAGCAACCCCGCCCCGCCATTCTATCATACCGGAGTGGATTATACAGGTTTCGTAGAGATAAAAAGCAACAAGGGGCGCGGAATTAAGACCACAAAAGGATATATTGCGTTGTTTATTTGTCTAGCGACTAAAGCTGTACATTTAGAGCTTGTATCCGACCTAAGCAGTACTGGGTTTTTAGCAGCATTACGACGGATGGCCGCCAGAAGAGGGGCGCCACGCCATCTTTATAGCGATAACGGGACGAATTTTGTAGGTGCAAATAGAATGCTACAGGAAAGCTATCACGATTTCGAAAACGTATATGATCGTAACTTTTTCGCAGAGCTAACAGATTTAAATATAGAATGGCACTTTAACGCGCCATCTTGGCCAAGTGCGGGTGGTCTATGGGAGAGAGCCATTAGAAGCTTAAAATATCACCTCAAGCGAGTAATTGGAGAGCAGAAATTGACTTTCGAAGAGTTCAGCACAATATTAGCACAGATAGAGGCTTGTCTGAACTCCAGACCTTTGTGTGCCTTGTCTGAAGATATCGAAGATTTAAACGTACTTACTCCAGCGCATTTCTTGACCGGGAGATCTGGAACTGTCATAATTGAAACGGAAACAGATGCTCGAACTAGATGGCATTTATCAGCTAATATAGTAAATGACATATGGAAGAAATGGAGATCGGAATACCTAACGCAGTTATCTGTAAGAAGCAAATGGCGAAGCACTGAGCAAAATATCAACATCGATGATTTAGTGACCATCCAGGATGACAATTTGCCACCTGGAAAATGGATGATGGGAAGAGTAGTAGAAACTCACCCTGGTCAAGATGGATTAGTACGAGTAGTAACATTAAAAACAAAAAGCGGAATACTTAAAAGGCCGGTTGTGAAACTCTCAACCTTGCCGATATCGCCTGCTTCAAGCAAAATGAAAGACGATAGAAAGGTTAATCAAGAAATCAACATCAGCATAAAGGAACCTGACGAGCAGAAAACAAGCAATAAAATCAAATCTAAGTTCGTATCAGTGGTAGTATCGTTAATCTTTTTTATGTCATTGATAACATCATCTCGCGCAGCTTTTAACATATCAGCGTTGCCAAATAACAATTCACTGTATTTCGAAACAGTGGGCAATATGCAAGTTATTCGAGATAAATGGAATCTTATTGTTTACTATGACATGAGCCCTTACTGGGAAGGGAATACAGCAGCCACAAAGTTTTTAGATTATTTACAAAGACTCTGCGCATCCCTAAACGATACTAGCCAATGTAATATGATAACGCTTCAATTAAATCACGACTACAAAGAAATACAGCACTATAATCAACTTATGATTAATCAGCACTTTGACGCGCGCGCCAGACAGCGTCGCGGTCTCATTAACGGTATCGGTTACGTGGCCAATAGCCTGTTCGGAGTATTAGATGAACGATTCGCAGAACAGTACAAGAAAGATATACAGCTTGTAAAACAAAACGAGCATCATCTTGATAACTTGTTAAGAAATCAGACTTCTATCATCGAAGCTGAATATTATTATTATTATTTTTATTATTTTTTTTTTTTTTTTTTTTTTTCAGACTCACCGGCGGCCTCCTTCCTGAGGCTGCGGTTGCGTGCGTAGCGCCACACGCGCTCGTGGTGCGGCCGGCTCTCGCAGTCGGAGCGCCAGCTGTCGCCGTTCTCGGGCCGCGCTCAAGGGGCACTAGTGTAAGAGACTCACCGGCGGCCTCCTTCCTGAGGCTGCGGTTGCGTGCGTAGCGCCACACGCGCTCGTGGTGCGGCCGGCTCTCGCAGTCGGAGCGCCAGCTGTCGCCGTTCTCGGGCCGCGCTCAAGGGGCACTAGTGTAAGAGACTCACCGGCGGCCTCCTTCCTGAGGCTGCGGTTGCGTGCGTAGCGCCACACGCGCTCGTGGTGCGGCCGGCTCTCGCAGTCGGAGCGCCAGCTGTCGCCGTTCTCGGGCCGCGCTCAAGGGGCACTAGTGTAAGAGACTCACCGGCGGCCTCCTTCCTGAGGCTGCGGTTGCGTGCGTAGCGCCACACGCGCTCGTGGTGCGGCCGGCTCTCGCAGTCGGAGCGCCAGCTGTCGCCGTTCTCGGGCCGCGCTCAAGGGGCACTAGTGTAAGAGACTCACCGGCGGCCTCCTTCCTGAGGCTGCGGTTGCGTGCGTAGCGCCACACGCGCTCGTGGTGCGGCCGGCTCTCGCAGTCGGAGCGCCAGCTGTCGCCGTTCTCGGGCCGCGCTCAAGGGGCACTAGTGTAAGAGACTCACCGGCGGCCTCCTTCCTGAGGCTGCGGTTGCGTGCGTAGCGCCACACGCGCTCGTGGTGCGGCCGGCTCTCGCAGTCGGAGCGCCAGCTGTCGCCGTTCTCGGGCCGCGCTCAAGGGGCACTAGTGTAAGAGACTCACCGGCGGCCTCCTTCCTGAGGCTGCGGTTGCGTGCGTAGCGCCACACGCGCTCGTGGTGCGGCCGGCTCTCGCAGTCGGAGCGCCAGCTGTCGCCGTTCTCGGGCCGCGCTCAAGGGGCACTAGTGTAAGAGACTCACCGGCGGCCTCCTTCCTGAGGCTGCGGTTGCGTGCGTAGCGCCACACGCGCTCGTGGTGCGGCCGGCTCTCGCAGTCGGAGCGCCAGCTGTCGCCGTTCTCGGGCCGCGCTCAAGGGGCACTAGTGTAAGAGACTCACCGGCGGCCTCCTTCCTGAGGCTGCGGTTGCGTGCGTAGCGCCACACGCGCTCGTGGTGCGGCCGGCTCTCGCAGTCGGAGCGCCAGCTGTCGCCGTTCTCGGGCCGCGCTCAAGGGGCACTAGTGTAAGAGACTCACCGGCGGCCTCCTTCCTGAGGCTGCGGTTGCGTGCGTAGCGCCACACGCGCTCGTGGTGCGGCCGGCTCTCGCAGTCGGAGCGCCAGCTGTCGCCGTTCTCGGGCCGCGCTCAAGGGGCACTAGTGTAAGAGACTCACCGGCGGCCTCCTTCCTGAGGCTGCGGTTGCGTGCGTAGCGCCACACGCGCTCGTGGTGCGGCCGGCTCTCGCAGTCGGAGCGCCAGCTGTCGCCGTTCTCGGGCCGCGCTCAAGGGGCACTAGTGTAAGAGACTCACCGGCGGCCTCCTTCCTGAGGCTGCGGTTGCGTGCGTAGCGCCACACGCGCTCGTGGTGCGGCCGGCTCTCGCAGTCGGAGCGCCAGCTGTCGCCGTTCTCGGGCCGCGCTCAAGGGGCACTAGTGTAAGAGACTCACCGGCGGCCTCCTTCCTGAGGCTGCGGTTGCGTGCGTAGCGCCACACGCGCTCGTGGTGCGGCCGGCTCTCGCAGTCGGAGCGCCAGCTGTCGCCGTTCTCGGGCCGCGCTCAAGGGGCACTAGTGTAAGAGACTCACCGGCGGCCTCCTTCCTGAGGCTGCGGTTGCGTGCGTAGCGCCACACGCGCTCGTGGTGCGGCCGGCTCTCGCAGTCGGAGCGCCAGCTGTCGCCGTTCTCGGGCCGCGCTCAAGGGGCACTAGTGTAAGAGACTCACCGGCGGCCTCCTTCCTGAGGCTGCGGTTGCGTGCGTAGCGCCACACGCGCTCGTGGTGCGGCCGGCTCTCGCAGTCGGAGCGCCAGCTGTCGCCGTTCTCGGGCCGCGCTCAAGGGGCACTAGTGTAAGAGACTCACCGGCGGCCTCCTTCCTGAGGCTGCGGTTGCGTGCGTAGCGCCACACGCGCTCGTGGTGCGGCCGGCTCTCGCAGTCGGAGCGCCAGCTGTCGCCGTTCTCGGGCCGCGCTCAAGGGGCACTAGTGTAAGAGACTCACCGGCGGCCTCCTTCCTGAGGCTGCGGTTGCGTGCGTAGCGCCACACGCGCTCGTGGTGCGGCCGGCTCTCGCAGTCGGAGCGCCAGCTGTCGCCGTTCTCGGGCCGCGCTCAAGGGGCACTAGTGTAAGAGACTCACCGGCGGCCTCCTTCCTGAGGCTGCGGTTGCGTGCGTAGCGCCACACGCGCTCGTGGTGCGGCCGGCTCTCGCAGTCGGAGCGCCAGCTGTCGCCGTTCTCGGGCCGCGCTCAAGGGGCACTAGTGTAAGAGACTCACCGGCGGCCTCCTTCCTGAGGCTGCGGTTGCGTGCGTAGCGCCACACGCGCTCGTGGTGCGGCCGGCTCTCGCAGTCGGAGCGCCAGCTGTCGCCGTTCTCGGGCCGCGCTCAAGGGGCACTAGTGTAAGAGACTCACCGGCGGCCTCCTTCCTGAGGCTGCGGTTGCGTGCGTAGCGCCACACGCGCTCGTGGTGCGGCCGGCTCTCGCAGTCGGAGCGCCAGCTGTCGCCGTTCTCGGGCCGCGCTCAAGGGGCACTAGTGTAAGAGACTCACCGGCGGCCTCCTTCCTGAGGCTGCGGTTGCGTGCGTAGCGCCACACGCGCTCGTGGTGCGGCCGGCTCTCGCAGTCGGAGCGCCAGCTGTCGCCGTTCTCGGGCCGCGCTCAAGGGGCACTAGTGTAAGAGACTCACCGGCGGCCTCCTTCCTGAGGCTGCGGTTGCGTGCGTAGCGCCACACGCGCTCGTGGTGCGGCCGGCTCTCGCAGTCGGAGCGCCAGCTGTCGCCGTTCTCGGGCCGCGCTCAAGGGGCACTAGTGTAAGAGACTCACCGGCGGCCTCCTTCCTGAGGCTGCGGTTGCGTGCGTAGCGCCACACGCGCTCGTGGTGCGGCCGGCTCTCGCAGTCGGAGCGCCAGCTGTCGCCGTTCTCGGGCCGCGCTCAAGGGGCACTAGTGTAAGAGACTCACCGGCGGCCTCCTTCCTGAGGCTGCGGTTGCGTGCGTAGCGCCACACGCGCTCGTGGTGCGGCCGGCTCTCGCAGTCGGAGCGCCAGCTGTCGCCGTTCTCGGGCCGCGCTCAAGGGGCACTAGTGTAAGAGACTCACCGGCGGCCTCCTTCCTGAGGCTGCGGTTGCGTGCGTAGCGCCACACGCGCTCGTGGTGCGGCCGGCTCTCGCAGTCGGAGCGCCAGCTGTCGCCGTTCTCGGGCCGCGCGAACGCTGCCGACGCCCACTCCACGAACTGCGTGGTCACTATCGCCTTCTTTGCTGGTTGACCTGCAAAAAGGTAACGGAAAGTTACAATGAATTAATGCTTCGTTCTTTGAGGCGCGGGGGCGAGTGTTCGCATAGAACGAATGATAAAAATGAAAGCGCCCGGCCACCCGCGCAGCGGTCGCCAGTCACTCCTAGGCTGATGTGCAAGAACACGTATCACTTTGCGTCCTATCGAGCGCCCTAGCAGACACGAGCGTTATTAATATATTTTATTTCTCGAATATGCAACGAGTTCATTAGTGCCGATACAAGTTGTACGTGTTAATCCCGATTAAGGGTAGTTTTGAATAGCTCACAAATTACGTACATCATAATCATCCTCATTTTTTTTCCCAATCTTTATTTTACGTACCTACCCCTATATTTCTCGTTACGGTACAGTTTCAGTTGCTTTTTCCATCACATTAATAAACACCATTTAGGAATAGCCTCAGATATTGCTAATAATGCTGCATCATGATACCTAACTTTCTTCTACCTTCTAGTATATTAATAATTTTGATATTTAAATTCGTATCTTTTTAACAGATTCCTATACTTCATAAAACATAGCTTAATCTCTGCGACAGCTGTCAGTATCAATACAGTAACAATAGCGCTTGACAGGCTAACAATAACGTATACGTCAGTTTGGCATATCAGGCATATGTGGCAGAGATCAAACTATCTTTTATGAAGTATAATGATTCTTTTTTACTGTTTTCTTTTTGCTCAAGCTTTCTTTATATGCAAACTCCGTTCTAGTCAGTACCACCACGTCAATACTACTACAATTAAATAGGTACTTTCTTCTTGTTGTCGTCGGTGGTACCCCAGCACGGAGGTTATTCGGCTAAGTTCTAATAAGCTGGAACGGTGGTTTACAGGTTCTACGGCATCGGATTTTCCGGCATCAATTTCTACGACAAGTAACCGTACTGCGAGCCGATCGTCTTTGTGTACCGCAGTCCCGAAGACCAACTTGTCGCTTCGCCACTATAAGCTGCCATAGACATCACCGTACAGCACATCTCACATCATCAGCCAGCTTCAATCGCCGGCCTCCTGCAACTAAAGGGGAGTGCATATCCCTACAGAAGTGACAACAGACTTCCGTAACCCACGACTTACAAAATATTTGTGTGCCTGGAGGCAATCTAATCTAATCTACTTTAGTTTTACAATTTAAAGTTTTATTTTTAAAGTACACGCCCGTTTTTTAAGGTTCCGTAACCAAAGGGTAAAAACGGAACCCTATAACTAAGACCCCACGATCCGTCTGTCTGTCTGTCTGTCACCAGGCTGTATCTCATGAACCGCTAGACAGTTGAAAATTTCACAGATAATGTATTTCTGTTGGCGCTTTATAGCGGCAACAGAAATACATTATCTGTGAAATTATAATTTAAAATCAGTGAAATTATTATTATTATAACAACAAATACTAAAAACAGAATGAAATAAATATTTAAATGGGGCTCTCATACAACAAACGTGATTTTTTTCCGTTTTTTGCGACAATGGTACGGAGCCCTTGAGGGAGCAGTGGTGGCCCAGTGGTAGCGGCCGCGATTTACAAGTTGTAGGTTGTGGGTTCGAGCCCAGGCAGGCGCTTTACTTTGTGTAAATTATTTCATCACCACTGCTCTCAAAACGGTGAAGGAAAAAAAACATCGTGAGGAAACCGGCATGTCCTAGAACCAAAAATTCGAAGACATGTGACATTCACCAACCCGCACTGGGCCCGCGAGGTGGATTACGGCCCATTCCCTCTCGCAGAGAGGAGGCCTGTGTCCCAGCAGTGGGAATATTAATAGGCTGATGATGTGATGTGTGATGGTACGGAAACCTTCGTGCGCAAGTTCAACTCGCATTTGTCATTCAGTTGCCAATTGTTAGGTGGGAATAGAACGGGTGGAGGCTACAAAAATAAACATTTGTTCGAAGTAGGTCGAAGATGACAACACGGCAAAATGGGGTTTTTGGACCCGTCAGTTAACTAACGTGAGTGCGTTACCTCTGTCCAAAACATGGACAACAAATTGGGGAGCCCCAAGGTCCCGTACACCTGCTTACGAGAACCTAATAAATGCGACCGACGGTGCAATTAATGTGTCTGGCTTCGGGGCTCAAACTATCTGAAGAGTATGAACATTGACTCGAGAAAAAAGTAGATACCTAAGACAGAAGATAAGAGTTACAAAAGGTAGCTCCGCAAACGCCACCCTTCGCCATTTTGTCCACAAAAGCTCGGACCTGTCAAGGATATGTAAACGCAAAGCGCGTCGCTCCAGTGGCTCGCACGCCGGCCGAGCGCAGACCCCCACAACCCCTGCCACATCCCACAGTGGCTCGCACGCCGGCCGAGCGCAGACCCCCACAACCCCTGCCACATCCCACAGTGGCTCGCACGCCGGCCGAGCGCAGACCCCCACAACCCCTGCCACATCCCACAGTGGCTCGCACGCCGGCCGAGCGCAGACCCCCACAACCCCTGCCACATCCCACAGTGGCTCGCACGCCGGCCGAGCGCAGACCCCCACAACCCCTGCCACATCCCACAGTGGCTCGCACGCCGGCCGAGCGCAGACCCCCACAACCCCTGCCACATCCCACAGTGGCTCGCACGCCGGCCGAGCGCAGACCCCCACAACCCCTGCCACATCCCACAGTGGCTCGCACGCCGGCCGAGCGCAGACCCCCACAACCCCTGCCACATCCCACAGTGGCTCGCACGCCGGCCGAGCGCAGACCCCCACAACCCCCAGTGGCTCGCACGCCGGCCGAGCGCAGACCCCCACAACCCCTGCCACATCCCACAGTGGCTCGCACGCCGGCCGAGCGCAGACCCCCACAACCCCTGCCACATCCCACAGTGGCTCGCACGCCGGCCGAGCGCAGACCCCCACAACCCCTGCCACATCCCACAGCACGGCCCGTCTAGGCCTTGTTTTGACAAAGACACGCAATAACGACTGCAATTCTCAACGAGGGTTTTCTGAAATTATGTTTTTTTTAAAAAAAAAAACGTTGATGTACACTAGGTGCAGGCAGCACTGAGTTGTCAGGTCCAACACCTGTCAAATGGTCCAGCACTCGTCAAATGCATAGTTTTTTGATATCATTCAAATTGACGTCAATGAGAAGTTGATGTCATCAGAGTTACGTTTTCCAAGTAGAAGACCTCTCGCCAAAGTGGCGTGAATGTTCTTGAAAACGCTCTTTATTTTTTATTGTCCGTTTATTTGTCTGTAGATATCAGTTGTTAGAAGCCGACATCGGCTGCAACCCCCCGGCAAAGCGCATGATCCCTTGTGTGCTAGCAGTCTTTGTGATCCGGAGAAAATACCCAAAAATGAAGAGCAGTAAACAAAAATACTGTAAATGTAGACCTACAGACTCAACAAACTATAAATTTTTCTTGCAGTGTCCAACAGGTTGTATGCACAAAAACTGACAATCATGATTTATTATAAAATGTGTGTTGGAGCAAATAAATAATGTTATGAAGAAGTGAAATTAAATGTTTTTCAGAATGGGTTATCTTTAAAAGTACTGATCCAATTTCGCAGTTAGAAAGTTTTACTATACTGTTATTATTATTATCGAGTGAAATCGGCTAAATTTAATCCCGAAAAATGACCACGGGAGCGAAGTCGTAGGAAAAAAGTAGTAATTATAGAAAAATAACTCACTAGAATTGGAAGAGGTGCTGTCCCGATCGCGCAGGTCGCGGTCGCGGTCGCGGATGGTCACCGAGTTCTCGGAGATGGTGTGCGGCAGCCCCGCCTTGCCGCGCCGGGAGCCTGGGAAAGGGCACAACATTAATGTGCTGTTATCGTTGGAAAAAAACTCGAAACAAGAATGGTTAAAGTTGTCACAAGTCGACCGAACTGGTCGACTTGTGACAACTTTAACCATAGCTACTAAGGCAAAGATTATTTGTTAGCCACACAAAATAGTCTAATAAGTTGGAGAATTAATTAATTGACCATTTGTTAATGAAATGGGGAAGACACGCGTTTAACCGAAAATCGAAAGCACTGGTTACCATATTTAACCATTAATTGAATTAACTACGGATCAAAAAACTGAGCCTTATTAAACTCGATTTATACAGAACATTTATACAATGCAGGTAAAGGATGTATTGTATTCAGGTTCTTGAAAGTATCCATACCGGATATAATTCAATTTTATTTGGACATATTCATATAAGCGTAATTTTTAACACAAGCGGGCGGCAGAGACGACGGCTCCTTGCTGCCGCTGCGGGACAGCTCCAGTGTATAAGTGACAGATGTTTACCTGAGGGCAGCGTCCTCGTATGGTCATGATGCGCAAGCGGCGAGGAGCGCGTGTTGGGGGAGGGCGGCAGAGACGACGGCTCCTTGCTGCCGCTGCGGGACAGCTCCAGTGTATAAGTGACAGATGTTTACCTGAGGGCAGCGTCCTCGTATGGTCATGATGCGCAAGCGGCGAGGAGCGCGTGTTGGGGGAGGGCGGCAGAGACGACGGCTCCTTGCTGCCGCTGCGGGACAGCTCGTGTATAAGTGACAGATGTTTACCTGAGGGCAGCGTCCTCGTATGGTCATGATGCGCAAGCGGCGAGGAGCGCGTGTTGGGGGAGGGCGGCAGAGACGACGGCTCCTTGCTGCCGCTGCGGGACAGCTCGTGTATAAGTGACAGATGTTTACCTGAGGGCAGCGTCCTCGTATGGTCATGATGCGCAAGCGGCGAGGAGCGCGTGTTGGGGGAGGGCGGCAGAGACGACGGCTCCTTGCTGCCGCTGCGGGACAGCTCGTGTATAAGTGACAGATGTTTACCTGAGGGCAGCGTCCTCGTATGGTCATGATGCGCAAGCGGCGAGGAGCGCGTGTTGGGGGAAGGCGGCAGAGACGACGGCTCCTTGCTGCCGCTGCGGGACAGCTCCAGTGTATAAGTGACAGATGTTTACCTGAGGGCAGCGTCCTCGTATGGTCATGATGCGCAAGCGGCGAGGAGCGCGTGTTGGGGGAGGGCGGCAGAGACGACGGCTCCTTGCTGCCGCTGCGGGACAGCTCCAGTGTATAAGTGACAGATGTTTACATGAGGGCAGCGTCCTCGTATGGTCATGATGCGCAAGCGGCGAGGAGCGCGTGTTGGGGGAGGGCGGCAGAGACGACGGCTCCTTGCTGCCGCTGCGGGACAGCTCCAGTGTATAAGTGACAGATGTTTACCTGAGGGCAGCGTCCTCGTATGGTCATGATGCGCAAGCGGCGAGGAGCGCGTGTTGGGGGAGGGCGGCAGAGACGACGGCTCCTTGCTGCCGCTGCGGGACAGCTCCAGTGTATAAGTGACAGATGTTTACCTGAGGGCAGCGTCCTCGTATGGTCATGATGCGCAAGCGGCGAGGAGCGCGTGTTGGGGGAGGGCGGCAGAGACGACGGCTCCTTGCTGCCGCTGCGGGACAGCTCCAGTGTATAAGTGACAGATGTTTACCTGAGGGCAGCGTCCTCGTATGGTCATGATGCGCAAGCGGCGAGGAGCGCGTGTTGGGGGAGGGCGGCAGAGACGACGGCTCCTTGCTGCCGCTGCGGGACAGCTCCAGTGTATAAGTGACAGATGTTTACCTGAGGGCAGCGTCCTCGTATGGTCATGATGCGCAAGCGGCGAGGAGCGCGTGTTGGGGGAGGGCGGCAGAGACGACGGCTCCTTGCTGCCGCTGCGGGACAGCTCCAGTGTATAAGTGACAGATGTTTACCTGAGGGCAGCGTCCTCGTATGGTCATGATGCGCAAGCGGCGAGGAGCGCGTGTTGGGGGAGGGCGGCAGAGACGACGGCTCCTTGCTGCCGCTGCGGGACAGCTCCAGTGTATAAGTGACAGATGTTTACCTGAGGGCAGCGTCCTCGTATGGTCATGATGCGCAAGCGGCGAGGAGCGCGTGTTGGGGGAGGGCGGCAGAGACGACGGCTCCTTGCTGCCGCTGCGGGACAGCTCCAGTGTATAAGTGACAGATGTTTACCTGAGGGCAGCGTCCTCGTATGGTCATGATGCGCAAGCGGCGAGGAGCGCGTGTTGGGGGAGGGCGGCAGAGACGACGGCTCCTTGCTGCCGCTGCGGGACAGCTCCAGTGTATAAGTGACAGATGTTTACCTGAGGGCAGCGTCCTCGTATGGTCATGATGCGCAAGCGGCGAGGAGCGCGTGTTGGGGGAGGGCGGCAGAGACGACGGCTCCTTGCTGCCGCTGCGGGACAGCTCCAGTGTATAAGTGACAGATGTTTACCTGAGGGCAGCGTCCTCGTATGGTCATGATGCGCAAGCGGCGAGGAGCGCGTGTTGGGGGAGGGCGGCAGAGACGACGGCTCCTTGCTGCCGCTGCGGGACAGCTCCAGTGTATAAGTGACAGATGTTTACCTGAGGGCAGCGTCCTCGTATGGTCATGATGCGCAAGCGGCGAGGAGCGCGTGTTGGGGGAGGGCGGCAGAGACGACGGCTCCTTGCTGCCGCTGCGGGACAGCTCCAGTGTATAAGTGACAGATGTTTACCTGAGGGCAGCGTCCTCGTATGGTCATGATGCGCAAGCGGCGAGGAGCGCGTGTTGGGGGAGGGCGGCAGAGACGACGGCTCCTTGCTGCCGCTGCGGGACAGCTCCAGTGTATAAGTGACAGATGTTTACCTGAGGGCAGCGTCCTCGTATGGTCATGATGCGCAAGCGGCGAGGAGCGCGTGTTGGGGGAGGGCGGCAGAGACGACGGCTCCTTGCTGCCGCTGCGGGACAGCTCCAGTGTATAAGTGACAGATGTTTACCTGAGGGCAGCGTCCTCGTATGGTCATGATGCGCAAGCGGCGAGGAGCGCGTGTTGGGGGAGGGCGGCAGAGACGACGGCTCCTTGCTGCCGCTGCGGGACAGCTCCAGTGTATAAGTGACAGATGTTTACCTGAGGGCAGCGTCCTCGTATGGTCATGATGCGCAAGCGGCGAGGAGCGCGTGTTGGGGGAGGGCGGCAGAGACGACGGCTCCTTGCTGCCGCTGCGGGACAGCTCCAGTGTATAAGTGACAGATGTTTACCTGAGGGCAGCGTCCTCGTATGGTCATGATGCGCAAGCGGCGAGGAGCGCGTGTTGGGGGAGGGCGGCAGAGACGACGGCTCCTTGCTGCCGCTGCGGGACAGCTCCAGTGTATAAGTGACAGATGTTTACCTGAGGGCAGCGTCCTCGTATGGTCATGATGCGCAAGCGGCGAGGAGCGCGTGTTGGGGGAGGGCGGCAGAGACGACGGCTCCTTGCTGCCGCTGCGGGACAGCTCCAGTGTATAAGTGACAGATGTTTACCTGAGGGCAGCGTCCTCGTATGGTCATGATGCGCAAGCGGCGAGGAGCGCGTGTTGGGGGAGGGCGGCAGAGACGACGGCTCCTTGCTGCCGCTGCGGGACAGCTCCAGTGTATAAGTGACAGATGTTTACCTGAGGGCAGCGTCCTCGTATGGTCATGATGCGCAAGCGGCGAGGAGCGCGTGTTGGGGGAGGGCGGCAGAGACGACGGCTCCTTGCTGCCGCTGCGGGACAGCTCCAGTGTATAAGTGACAGATGTTTACCTGAGGGCAGCGTCCTCGTATGGTCATGATGCGCAAGCGGCGAGGAGCGCGTGTTGGGGGAGGGCGGCAGAGACGACGGCTCCTTGCTGCCGCTGCGGGACAGCTCCAGTGTATAAGTGACAGATGTTTACCTGAGGGCAGCGTCCTCGTATGGTCATGATGCGCAAGCGGCGAGGAGCGCGTGTTGGGGGAGGGCGGCAGAGACGACGGCTCCTTGCTGCCGCTGCGGGACAGCTCGTGTATAAGTGACAGATGTTTACCTGAGGGCAGCGTCCTCGTATGGTCATGATGCGCAAGCGGCGAGGAGCGCGTGTTGGGGGAGGGCGGCAGAGACGACGGCTCCTTGCTGCCGCTGCGGGACAGCTCGTGTATAAGTGACAGATGTTTACCTGAGGGCAGCGTCCTCGTATGGTCATGATGCGCAAGCGGCGAGGAGCGCGTGTTGGGGGAGGGCGGCAGAGACGACGGCTCCTTGCTGCCGCTGCGGGACAGCTCCAGTGTATAAGTGACAGATGTTTACCTGAGGGCAGCGTCCTCGTATGGTCATGATGCGCAAGCGGCGAGGAGCGCGTGTTGGGGGAGGGCGGCAGAGACGACGGCTCCTTGCTGCCGCTGCGGGACAGCTCGTGTATAAGTGACAGATGTTTACCTGAGGGCAGCGTCCTCGTATGGTCATGATGCGCAAGCGGCGAGGAGCGCGTGTTGGGGGAGGGCGGCAGAGACGACGGCTCCTTGCTGCCGCTGCGGGACAGCTCCAGCTCGCGCCCGACGCTATCCACCTGGGGGGACCACAGATTTAACATCACGCCGACAAAGAAGGCATTTAAAGGCCAAGCTTTGGCCTCACTAAGGCGAATCCAGCAGGACGGAAACAACTGCGTGCATCTATTATTTTAAAGATTTAAGTCACGCAACAATTCGCGCCAGTTTGCACACCTCCATCTAAGTTAGCTAACGCAATATGCGCGAGCGAATGTCATCGATTCGCTTTAGTATAACCAGAGCTTGTCTACTGTAAAGTAACGGAAATAAAAGTTTCCATAGCTTATTTTCACGATAGCATAGTGCTAGTTCCAGATTAATTTAGAAAACACTGAAATAAAGTTGGTACTTGAGCAAAAAAATAAGAAGTTGAATTTTTCAAGTTCCGTGGATGACCAAATCCAAAAGTATGAGCTATTATTTAAAAAAATACTTGGAAGGATTCTCGGGCCCGATTTTTATAATAAAACTGCATCATTGGTTTTTTGAAAAATCAATATTCCTAGCCAGGCATCGAACACTACAGTGTTCATCGTTTCAGAATTGGCCACCCACGCCCTCTTGACAAATCCTGTATACTCTTGAAGCCACATACCTGGTTAGCTATATAGTTGATGATGTCGGTGGCCATCTGCGATATCTGCGGGTGCGGCTCGCGTGCCATCGTCGTGAGGATGTTCCACAGCTTCATGTACACCGAACCGAAACCTACGTCAACCCATAATTTAGTAAACTTGTGAAACAAGGTGACAAAAAATCTTGGTATTCGTATAAGGAGCACACTCACATATACGAGTAAACTAGTAAAGAGATTGTATATTTAAAGGCGTTGACGGAGTACTGTATTT
The DNA here is from genome assembly GCA_945859665.1 of Anorthoa munda. Classification (NCBI taxonomy): domain Eukaryota; kingdom Metazoa; phylum Arthropoda; class Insecta; order Lepidoptera; family Noctuidae; genus Anorthoa; species Anorthoa munda. The sequence continues at coordinate 28,336,861 of OX243913.1, read as the reverse complement.
CATAAAAATTCGTACGGTGCCACGTAAACGCTCTTAAGATAGAGTACGGGTACAAGTCGGTGTGTAAATTGTAGTATGACGCCCGAACCTAATAACATATCAAACTCCTATCTCTAGTAGGCAAATCTACTGACGGTTATGGTTCGGGCGTAAGTGGACAATCTGTGCAGTGTGTTACCGATGGAGGGCAGCGACAGCGCAGCGGCGTTGCGCACCAGCGCATGCGAGTGGCCGCCGTGCGCGCGCGCGTCCGACAGCGCGTCCCAGCCCTGGTCCACGCGCCCGCCGCGCCCCGTCTCCCTGAGGGGAACGCACATTCATAAACACTGATGACATAGCTAGTTCTTATCTATCAGAGGAAAACGTCTTAAATGACTCAATTCCAGCCGGCTTCGCATTTAAATATTCCACAGCCGAGTGTCTTCTATTTACATCATTCCGGGTGTAAAAAAACTAAACATAAAGCCGCCATCTACACATTCTGATCTTCATAGAAAATAATACAAACATAATAACGTTAAAAAGACTTTATTTTTACTGTGAATTGTTGCTTTTTAGGGTAGAACGTATAGCGCACACAAAACATTGTGCTTATGGGTGCATGCTGCACATATTCCAGCTGAATGCTAACATTGTCAATCTGTTTTGTTGTCTTGCAATGAAAACAAAAAGCTTAAAGCGATTCTGTTCCAAGTACCTTAACCCTATATCGCTGGCAAAATATACCATTAACCTAATTAAAATAAATTGCCATTGATTCTGATAACATTCAATGTCAATCTGACGACGTCATGAACGCAAATAGTTGTGACATTCAGAATAACGGACAGCTACCATAAACACGCTTATTAATTTATAAGTTAAAAATAATGTATATAAGTTAAATATTTATCAAAATACAAATATAGTAACACTTTTCCTGAAAATGAATGTGACTCTGAATTACGAAGATATCGTACAGATATCAGGATCTGGACTTTCGATATTGTGTGTTATAGTGTTGTTAACGACGTGGTGTCTCCTGCCGCAGTGGCGCTCACTCCAGAACTACATCAGCTTGAACCAAGTCATAACTGGTACAGTGTTCCAGTGCTTACAAGACCTCAAGACTCTAGACCCATTCGGCAATAATGCCATCGAGTTCTACACTCCAGTTTATTGTCTACTTATTACATCAATATGCTGGTCACTTTGTTCTACACTGCTCGCTTATCTAAGACTTTTGCTTATCTACGTTGGCAACATAAGCTGCGAGAAGAGGAAGGCTACTGTATTCACTTACGGAGCCGCTGGTACTATTATATTAATCAATTTCGGAATCATCCCTAACATATTGCTTGAGAAACCCTTTAAATTTTTAATGAGCCAGTTATCAGTGCTTATTATTATAACCGTGAATTTTGTTATTTTTATAAGAATTGTCCTGCATGTCTTATCTTGCTGTAAGAAAAGTTTGTCAAAACGAAGTATTAGTCACGTGGTATCTCTGATCGCAGTTGGGTTTATATGCGATTCGATGTTGGTAGCATTAGTGGCTGTCATCATTTTTAGTAATTACTTTATGGCAGAATTTCTGTTTAAACCGTTGTACTTCCTATTTACTCATCGACTTGTCGTACAAACAATGTTTGTGTTGTTCAGAAAATCAACGAGGATGCATTGGGAACAATACTTGAGTATAAGGAAAAGAAGACATAATACCACTAATAATAATTTAGCTCTTAAGGAATAATATATACAATAAATGAATATAAAAAATGCTGTTTAATATTTAAAATCTAATTTAATCAGCCATGTGAAGAGGGTTGGTGAAGGAAAACGTCGTGAGGAAACCGGCATGTCTTAGAACAAAAAAATCGAAGACATGTGACATTCACCAACCTAGGCCCGCGTGGTGGATTACGGCCCATTCCCTCTCACAGAGAGGAACCATATCTCCCAGCAGTGGGCACATTAAAAGGCTGATGATGATGTGCCATGATGGTCTGTAGAATTATCAGTGCCATGAAGTAAAAACTAAACAAAAACGATCCCATGAAAAACGTTAGCAACATTAAATCGTTTACAACGACGTCAACGTTAATCACAGTGAGTAGTTTCCTGCATGGAAATATGACTATGCTTTCGGCGACAGATATTACATATTGTATTATCGGTATCTATCTCGGCCACATATCGCACCTTTATTTCGAAACCGTTACTAAACGAAATTTTCACGAAATTGAGATAATAATGCCATCTTACTTAGATCGGTAAAATCTACTGAATGAATTTGACAGGTCTATTTAGTTTCCCAATATTTTGGTAGATGGCGTTAAATTAAACCGCTACTAAACTGAAATTTAAAACATAAATACAGACGAAACCGTTACTACACCAGTTGTCACCTGTCACATAAGGAATCGACATAAAATTTTATAAAAAGTGTAACTATTTGTTTAAGTACGGCTGATTTTGGCATTAAGGTAAATTATTTACTTATTTTTATTTGATAAAGTGTGGTTTTTGGTTTAGTCACAGTTTTTAACTTAGAATGTATACTTTAATTCTTCAAATTTTGTAGGGTAAACTGTAACTTTTTGTATAATCCGCTTAACTTACGTTCTGGATAAAATTATGACATTAATATTTAGTATAAAATAGTGATTATTAGCTTAGTAGATTTTTTTAGTAAATAAATTCTAGAGTTTATTGTTTTGATTATTACAAAAGTGTGACTTTTAGGTTAGTTGCAGTTTTCTATTTAACCCGGTGACTATTATCACTAGGTGGCTGTGCGTTATCTGTCAGTCAGTCTCTAGAGTTTTATTAAGAAGATAACAATAATAATATATTATTTAAGATTTATTATAATAATATTAAGACATTATTTAGAGGTAACGCTTATTATATTTTTTGCTTCAGATAATGTCATATTATCTAAGAAATCCACGCATAAAACGTATTGTGGCTGCTATGCAAGCTGAAGAAGCTTCACCACAGGGTGAAAATCTTTGCTTAGATAATGTCGTTAATGAAAATTCGCATAGTCGTGAAACGGCTCCTGAAATGCCATCTTGTTTAGAAACTGAATCAACAAATTGCTTGTGTACTTCTGAACCTACTGTACAAACTAACAAATCTCCTCTTGAGATGCAACCACTGTTTATAAATTATGCTGTTCCTGAAGAACTGAGATCATCTACTGCAGCCGCACCTTTAACAAAATCTTATAAAGAATTAGTGGATGTTAATAATGTACATCCAGAAACTGAGACGATGCCGGTGACATCTATGAGTGGTACTGGATTGTTTGTGAAAGCGACAGAAAATTGTCTACCTAGTAGCAGACCAAGGTTTGATGCTTCTAGCTCTGGTACATCTTCGTCAACTAGCTCATCTTCATCGTCATCATCTAGTACATCTTCAGGTAGGTACCTAAAGATATACCTAATTTATTCTTGTTATGTGCTTGACTGTGTTATACGTTTTTGCTTTCTTTTTTCGTTCAGGTAAGGACTTTTCCCCTGATGAAGCAGATAACGATCCTGACTACGTAGAACCAGTTGCACCTACACGACGTGTTTCAACATCTTCTTCTACCTCTTCTCTTCAACATGATATTGGTATGCAGCAAATACATATCGAAGCTTTTAGTCACGAGGTAGTGCAAGAAATTGATTCAATTCAGCAGGCAAGGATTCACGAGGTAGTTCAAGAAGTTGATCCAATCCAGCAGCCAAGTGTGAGTACGTCTTGCACACGTAAACGCAAAAGAAACATTTCTAAAATTAAGGAAGCTAAAATGCTTCGTAACAGTGGACAACAATACACTTCATTATCCAAGACAAAAAGAATTATTCCTAAAAGAGAGATAGGAACTTCGTGTGGGGATAAATGCAGATTAAAGTGCACTGAGAAAATTACACAACAGGAGAGAGAGTTTTTATTTGAAGAGTATTGGAAACTTGGTGATTTGACGAGACAGCGGGATTTCTTAGCAAAGTGTATTTCGGTGATTACGCCCAGATATCAGTATAAAGTGCATAGTAGCAATAGGGGGCCTAAACATTCTTTTTGCTTCGAAGTTAATAATGTTAAAATTCGTGTTTGTAAGTTATTTTTTAAAAGTACTTTAGCTATAAATAATAGACCAATAGCAACTGTCATTGCAAAAAAGAATAAATCCGGTATTGTCGAAAAAGAAAAAAGAGGCAAACATGGCAAGTATAATGAAACAGATTCCAATATTAAACAAGGCATTAAAAGGCATATAGATAGTATACCTAGGATAGAGTCGCATTACTTGAGACAACAAACGACACGCGAGTATATAGAGGGTGGAAAAAATCTGACGGATTTATATAAAGACTACCAAATAGAATGCATTAATAATGGTGAAGAAGCTGCTAAAATTCACATTTATAGACAAATTTTTAATGAAGATTATAATATTAGTTTCTTTAAACCTAAAAAAGATCAATGTGAATTATGCACATCTTATAAAAATGACATAGACCATAATACAGAATTACAAGCAAAGTATGAACAACATCAGATTGAAAAAGAACTGAGTCGCAAAGAAAAGGCAAATGATAAGGCTTTGGTTGGAACCAACCACATTGTTGCTTGTTATGATCTGCAAGCTGTGCTTCCCCTTCCGAAGGGTGAGGTATCGACTTTATATTATAAGTGTAAACTTAATGTTTTTGATTTTACCATAAGTGAATTAGCCAACGATTATTGTGATTGTTTTGTATGGAGTGAAGTGGATGCGTTGAGGGGAGCCAATGAAATCTCAACATGCGTATTCAAATATTTAACAAAACGAGTATCTGAAATTAATAATGATGAGTTACAAGTCACATTTTACTCGGACAATTGTTGCGGCCAGCAAAAGAATCAATTTATGTTTGCGATGTATATGTATGCCGTATCAGCTTATAAAATGAAGTCTATCACGCATAAGTTTCTAATTAGTGGGCATACGCAGAACGAAAATGATTCAGTTCATTCAGTCATAGAAAAAGCTGTAAAAAAACGTTTACGTTCAGGTCCTATGTACGTACCTGATGACTACATTAATGTCATAAAATCTGCGCGAAAAAAGGGCAACCCTTATAAAGTTAATCCAATGTGTTACTCTGATTTTATCGATATTAAAAGCTTGTCAGAAGAATGTGGTGGACGTTTCTCCAAGAATACCCTAGGGGAAACAGTAAGATTAAGCGATATAAAAGTAATTAAGTTTGAAAAGGTAGATTTTGCCAATGTCTGTATTTATTATAAAACTTCATTCTCGCAGACAGAATTTAAAGAAATTATGTATTATAATAGTCGTTCAGCTCGCTTACGTAGAAATGTTACCCTTAAAGACATCCAGTTAAAACCATTGTACCAGTCTAGACTAAAATTATCAGAACGAAAAAAGAATGACTTAAAGAGTTTGATTCAAAGTAACATAATACCACAGTACTACGCGATATCGTATTATAATAACATTTTGGAATAGTCTAATTATTGAACTTGAACTACAATAATAATTATAATTTACTAGTTTAAGATGCTGATTGTTACAGTTGATTGATTGATTATTGTAAGAGATTAATGTTTGGGAAATATTTTTTTTAGTTTAATTGTCATAAAAGTACTATTTTAAGTTTTTTTAAATAAATATTGATTTGAATTATTATGTTTTAATTTGACCTGTGCATAAAATACCTTCGAAATATATTTTAACAGTCCGTATAATACCTAGAATTCGATGTTTAATATAGTAACATTATTTTTATACTAACTTTACTTATTGAATCCTAATTGAAAAAATTATTAATGCAAAAGTGTTACTATAAAAATTAAAATGATTATAAAAAAATTATTATAGAAAATATTAAATTATATGACAACACACCTTAAAGAGAAACCAATAATTTAACTAATAATGCCAGAAATATCTCATATATGTTCATTACTTTTTTATTAAGAGGTAAATAGTAATGCAATAATCGTAAATTAGCTCTCCTGTAAAATTATATTTTTTTGTTTAGTAACGGTTTCGAAATGAAGGTGCGATATGTAGACGCTTTATAATTGTATCAACAATTTTCTCGCCATTGTTCTTTATGAAATAAACATTTTTCAAATAAAGAATATGAGTAGTAGCGCCTTTCTGCGCTATTTTCTACATGAAATAGTACATTACTGCAGCGGCCAGCACAAGAGGCATTGATGGACGAACGTGTAAATGTGGGCCGAGGCGAAGCCGAGGCACACATACGTAAGTCCATCAATGCCTAGTTGTAGCCAAGGCGTGTATAGTACTTTTCTCAAATAATGCGCGGAAATTAAAACTAAGTAGTACCTAGAACTCATTTTGACAAAAATCAATGACGAACAATAATAATTGTTCCCTCGTTTAAGTGTTCTTTTGTTTTTTTTTTCAATAATCAACGTTCTATTTGCAAGCCAGTTCGAAATTTAAATACAACCTTTGAAAGTTACCTCCTTGGTTGCCATGTTTCCGAGTAAAAGATCGTTCCATTTTTAAATAACACGACAGATATGGATTTTCATACAAATTTTGCCGGCCGCTGCTCGCATGTATTTGGCCAGTACAGCAATTTCGATTTATCTCGAAGAAGTTTGTCAAAATAATGCCCAAATTTCCAAGCAGGTTTGAGAAAAAAAAAATCAAATAAAGAATATGAGTTGTGGCGCCTTTCTGCGCCATCTATTTATATACGTACTGGCTGATTGTACATAGTTACTGGCTGTTTGTAAATATTTTACAATTAATATTTTTAAATGTTTTGGGTTGGCAGTTAGGGTGCCTTTGTTTCATTGGTTCAGAGTCTGGTGAGAATTATATTGTCGTGCAATCCATGAGATATCAAATACTACAAGACTATCTTAATCCAGTTTATGTACTACCATGTAAATATACAAGAGACTTCTGGTATCAAAGTATCGAAACAAACAGAAAGGGATAAGATTCCTTCAGAGTCAACTAGCCTATTCTAAAAAACATCGTATAAATCACAACTTTGTTACCTGTCACTTTTTCGTACTCTCTCTTGTATGTACACGGCGATGAAATGCTGCTCAAATATCAACACCATCCACTGGATAGCTGCAAGCAAAAGTATTGTTTAAAATATTGGGTTATCCACCAGCTTCTAGGTAAACGGTAGGATTAACGGCCTCCGCATTGCTTACCCTAAATCGGAAAGCTGTCAGAAGTAGTTAGTAATAGTGTCACGAATATAAGCTCACTTTTTACACGGTCAGACGTAATTTATGGGATAAAAATTTTTTTTTTTTTTTTAAATATATTATAGCATAATATGTCACTCAGGAATAATGTAGCTTTCTACTGGTGAAAGAATTTTCAACATCAGTTCAGTACATCCAGAGATTACCCCCTACAACGTCACAAACTCACTGCCGACTGCCGAAGGAGGGTAATGTGTTTATCAGTCTATGTATGTATGTATGTTTGTTCCTATGTGGCGTTCTAGAGACTAAACGCGTTGGCCGATTTTGATGATTCTTACGTCAATCGTTTCGTCTTAATCTTGCGAGTGTCACTACACTTACATTAAGACGATTCCAATTTTAATGTAGTCAGTGGATACATCTGGTTTTGGTCCGCCAGCTCGCGATTTTTTTTTTTTTTTTTAAATATAAGTATAGATAAATCATTGCTTCTTGCCAAATTTCATTAAACTAGAAAAATAAAGTTCAATTAATTTCAACTAGATACCTCTACGCGTTCCTGAGATAAAGGGTCTTGACAGACAGACGGACAATAAAGTGATCCTAGCAATCCTAGCGGCGAGGCGTCGGGCTGTAACCTAGCGGCTAGCTGCACGCCCACCTGCTGATCGAGCGCGTTGTACCTGCGAGTATCTCGTGGCGCACTAGCGGCGAGGCGTCGGGCTGTAACCTAGCGGCTAGCTGCACGCCCACCTGCTGATCGAGCGCGTTGTACCTGCGAGTATCTCGTGGCGCACTAGCGGCGAGGCGTCGGGCTGTAACCTAGCGGCTAGCTGCACGCCCACCTGCTGATCGAGCGCGTTGTACCTGCGAGTATCTCGTGGCGCACTAGCGGCGAGGCGTCGGGCTGTAACCTAGCGGCTAGCTGCACGCCCACCTGCTGATCGAGCGCGTTGTACCTGCGAGTATCTCGTGGCGCACTAGCGGCGAGGCGTCGGGCTGTAACCTAGCGGCTAGCTGCACGCCCACCTGCTGATCGAGCGCGTTGTACCTGCGAGTATCTCGTGGCGCACTAGCGGCGAGGCGTCGGGCTGTAACCTAGCGGCTAGCTGCACGCCCACCTGCTGATCGAGCGCGTTGTACCTGCGAGTATCTCGTGGCGCACTAGCGGCGAGGCGTCGGGCTGTAACCTAGCGGCTAGCTGCACGCCCACCTGCTGATCGAGCGCGTTGTACCTGCGAGTATCTCGTGGCGCACTAGCGGCGAGGCGTCGGGCTGTAACCTAGCGGCTAGCTGCACGCCCACCTGCTGATCGAGCGCGTTGTACCTGCGAGTATCTCGTGGCGCACTAGCGGCGAGGCGTCGGGCTGTAACCTAGCGGCTAGCTGCACGCCCACCTGCTGATCGAGCGCGTTGTACCTGCGAGTATCTCGTGGCGCACTAGCGGCGAGGCGTCGGGCTGTAACCTAGCGGCTAGCTGCACGCCCACCTGCTGATCGAGCGCGTTGTACCTGCGAGTATCTCGTGGCGCACTAGCGGCGAGGCGTCGGGCTGTAACCTAGCGGCTAGCTGCACGCCCACCTGCTGATCGAGCGCGTTGTACCTGCGAGTATCTCGTGGCGCACTAGCGGCGAGGCGTCGGGCTGTAACCTAGCGGCTAGCTGCACGCCCACCTGCTGATCGAGCGCGTTGTACCTGCGAGTATCTCGTGGCGCACTAGCGGCGAGGCGTCGGGCTGTAACCTAGCGGCTAGCTGCACGCCCACCTGCTGATCGAGCGCGTTGTACCTGCGAGTATCTCGTGGCGCACTAGCGGCGAGGCGTCGGGCTGTAACCTAGCGGCTAGCTGCACGCCCACCTGCTGATCGAGCGCGTTGTACCTGCGAGTATCTCGTGGCGCACTAGCGGCGAGGCGTCGGGCTGTAACCTAGCGGCTAGCTGCACGCCCACCTGCTGATCGAGCGCGTTGTACCTGCGAGTATCTCGTGGCGCACTAGCGGCGAGGCGTCGGGCTGTAACCTAGCGGCTAGCTGCACGCCCACCTGCTGATCGAGCGCGTTGTACCTGCGAGTATCTCGTGGCGCACTAGCGGCGAGGCGTCGGGCTGTAACCTAGCGGCTAGCTGCACGCCCACCTGCTGATCGAGCGCGTTGTACCTGCGAGTATCTCGTGGCGCACTAGCGGCGAGGCGTCGGGCTGTAACCTAGCGGCTAGCTGCACGCCCACCTGCTGATCGAGCGCGTTGTACCTGCGAGTATCTCGTGGCGCACTAGCGGCGAGGCGTCGGGCTGTAACCTAGCGGCTAGCTGCACGCCCACCTGCTGATCGAGCGCGTTGTACCTGCGAGTATCTCGTGGCGCACTAGCGGCGAGGCGTCGGGCTGTAACCTAGCGGCTAGCTGCACGCCCACCTGCTGATCGAGCGCGTTGTACCTGCGAGTATCTCGTGGCGCACTAGCGGCGAGGCGTCGGGCTGTAACCTAGCGGCTAGCTGCACGCCCACCTGCTGATCGAGCGCGTTGTACCTGCGAGTATCTCGTGGCGCACTAGCGGCGAGGCGTCGGGCTGTAACCTAGCGGCTAGCTGCACGCCCACCTGCTGATCGAGCGCGTTGTACCTGCGAGTATCTCGTGGCGCACTAGCGGCGAGGCGTCGGGCTGTAACCTAGCGGCTAGCTGCACGCCCACCTGCTGATCGAGCGCGTTGTACCTGCGAGTATCTCGTGGCGCACTAGCGGCGAGGCGTCGGGCTGTAACCTAGCGGCTAGCTGCACGCCCACCTGCTGATCGAGCGCGTTGTACCTGCGAGTATCTCGTGGCGCACTAGCGGCGAGGCGTCGGGCTGTAACCTAGCGGCTAGCTGCACGCCCACCTGCTGATCGAGCGCGTTGTACCTGCGAGTATCTCGTGGCGCACTAGCGGCGAGGCGTCGGGCTGTAACCTAGCGGCTAGCTGCACGCCCACCTGCTGATCGAGCGCGTTGTACCTGCGAGTATCTCGTGGCGCACTAGCGGCGAGGCGTCGGGCTGTAACCTAGCGGCTAGCTGCACGCCCACCTGCTGATCGAGCGCGTTGTACCTGCGAGTATCTCGTGGCGCACTAGCGGCGAGGCGTCGGGCTGTAACCTAGCGGCTAGCTGCACGCCCACCTGCTGATCGAGCGCGTTGTACCTGCGAGTATCTCGTGGCGCACTAGCGGCGAGGCGTCGGGCTGTAACCTAGCGGCTAGCTGCACGCCCACCTGCTGATCGAGCGCGTTGTACCTGCGAGTATCTCGTGGCGCACTAGCGGCGAGGCGTCGGGCTGTAACCTAGCGGCTAGCTGCACGCCCACCTGCTGATCGAGCGCGTTGTACCTGCGAGTATCTCGTGGCGCACTAGCGGCGAGGCGTCGGGCTGTAACCTAGCGGCTAGCTGCACGCCCACCTGCTGATCGAGCGCGTTGTACCTGCGAGTATCTCGTGGCGCACTAGCGGCGAGGCGTCGGGCTGTAACCTAGCGGCTAGCTGCACGCCCACCTGCTGATCGAGCGCGTTGTACCTGCGAGTATCTCGTGGCGCACTAGCGGCGAGGCGTCGGGCTGTAACCTAGCGGCTAGCTGCACGCCCACCTGCTGATCGAGCGCGTTGTACCTGCGAGTATCTCGTGGCGCACTAGCGGCGAGGCGTCGGGCTGTAACCTAGCGGCTAGCTGCACGCCCACCTGCTGATCGAGCGCGTTGTACCTGCGAGTATCTCGTGGCGCACTAGCGGCGAGGCGTCGGGCTGTAACCTAGCGGCTAGCTGCACGCCCACCTGCTGATCGAGCGCGTTGGCGTGCTCCGTGCGCGCGCCACCTGCTGCCACGAACGTGCCCAGCGCGAACGCGCACGCCGCGCGCACCTGTAAACAGATAGATATAGCTTTAGCAAAATCTATAGCCGATTATTTATTAGCGAGCTGTTACTGTAATCGTTACATGTTATGTTACACAAGATGCCATAGGTATCTTCTGCAGCCTGTCGAAGGCGTTTAATTTCATGAATCATGGAACTTAATTTCTGAAACTTGAGCATGTTCGTAAAATCTTGTTTGAATGATAGACAGCAATTAGTTTCCAATACACGGCATCAATTCTTAGGGGTTAAACGTGAAATTTGCAGTAACCCAGGGCTCAATTATAGGTAATTTCTTACTTTAGTGTACATAAATGATTTAAGTACCCCATTTATTGCAAAACAAACTTAACGTGGTGTTGTGCTGAAGACAACTACTTCTTATTTTTTTTAAGTAACATAGATGACTAATCTTCTTACATCCATCCTGAGAGTCTTAATTCAATATTGTCTAAAAGAAAAGAAAAAAGAAAAATGTGTTTATTGGCATTATAAACAAAAACGAGGGGCGCACGGTTGGCGCAGTGGTTGAGCGATTGACTGCTGCGCTGCGTGTTGCGGGTTAGATTCCCGCACGGAACAGATATTTGTATGACCTACAGATAGTTTTTCCAGGTCTGGGTGTTGTGTAAGTGAGTTTATATGTTTGTAAACGCACACACGATACAGGAAGAAATTCCTAGTGTGGGGCAAAGATTTGAGCAAAAAAAAGAAAAAAACTCCTTAGAATTTAACAAAATAAATAATTAAAACTATGAATGCCAAAAGGGTCTGTGATCAGCATAATGCCAAATTCACCTGACGCTGATTTTCAGCTGCAGCCCACGAGTGCCATACGCTCGAAAACACCAACAAACATTTATAATATACTGGAATTTTGTAAATAACCAACTTAAAAAAAATTTTAGAGCAGTTGATCGCTCAAGCACTGCGCAACCGTGGAAACTATCAATTTACCATTTACTGCATATGTGCAGGCTGACGGAGATTTTAATAAGTTAAATTTAAGTAACTTCTGAGATTTTTTTTACATTTACGCATTTATAAAGAAAAAGTTATTTTTTTGTCTTAGTCGTACTAAAATAAATGGTCCGGAATTAAATACTTTTTTTTTCACTAAGGTGTCTTTGAAATTGTGCTTGATTGCTTAGGAGTCCGTGGACTGAAAAAGGTTAGGAAACGCTGGTGTAGTAAGGAATATTCCATTGTATAGAAACCGACGCCTAAAAATACGACGCGTATAAAAGGAGCGTGCGGCCCTTGTACAGAAACAGTTGGCACTCGGCATCAGTGCTCTCAACAATATGTAACCTTCAAGATATAGCTAGCATAAAAACAAAGTGTTTCCCACTCTCCACCAATCCCAGTCAAAAGTTAATGTACAGAAGAAGCGTACATTTAATGGTCCTTCGAGCCGGATTCTGTGGATAGAGCGAATAAAAACATTGAAGAACGTATTATTGAGAAGATATCAGAATCGGTTGCGAGAATGGCAGTAACACGTTCAGAAGGAAAAAGCAACAAGCAACCTACAGAACAGAATCCGTCATCATCCGAGGGATCCAGTACCACCTCGGTGACCGGCACCAGCTCAGAAACAGATAGGGCCTCCACAGTCACAGGGACCATTGCCGCACAGAATTGCGTACAGTATATGTCGTTGATTGACTTGAATGTACCCCGGCAGTTGAGAGTATGTCATGTTCTCTCAAATGAAGGGTACAGGCAAAGAAAAGGGAATGTCACAATTTTTTATTGGCAAGCAAATCTTTATCTATAGTAATTATATTCTCAATCACTAACTTTTTTAAAAAGTTAGCGTAAGGCGCCAAAAATACGTTTTTGTTTAAACAACATCGCAAACTTTATAGAAATTTTAACCTCCAAATCACAACGGTCACCTTGGACAATCCTTCTTCTTTACCGGTATGTCATGGACATTCCCGGTTCTTTTCTTGTTCTAAGATTGTTTATTTAGTTTTTGTTTTTTTTTTATTATTACTAAAAAGTCCATTGTCAACAACACAATTATTTAAATAGTAAACAATTAATTAGTTATAATTAAAAGTTACTGCGTACAATGACCTCAATAAAAATAACATACTTCTAAACTTTTAATTGCGTTTTTATCAAAATCTATTAATTAGGACATTGCCTGTACCCTTCTAATATATATCTCTGATGTTGGCACATGTGTTGGATCATTCGATTCCCTCATGATGGTTGAGCTGAGTGGTGCCAATCCATGCGTCATGTTCGTGAACGGGCCGTCAGTTGGGATTGGTCATATATAACTTAGTTGTCTCGGTCTACTTTAATTACTTATTGTATTTTACCCTATCCGCTTTTACGTGCACGTCTTTTGAAAATATTTTATTGATTGAAAAGAGTGTCCGTGAAGTTTCTTGCACGTTCTTCTCCATAGAGACCTACCGACGCTTGCGAGTGTGCAACTAGCTTCATCTTCTGCTTGACAATTCAAAAGTACCTTTAAATAGCATCCTAAGGACGATTGGCGAGATAACCGATACTGTTCTGCTCAGTAGGTTCACTGAACTCTATTTGTTGAGACACCGATAAGCCTACTGTGCATGAATAGACGGTGTGTCTAGTTTCATATTTTTACTTTTTAGGGTTCCGTAGCCAAATGGCAAAAACGGCACCCTTATGGATTCGTCATGTCTGTCCGTCCTTCCGTATGTCACAACCTCTTTTTTCCGAATCTATAAGAACTATGCTGTTGAAATTTGGTAAGTAGATGTATTCTGTGAACCACATTAAGATCTTCACACAAAAATAGAAAAAAAAACCAATAAATTTTGGGGGTTTCCCATACTTAGAACTGAAACTCAATTTCATCAAACCCATACGTGTGGGGTATCTATGGATAGGTCTTCAAAAATTATATTGAGGTTTCTAATGTAATTTTTTTCTAAACTGAGCGCGAGAGACACTTCAAAAGTGGTAAAATGTGCCCCTCCCCCCGAAACTTCTAAAAGAAGAGAATGATAAAACTAATAAAAATATATGATGTACATTAACATGTAAACTTCCATCGAAAATTGGTTTGAACGAGATCTAGTAAGTAGTTTTTTTATAATACGTCATAAATCGTAAACCGCAATTTACCAAGTACGGAACCCTTCGTGCGCGAGTCCGACTCGCACTTGGCCGGTTTTATTAATTACTAACATCAGTTATAAGCAAAATTTCGCGAGCAGAAGTTTACTGTTATACTCGTTACTATATCTGTCTGGTTACACTTCATTACTTCATCAGAAAACCCTACATCGCGCAAGCAAAGTTTTCAGCGCGAATTGAACATAAACAACAGTTCGACAACAAACGGCAACAACAGTTTTGCCGCAAAGCCTGACATCACCCATAGCAAGATGAACGCTGTGCACCTACCTCGGGGTGGTGGTGCTGCAGCAGCGGGTACAGCTTCTCGTGCGCCAGGTCGCGCACGCCAGCCCATCGTGCCGCATCGTAGTGGCGCCACAGGCGGCCCAGGCACACGCACGCCCACTGCGCCAGGCGCGCCGACCCGTCGTTCAGCTGCTCCAGGCAGATGGAGATCATCGAGCCCTGCACACAACCAATCACCTACAACACACCACCCTTGAATTTTTCAAATTCAAAGTTAACTTTATAAATAATACTAAAGGTAAAAATTCAGAAAAAACGCTACAACACCCATCCGTGACGAACCAAATTCAAAGTTAAAGTTCAAAGTATAGAAGTTAAATTCAAAGTTATCAATAACACCAGCTGGTACAAATTAGAATTACTGCAATAGTCCACAACACCAGTCATTCCAAATTCAAAATTCAATTTATTACACATACACTTGCTGGCAGAAAAATCGTAGATGTAAAAGATCACGTACCTGTAACGCAGCTTCCTGTCCAGGAGGGTAGTTGTCCACGATGCCGGCCAAGACATACGCCGCTAACGTCCTGTGTTCACTCTGCAATATGAATAACCAATTACACTACGATCTTTCCAAGTATTCTTCAATTACAAGACGCCATTGGAATCTTTTGCAACCTTTCGAAAGCGTTCGATTGCGTTAACAGTTTCTTGCCAATTCATTTATGAAAATATTATGTATGTAAGGAAAAATTTAAATTTCTTTAGTAAAGTTAGTGATAGACACAATTGTAATACTAGAAATAAAGATAAGTTATATCAGCCATCTTATAGATTAGCGAAAGTACACACATCTTTCATGGGGTACTGTGTTAAATTCTATAACAAAATACCTTGTGAGATATTAAAACTTAATGAAAGAAAATTTAAAACAATAATTAAAAGCACACTTTGTAAACAAGCATATTACAAATTAGATGATTATATTCAAGATAAGAATGCTTGGAAACATGCTGGTCCTGCTCCGTAGGGCAATCTTTAGTGTAGAAAGAATCAAAATGGTTAATTTGTATACGGTATATTCATAATTATTATAGCAACGCTTTATTTATTTTTTCTCAATTTGTTTAAAAAATTGACTCGCACACTGTTCCGTTCTTGTTGAATTAGGTAATTTACCTATGTTTGCAATATTTGTAAGTATGTGAGAACCATGTCCCTATTTATCAAGTGAAGGAATTTACCTGTTAGTGCTTGTAATACTTTATACCTATATTTAGTATAGTAGTGCTAGGTGCATCGTTCTCACGTATAAGAATTTATTAATGTTTGTACTACTTATGTAAATATTGTAAAAAGCCTTTATTTTTTTAAAAGAGTAAGTATGGAGTTTCTTGTGCATTCTTCTCCATATCAACCTACTTTTCCGAATGCACGGTAGAATAAATTTTTATTACATGTAATTTTAACGTTCTAAAGTGCCGCATATTGGCCTAGTTGAAATAAATACATTTGACTTTGATTACAGATAAACCAGAACAAGTATTGTACTGGTCAAGCGCAAGGCTATCAACAATAAAAAATAAAAAAAATGCGCGTCGGTAATATTCGTGTATCCGAATTACCACGGACGTCAAAGAGGTTTGTTGAATCTTAAGTTTTCTCTCGGGTCGTAGATCGACTTTTGTTACTCAATCGTTTTAAAGTTTTTTGGAATTGCATAGAGTTGTTTTGTAATTATGTTCATACAAAACAGGTAAGTACAAAGTGCTTCCATGGTTGTAGCAGGGGGGTGTCACTCCGCAGTTTAGGTATGATCGGCCGGCGGTACCCTCTAGAGGGAATAACGCATTAGGTTGCCGCTTACTCGGCTCGCACGTTAGCCACGTTATTAATTCTATGATTTATGCTGCAAAGAACAATGACTTCTAAACGTACTTCTAAGCCCTTTAATAGATATTGTTATGTTTACGGGTGTTTAAATAAAGCAAAGAACAATGAATCGATATTTTTTTTTTTAAAGTACCGAAAGATTTTAAAAGGTAAGCTATTTTGTTGTACCTATTTAAATCATTACATTAATACTCTGTAACTATCGGTAGTAGGTACATAATGAGTACGAGTTGTGTATAAAAATTTAAGCATTTTGGTGTTCCTAAAAGAATGAATAGGTGTGTGAAACACTAATAATTAGGTACCTACCTACTTAGATATTTAAGATTTTCGTGTTGTTCACAAATATAATCTGATTTCTTTTTTTATTGAATAGTTACCGTTTTGTTAACATAAAAATAAACGCTTTAGATCCAGTTTAAAATAAATTATAATTGCCTAAGTAAGAAGTTACCTACTTAGCCTAAGAATTTATCAATAGCCTAAGTAAGTGTACGCACTTGTTAACGTTAACGTTTGTATATAAAACTAGGTACTTACTTATACCTAACGAACAAACAAACAATATTTCCTAAGAGTTCTTCAAGCCAACTTTAAATAAACTAACAAAAAATATCACTAAAGAGTAAACAAAGAGGTAGGTACCTATAATTTTAAATAACATTAGACATCTTTACAACTCGTTTTACAGTCCGTTCAACCGATTTTGTGTTCTATCTCGTACACATAAGGATGATATAAAAAGCACAAATTTGTTACCAAAACCAACTGTTTACTACAGCTTCCATTTGTCGTATCACCAACGCAATAGAAGTCAAAATCGATTGACTGGGCTGTAAAATGGGCTTATTTAAATGTCTAATGTTATAGTAAATGAAGTTTAGGTAACCTAGTTTTCATTTGTTAAGTACCTAACAAAATGACGGTCTATAATATTTATTGTCTATCTACCTACTTGACCGTGTAACCATAGGCATCAAACATAAGAAAGATTACGCGGTCAAGTAGGTAGATAGTGGATGTAAGCGAAAGCGGCAAGTCGACAACCCTTACGAGCCGAGTCAAACCGCGCCAGACAGCGACGGAGATACGCGTTAGAAGAGAGCGGCAACGTTTAGGTGAATATCACGTTAGGCACTGAGCGCTTATGCGAGCTGAATTGCACTTCGTTGCTTACTTGCAGGAGTCTCTATTTCAATGAATTATTGCACGAAGTGACTCTTCTGTACTTGTACTATTATTTATTCTGTGGTTGTAGCAGCTCTCTATTATATCTCTTCATCGCGCGTTCGTATTCCGATGATAGCCGACGATTACCGAGGCGAATTCTCGGGATATCTGTAGTTACTTTTACACTTACATCAACTGATGGATCCTGTAGAACTGACAGAAAATATTTGTGTCCCTTCGCATTCACCAAGTCGACCTGACAACTCTGCAAAAAGAGTAGAAGATTGTGAGAAAGACCACGGCATTTGTATTTACAGTCAGGGAAATACTCGTATGTTGTATCATCATCATTTCACACGAAAGACGTCCACTGCTGAACATAGACCTCCCCTAAGAATCACGACATCGGTCGTGTGCAGCTCGCATCTATCTCGGATTCTCGCAGCCTTAACCAGGTCCTCCAGGTTCACCTAGAGAGAGGCGCAGCGTCTTCCGGAATGCGGTCGCCACTCCAGAAGTTTTCGGCCCCATCGACCACCTGTTCTACGAGCATGTCCTCTACCCACTGCCATTAGAGTTTGGCAATTCTTCGGGATATGTCGGTAACTTTGGTCCTCTTGTGGACATCTTCATTTCTGATTCGATCACGCAAGGAAACTCCGAGCCTCTCCATTGCCTAATATTGTTTAGCAGATACATAGTCCTAGTTAGATCTTTGAGTGGCTCCTTGATGATGTGGCGATTTTGTAAAATGGTGCCATACAATGAAATATGACACTGCGTACGTACGGGGTCGACGGCGATGATCTTGGCCCAGATGTAGACCATGGAGGCCCGCAGGTCGGGCGCGGACGCCTGCAGCAGCTTCAGCATGTAGGGGAAGATGCCCACGTTGAGCACGGCGCGCGCCGCCCACGCGCCCAGCGCCAGGAAGCGGCACAGCAGGCGCAGCGCGCGCACGCGGTGCAGCGTGCTCAGCAGCACCTGCAGCACCATGGGCAGCTGCGCCGGCGGCGGCCGCCAGCCGCACCCTGCGCAGGCGTCGGCGTCATCAGTACATGGTGCACATTGTTACCGTAAGCGTGTCGTCATGACTCATGACGCAACGAGTGTGAGACCTGCAGACTTCTAAAATGCAAATAATTCCAAGAAATAGTACATTTCGTGTCGAGCATAAAAATTCGAGATTTTAACACGAGCTATGTAGCCAATTTCGTCGTCGAAAGCTACATGCGAATGTTAAAAAAAGGCTTTTTATGCGAGACATGAACGATTCTTTTTCCACTACCTGATGAGCTTACTTAATTAAATGCAAAAAGTTCCAACAACAATTTATTAGAAACGTTCAGACAGAACCACAGACTATATACACACAATCAACGCGCGCTTTTTCGAGAGGTAACAGGTTCAGTATCATTCTGCCAGTTACATAATTATATCAAAACTCCATACAAAAGTAATTTCGTAACTGTTATTGTATTGTTTTTTTTTTATATTTTATTTTATAATCTTGTGTCTAAATGTTTACATACATATTTTGAAACGAATTTCTTAGGCAATGTGTTATATAATAGACAAGGTAGTGGAAAAAGATTATTATTTTGTTGCTCTTAGAAAATGATAATAAATTTAGCAGCTTTTGTCGAGTGAGGAAGGAGACATTTAGAATACTTGTAACAATTTTAGGACCACTCCTATCGCAAAAAATACGCTTGTTTGATTACGCCAGTACGCGCGCGACTATCGTAATGACATAAAAAATCTCATACGATTCGCTGCAGCACCGCTTCAAAATAATAACTTTTAATCATTGTTTTTTTATTTCGTAGACTAAAATGACATTTGGGGTTACCACTTCATGCAAAAATAATCTTCTCTTGGAATTATTTGTGATGTATAGATGGACCCAATGAGAAAGACGCTTTCTACTTCTGACATAGTCAAACAATAAAAAAGCTTCTTCGTCTGAAGAATAAGTAACATCATCAATAAATCCATCGAAAAAATCTGGTTTCAGTGACGTGATTTCTAATAATGACCTTTCACTTACAAAAAGCTACGCGACGATTCGTTTGTAGAACTCTGCAGGTCTCGTACTCGATGCGTCAAGACGATAAGCTTACGAGACAACTACGCTTACGATCCGTGTGCGGAGGGGCTAACTTTACTCAGAGTTTATTAATAAGAGGGATATCTTCGAGTGATTTTGATATCATATTTACACAATAAATAATTAATTTATACATACATGTATATACTTAAACTCACGCCCTCTTCCCAAGGGGATCGACATAAACTACAGAACGCACCTGCTATGATCCTTTTGCTTCATTTTATTTCAATAAAAATTCAAGTATAAAATCCAACGATGCCATACCGTGTTAAAGTTAAAACCTAAAATATGACGATTTAGTTACTCACTGCCTCTCTGCATAACATAACATCATTCCTCCCCCGAAGGGTAAGCAGAGGTGCGCCTCTAGGGTATTCCTGAAATGATATGGTATGCAGGCCCCAATAGAACAAACAAGAAATCGGTAACTGTTGGTATGCAGGCACATGAAATAACGATACAAATGAAAATTATGAAATGTTACCCTTCAACCCTTTGTACTCTATAGTATAGACATACGGGTCGGGCTAGTTTGATGATATATGCTACAGTCGCGAACGGTCGCGTCGTGCGAATACTTCATTACTGGTGAAAAGAGGCAACGTAGAGAGTGGATCGAGAGAAAGAGAGAGCTACATTAACATGTAAGCTTGTAAGCAAAAATAAATGAAATCCCAAAAAAACTCTTAATAAAATAATAATAAATAATAATATAAATATAAATTTTGAATTTTGTTATTAGTAAGCTACACTTACTAATAGTCTTATACAGAATGTAACGGAAAGTTGCGATCATATTTAAAAAACTGCTTCTACCCATGTATATCAGGTTCACTGTCCACATGGCAAAAACAATCACAAATGCCATATGGGCGTCGTGCGACTGCGAACCTGTTAAAACCCAGGGAGGATGGCCATTCCCAAACAAAACAAACTTGTTGTCAGCTGATCAAAATTTGTATGGGAGACACAATTTTTTTTTTTGAGAATTTAGTATAAGTTCCATAGGGAAGTGTTCCTTTAGTGGTTCATATACATGAGCAGAAGCTGTATTAAAAATATGTTCGCACCTTTCCGTACCATCCAGTATACTCGTATAATGTAGGTACAAGAATGTTAGGTGCCTGTACCAGGTAATCCTGCATCTCAAGCAGCTCAAGCAATACATGCTCAAAGAAAAATAAAAATGAATGTCAATAGGGAATATACACATAATTTTTATATGCAAATAGAAATAATTTTTAAAATATCTTCATGAGCGACGAAGTTGAAGCGAAGAAGTAAGGCTTTGAAATTGATAATTAGAAAAAGAACTCCAACATAGACTCTGACGTCAAAGTTTAGCACGCCAATCGTTATATCTCGTTGGTTCTTCAATCAATTTTGACTCTGTTTTCACTATTAGTATATTTATCGATAACTGGTTAAATAGCAAATGTTATAACTTGCATATTCCCTATTGGTTGCCAAGACTCACAAGCTTATAAGAAATGAAATGTATGAATGAAATGCTTTCATTATTCCAAAGTTATCAGAGCTAAGTGGAGACCATAACTTTAGAAGGATTAACTCTACAAGCCCTACATCTTGATCATGATTATGATATGATATGACAAATGTAGCTTGGCTGTTAAACTGTTTGTGAAACTACTGAATGTCACAGGACCATTGACTTGAGTTTAAGAACTGGCACAGTCAATACCACAGCATTGGCACAGAGTAAGAAATTAAGTCACTGCTCTTTAATACTGTGTCATGCAATAGTTGCACGAAAACGAACAAGTTAACACAGACACACAGACATAAATGTAACTAGATAACGCAGGTCCTTCTATATTCAGACCAAGCGTGCCACTTTTTCACATTCAATTTTTTTTTTTTTTATAAATGAAAGGATTTTTTTTAGTACAATTTATACATCTACAATAACGATGAGCCGATAACGTTAAATGAAACAGCGTCAAAGGAAGAACATTGCTTTCCCTCCAAGTACATACATAGACTTAGTTAGATCTACGTCTGTGGCCAAGCCAGAGCTCCAGAATGCGCGAGTGCTGGCGGGTGGTGTTGGCTCGCCGCCGTGTGCCGTGTGCCGTGTCCACATGCTCTATGTTAGTGCTCACCTGTGATGCGTGCGGTTGTCAGCGGCGTATGATAATACTTACACTTGCCCAGGTCCAGCCACACCTGGAAGGCAGTGAGCTGGTCTCGGAAGAAGGGCGAGTGCGTGTAGTCGTCGGGCTCGGGCTGCAGCAGGCGGGGCAGCTGGGCCAGCGCCAGGTCCAGCGTGTGCTCCCAGGCGGCCCACAGCGGGTGCGCCGCCAGCGACGGCAGCGCGGGCAGCGACACCGGCGTGCAGTTGTACGACCTGCACGCACGCACGCACCGACCGACCGAATTACACAATATCTCAACACACCCAATTAAAGAAATTTTCTAACCGTAAAACAGTACTTAAGCCCTGGATTACACCTGGCCTACTCCGATGCATTCGACACCGGGATAATCTCCATAAAACATTTCTATCCGACCCAAAAAACGGAATTATCGAGCTGTCATATAAACGGTATCGTAATTTCTGCAATCTGTTACTTAGGAAACTAAAATTAAATCACGATAGATCCGCTTTAGAATCTTCAAAAAATAACAAAGATACATGGAGTATTATTAAAGGTATAACTAACCAAACTGGACAAAAAATAACAGCAGACAAACTCTTAATTGCAAATGACGCGCCCAATGCCATTGAGGAAATAAATCATTATTATTCAAACATTGGTAAGCAATTGGCTGACACTATTATTAAAAATCAAATTTCACCAATTGCCCCATATAAATTTGAAACATCCTCGCAAAGTGAATCTATGGTTTTGCTTTCTCCGGACGAGGCCGAAATTGAGTCAGTGATTAATAACCTGAGAAATGACTGTGCCACGGGATGGGACTCAATTCCGTCAAAACTCCTCAAACTTGGTAAAGATATATTAGTTCCGCCTCTTACAAAACTCATTGAGATATGTTTTGAACAGGGAATCTTCCCTCGAATCTTCAAAAAATCTCTAATAACACCTGTTTACAAGGGAGGGGGTCAAGATGATATTAAAAATTTCAGACCTATTTCTGTACTTTCAGCGCTGTCAAAGATCTTGGAAAAACTACTGAACCATAGACTCATAAGATACCTAGAGCACTTCAAAATATTATCAGACTCACAATTTGGCTTCAGGTCTGGGAAAAGCACCGTAGACGCAGTTAATAAACTTGTTGATTACGTTACTGCAAAAGTGGATGCAAAACAGAAATGTCTGGGTGTATTTCTGGACCTAGCCAAGGCGTTTGACACTGTCTGTATCTCAACCCTTGTAAAGAAGTTGGAACATGTCGGAGTCAGGGGAAAGGCTCTCAGCATATTTACTGACTTTCTATCTGACCGAACACAAAAAGTAAAGATTGGTGAACGAATTAGCAGAGAAGACAAAATTGACTATGGTGTACCACAAGGCAGCTGCCTATCTCCAAGCCTCTTCCTAGTCTATGTAAATGACCTATGCCAGAAGTCACTTAATAAAGGGAAAATATTTAGTTATGCGGATGACACCGTATTAATATTTCACGGCGAGAATTGGGAAGCAGCGCAACAAGCGGCAGAGATGGGCTTGCGTGAGATAATCTGTTGGCTAGAAAGTAACTTACTAACCCTGAATATTTCAAAGACTTCATATGTACAATTTACTTTCGCCAATACTAAACCCATGGAAATAAGTCTTAAAGTACGCTCCTGCAATGATTTTAACGGTCACCAATGCCCATGTCTTCCAATCTCACAAAAAAAGACAGTGAAGTACCTAGGTGTACTTCTGGACGAACGACTTAGCTGGCGTCCCCACATTGAATTGACCACTTCCCGTGTCAGGAAACTGATATGGGCATTTAAGAGGCTTCGACACGTGGCTCAGTTTAAATTATTGCGAACGGTGTATCTTGCGCTGGCGCAGTCAATCATGGGCTACTGTATCACGGCCTGGGGAGGCGCTTGCAAAACCTTTATGATTCACCTCGAAAGAGCCCAAAGATCTATGCTGAAGGTCATGACATTCAGACCATACCGGTTTCCTACGAAAGATCTGTATGAAAATTGTAAAGTACTTACAGTGAGACAGTTGTACCTTCTTAATCTCACAATGAAACAACATCAGATTACACCGGTACATCACACCACAAAACTAAAGAGAACTATTACTCGTTCTGATATATGTCGACCAGAAATATGTAAAACCGCTACTGCTAGACGACAACACCTTTACATGGCTACATACATTTACAATAAAATAAATAATACCCATAATATAAACCCATTAACAACTAGAGAAAGTAAAAAGAAAATCATTACCTGGCTTCAAACACTGGATTATCACCAGACGGAAGACCTAGTACAACAGAAGTACTCATAAAAATTGACACACACCAACACCCACCAACACACACACACCATCCACACACGCGCACACATACACACACTCGCGCACACACCATCCATACACGCGCACACATACACACACTCGCGCACAGACACATCCACACACATATGCAAATTTATTGCGGAACAAAGGAGCATTCGCATCTTTTATTTCTTTTGTTTTACAATGTTTATTTTTTAAATTAATTTATTATACTGTTTATAATATGTTACGAAATGTACCACAAATGGGCGTAGGCACTGGCTCCTGTAACACAGGTTGCTACCTAGCACAGGAGCCAGGGCTTCAAATAAGTATGTTACACCTGTATTTTGTATCAATAAACAATTTTATTATTATTATTATTTTTATTACTTACTCTTCAAACACATTTTATGACAAAAATAAAACAAGTTTAAAATTATCTGTAAGCGAGTGAGGTCAACCGTAAGCCTAATAGCACTAGGTGCGCGAAGACGAACAGAACTGCTGCGGCCGGTCCAGGAAGACGTCGCCAGACGGCCTAGACCTGAACCACAAGGGCTAATTCGAGGTGAATTAGTTAAAGGATGCCTAGAAGATTTTGGTAGCAATGCGGCAGTATTGGTCGTTATAAAAGACACCTGTAAATAAGGTTGATTTCGTACTGAACTAGTGCTCGAACAGAGCTCCAGATGCTGTGAGTGTATGTGTGTACCTCATGATCCTGTCGGCCAGCAGGAAGTTCCTGCACAGCGAGGCGGTGAGCAAGTCGGCGCGGAATAGCTGCTGGAACAGCTCCGGCGGCAGCGACGACCAGGCGATGGTGTCGGTGATGGCAGTGAAGATCCAGTTCAGCTCGCCCAGCATCGTGCGCCGGTCCGTCACCTGTCCGGGGATCCTGAAGGGACGATCATGTTTATACTACATATCTTCGTAGACTTGAGCTAAATGTATGGATCCATAGTGAGGTTAGGAGTGAGAAAGGGAATGCCTTTGTCCAGCAGTAGGAATGTAGTGTAACTAATAAAAAACCGGCCAAGTGCGAGTCGGACTCGCGCACGAAGGGTTCCGTACCATTATCGCAAAAAAATGGCAAAAAAAACACGTTTCTTGTATGGGAGCCCCACTTAAATATTTATCTTATTCTGTTTTTAGTATTTGTTGTTATAGCGGCAACAGAAATACATCATCTGTGAAAATTTCAACTGCCTAGCTGTCACGGTTCTTGAGATACAGCCTGGTGACAGACAGACAGACGGACAGACAGACAGACAGACGGACCGCGGAGTCTCAGTAATAGGGTCCCGTTTTTACCCTTTGGGTACGGAACCCTAAAAAGGATCTCTTTTTGTTTTCTTGGTCTGTTCTGATAACCTATGCCTATAGCATAAAGTTCCGCCTTTGCTTTTTTTATGTTGAATAAAGTTCATAAATTTATCATCTTCCACCTTGTATCATGTTATTTGGGGTCGGCGCAATACCTTTTTTTTCTTCCATACCGTCCTGTCCTCCCCCTTTTCTTTCATATCACTCCTCACACAGTCTAGCCATCTTATCTTTGGCCATCCATTCTTTTAGTAACATGCATTTCATCCCTCCTCATCACATGCCATACCAAGACAAATGGTTTCCTTTCAACTTTTCTGTCAACGGCGCCACTTTATCCATTCTCGTCACTCTGCACATCCATCTCAATTCTCAACATTCTTATTTCTGCTATGTGCAATCTCTTTTCATCCATCTTTTTCACAGCCCAACATTCTGATCCATTCAGTATGACAGGTCTTGTAAATTACCCTTTTGACTTGAGAGGCATCCGTGGGTTGCAAGTTGTTTCATAAATAAGTAATCAATGTGTTATATTTTCATGTTATTAATTTTAGAATATATTAGAATATAATAATTATATACAAAAATGCAATTGATTGTGATAACAATCACGATTTTATCACAATCAATTGCATATTTGTATCAGATATATAAATTTAGACAATGGCAGAGGACAGACATGTGTGGGGCAAAGTCAGTGGCAGCGGCAGTGGGACATCGGGCAGGTTGGTGGTTGCTGATGCGTTCCTGGGTTTAATCCCGGCTTGTCCCTTGTACATGGGCCTTTTTTTAATCTATTATGATTTAAGTTCATAAGTGGCGAAAGGTGGCGCGCCTGTACGAGTACGACTCACTTATCAATGAGCTCCAGCACGTCGGCGGGCGCCACGCGCGTGCGCTCGCGCAGCGCGAACCACTTCATGGCCATCTTGACGGGCGTGGTGAGGCACGCCGTGAACAGGTCGGCGGGCAGCTCGGGGTTCATGGGCAGCGCCTGGCCGGCCGCGCAGGCTGCCAGCTGGATGCAGTTCTTGTACGACACCAAGGGCGGCACTGCGGCCCCGCCACCGCCGCCTTCGTCAGACTTGGACGCCAGCTGGGCCTGCGGAGTGCGGAGTGTGGAGAGGGGTTAGTTCTATACAAGGTGTCTTTGTAATAACTAAAACCTTATGATATTAATTATGAAAAACTTTTACTATACGACCTGTTCCTATATTTTATCGAGTTATGCGAAAATAAATGTATGGAGCAGCAAATTACTTTTCCGTAATTTACTGCAAAGTTAATCTTAGTAAGTAGGTAAATTGAAAAACAGATTAAAGTCTAGGTAAAATCTTTACTTCACTTAATTGCCTCTTTGGGATGACAGAAATCCATCGCCTTGCGGCGTCTAGAGGCTGAATACTCGATCAATCAGTCACACTTGGAACATCTACCTCGTACTCGCGCTCGTGCTGCTCGGCGAACTGCTTAAAGTTGTCGACGATGACGCCGGCGTTGGAGCAGTCGTACACGTACAGCGACGGCGCGCCCATCCACGTCTGCAGGTCGTACATCGACAGCGGGATGTACTGCGTGTAAGCCTGGGGGCACACAGTACACACACGTTTAAATGACACACGCCGCTCCTGAGGACTTCACTAAATAACAAAATCATAAAAAAACTAAGCGCAACTACGAATCGGTCTAGTGCATTATATTTGAATTCAGACTACGAGATAATTTTTTTTATACTGCTCTTACAAAATTAGTAATCCATTTGGGAGATTGCCCATTCGGTCCCTTTGGAAAATTATTGTGTCCTGAAGATTTGTTTTCGTATATTGCATGTCTTTTTGCCACTAAAAGGAGTCAATTCCCACCACCCAGCTCCTTCTTTCCGAGGTGTGACCGTGCTTATAACGGGCCATCTTGAACTTTTTGGCATGAGGCTCATCGGCAGTGAGATACTGGTCGAGTCGATGACGCCATTCACAATGTATGTTGGATATCCCACCCTGCGTACAGCTAAGGAATGGGATTCCCTGCCGGAGTCCATATTTCCTTATAGCTACAACCTGGGAGTCTTTAAATCAAAAGTGAATAAGTTTCTTCTAGGCAAGCGTGCTTCATAGTCGACCACATCATCCCTTACCATCAGGTGAGATACTGGTCAAGCGCAAGCATACCAAAAAAAAGTACTGGTACATGTTACCTCGCCTTCGCCGTAGTCGGGTAATAAAAGAGGAACACACAATGTTTAAAAATGCTATATTACTTGCTCTACTGTCTTAATATTACGGTCGTCTAAGAGATAGATCCCGTTCACACTTGACATGGTATGGAACCCGATTTGGACTGAGAAACAAATGAAGCATAGTTTACCCTGTTGAAGACCCAGATCTCGCCCTGCGTGGTGGGCTTGGGCACACCATGTCCGTTGTAGTGGAACAGTACGCGCTCGTCCTTGGCATTACGGCGCAACGAACAGCACAGCTTCTTGACCTGGGCACACAAAGAGACAGCATTGGTGACCATTCAGAACATAAGACTGGAAACAAAACGGACGGCTTTGGCGACTGAGTTAACAAAATATGGAGCATCCAAATAATATAAGTCAACAAGTATCAAAAGGTTTCATGCATGACATAGTCACTTATGTTCGCTCAAAGATCAATAATATGTGCAAGGGAATTTAATAGCTCAAGCTAAAGAGGAAAGAATTGTATGTTTGTATGTTTTTGTAAGTTTTTGAGTTTATTCGTCACAAACATATTGTGACGAATTAACTCGAAAACTACTGGTCCGATTTCAAAAATTCTTTCACAATTAGAATGCTACATTATCTCTGAGTAATATAGGCTATATTTAATACTAAAAAAAAATAGAAATCCTGAATTATTATTTTGATTTAAATTTTATGAGTTTCGATTTGTTGTTTATTCGGTTGTGTTATTTTTTTTCTAAAATACCTATAATAGACGATTTAGAGGTGTTAAAGTTTTTATGAAGAATCTTATTTCTTGAGTTAATAAACTTCAAACTTGGCGTAAACAAAGTTTGTCATTATTAGTTTTTCGAAACTATCCCCAAAATACAATTTAGAATCTTACTACACAGGATTTCGTTTTCATGTAGAGGTCTAGGGGAGCATTAAGGATTTTTTGGAAATTGAACATTTAAGGTGGTGTAAAAAGGGGAAATTTGTTTGTATGAAAAACCGAATTTCTTCTGGAAGCAAATAATCAAAATTGACTTAATAAGTTTTTTAATAGTATCTCCAAAATACTATTAAAGGGTGTACTATGAAAAGCTTTTTTGAGGCATCCTACTGTGCAATCTGACTAACATAAACAAAAATAAAAAAAGAGAGAGTGGATAACATATTTAGGTTATTAAAAACGACCCTCAACGTGGTGAAAAGTGGTTATATTGTTAATAGAGGATACTTTGTGGCGATAACCAAAAGTTTATTATTTTTTAAGTCAAATAACGAATTGTCCCAAACCAATAAACCCTAGACATCTACGATATGCTGTTTTTTATTGATTTAAAAATAGTTTCATTTTGGTCGCCTTCACTAACTGCACATAAGAAAGCCATCTGGAGAATACAAAATTACGCGAAAAAAAGTCGCGGACGGAGTGCTAGTAACTTATAAATACATTGTTTTAAGAAGAAGTCTGTTTCATTTTATCTTTAAGTAATATGGATGATAGATACATGAGATTTTGAAGCTACATTCGCATACAGGGTAAATAAAGAACCAAACTGATAAATGATGAGTGCTGCTGCACTTTGATCTCTGGCCTCAGCTTGAGAGATAATAACGTTTATTTCTTTTAGCAATACATACCCCCCGTACCTACTTACAATCATATTTATCTTGACACTAAAATATGGAAAAATACCAATATAAGGTGACTTGTTAATTCATTTTTACAGTTGGCGCAGTGGTTGAGCGATTGACTGCTGCGCTGCGTGTCGCGGGTTCGATTCCCGCACGGAACAAATATTTGTATGACCTACCGATAGTTGTTCCGGCTCTGGGTGTTGTGTATGTGAGTTTATATGTTTGTAAACGCACCCACGATACAGGAAGAAATTCCTAGTGTGGGGTACTGTTATAAAAAAAAAATGTAACTGGGGAGGGGTGTATACTCATGAATTTAAACAAATTTTTATATGTCGGTAATTAATATGGGTAATGTAATGATTTCATAAGTTTAGTCAAAATATACGGTATGTATGAGTGTGATGTTCGAGTATCACGGGACGAGAAATACCACTACTAAGAATCCAGAATGAGTGAAAACATCTCATAGATAAACGATAAAACAGCCTATGACTTACTTGACTTGACTTATGTCGTATGTCTCCTAGATGGGGCAGAGGGCGTCCACAGATGTCGTCCATCGCGATCGGTCTTGAACTTCACCTCGCTCCGTGTCCATTCCGATGCCCGCCGCTTCTGCCAAAACGGTGCGTCACCGGGTTGGACAGGGACGACCACACTTTCTTTTACCTTGGAGAGTCCTATTCAAAGCTTGCTTGAATATGTGATCGGGACCCCTTCGGGGCGTGTGGCCAATCTATCACCACTTGCGACGCTTAATCTGGCGGTCGATTCTCGTGGCATTTCTCCAATAGTTCTACGTTGGAGATGGTCTCGGGCCAGTAAATATCGAAAATGCGACGAAGACTTGTATTTGGCGTGAGATGTCCTTTGTGACCTTCCCCGTTTCGCACGGATCCGTAGAGCAGCACGGATTTGACATTGGACCCGAAGATTTCGAGTTTAATCCTTATCCTTGCTACGACAAGGTAGCTCGGGCTTTGGCGATCCGTGAAGCGATGTCCTCTTCACTACCCCCAGTCTCTGACACGTCGCTCCCGAGGTTGATAAATTTGTGGACGCGTTCCAATGCCTCTGTGCCAATCAGCAACGGTTAGTGGCTCATTGCCTGGGTCTTTCGGATGTTTATTTTAAGCCCTGTTTTTGCAGCTTTTTGATGTAGATCGTTCAGCTTTACTTGCATATATCGGCGTGGATTCATATCCAGCAGGCATAGGTCATTGGCGTAATCCAAGTTTTCCAAGACGTTCACTAATCCCCACTCTATGCCACGGTGCTTGTTATCAGAGATGCGAAGCATAATTCCATCAAGATCGAAAAGGAAGAGGAGCGGCGACAGGAGGCAGCCTTGGCGGACACCCGCGTGTATTGTTACGTCATCCGATATGACGCCGTCATGAGTAATCTTACAGGAATACTTCTTGTAAATACTCTGTAACAGACGGACTGCTATTTTCGGCTGCTCTCCTAGGTCCAGTAGGTGGGACAAGATGCGAAGACCAACTGAGCGTATCAAAAGCCTTTTCGAAGTCTACAAAGGTTAGATCAATCTCCTTCTGCCATTCTGATGCTTTTCTAGTATGATACGGAGAGTGTTGATCTGGTCCGTACAAGAGCGGTTCGAGCTGAAACCAGCCTGTTCTCCTTGCGTAAAAGAGGATTCACGGCCTTCGACAGTATATCTAGGATGATCTTGTAAAAAAACCTTAGAGGGAATCGAAAGCAACGTTATATCTCTCCAGTTATCGCACTAGCTAAGATCATCTTTCTTAGGAACAGCCGAACAGTTATAAAAAGAACTTTGTTCCATTCGTCAGGGAGTTCTTCGGCGGTCCAGATCTTTCCAATAAGCGGCGTCAGGACGTTGATGGCGAAGGATAAGTCGGCTTGTAGCATTTCGACAGTTATCAGGTCGAGTCCTGGTGTTTTGCCTGTCTTTAAAAAGCGAATTACCTCCGAAACTTCAAAGGCTTACGGTAATTAATTTTGAGAAGTCGGGATGGTGGGGAACTGACTTGCAGCGCGTCAAGCGTCGATGTAGCTGACAAACGGAAGACCTCTTTAAAGTGATGACGCCAGCGAAGTAGCTGCCCTTCTGACGTCACAATGAGCTGACCATCTTTGGACTTAAGCGCCTTCTTCTTCGACTTGCTGTTACCTGCCAAGGTTTTGGTAGGTTTGTACAACCCCTTCAGGTTACCGGATTTTGCAGCTTGTTGAGCACGATCAGCAATACCATCAGCCCACCGTTTCCTGTATTTGCGGATAGGTTACTGCGATAGATTTCCTTGCGGTATTGCGTGTTAATGTCGGCTCGTATGGCGTCGTTATGGGTCTCAAGCTGTCTCAGATGCGATCCACGTGCGTTGAGACCCAGTCCTCGCGAGAATGAGTCGATTTGTGTGACGAAGCTGGTCTCTGTATAGGCCACTATGATACAGTTCCACTCCTCGTCTAATAAATCCGTAGCGGCATCGAGTACAGAAAAGCGATTGCGTAATTCCAGCTGAAAAGTTTTACGCGTGTCTGAGTCCTGCAGTTTGCTCACCTCGAACCTTCTTCCAATCATGTCAGGTCCTCCAGCCGCACGGGCTACTGTAACCTTGAACTGGACTTCAGCAACTACCATATGGTGGTCGCTACCAATATCGGCGCCCCTGCGGTTGCGGACATAGAAAGGAAGACCGCCATTTGGAACAAATGGTGGTCAATTTGGTTCTTGGTGACGCATAGGGTGAGTTACACGTGTAGTTATGGTGGTCGCCATGAATGAATAATGTTCCTCCGATGGTAAGGCCGTGGTTCAGATTAAACTCCCCATTCTCGTTGCACACTCCAAGTCCATGTGTAAACATTACGCCACTCGCGGTTAGTGTTAACATTCCCAACCTTTGCATTCAGCTCCCCCATGACGATGGTGATGTCTTGCTTCTTTATGCTCCTAAGGGTGGCGTTGAGGGCATTGTAGAAGTCTTCCTTGATCTTCCTCAAGTGATGCATTGGTTGGACTGTTGGAGCGTAGCACTGGACAATGGAGATCTGCCGGGCAATCATCGCTAAGCGTGCGTACGTTCCATTAAGCAATTCGCGTCCGTTTTTTCATTCCAAAAGTCGTCGGTAAAAGATCGGTCCGGTTTCAATCTGTTTCAGTTTCAGGAATCAATTATTGTCGGGCAAGCGGGTGAATAGAGCCGATGTGCTCGGTTTTGGTTCGGGTATCCTAGGGAGGATACCCGGACGAGGCGTGAGACGGTTCTGTTTTAAGGCGTAGAATATTCGCCCTGCATCCGTTAGCTTAGCTGCAACTCGGGGTTGCGGACGTGCGGCGGCGCGGTTGCAGCAGGTTGAGCAGGTCCCAGGCGACGTGGATGACTCAGACTGGCAAGGGCTCTGCTTTATAAGATACACTGCCACGAGTACAGCAGAAGGTAATTTTGGCATTTAATAGGTAAATGCTCTTCTCACCAACAGCGATACCCACCAAAAACATACCCAAGACAGCCTATGGCGCATTTGAATGCACTTGAGTTGATCATTTTAGTGTCGGAAGGTACAGATATCTAAATCCCAAGAAGATACCGTACTTAATTGCTGTGCCTTTCTGGGAGGTTATTCTGTGGCACAACGTTCGTGCTTATTCGGAAGCACGATGATTACCGAAGTCTGTATGGTAAATAAAATTGTAGTGGACCTTCTGTGTCAAATGAAGTGTTGGTAGGTGTATCGCGACAATTACCCCAAGGTCGGTGCGTAAGCCGGAGGTCGCCGACGCGCCCTGAACTAATTATTACGTTAATTTACGCGCCTAGCGACGACACCCTCATTTTTGTAGGCTTCCTACCGAACGAGTTTGTTTTTTCATATGCCTCACATTCTATCTATAGCTTAGCTTAGAGGTGCCCAACCCGTTGAAACCGAGGACGTTAAACCCTGTTGAATCCCAGGCAGCCCAACTACACTGAGAATAGATTCGACAGCATCCCATGAAGGCCCATGATCTTTTGATCAACTGTTCAATGTTAACCTACACCTATACAAACTCATTTTGTTTTTGGTTTCATGTTTTTCAATTCATTTCGTTGTCTCATGTTGGCAAGTGCTGGTACTGATACTTATGAGCATGGGGTCTTTGGTTTGATGCCCGGGTCGGGTAGTGTTATTGGGATTTCCCATCTGGACATCGGTTTTCGAGGGCGCGCATAGCTTTATGATGCTGTTTACCTCATCGCTGGTGGGATCAAGGCTCTGCTTGTAACGCGCGCGCGGCTGCCAACGCTCGTACTGCGACTGCAAAGCGTGCCCAATGCTCTCCAGGGCCTTGCTCGGCGACAAGGACTGCGGATCTGAGGATCAAAAAATGTTATAAACACTTAGGAAAATGACCTCATACACCTAAAGGTGCGACTAAAATTGAGGAGAGTTTGTGTGCGACACATGTCTCGGTCACGCGTCGCGATCGCGCGGTGAACTCGCACCTTAATACAATAGCTTGACCATAAGACAACCATATTGGTGATTTTTCAAACAGGCGGGTAGTAGTTGTTTCTTTTCGAGTTGTGGATATTATCGATTATAAGTTCTCATTTAAAAATTACCCAATACTCAATTAAGAAAAATAAATACTGAGTTCTGGATTGCAACAATAGAAAAATGACAGCACAACAATTCTTGTTGGACAGTTCACTACAAGTTTAGCGAAAATAGTCATCAAAGTAAAAAAAAATATAATAGTTGGCTGAAATAACATTGTATCATCATAAGACTCTGCAGATGCCCAAAGGTTATCCTGGAACGCGGGATTTAAATGATATATTTACATTAATTATAAATTGTCTCCGAGTACGAGAACTAATCTTATCCATGCCTGATTACCTACACCTTACTATATTGACAATTTATTGTAACTCTTATTTATATAGGCCACGCAGCGGGGAGGTCTATGTCCAGCAGTGGACGTCTTTCAGCTGTAATGTTGATGGTAAATCTCAAACAAACTACCAATACCGCAACTACAGGATCGATTCTACGCAATTTGTAAGCTTATCTTGAAGTGCCTAAGAACACTCGCAAAGTTCTATAAGTCGCCATATTTCCAAAATTAGCTAAATATAAAGCTAAAATATGATGCGATGTTCTTGCTACGCAATAACGTCCGCGGAACGATCAGCTGTATTGTCTGGCGTTTGACCTCAAAACGTTCCACATAGCTGAGTCATCACTTAGCGGAAACTTGCCCGGTTTTAATAATGCGCATTTACATAATGCTGAAATATCAAACACTAGCTTCTGCCCGCGGCTTCACCCGCTTAAAAATGGTTTTATCATACCAAGGCAATACAACCTATCCTATGTCCTTCCCAGGGTCTCAAACTATCTCCTAGCTAAATTCCATCTAAATCGGTTCAGTAGATCCAGAGATTACCCCCTATAAACTTACAAACTTTATCTCTCTATGATATTAGTGGAAATGATACGAAAGCCTTCTAGATTGAACCAGTTAAGGAGGATCTTCGCCGATAAATCCATGAAATCGTCGAGGATCAAAATTTTATCGAATTTTGATACGCAAAGTCACCCTTAATTTCACTATAATATTATGAAAAAAATAAATGCGAAAGTTTGGATGGATGGATATATGTTTGTTACTCAATCACGCCAGAATGCCTGAACGGATCAGTATGAAATTTAGCACAGAGATAGAATATAGTCTGGAATAGCTCATAGGCTTTTTATACCGGTATAATGTTCTCTTGGGATGATAAAGCACTATTGACGCGGGCGAAGCCGCTGACAGAAGCTAGTTGAGTATAATTTGTGACGACGGCGACGCTACTTGTGAGAGAAACTTACCCACTGCTGCTAAAAATCGTCCAATTTGCTGGGCCAAAAATATGGCGACAAAGGCCTCTTGCTTGAAGCGTATGCTACGCTCCATCGCTCTGTAGCAAACCTTAACAGCAGACTTCTGGGCCTGGGCCTCGGTCGAAGACGAAGTTCCAGGGGCATAGGTTAGGATAGGGACACACATCACATATCATCAAGATTGCGCTTTATTGACAAGGGAAGGTCGCCCTTCATAAACGCCTTCATGAACCAGTAGCATCTTCAGGCCTTTTCGACCAGACTGTCGATTTCTTTATATTGTCTGTTCTGAGAGGAAACAAGATGGCCCAGATAAGTAGATATGTTGGTTACATAAAAATAGAAAAATATATCGTACTCGGTGATCTAGGAAATGGGTCATCGATGGTCATCGACATTGAAGCGTTATTTAGGCACACGGAACGAAAGGCTAATAAATGAAGCTATAAAGACTTTATAATTAAATTCGCAAGGGCCGGGGTGGACGAACCTATGGCACGCGCTATAGGGCTCAACACGCGATCAAGTATTGGCAACGTGGGAGTCGTTTAGGATTGGAACTCCAAAAAAAATTGGGAACAGGCATGTCATTAATTTATTGTAGGTTATATTTTTAATATTATTTATGGTAATTTATTGAGATTGCCTCGTTGGTGTAATGGTCACAGGCGCTGCTGTTGAGCATGAGGTCTTGGATTCCATTACCTGAGCGAGAAAAATGCTATTTGCAAGAATTTTCTTGAAAAGCAAAATGACAGATTGCAAGGCAAGGGGAGGTTGCAGTGGCGGTTTGCGCGTTAACACATACAAATGTATATGATAACGCCCACTGCAACCCACGAATACGAGATTAATGACGTCATTGATACACGCATGCCTTGCTCAAATATGGCGCTCTGCGTGGGCTCAACGCTGTCAACGCTATGCGCGCAGTACACGGAAGCGTGCGTAGCTTTACTGCGGCAGGTAGGATTAGCGGGAAAGCGACGCGACGCCTGCGCCATTTTGTCGATAGCTGGCTCTGTTGCGCTGTACATAGTCGTGGATTCATATTCGTGTAGAGTGTGCTGCAGTGGCAACGTAGACCCAAATTGTCAAACAAACGAACCAACGCAGCTAAAATGCGCAGCGTGCATTGCAGTGGACCAGCGCCTTAAGACGACGACTCACGCCAACGACCTTGAGGGAACAAAACGCGCACTCGTTTCACACCCGCCCGACCCAAAATTTAGTATTTTTTTGTACATTCCTTATTATTCGATGACTTAAAAAAAAAGCTTCAGATCAAAATGTAGATAATTAAATTGTCTTTGAGATGGTGTCGATTTCATTTGTAAAGTTATGTCAGGACATAGGTCAAGGACACGGACAAGAAAACGACATTCGCACAAAAACCGCCGGGCGTATTTTAATGAAATTGACACCATCTCAAAGACAATTTAATTATCTACATTTTGGTCTAAGGCTTTTTTTAAAGTCAAAAGAGAAAATAATAAGGAAAGTACAAAAAACTACTTAATTTAGTCGCGCGGTTGTGAAACGAGTGTGTTTTATTCCCTCAAGGTCGTTGGCGACTATCGTCGTCTTAAACTCGCTCCATGCAACACATGGAATTTAAACCGAACTTGCTAAGCGTGGGTGTACTATACCATCCTGCTACCATCTGCTTCACCCTTCGGGCAATAAGGCGGGATAGTTAAGTTATATAGCCTTAAAAAAGTTTCACAACTTCCTGTAGGCTAACCATTATTAGGTAAGTATAGCTAGTTAGTATTAGCAATGCACTGCATCACATTCTTTAATATGCGCAGTGCGACTATCTATAGGACCGAAATAGGTAGGCATTGAGTTTGCTAGGTATGCCAGCATGTGATTCATTCATACATTCAAATCGCAAACAGCGTCAATAGTGAATCATGCGGCGCATTTCAGCTGATCTCGTATTTACTAAATAAAACCTGCCATTTTTACGTATGTTACTTTCCTTAAGTTTCTAAGGCCATGTGCATTAAACTATTAAATCCAAGTTTAAAGTGTGGTTGAACTAGCATATTGTTGTCACCTTGTACCAAGGTTGCTATCATCATCAAAATAAACAGTTACATACCAATCCAGCATTCAAGTCGAGCACACGGCTGTGTCTTCACCACGTCCGGAGGATCCACTCCCACGTTGAGGCACAGCACCAGAGCCACGCAGTGTGTCTTGTACTGGACATATTGAAAGACATTTATTGAAAAGGCTTATCTGGTAGCAAGCGATGATGTGATGTGGTCTACCATTTTGTATACTACAGCAAATTGACAAAAAAAAAATACATTCTGCAGTTGTTATATTTCAGGCAAATAATACAATAATAACTAAGCAATGTTATTTTATCCATAATCAACAATATAAACAAGCCATAATAATAATATTTTTTTAATTTTTTACTAGATATAAATATACAAAAGTCACGCTGGTCTTCCTATCCTTAATTGATTATCTCTTTAAATACTGGTAGGTACTTAAATCAAATCAAATATTTTTATTTGTTAGAATATGGGGTTAAAATTTCCTTTATGGGCCGCTGATTTTCGGCGTGGGGAGGTTGGGGGGGGGGGATGTTTGGCTAACCCCCTGTACCATCCCCACCACTCGGAGCCCTATGGTTATGGAGACATCCATGGTTAAAGTTTTCAGGTTAGAATAAAAAATGCACTAAATGTACATCGTTTTAAGGGGCGAAGAGGGAGGGAGGGAAAGGGGGGTAATGGGGCTACCCCACTGCACCATCCCCACCCCACGGAACCCCATGTTTATGGAGATATCCATGGTTAAAGTTTTTACGATTACTATTTAAGCAACAAAGTCAACGACTATTCCTGTCTGCAGGGTCTAAAGTAACCTAACATGAAGGAGATAATGGGAGCTGAGTTCGCTTGCTTTGCTTGCTCACTTCAGCTCCCGTCATCTCCTTCGAACCTAACCTATTCGTGTCGGGGTGTCCTAAGCTCCCGAGCTCGTTTCGCTCGCTCTTGGACTAGTTCACATTTTTTTACCTCACTAATTACATTTAAATAAAAAATATATCTAATATCTCCATAACCATGAGGTTCCGTGGAGTGGGGATGGTACAGTGGGGTAGCCTGCCTACCCCCCTTTCCCGACCGCCCTCCCCACCCCTTAAAACGATGTACATTTAGTGCATTTATTATTCTAACCTGAAAACTTTAACCATGGATATCTCCATAACCATGGGTCTCCGACTGGTGGGGATGGTACAGAGGGGTAGCCAAACATCCTCCCCCCTCCGCCAAAAATCAGCGGCCCATAAAGGAAATTTTATGCATAAAATGTATTCATTATTCAGTAACTAGTTTTTCCCCGCAGTTTAACTCCCAAGGCCTATCCCATGGAAACAATGCATTTTTGGATCAGTACCGACAGTTCCAGAGATAACCTTTCACATTCAACAAACAAACAATTCAAATTAGTAAGGAACTTTCACTTTAAGATCTGTTGTAACTTTACTTTTTGCTAATGGCTCCATATTTTAAAGTTGTTTCTGATATTACATCATGCAAACAAAAATAAATAAGCTGTAATCTAGATAGTAGGTATTTTATATATTTCATAAGATCAATCTGGCTAAGCAATGTCTAGACTTTTAAAGAGATTGGGCCCTCTGCGTTTGTTTCCTTGACTATTGTCAGAGATGTTGGATAGAAAATCACAACCTGAAGTAGGTAGTTACAAAATATTTTTAGTAAATGTTTGATCAAAAAAAATTACAGGAATAAATATTGCATAAATCATTATTACTGGTACAATTTTTGGCGACACAAGCACAAACTTAAAGACAGCATAAAATTACATGGTCAGGAACAACTTTAATAATAACATACACTGCAGCAGCATAACTATATTTTTAACAAATCATTTATGGACTTAGGCCAATTTTAAGGATGAATTATTTTTAACAATACATACTACTGTTGTTTTGGTTTGTTGTTTATCAATAAAAACAACTTTGTTATTTTTTTGTTATTGATTATTTTGTTTACATCATTATTTTAGCAGATTCATCTAATTTAATAACGAAGGTATTACGACAAATATTAGGTTCATAAATCCATTAAAGGAATAAGTACCGGTACTGAAAGCTCTTAATCGTATACGCTACAAAAACAAAGTAGTTTTTTTTTTTGTTATTCGTCTGAGCTGAGCTAACGACGCATTCATTCAATCAACCATGTGCGTTTGTTTTCATCGCACGTACGTTGCACTCAGCTACGCAGTAATGTACACACAAATTATCAATTGAAAGTCACCGACTTACCTTCTCTTTGACTCTCCACGTATGCTCCACGCGCTCGGCGCCCTTTATAGGGTCAAGGTGCCTAGGTTTATCAAAACTTAGAGGTAAATCCCAGTCGTCTACATCCGAAGAAGTATCACTGTCACCCTGACCACTGTTTTTCTCCTCATCTTTGACCGCGAGATAAGGAGGCATTTCTGTCATTTTCACACAACACTTTGTCACAAATTTGTCAATTTTTACCGCTCAACGAACGCGAACACCTAAGGAAAACATTTTCAAAACCTCACAGAATCATGTGCGCGTCCATTTTTCCACCACATGGGAATAAACAATATATTTATGTTCCATTTCACGCTAGTACTTTCGAGGAGTGATTTTAAAATAATGAAAGAGTGTTTTTAAGCTTATTATATATTTTCTAAAAGTTTTTTAGTTTTTGTTATCTTTATAATAATTATGACGAAATCATTTTCATCCTATTTCATAGAGACGAAAGTAGAAAGGAACGTCATTCAACTGCGTTCATTGTCATTAAATGACAATGAACGATAAAGAAAAAAGATTAAAAGATTAAATTTTAATCTTTTTGAATTTTTTATCATAAAAACCGTCGAATGCATTTTGTCACAGGCTTCTGTAATGGGTCTACCTTTTATAGCAGAACTTTTTATGTCATAATATTATTATGCATAACAACGGATAGCATAAACATCATTTCGTAGAAAATCGTTTGGCATACACTCATTTATCATACATTCAAACCTTAGATAAAGTAGGTATAGATTAAGGTGGTGAATTTGAAGAAGAAGATGGCTAATTGGCAGCTCCATGTAAATGATAAGGACAAAAGATTATTTTTTGTCTTTGTCACCGTGGCCGGTTTCTGTCGTTTGTCAAACTCTAATACAATGGCAGGTTTGACAAACAAACTCGGTTTTGTTTGATTTTCTATGATTTCGTGGTATTACGTGTTAATTGGGACAAGGAATTTGGGTTATTTATAGATAATAAGTGTCAGTGCGATGGTGGGTTGTAGTGTTCTTGTTCTTGTTGTAACACCAGAATTAACTATTGCTGTCTCATGTGCGGCCACGCCAGTGCTTAATCTATACCTACTTTATCTAAGATTCAAACTCATAATTTTGTAAGTCAGAATCATCTTTAGGCATAAATTTCATATCGATAGTCATTAAAAGGCAGAACCATCATATCGCAGAAAGTTCACAGTCAGAATTGTCTTTTGGCATACATTTCATATCCATATTAATTGAAATATTTATCTATCACATTACAGATAATACATAGTTAGAGTAATTTTGTATTTTTTCCATACCTAATAAAAGATTGATTGAACACAATTTCTTATTTGTTGTAATTTGCTGTATGAAGCATGCAGCATGCAGCATGCAAACAAGCATACACCATGCATGCAGCATTTAAACAAGCATAGGTACACCATGCATGCAGCAAGTATGCAGCATGCAAACAAGCATACACCATGCATGCAGCAAGCATGCAGCATTCAAACAAGCATACACCATGCATGCAGCAAGCATGCAGCATTTAAACAAGCATACACCATGCATGCAGCAAGCATGCAGCATTTAAACAAGCATACACCATGCATACAGCAAGCATGCAACATCCAAGCAAACATGCAAGTGAGCATGCAGCAAGCATGCAAGCTAGCATGCAAGTGAGCATGCAGTAAGCATGCAACATGCAAGCAAGAATGCAATTGAGCATGCAACAGGCATGGTTTCTGTCACGGCTCCGGCGCGGCGCTGCGGAGCTCCGGCGGTCCCACGCGAGCTTATCGTCGCAGATGATTTCAACGCTCACCACCGCAGCTTCGGCAGCCTCAGCCGCGGCGGCGATCGTTATTAAACCACCTGCTCCTCAGCTCGCAGGCCGCCTCGCCCCTACGCGCATACGCGGGCTTAAATTACACTCTAGGGGTAGGGCAGACAAGACTATGTGTAGTCAGTTTTGCAGCGTTTCGTTTCTGTCACGAACTTTTGTAACACAACATATTGACTTTTTAAGACAATATTTCAATTTTAATTTAAGGTTAAAAATGCTATTTTATAGAAATGCCTAATAAAATTATTCCAAATGAATTTCTGCCATCTTCATAATATGCCAAGTGAAATTATGCCAAATAAAATTCTGCCATCTTAAAAGTAAGCCATTGTAAATTCGGGCATAGAAACATTCGGCCAAACAATGATTACATAAAAAAAAAATTATGCCTTAAGAATATTCGATTAAAGAAGATTATGCCAAGTCTGTCATGCCTAATAAATTTCGGAGTATCAAGATTCTGCCGAGAGGAAACCCTTCTGTAATGCCTTCCACTCACATTCGCAGGCATTCACGAACCCACAGGTGTAGGATGATATTCGCAAGGGAATATTAACCACATACATACGGGATTTCCCAAGCGATGTCGCGGTTTTTTGTCGCGCATCAAAGCGTATATTTGTCGTCTTTTTTGAAAGAAAGAAAGAAGAAAATGTGTTTACGAATAACATAGTTTTAAATGTTGACTGCTCGTCACATGCATACGAAGTTGACCAATTGTGTTCATCCGGGGAAGGGGCAGTGGGCCTGGGCAGTTGGGCCACGGTAATGATATTAGATATCATTACCGTGGTTGTGCATCTAACTTAAAAAGTTTGCCCGTCTCGCTCAATGTCTATGTTAAAGACCAAGTGATTATACGGCATTACTCATAATGCCCGGGAAATTTGACAAATGCCCAATGTAAGTCGGAAATATGATAAAAAACTATTGAAATAATTCAATTAATCAGGCTTTCTGAATAATGCCCATCACTTATGTTTTTTTTATTATTATTATTTCTGTCTGCAGGGTCTAAAGTAACCAAACATGAAGAGGGATGCCCTAAGCTCCCGAGGTCGCTTCACTCGCTGTTGGACTAATTCATTGACCATGATTATCAAATTGCTCCACCGTTTCGTAAACATTTTCGTATTGACCACACAATGTGATAATAGAAGTTTCAATATTCATTAGGTACATTGCCCGATTTGACTTGACGAGATTCATAATGCCCGGGCATTATACATAGTGCCTTGTCTTATATGGCTGTGATAGTGCCCTGATTAATCACTTGGTCCATGACATCTACACGCGGCTTAAGCCGACCAAACCCTATGGAGATTAGACAAACCGACAACTTCATCGTCAACCACAACCATCGCTTACATTAGGGCGCACGGTTGGCGCAGTGGTTGAGCAATTGCGTGTAAAACTGCTGCGCTGCGTGTCGCGGGTTCTATTCCCGCACGGAACAAATATTTACCGGCTCTGGGTGTTTGTGTACGTGAGTATATGTGTTTGTAAACGCACCCACGATACAGGGAGAAATTCCTAGTGTGGGGAAATGTTTAAAAAAAAAAAATACAATGAGGCCGGTGAGTGGTCAAACGTTAGCCTATCCATTATCTAATAATAATTTAAAAAAACTCCGTCGACTTTGTTGCTTAAACAATAATCATACTTACCTATTCTATATTAAAACTTGACCTCCGATTGTGCCAAAACCACTTCTAAACAGTCGGAACAATCGCCCCACCAAGGTGCCCTTGGTTGGGTGGGCCAACCAATTGGCGCGTTCGTTCTACACGGTTGGGTGATTGACATAACTTGTTTTATTTTATTCGGGGGCAGTCATACAAGCAAGAAATGGCTTCTCATAGCTAAACAAAAATATCGACAAGTTGGAACGGCTATCCTACTATTAACTTATTACAAACGTGACAATTTATGAGGATGGACGAATGGATGGATGTTTGTTACTCATTTACGGAAAAACTACTGAATGGATTTTGATGAAACTACAGAAATACTTATAATCAGAATAACACATAGGCTATACAACGCATTCCTCCCAACCAAGGTTGTTGGAAGGTCAGCTCAATTTGGTCGACCAACCACCGTCTAAACAATCTTTTTTTGGTTGGTGCTCAGGGCACCTAGGTCGGGCGGTTGTTCCGACTGTGATGAAGGAGTTTTAGTCGGGTTGGGAATTATTTTTTCCGACTTCAAAAAAAAGCAGATTATCAATTCGACACGTATGTATGTAATGTTACTCTATGTGGGCTTCTGAAATCGTGTGCCAAATTTCTTAAGTGTACGTATTTATGTTTGTTTGTATGTATGTTTGTCCAGGCATATCTCCAAAACTAGTGATCGGATCTTGATCATCCTTTTTTTTTTGGTATAAGGTATCTCTCAACAGTCTCAACATACGGAACAGTACAAGTTTCATCAACCGTATATATAAATATGTCGGGTTTAGTCAATAGTACGGATGTCAAAACAAATCACAAGCAAGCCCCTGGCGGCAAATCATGAACAACTACGCATTGGCGCGCTTTTTCTAACCACTTGCGTGGTGGGGTCAACAGAA
Organism: Anorthoa munda; assembly: GCA_945859665.1. Taxonomy (NCBI): domain Eukaryota; kingdom Metazoa; phylum Arthropoda; class Insecta; order Lepidoptera; family Noctuidae; genus Anorthoa; species Anorthoa munda. Next base: position 28,293,044 of record OX243913.1, on the reverse strand, counting down.
TATGGCAGTTGAGTACTGACCGCATTTAAGCAAGATTGTAACTGTGTTGTGACTATTTGAATAAACCCAGTGTATCGAATAACTTGTGTGATTAAATTTTCACCATTGTACCTACCGAACTGCCCACACAAGATGTCTAAACATAAGGCAATACATCCTGACTTCCCAATGGTGTTCATCTATCGGCCACCCTTGATGCGACATCAGAATTGGGACTCAGTCGTGCTAATGAGATCACACGTAAAAACAAAGCTAGTGAAAATGGCGCTTACATTCTTGAAAAAAAAATAGTCTGTTGGTTCGTCTTTGAAGTGCATCAAATGCACACGTTAAGTAGTGCACTTACTGAGTAGTGCCGTGGAGTCAACCCCGAAAACCCCGAGATCGATGCGCGAACGGTGGCACAATGCACCGTTGCCGTGGTATTGTTTTGGTGTGCGTGGTATTGTCTATGTGGCAGTGGCTGATAACCTATCCAGGAACAACGAGGTCTAATTTAAGGAATAGTTGAGTTTTCTGCAACTACCCTCAGAAACTTGAGTAATGAAAAACCAGTCCGGAGCGGATCAGCAATGAAGCTAGCAACGACCAAGGATCTGGATAGGTCAAGGAAGAGAGTGTGGACGTGTGGAAAGATCCATACACACTGATCTTTATGCCAATATGGTGAGTCGTTTTCAATGTGTTATGACTCTGGTTATTTCTCCGGCACATGCTGAGATAGGAGCCTTTTTGGTCTCGCACGGGTTTATTTATTTTTATTTTTTATTATTGTTTGTGTTTTTCTTATCTCGTGTCTCCTGTGCGGGTCACAAATAAAAATGTTTTCTTTCTTTCTTTCTTTCTTTCTGGTCAAGAGTGTTCATTATTCAAAACTCTGGTTTTGTTTACGGTATGGCCCATAACCTCGGGTTAGTTAGTCAAGTTTTAGTTTTGCAGCAGAGTTGTTATTCTATTATCACTGATAATAGCCCTTGGCTGGCTGTTATAAGTCGGACTGTAGAGTGATGTAGTAGTATTGCCGTACCAAACACATCATTCTGGAAATCATTCTGCTAATTGCTAAGGAAATTATTTGTTTTGTGTTAATGAATTTTGATTACGTGATTGCTCAATATGTGGCCTCGTTAATTGCCGCTTAAAACTCCACTGACGCTATGGCATTAATTGATTTCTTTAAAGACTTAGGACATTGTAATGTGTGGCTGCACTCACATTCGGTGTCCATAATAACCCGTTTTGCCGTGCCGGTTTAGGTTACTACACCGCTTATTGTGTATGTACAACCACGTTTCAGATACCAAATTGTGTCGCAGTGGAGTGTCCTGAGATGCTGTTTGCGAATGTTGACATGCCAACATCTGAGAGGTTAAGAGGAACGGCAGGATAGCAGTTTGCTGGTGGAAGCCGAATGTTATGACAACAGCTGTGAGGTCATGTGCGCGCAGGTTTGGAAAGGAATACTCGGTGAGTCGCTTCCATGTTATTTCAATAGGTCGAATGTTCTCTAGTGAAGAGATGCTAGTTTGAGTATTAAGAGTGTTCATGTTTGACCACTGATTAATTGGTCGTGGTTATATCTAGCACTATCACTAGATAATTAAGACACACTTAGTAAAAAGTAAGTAGTTAATAAGCTTCTTATTGACGGTAATAGTCTCAACATTTGGTTCAGTACGAACATTAGGATGAGATATCCCATAAAAAGGAGATTTTCAGTGGCAAAGTGAGTTAGTATGTTGTGTTGGGCCAACGCAATTGTATCGAGTTAGTAACGGTACTGGTCATTTTCATGTATTGAGAAGAGATCTCACGTACCGTATGGTGGCGGACGTAAAGAATTTCTACATCCCATGTCTTCCCGTGGGTGTCGTAAGAGGCGACTAAGGGAAACACCAGAGAATGGGCAGCAGCGTTCCCTGTGCATTTTAAGAACAAACTGCGATCGCAAACCCGCCTGCTATGCGTAGCGATTACGGAACTCGGTCCCCCCCCCCAACCATGAATAGCACAATTAAAAAAATGGCCCCGAGTGCCCGGCAGCCCATCTATCCTCGACTTCGGTAGCGGTTGAGGCGATGGCGTGGCAAGGGGAGGTAAGAATCCCCGGAGTGGACCCGCCGGCTGCCACATTAAACAACAATGACTGGACCTGGTAACGTATAACACGCGAACACTCCGGACCAACGAAAAGATAGCCGAACTCGAGAAAGAATTGAGCAGGTTACGATAAAGTATTATAGGGTTAACTGAAATCCAAAGAGAGGGGGAGGGTACGATAATCCTCAAATCCGGTAACCTGCTCTATTTCCAAGAGGGTGACCGGCAGTCCTAGGGTGGTGTCGGGTTTATCGATCACAAGTCCCTTGTGAACAACGTGGTGAAGATCGAGAGTGCGTCGACCAGAGTGGCGTACCTTATACTCAGAATATCCTCAAGATATTTCCCAACCTCGGCACACCCCGACGACGAGGTAGAGAATATCTCTAAAGCCATGCATGGTTTTAAAACTCACTTCACCCTTGTCATGGGGGACTTCAACGCAAAACTGGGCAAACGAGACGAGGTTTTTTTTTTTTTTTATTATAGATAGGCTCGCGCTTGACCACTATCTCACCTGATGGTAAGCGATGATGTGGTCGACGGTGTAACACGCTTGCCTAGAAGTAACCTATTCACTCTTGACTTAAAGACTCCGAGGTTGTAGCTATCTGGAAACACAGACTCCGGCAGGGAATTCCACTCCTTAGCTGTACGCATAATGAAAGTATGAGCTGCAAGTGGGGCAATTTGGAGTTGGACGTCGGAACACTCGGAACCAACGGGGTCACCAACTGGCCAGTTTTATGGAGAAGGAAGGCCTCTATATAATGAACTCATTCTCCAGAATTAAGATTTTCAAGACCCGCCGTACAGATAGAAACAAAAAGCTCTCTGATCCTACTCTCAAGCGAATGAAGGAGAGGCGTGAGATGACCCTGCAGTCTTCAGACGATGCGGTGAAATACCGGCAGCTAAATAGATGGATCTCAAAGTCCTTGAAAAGCAACCTCCACCGCTTTAATAGGTACCGAAAGTATTAAAGATGCGATTGAGCGGAATAAGGGCTCCAAGGTCTTTGCAAGAGATCTGTCTATTGGGCAGAGCCAGCTCACGAAACTCAAGACCGATGATGGCAGGATCGTATCCGCCAAACCGGAGCTTCTGAGGGAGATCGAGAGATTCCATGGGCAGTTGTACACGTCAACCAGTAAATCCGTCGCGAATCTAGCAAATGACCCTAGAGCTAGATTGACCCGACACTATACAGAAGACATTCTGGACATCAGTTTGTACGAGGTTAGGATGGCTCTGAAACAGCTTAAGAACAACAAGGCACCGGGTGATGACGGAATTACGGCCGAACTCCTGAAGGCGGGTGGAAAACCAGTACTTAAGACCCTTCAAAAACTGTTTGATTCCGTCATACTTGACAGCAGCTACTCTCCAACCTTACATAAAGTTCCTATTGAGTTATGAGGTTAAAAGAAAGTAAATTCACATAGTCACTCGAGAGGTGAGATCACCATGTTATCGTTGATGACGTTCGAATCGAAAAGCCCTCATTACGAAAATTGAAATCATTTTGGTTTCCTAATTACTATGCGTAGCTTAGCTGAAACTAGACGACTAGGTAACTCTATAGAAGAACATGAAAACTTCATACTGTATTATATGGGACAAACACCGGGATTATATGGAGTAGGATTCATTGTGAATAAGCGCCTTAAGAGAAACATTGTATCTTTTAAAGGATTATCAGAACGGGTGGCTCTACTCGAGCTAAATATCGATAACATTGAAATAACCATAATACAATGTTACGCTCCAACAGCAACAGCAAGCGACGAAGATATTGAACTGTTTTATACCACTGTAAATAATGCATTAAAAATGTCTAGAAAAATTTAATGGTTATCGGCGACTTCAACGCCAAAATTGGCCAACCAAAACAAGAAGAAAACGTGATAATGAAAAGACATGGTTATGGCAATAGAAACAATAGAGGCAGTAGGCTTATACAATTTGCAAGTGAAAACAAGTTTTCAATTCTAAACACATTTTTTAAAAAGAATAACAGTAAAAGATGGACCTGAAAATCACCAAATGGCAAGGTAAAAAATGAAGTGGATTACATTCTAACAAATCTCCAAAAATATGCTCACAATATAGAAGTAATCAACGTACAATATCCCAGCGACCATAGACTAATAAGGGCGACTTTTAAGCTACAACATTTGAAAAAGAATAGAAAATCTTACGAAAACAACACAAAGAGTACCTTAAAAAACGAAGCAGAAGTAAAAATATACATAGAATCAGTTCATAAAAATTTTGAAAACTGTACTACCTGGCAACAAACTCAAACAGCGCAAGAACTTCACGATAAAATCGTTGTTGCAATAGAAAATGGTCTCAAAAAGGCACTTAGCTCTTCAAAACACACAAACATGCCTTCTGTTTTATCAGACAAAACAAAAAAATTAATGTTTAGACGGCAACTTTTCCAAAAAACAAAACCAAAAACTAGAAGTATGAAAAACGAGCTTAAAGCTCTCTACAAACTCATAAGTAAATACATCCGGCATGATTACAGCATCCATCGTAAGAAGACCATTGAAAAACATGTACTACGGTCTGGAAGTTTAAAGAGAGCCAATAAAGAACTTAGACTTCACAAAACTTGGATAGAAGGACTTAAAGCTTCAAATAAAACTACATGTAATAGAAATGAAATACTTCAAGTTGCAACAAAATTCTATAAAACTCTGTACAGTCGTGAATATAGTGGAGAGCCAGCTTCGGTTTCAACTCTGTCAAATGAAACATTGTCCGATATCCTAGACATAGAGGAGGCTGAAGTGTTGAAGGGAATAACTAAATTGAAATCTGAAAAAAGCCCAGGACCAGATAAAATATCTAACGAAGCCCTGAAGCTAGGAGGTTTAGCTTTGGTGAGCCCTCTAACACTGCTCTTTAACCTCGTGCTGAAAACGGCAACTACACCAAAACAATGGACTGAGTCGAACATAATTTTATTGTATAAAAAAGGAGACTCAAATGATATAAACAATTACCGACCAATAAGCCTACTGTCTTCAATATACAAATTATTCTCATCAATTTTAGAAAAGAGAATTAGAGTCACCATAGAAAACCAACAGCCCGTAGAGCAGGCAGGATTTAGAAGAGGATTCTCTACTGTGGATCATATCCACTCTATTGAAATGATCATAGACAAATATCAAGAGTTTCAAAGGCCGCTCTACATCGGATTTATCGATTATCGAAAAGCTTTTGATACTTTGGATCATCGGTCAATATGGGAGTCTCTTGAAACGCAAAATATTGAAACAGGATATTTGAAGGTATTACAATATCTATATGAAAACTGTAGTAGTAGAATTAGACTGGAGTCGACTGGACCTTCAATACTCATAAGAAGAGGAGTAAGACAGGGCGATCCCATCTCTCCCACTTTATTTATTGCAGTGTTACAACGAGTCATTGGACAACTAAAATGGGAAAGAGTCGGTCTAAATATAAACAATAAATATATAAGTCATTTGAGATTTGCCGACGACATCGTGTTGCTGTCTGAGAACAAAATGGAGCTGCAGTCGATGTTAAACGATCTTCACGCCGCAAGTCAGCAGGTAGGACTGGAAATTAACCGCAGCCAAACCAATATTATGACAAACTGCCTGAAGTCCCCTGTTTTCTTAAACAATGAAGCACTGGAGTACGTCGACGCCTATGTATACTTAGGTAAACAATTATCGTTCGAGAAGCAAAGAAATGAACTAGAAATAGAAAGGAGAGTTTCGAATGCTTGGAAAAGATTTTGGAGCTTAAAAGAAATTATGAAAAGTGACATGCCGATCAAAATTAAGCAAAAAGTTATGGATACTTGCATACTGCCATCATTAACATACGCTAGCCAAACTTGGAAGTTCACACATCAGGCGAAATCAAAAATCAGGACGTGTCAAAGAGGAATGGAAAGGAGTATGTTAAAAATCAAAAGAATTCAAAAAATACCCCATAGTATAATTCGAAAGAAAACAAAAGTTACAGACGCTCTGATTCAATGCAAAAAGCTTAAGTGGCGTTGGGCTGGACACATAGCCAGAATAACTGATAACAGATGGACTGCCAGGATAACATCCTGGAAGGGCCCATCAGGCACCAGAAAGAAAGGTAGACCAGCTGCCCGGTGGACTGACGATATTATACAAGCGGCTGGCAAACAGTGGATGGAGACAGCAAAGAACAGGGATGCTTGGAAATCTCTAGAGGAGGCCTTCACCTTCGAGAACGAGGGGTTCTTACATAATTAGTAAAATATATATCTATAAATATAAGGTTTAAGTTTAAACATAATACTCGTAGAAGATAATTAGAAATAAGTTTATATTTGTATTTTTTTTTGTAAGAAATATAAGGCTTTTTTATTTTTATTTTTTATTTATTTATTATTATGCGTAGATCGTGTTAGTTAGACACACAAAGCTCAAGTACCAATTGAAATTGTAGATGATGAATTGACTAAATCTCTGTGTGAACCACAGACATTTAGTCAATTCTTTGTGTGTAGGGCGTGCAGTTTCGTACATTTTCAATTTCGAAATTAGCTTACGAAATTGCACTTCTCAGTTTCGAAATTTCGAAATTTCGAAACTGTGGAGCCAACTAATAATGGAAAATCAAAAAAATACTTGAACTAAACTCAAAACGCAGAATTTGTAGTCTGGAGAGGTGCCTAAGTGCAGTCTATATTCAAACAAAGTGATTTTTTCTACTACAAATACTTCGACGATAGCAACCAGCTTTCCGAGCTCGGAGTGGCAAGAGGCGTTCGGTCAGCGTTGATTAGCGAGATGAGGTTAAAGATAGTTACAGATAGCGCCTCATAAAATTGAGGCGCTGCCGAAGAGTAGAGAGCCATCCAGCTCGTTAGTGACAATAGGAGATGCGCAAGTCCACTATCTTTCCACTCCTTTTGTCCCGCATTGGGAGGCCAGTGGGTGCTTTGCATAGACTGCTGCCCAATCTCGGAGGCAGAAATAGACTGTCAGATGTCCGACGCTGCAGGACTAAAATCAACAGCCTGTAGCGGAAAATGGTCATTTGAATAGCACGTATGGCTGAAAAGAGCGGAGTGCATCTCCTACAGGCATATTCAGTTACTGATCGGGCACGGTTGCTTCGGTGAGTACCTGAATAGGATTGGGTGATAGGTAAATTGCCATCATTGTAGAGGCAACTTGGATTCTGCACGGCACACGCTCGAGGAGTGTCTTCTTAGGCCTTTGTGCGGTGGGTCTTAGTCGCCAGGATCGGGCGAGCCCTGTCTCTGCCAATATTAGTGTGGAATATGCTGGCGGAGACAGAAAACTAGCTAGCTAGCTAGGTGAAATAGCCACCAAGTGGAATCGTGAGAAAGCCAACCCCATTCATAGAAGAAGGTATCGTGGAGGCAACCACTTCGATGTAGACACGCCGCAACCCCGCCTTTAACATTTTAAGGCAGGTGGAACTCCGGGGTTTCGGGCGCTCAGAGTGGGGTCTCTGTCCGTCCACCGAGTGACCTCAGGAAAGACAGTGACACAGTGATTACGTGCTGCCATCCACAACGAGGTTCAAGGGAGACTCCTTTATAGGCTCCCCAAGGATGTGGTATTTTAAGAAGTGCTGATGGGATCACCGGTTTGGTTTTAATGAGGTAAAAATACCACTGGGTTTTTTTCCCAAAAGTTCAGGCGAAGGTTTCCCTCCAATAGTAAATAAAATATTGGCATTCCCAGCAAACGATTTTACACCTTGTCAAAGTATTCTCCTCACTGGTCACCATTAATACAAAGCTCGGTCTTTTTTTAATGGCCGAGCTTTTTTCACTCTTCTTTATTTATTTAACATCATGGTTAGCCTTTGTTTTATTGTAATGTTAGCACACATGGTCACAAAATGGCCCAACGCAACGGTCTAATTGGCTTTAGATTTGTATTCAGACTCATTTTCAGATGATCCTCTTTTGGTTTCAATAATAAATTTAATTATTGTAGAAAAAATAACATAATATTTAAATTAAATCCAGTTTCGAAATTAAGGCTGTCAATTTCGAAATTAATAAACATGCAAATATGGTCCGAAATTTCGAAACTATGAAATTTCGAAATGCATGCCCTAGTGTGAACAGGTTCTGAGTTCAGAGAGTTGAGTTGACTCGATATCGTGGGGTTGTGCGAGTAGAGCAATTGTGATTGCTAAGAGAGCTTTGAGATAGCTAGGAGAGCTACGTGATGGCTAAAGACCGTGAATAAGATACCTAGTGTCTTGTTTGTTTTATTTAATTTAATGTGACATTAATGATTATCAGTGGTACTTTGTAATCACAAAGATTAGGTGCTTTTACGAGTAGGTACCAAATCGATGATTAAATTGCTATTTTCTTTAAATTGATTAAATTGCTATTTTCAGAAAAACATCCCTTGTATGATGGGAGATTGGAAGGATGGAGTGGACTAATAGGACGTGTGGCGCAACACGACATGAGATGGCATGGAGCAAGGACAATAAGATGATACCTGCGGGTGATAGATTTGGGGAATCTGTCACCTGAAAGAGGCCCGAGAAGGTGACGTGCTGTGTTCCACGCTCGCCTCTCAAGAGGAACTAAGGCTTACAGGACACCATGTGGTTTTAGTCTGTAGGAGTCTGACAGACCCTTCAGCTTTCCCCAAGGCACAGAATAAATAATAGTACAAGTACCCAAGGGCTGAGGACATCCATGAGGATTTCCACATGATTTGAGACACTGTTAGAACCTTACAATGAGGAACAGACGAGGACGCCTGTCTTTCAGGATGGCCGTGTCAGGTTGAGTCAATAGTACGGACGTCAAAACAAATCACAAGCACGCCCCTGGCAGCAAATCAAGAACAACACATTGGCGCGCTTTTTCTGACCACTTGCGTGGTGGGGACAGCAGAACAGGGCAGTAAAAATGTTTTGTGCAGTTGAGTAGGTACTCACAGCCTTAGAGCTAAGACGTCGTAGAATCTGTGTCGATCCGTAATACTAGTAAGCAAGATTGTAACTGAGTTGTGACTATTTGAATAAACCCAGTGTATCAAAAAACTCGTGTGATTTCATTTTCACGATTGTACCTGCCCACACAAGATGTCTTAACATATGGGAATACATCCTGAATTCCCAATGGTTTTCATCTATCGGCCACCCTTGATGCAGCAAATTTTTTTTTATGTGTGTTCGCGGATAACTTCGTCGTTTATGAACCGATTTTCATAATTCTTTTTTTGTTGGAAAGAAGATATCTCAAGGGTGGTAACATGATGGAAACAGGATCTGATGATGGCACCTCAGAGAAATCGAGGGAACTCCTCAAATATTATAGGCATAGGTACATAGAGCGATTTAGATATTTTTATCAACAATGCAATCATTTACACTCGGAAGGTGTCATTTAGTGAAATGGAAGAAGACCACAGATGGCCACTGGAACTCCTTAATGCTAAGTATGTCACGGGTATTAGATATATCGAATAGCTAACCGACTATGATGAAGCAAATACTTATAAATAAATGGTACTGATGAAAATGGTGAATGATGAAGCCGGAAGGTAGGCACTGGAACTCCGAAAACAATTAAAATAAAACAATGGATCCTAGTCGTGTTTGGGCTTATTGACTTACTACGGCACGGATTAAATTCGCGCGAATATTTTGAGCTCAATGAACAGGTAGAAAGATACAAAAATCGCGCGGAATTTTATCTCCAGTGCGTGTTAGTTAGGTTTTTACGGACAAAAATTCGCGTGAATATAAATCGTAGTGCGTGCTAAGCCTAGTTGGATTCAGTACGCGGATAAAAACTCAGTCCCCCAGGGGATTCTACAGCACTCAATGTTCCACTACGATCCCCTATGCAGGGGATTCTATAAGTACTAATAATTTCTATTCCTTTAAAGTCCCCTCTAAATTAAAAAGCCACCTATAAAATAACATTATGTAATACATAGAATTAAAAATCAGTCTACAGAGGGGATTACAATGACGTAAATTATTTTTTTATAAGATAAAATAGATGTTGAAAAAAAAGTAGGTACCAAAAGCGTTGAAGAATTTCGCAATTTCGACTAGTGCAGCGTCTCGGTGGCGTTGGGTTCGAGTCTCACCTAAGGCGTTCGGTTTTTTTTTCAATGTTTAACTTATTTAAGTACCTACATTTAACGCATTTGTTAGCAGGACAGATTCGCTTTACGCCAGATTCGCGTTAAGACAGAAGTATAGTCAGGTAAAAAGTAATTATATTCATTAATAGGAAACATCAGAGAAAATAAAAAAATACCTTACCTACATAAATCGTTAATAATCAAAAATACGTTATAAACGCAAAATATAAAAAAAATCCTTCTCTACTTGAAAAAATCATCATCACCATCATCATTTCAACAGAAAGACGTCCACTGCTGGACATAGACCTCCTCCAGGCGTCGCCACATTGACCGATCACGTGAGTCTCGCATCCAGCGCCTTACCGCAACCTTAACCAGGTCATCGGTCAACATAGTGAGAGGCCTTCCAACACATCGTCTTCCGGTTCCCGGTCGCCATTCCAGAACTTTTCAGCCCCATCGGCCATCCGTTCTGCTAGCAATGTGCTCTGCCCACTGCCATTTAAGTTTCGCAATTCTTCGGGCTATGTCGGTAACTTATTGGTTCTCCTGCGGATATCCTCATTTCTGACGTAATCACTTAAGGAAACTCCGAGCATAGCCCTCTGCATTGCTCTTTGGGTGACTTTAAGCTTTCTGATAAGGCCCATTGTGAGTGACTACGTCTCGGTCCCTTAAGTGATCACTGGCAACACACACTGGTCATAGACTTTTGTCTTAAGGCACTGCGGTAAATTGGACGAGAAGATACAATTTCCCGAAAGCCGCTCAGCCGAGTCGGATTCAACGGTTAACCTCTTTCTCGAAGTTAGACTTACCCAACTGGACCGTTTGTCACAGGTAGACATAATCGTCTACAACTTCGAATGTAGGTATTCGATTTAAAAAAAAAACGTTTGTAATTCTACTTAATTAACTTAAAAAGTGGCTTATTCCTGAATTATTATTTACTTCGTCATTTCTAGAAAATGACCGACTGATATTTGCCCATTCAAGAATTTCAGTTGTGACTCTTGAATCTTTGAGTACATCTTCTGTTGTTTAGCTATTGGGCGGCGCTCTTTTTTTAACGCATTCAATACATGTACTAGCGTTGGTTTACGGCCAGTTTTTTTATTTATCTGGGAATGCCAGTTTTCTGCAACATTTGTTGTTATATGACGTTCGCCGAAAACTGACCATCTTCTAACAAATTCTTCATTTTGTAACCAGAACTTCATATATTTTTGCATTTTTTTTATTTAGTACTATTATTGCCATCCTTTCTTGTAAATAGGTTTTAAATTAATAATAAGGTTCTTAAACAATTAGGGGATTCAAAAGGAAATTAGAGTTTTATATGATCCCCTAGGGGATCGTAGTGGAACATTTAGTGCTGTAGAATCCCCTGGGGGATCGATTTAGGGGATTCTAGTGGAACGAGTGAAAAATCGCTATGCATGTTAAGCCATAAAGCGCATTATCCACTTTACCCTGCGATTCACTGTGACCCAATCTCCCCTACCAAAGACACCGACTCCCGAAACCTCTAGGTACTTTATCTAAGCCCGAAACTGAAGTCATTTTGCTCTTTTTTAGGGTTTCGTACCCAAAGGGTAAAAACGGGACCCTTACTAAGACTCCGCGATCCGTCTTTCTGTTTGTATGTCCGTCGGTCACCAAGCTGTATCTCATGAACCGTGATAGCTAGACAGTTGAAATTTTCACAGATGAAAATACTAAAAACAGAATAAAAAAATATTTAGGTTGGGCTCCCATACAACAAACGTGATTTTTGTGCCGCTGCTGCTGCTGTTAACATTAGCGTTCCCCGACGGACGCGACGCGACTTTTGGATAAAAATATTATGCTACTCTTGTAAGGCCAATACCTAGGTACATGTTACTTTTTTAGGGTTCCGTACCCAAAGGGTAAAAACGGGACCTATTACTAAGACTCCACTTTCCGTCTGTCTGTCACCAGGCGTCTGTATCTCATGAACCGAGAAAAGTCTGTGAAAATTTCAACTAGTTCTAGGTAGTCTAGCTAGACAGTTGAAATTTTCACAGATGATGTATTTCTGTTGTTGTTTATTTTGACAAAATAAATATTTAAGTGGGGCTCCCCATACAACGTGTTTTTTTTGCGATAATGGTACAGGTCCCTTCGTGCGCGAGTCCGACTCGCACTTTTTCTGTTTTTATTCACATTTTGGAGGTTTTCGTATTGGGTTTTTTACCTACCTGAACAATATTAATAGGTACCTACGTCAATGGATGAATAGATACTAAATAAAAACCACAGTAATTTTTTTCTGTTAAGTTATTGTAATTTGTTGCTGATTCAATTGTGAAATTATAAAAACCATCTGTTTTATGTTCATTTTATTGGTACCTACCTGAGGTTTATCTAATACAAGGAAAAATAATACAAGCCACTTCATTATAAAAGCACCAAACATTGATAAACATTTTAAATAATTAGTTTGATTAACATATTATACAAGTTTATAATGGAAAAATATCGTTTAATCACTATGTAATGTTATATACAGTATCTATCTAAAAGTTGAGCTTTAGTGATTGTGATCACATTTTGACAGCACTACACACCATACAAGTCTGGCACTGGACTCCCTCGGGAAGGCACTCTTTGTGGAATGAATGCCTACAGTTGTACACCATCAAATCTGAGGCATTAGACAAGTCCCTTATAATGATCCGCCCTTGGCACGCACAGCACATGAAGTCATCTGTGACAGATATTCCTCTCTGCTGATTGACAACTAACTTCTGATGAAGCTCGAAGTAGTTCCTCAAAGTGATCACTTTGCATGCTTCTTGCACTGACAGCTGAAGGTGATAATCACACATCATCTTTGCTAATGAATCCTTTAAATCTTTTATTTCACATCCGGATTGTATACTTTGTATTAATATTCGCGGATCCACATAGTTTCCTATTCTCTTGAGCAGTAATGTCACATACTCAGGCTTGTCTACTGTCCGCTTGATGAGGTCCATCCACAATTCCTTATCATTGTGTTCCTGACAGAAGTTGATAGCTTGATTTATATCCTTGAGCTGCTCTATGATGATTTGCAGAGCTTCTCTCGTATTACCAATACGACCCAATAGGAACACCATTTCAGGGTAGAATTCGTTGTTCTGGCACACATCTAAAGCTTCTTGTATTGGGTAGTTATCACTGCATTTTAAAAATGGAAGAAGTTTGTCTCTTGCATATTTGGCGTAAAGTCTAACTAATTTTCCATGATACCTGCCATTTGGTTCTATTTTGCTGTAAGCATCTAAATATTTAAAAAGCAACATGTCATTGCTTGCAAGTTGTCTCTCTACCACCTCTACGGGTACCCTGGGTTTGTCTAGGAGTATTGATATTGCCTTATCACAGTCGAGAGTCATCAGGTCCAGTATCTTGTCGTGTATCACGTTTTGCATATTGTGTTTGGTGATCAGAGTGAACACATCTTTGTGTTGGAGCGTCAAGTACGTCGTCAAAGCCTTGTCGTATTTCTTTTGGTAGCAATACAAAAGAGCCAAAGCTTCTAAATAAATATTTTTGTCGACCTCCGTGTTCAACAGATGTTCCAAGACTTCCTTGACAATAACGCCAGTCTTGTACAGCGCGGGGTTCCATTCTTGAACTAATTTCAGGAATCCCTGAGAGTCTAATTTCAGATACTCGTAAAATATTAACTCGTATATGTGAGGACTCAGTGCTTGTTCAGGAGTTTTAGGCACATACGGACAGATAGCTCGTAACTGGTTCACTTCAGCAAACTTCAATATCTGTGTCTCCCACAGCACTTTATCGTTCTTACAGATCCTGGCGCACAGTATGGCGGCCTCCTCGTGCAGGTGCTCGCCCATTAAGTGATCCAGGTACTGCACGCCGACGGTCATCACCGAGTGCTTCGAAGTCTTCCCCCCTACTTCTTCTAGGACTGTTATCGCTTTTTCGAATCTTCCTTGTTCTGTGAGCCATTTAACTCGATCGTCGATATCGTAAGGACTAGCAACTATAATGTCCTTGGGAGACACTATGAAAAATCTGTTTTCTTCTATGAGCATATCTAAATAATAGTCATTACAGGAATACTCCTCGTAACCACGAATGTTGAGACTGTCTGTTGATATTTCACAGAATTCACAATCTTTATAGTCAGCGACGGTGAGCACAGGTCTTTGCGCCTTACCGGTTTCAGGGTCGCACTCCTTATGTACTCCCAGCACTACTAACTGGTCGTCCAGGGGACCTAAGCCACTGATGAAGTAGTCAGTCTGGAAAGTGTACACGGGATCGACTAAATACTCTGTGACGTCTCGCGTTTGAAGTTCGGCTTGATTTCGTTTTCGTATGACGCAGATCCTGATCTTGTCGACCCAGCCGATCATGAGTGTTTTGGGCGCGCACCAGAGGAGGTTGCAGCGGTAGTCTTCTATGGAGCGGTTGGGCACCTTCTCCCACTTGATGAGGCCGAGCGAGCAGCGCGCCACCAGGTCGTACACGCGCACGCCCAGCTCGCTGGCCCACGCCACGAAGCGCTCGTGCCACGACATAGCCTGCACGTAGCCTTCACATTCGCACAGCACTGTGCTGCGAAGGCGGTTCAGGAATGTCTTTTCGTATAACGTTAATTTGGTGTCGCCTGAAATAGAAACAAGGAATACTAAGTAATAATGTGAGAACCATGTTCCTATTTATAAAACTAATGAATTTACCTGTTAGTGCTTTTATTACTTTATACCTGTACGTTGTATAGTGGGTAGTGCTATTTTTGGGTGCATCGTCCTCACATATATGAATTTATTAATGTATGTACATAAGTAAACTTTGTAAAACATATTTTTTTTAAAAAGAGTAAGTATGGAGTTTCTTGTGCGTTCTTCTCCATAACAAGCTACTTTCCGAATGCACGGTAGAGTCAATTTTTATTACTTGTACATTTTTTATTAACGTTTAATTTTTGACGTTCAAAAGTGCCGCTTATTGGCCTAATTGAAATAAATATATTTGACTTTGACTTTGACTTTGAATAATAAATGCATGCTGGATTTAGTTTGTGGTCGCGGGTTCGATTCCCGCACGGAACAAATATTTGTATGACCTACAGATAGTTGTTTCGGCTCTGGGTGTTTGTGTATGTGAGTTTATATGTTTGTAAACGCACCCACGATACAGGAAGAAATTCCTAGTGTGGGGCAACGTTTTTTTTAAAAAAAAAAAAAAAAAAAAAATTAATAGTAAAAGTAATAAGATGCATACTGAACTTTCCCTATGACTATGACGCAAATGCGTCTTTATAGTCTATTTGCGACGATTCTGATGCTGACGCTAAGCGAAGACAGACAATTAAAGAATATTTAGGTTGTATTTGTGGGGTGGAACCTTAATTATTATATCAAAATAAAAACCGGCCCGCACTTGGCCGGTTTTTATTTTGATATAATAATTAAGGTCGGACTCGCGCACGAAGGATTCCGTACCATTATCGCAAAAAACGGCAAAAAAATCACGTTTGTTGCATGGGAGCCCCACTTAAATATTTATTCTATTCTGTTTTTAGTATTTGTTGTTATAGCGGCAACAGAAATACATCATCTGTGAAAATTTCAACAGTCTAGCTATTACGGTTCATGAGATACAGCCTGGTGGCAGACGGACAGACAGACAGACAGACGGATCGTGGAGTCTTAGTAATAGGGTCCCGATTTACCCTTTGGGTACGGAACCCTAACAATTGCTGTTAGTTCAGTCTTCCTGTAAGTGAGTAATGCTGCCCATTACACTGAAACTTACATATTAAAAGTTTTCTGCTTTGTGGTCTTTCTGTAACAAGTCCACCACCCCTTAGTTGCAAGCTAAATTAAAAAAAGTTGTTGGGCCAGCGTAATAAAGTATCAAAGTTGAAATAATAAGGCTATTTTAGGACTACTTATTTATCTTTTGAGCTAAGTTTGAACCCTAGCTGTAGATACTATATTCTGCCATGTTATAACTAAAATGCCGTTATACGACATCTGGTGAATTTTTAATTATTGGTGCTATATTAATGAGAAAAATATATCTATCTATCTGTGTATGCGAATTTTCAATACCTTGAATAGTTTTGAAAATTCTCATACACAGATTGATAGATTCTGTTTTTGTGTTTTCGTTCAACCAGAACTGAGAAGAAATCAATATACAATTTTATTGGTGCTAATCATGTTATCTTCATATATTGTAATAACATGTTTAGTAGTGAATCACAATAGTGACTCATTTTGAGCTTGCCTCATTTGCTTTACATGAACATTGCAAGTATTGGAATACCTATTGAAAATAATGATATTATGCTGATGTGAATGTCTTAGCATCAGAGCTTTGTAAACCCAGGCATAAGTGACATGAAATTAAAGAATATTAAAGTCGTTATATGTTGAGCAAACTCAAATATTAAAGGCTTATAGAATCATACATGTGTTTAAATTATTTATTTAAACAAATGTTTTTGGTTCATACCTACTATTCCACAAAATTTTATCTTACATCCTGAAAACACTTACTTATTTCTCTAATTAGATTTTTGGCAGAATTTACAATTGTACTGGTTTCTTATTAGTGGTATCAATCAATATTTCTTAACCTTCATTTAGTCACACAGTGGTTTGCGAGACTGATGAAACATTATTTCATTATTTATTATTTTTACATATACCGGGTAAAACGGGGTGAACAGGACCGCAGGTGTAAATGGGAACAAAACTTAGATTAGGATTTTAACTGTGATACCACTTTATTGGTTTCAAACAAAGCATTGTTTTATTAAAGTAATAATTTAATATATTGGAGTACCTACTTTACTTTACTACGTTGTAAACATATTTTTAATAATATGAAAATTCCCTTCATAGTTTTGTTTCTATTCACCCCTGTGGTCCTATTCACCCTGTTTTACCGTAATTTTTATATTCACTTTTCCAAATGTCTGTTACTCAGTAGGCTTATTGTATATTAATTATGTTCTATGTCTATAGTAGATTAATTATGTTTATTTTATTTACAATATTCTGTAGTTTCAGAAAACATAATTACAGCTACTTTTTAAAATAAAGAGGTAAATTAATTTACCTGTCAAAAATCTTCTCCCAGAGCCAGACTTGAAGTAACAGGGATCCAAGGCGATAGACTTGATGACCTTGCCTAGTGTGAGGTTGTGAGTGTTGTCGTCCGTGTACAGCCCGTACACCAGCACCTTGCCATCGTCCGAGCAGCTGGCGATATAGTCCCCATTAAGGTCCACCGAGATTCTGTTCACAGCTATTGTATGAGCTTGCAACTCTTTGTTCTTGCCGTCTTGGGATATTGGCACTGTATTCCCTTCATGGTCCAGCAGATGTATAACCCCCCATTGTGTTCCTAGACATATAAACTTGGTGTGCACACAAATACAGCTCACTGCGTCTTTCAATAAGATATTTTGAACATCGTTTTCCAGTCTATCGTATTTCAATTTGGGTTCCTCGTCGGGAGGCAAGCTGTCACAACTTTCAAAATTTACAGCCATGGCTGTTTAATTGTTGCCCAGAAAAACAGGTGTAGTCACATAATATACTTTATAATTCAGGTTTTTCCTTGTTTTACACAATACGATTATAAAAATTTGCGAATGAAATTGTGGTTTTTTTATTGTGACATTTGTGGCATATTTATTAACTGTTACTGTCAGTATTGTCAGTTCTATGAATCTGTCATATCGTAAAAGTGACATTTATTAAAGAGTATTGTCAAAAGTAAAAAAAAAACTTTATAAAACGGTAGTAATTTTCTGTATGTTATTAAATTGAGAATAAAAAATTGTCCACGACTGTTGTGAAAAATGCGCCAGTCATCCATCAGTAAACAAGCAAAAATTGCAGTAACCTTGTCTGGCAAGATATGGACTACAACTAAGCCGAGATATCCCAGTCGTCGCAGTGGTGGCGTAGCATTCCATTAAACAGTAATTCCTTTTTTAGGGTTCCGTACCCAATGGGTAAAAACGGGACCCTATTACTAAGACTCCGCAGTCCGTCTGTCTGTCTGTCTGTCACCAGGCTGTATCTCATGAACCTTGATAGCTAGACTGTTGAAATTTTCACAGATAATGTATTTATATTGCCGCTATAACAACAAATACTAAATCAGAATAAAATAAACATTTAAGTGGGGCTTCCATACAACGCACGTGATTTTTTTTCCGTTTTTTGCGACAATGGTACGGAACCCTTCGTGCGCGAGTCCGACTCGCACTTGGCCGGTTTTTTGTTAATGGGGATGTAAACTGCCATTTTTACACGATAGGTGACGCATCGTCGCTATGGCTATTGAAAGCTGTCAAATCCATACATTTTGTAACATATTAATAGACGTTCGACTGTACCACAGAACAGAAAAAACGCTTTCTACAGGACTGTACGGATTTATACGGCTCAGCTCGTGTAGTTTCTATTATCTACAATATACACGTGTAAAAAAATCGGAATAAGATGCGTTAATATAGTAACTAGGGATCTAATCAAAAACCAACAGTGGACTTTAGAATCAATTGAATAATCGATAGAAACATTTTGTTATGATTTTGGTGCGAAGCTGCCTCCCGAAATTTTTAACAACTCGCCTCGGATTTTTGATTGTTTACGAATATTTTATTGAATTCAATAAAATATTTATTATATAGAAGAAAGAAAGAAAACGTTTATTACCACAACACTGTATGTGTAGGTACAATCTTAATACTAAATAGTGTCAAACACAGATGTAGCAATATGAGAACATTCAGTGTGGTAAAAGGAGCGGGCTCAGCAAATGCTGATCAGTGTGCAGCATAGCCACAACGCTGGTCAACGCTCATTTACAGCCCGCCGCCTCTCTCTCAACACTTAACACAAAAATATAAATACCTTAAACTAATCTTAATACTACTTATACATATAAATGCCCTAGAAATGAAACAAACAAAATACCCGTAAAAATAATACATAATTTGAAATAAAAATTAAAAACCCACCAAATGCCACCAAATCATAATACCTATTATAGTTTGTTTGAACAGAGAAGTAGCAGCAGTACAATTATACTCATTACATTTCTGTTTGAGAAACAATAACCTTTTAGCTCGTGCTTTGAATACGGGCTGAGACATGTTCTGTCTGAGAGGCGGAGGCAGATCATTCCAAATTTTAGTTTGGCAAGTTTAACTATTTTTACTCAGAACAGATGTTTGAGTATTCTTCAATGATTAGCCAACTCAAATTGAGTCCAGCCAGACCAGCAGATTCGTGCTCAATAAGTGGTTTCTGGCTTTTGCTGGCACCTCTGGTGGTATGGGTGGTATCAAGGTGATGTTGCCAAATAAAAAAGAATATGGGATCAATTTACTGACGGCTGTCTGAATACCTACGTTCACAACTTTCCAAAAACGGGTTTAAAAAATACAAACAAGCCCGCGCTTTTTATAAAAATCCAGGGTTAGTTCAAATAAGTAAAAAATGGAAAGAAATGATTATGTGCACCTAAACCCTAAAAGATTTGAACAGCTTTTGTCTCCTTTTGGGAATAAAGTACTATCAGTACTTTTGAAGCAATGGGATAGTGGTAAAAAGAATACTTAATACCTATTGAAGTTTGAAGTTATGTGCACAAACAGCAAGCTGTATTAGGTATTTTACGGAAGCATGCTTTCGTAAAATAATACAGCTTGCTTGCGATTGCGAGTTTTATTGAACTAATAATTAAATATTCATTTTTCAATCATTTCAGCTCGTATTCAAAATAATAATGAATATCAACATCACCCGTTTCCCGTTCAAAACAAAAAAGTGTTAACGTGAGTACACTGATTACCTATCAATTGAAAATTAAAACTTAATTAAAACTTATTGCGTGGGCCAAGCGTCTCGAATTTGGTCATGCAAACTGTGCAAGCATGTAAGCTTAGCACAATTACCTATTGTACTAAGGATCAATCAAGGCATATTGACGCAGATTAATATAAAAATTCATACATCTAATTGACCCCTATCTGCACAACGTAATGCACAGTGGAGTCAGTAGACACATTATTCATATTCTTTAAGGACGCTATTACATTTTTCTACAAATAACAGTACTTTTGAGGTACCTTTTTAATGTACATGCAATCACAGATGTGAAGATATCATGGTCTCAATTTAAAGATAATATATTCAGCTCCAGATTGGCATCAGAAAAATTGTATGACATCATACAAAATTTTCGCACAAATACGTTTTGCCCATCACAAAAATCGCAAAAAAATGAAAAAAGTAGGGTCCGAATAGGACCCAGTTTAGGTAAATTTACAGCATATTTTATCTTCATAATTATAAAAAATTGCGGTATATATAGTCCTTTGCAGGTTCAGCTAATAATTTTTTAACTATATAATTAAATTTTTTAATTATTAGCAAAAAATAAAACACTTGCCGACTTCTTCATACATTTTGCACTCGAGGCCAGTCGAGGCTCATCATTCCGCGCTCAGAAGCGCTCGTGGAAGGACGGGCGTATCGCTCTCTCGCAAAAAATAATTACGATAAAAGTAATAGAAAAGATTGTAGTGTGCATAGGTGTGAGTCGTACCGTTGTCGTCATTTGCCGTGATCGAAAGGAGTTGATATTTTATCGGGCCGAAATAAAAGTATGTTTTAGTTTAGTATTATTATTATAATGTGATTTAGAAATTATGTTGGGTAAGATTGGGATTTGGATAGGTGGTGTTAAGCAGATGTTGACAAGGTTAAGAAATGGATAGGTGGGTTTAAGCAGCTGTTAGTAAGGTTAGGATTTGGATGGGTAAGGTTAAGCTGTCGGCGGTGAAGTTTAGAAGTGGATGGGTGGGAGGAGGGTTATAATTTTAACCGGTTTGTATGTATGTATGTATGACGAATACGGGGCCAAATTTGTCATGGGTGTCATTTTCATGGTTTTTAGGGTCGCTTATATCGAATATGGGGTCAAAACCAAAATACAAGATGGCGCCGACGAAAATTTTACATCTTTTCGTCATGGTTATCATTTTCAAGGTTTTTGGGGTCGCTTATATCGAATATGGGGTCAAAACCAAAATACAAGATGGCGTCGATGAAACTTTGACATCTTTTTGTCATGGGTGTCATTTTCATGGTTTTTGGGGTCGCTTATATCGAATATGGGGTCAAAACCAAAATACAAGATGGCGCCGACAAAAATTAGACAAATTTTCGTCATGGGTGTCATTTTCATGATTTTTGAGGTCGCTTATATAGAATATGGGGTCAAAACCAAAATACAAGAGGGCGCCGACGAAAATTTGACATCTTTTCGTCATGGGTGTCATTTTCAAGGTTTTTGGGGTCGCTTATATCGAATATGGGGTCAAAACCAAAATACAAGATGGCGCCGACAAAAATTAGACAAATTTTCGTCATGGGTGTCATTTTCATGATTTTTGAGGTCGCTTATATAGAATATGGGGTCAAAACCAAAATACAAGAGGGCGCCGACGAAAATTTGACATCTTTTCGTCATGGGTGTCATTTTCAAGGTTTTTGGGGTCGCTTATATCAAATATGGGGTCAAAACCAAAATACAAGATGGCGCCGACAAAAATTAGACAAATTTTCGTCATGGGTGTCATTTTCATGATTTTTGGGGTCGCTTATATAGAATATGGGGTCAAAACCAAAATACAAGATGGCGCCGACAAAAATTTGACATCTTTTTGTCATGGGTGTCATTTTCATGGTTTTTGGGGTCGCTTATATCGGATATGGGGTCAAAACCAAAATACAAGATGGCGCCGACAAGGATTAGACAAATGTTCGTCATGGGTGTCATTTTTATGGTTTTTGGGTAGTATGTCATTAGCTGCTGTAATGTAATGCTGTACGCCAAAAAAAAAACTAAAATATAAAAAAAAAAAAATTAGATTATAAAATTTTATATGTTGCATGTAATGCAAAATGTTCAAGTCATTTTTTTATCCTTGTGAACGGAAATTATTTCGTTTTAGGTATCTACTTATCTCACGTGGCGTTTTATTAAAAAATACATACTTATTACAACAAAGTGATATTACAAAAACTAGTTTTTTAAATTAAAAAGAAAAGTAAACTTCCAAATAACAAAACTTCCAAATAACAAAACTACAAAGTGAAAAATAACTTTATTTTTGGAAGTCGGTGTCTTTGGTAGGTACCATTTGTTTGCAAAAAAGTTTTTTTTTTTTCACTTTTTAGTTGTACCTACCTAATAGGCAAGTATAGTTACGTAAGGACCTATAATGCCAGAATAGATTACTCGAATATCATGAAACTGAACATAACCGGTGAAATGAGAGTGTACCAAGGTGAACTGTACACTTCTGCGTACCCCTTTAGAGCTTACTGGCGTGATGTTATGTTACGAAATGGTATAAACAATGAACAGACAGGCGATTGCAGCAATCCCGAGAGATTTGCCGTTATTTATTGAAGAGTTCTGTTGTATAGCTCCAAAGATCTTCACCAAATTAAAATGGGACCAATTTCGGAACATACTCATTCAAAGGAAAATGGACACAGAATTTTCAAAATCGATCCACAATTGACGGAGATATCGGATAATATACAAAAAAAACATACATAAAGTCAAACATAGAACCTCCTCCTTTTTGGTAAGTCGGTTAAAAAATTATAACTTTCCTGTGTCAAAAAATGAAAAATAATAGGTACCGACACCGACTGCCGAAAAGAAAATTAGTTTAGTATACTAAATACATATGTTTACCCCCTAAAACCGTACAAGCGTGATGTTATGTTATGGTATGGTGAAACCAATACACACACATACGATCACAGTAATCGCAGGTCATTTGCTGTTTGTTATTGAAGAGTTCCATTGTATATCTCCGAAGATCTTTATCAGATCCTAATATATTACCTATACAATAAAACCTTCCCTGAAAACACATACATTTATCGACGGAAACACGATTAATATCGGATCAGTAGTTTTTAAGACAATCGCAGATACATATTATGGGCCGAATAGATGGAGCACCTCCTTTTTTTGAAGTCGGTTGAAAATAATAACCTACTTTTTACGACGACGGTTTGTAACAGTTACCAAATGCATTTCCAAAGTGCCAACTAACCTTCCTGAATCAACTTAAATAAAATAAAAAAATTATATCAAGGATCAATATTATTTGAGTAATGTATAAAATCGAGCGCTCAGTAGTTTCAATGAGTGCGTGCGCGTAATGTTGCTGTGTGCGACTTGATACCTAAATTTGAGTTCGTCGAAAATGTAACAGCGTCCTTAATGTATACAAAACAAATATAAACATAGGAATACAACAGGACAACATGTACAAAGTTGGTATGTTTCGTCTCGATACTAATCGTTAGTATCGAGAAAAAATAAAACCGACTTCTAATACAAAACACTACAAAGCGAAAAATAACTTTTTTTTGCCGAAGTCTTTGTCTTTGGTACGGGGTAGATATCTACAGTAAGTATTTCGTTTTTAGACACCAACTTCGGAAAAAGAAAGTTGCTTATCGCTTTGTATTGTTTTGTTTTAGAAATCGGTTTTATTTTTTTGACTAAAGTTTATTATTATTCAATTTTTAGTTGCACATAATGGACCAGTTCGATAGGTTAGGTACCTATAATGCCCAAAGTGATAGCAGAATAGTTTTACCCAATAACATGTAACTTCAAGAAAACTGGTGGAATAAGATACCAGGGTGAACACACCTGCGTGTCCCTTTAGAGCGTACCCGTGTGATGTTATGTTATGAAATGGTGTAAACAATAAACACATATACAGACATGCGATTACAGTTATCCCGAGTGATATGCCGTCATTTATTGACGAGTTCTATTGTATATCTCCGAAGTTCTTCATCAGATCTTGATGAAATTTATATGGGACCACATGACAAGCACCAGCTTTCAAGTGAAAAAGAATCATCAAAATCGGTTCACCTAGTATATAGTTCTGAGGGAACACACATAAAAAAAAGACAGTCGAATTGATAACCTCCTCCTTTTTGGGAAGTCGGTTAATAAAACATACGATCGCATTCGGTCGAATGCGTGCGTTTTTTTTATCTCGTGAAATGCGCGAGCAATAGCAAACAAGCAAAAAGTTTAAAAACTGTAACCTGACAACGGATTTCTTTTTTAGCTTATATTACCCGGGCTAGGAATCGATTGATATTTTATCAATCAAAATCGGATTAATAGTTTAGGCGCTACGGAGGAAAATACGTAAATACAAACATACATACATGGACAGCTAAAATCATAACCCTTCTTTTTGGCTTTGCCGTAGTCGGGTAATAAACTACAGCCGACAGCCTTATGTCTATCTCCTCTCGTTCAGTCCATCCAAAGGTTGTCTGTAAGAGATTGCCCTGTGCGATAAGACCGCCCATTGTACACTTATCTTTAAAAATATTGTCCTGTTATTATTTAAGTGGTGTACAATAAAGTATATAATAAATAAATAAATAAATAAAGACATGAAAATAAAAGAAATCACAAACGCTGCTAGTGAATGACTCGGAATATATTTTTATCACATGTCAGCATGGCAATCATTGCCATGCTGACTGAGCCACTTCATAATAAAGTGGCTCCATTATTGCATCAAACAAGTACCTTTAAGCTACCAATTCTAATACCGAATACTGTTTTAGCTTCATTGACGACTCAGTTGTTGCCTATCCATACACGCCGCCGCCGCCGCTGCCGCCACCGTTGATTTTATCTACTGCTTGTGGAGAGATGGAAGAAAAATCCTATAGTTTTGATTTAACAGACAACAGTGTCCCGGAAATACCCAAATCTACAGAATTAATTAATACTGTACCAAAAAATAGTGATAAAGATGATTTCCTTCATCCAACCATAGCTGTTAATAAGAATACAGTTTACAACTTTTATAACAAAAATTCTGATCATGATTCTGATGTTCCATTCGTGGAGGAAACGCTCACTGACAGCACAAACAAAAATAAAAGTAAAGACATTAATTGGGATGACATGCTAGATTCTGAATTATTAGTTACTATGCCAGCTAATGAAGAAGTAAATAAAGAAACCAGAGTAGATAAAATAATTGATATTAGGTTTCCCAACGAAAATGTTTTGAAGAATAATAACGTAGCTAATGGCATGAAAACAAACAACTTTGGTAATGCCCTGACAAAAGGAGAAAAACGTAAGGTTAAAAAAAGAGCTGAACCAAATACAAAAAAAATAAAAAGTGACGATAACATGGAAGCAAATATACAAAAACTAAAAGAGCATGTTAAGCCACCGATCAAAAATAATAATTTCCGTAAACAAAAGTATACAAAGGCTGTTAAAAATTGGCTCAAAACTGTAGAACCGCATCATCCCGTTGATGAAGACTTAAATAATATTGTCAGCACCAGTGATAAGGAACCAAATGAAACTGGAGAGAAAGATAAATTCGATGTAAAAAATATTTATCAAAAATCACTTTCCAACAAACCACAAATAAAGCATAATGAGAAACTAGTTATTAACAAAACTTTGAAGACTACCAAGAAAGTCGTCCAAGCACAGTTAGCTAATAAAGATGGTGTCATGAAGTTCAGTAAACCTAAACAAGTTGAAGAAATCAAGAAATGTGGAGATGTTCTCGAAGCTAAGCCAAAAGAGAATAAAGAAAAAAAGGTGAAAAAATTCGTTGCTCCTATAAAATCCCAAATACCTGTTAAAGATGTTATGTATGATATCCGAACGATTGATGTAGATAATATTGAACATCTACATGAGATTAAGAATAATGAAATCATCGCTGTATTAATTTATAGGTAGGTTTGATCTATATTATTGTGATACGTATCCCCAAATACCTTCAGTATTCATGAGATTTGTTGCGTACTTAATTAGAATTGTTAATTAAACTTTTGTGTTTAGTGTTTTGCGCCTCAATAGCGCGTAGGTACTACTCGTATCACTATCTATTTCAATCCTTGAAATATAATTGACTTTATTATTATCGCGCTTGTGTTTTGTAGCAATGGTTTCTGTCAGCTTAATAGTCATCACACTGACGGCACGTGCGTTCCTGACGGCTTCATCATCAATCATGACGATATGTTCTACTGTTTCAAGAGCGCTGGTCAGAGGCTCAAGTAAGTACAGATTCTCAAAGTAGACTGAACTGCAGACTCACAAGCACAGCAGTTTATTCATAACTAGCTGTTCCCGCGGCTTCACTCCCGTGGACCAAACCACAGGACCTGTTTTCGGAACTAAAATTGCCTATGTCACTCAGGAATAATGTAGTTGTCTATTGAGGAAAGAATTTTTAAAATCGGTCCAGTAGTTTCGGAGCCCATTCTGTACAAACAAACAAACAAATCTTTTTTCTTTATAATATTATATATTAGCACAGAATAAATAATAGTACAAGTAATATTAGTATAGAAATAGATAATTCAATTATAGTTATAAGTAAAATGGGATTTTATGGAACGTTCCACAAAAAATTAGACGACAGCGGCGCTTTATACCGCTAAAATATATATAACCAGACCTCGTATTACACTTATGTTACATTGAGTTGATTGAATTTGGGATTTTACGTTGTTGATTGAATTGTCGCTACGTAACTAATAGAAGTTTTTTATTTGCAAAATGTAAAGCTTCTCGTGACGCGGACTTTAGCTCTCTGCATAGGCAGAGAGCTAAAGTCACACAGTCAATCAGTGTGTAGAATAAAATGAATGTAACTTACTTATTTTAGGGAGACATTAAAGCATTTATTGGCAAACAACAAATTAGTATGTTTCGGCGCCCGAAGCATTCTCATTTACCTGACGACACACTTACAAATGGAAATTAATTCGATCGACATGTATGATGCCAAGGTAAGTCACTTTGCACTATATATCGGTCCAGTGGTTTTTAAGTTTATTCGTTACATACAAAAATACAAATCTTTCCTCTTTATAATCTATCTATCTAATATATATAAATCTCCTGTCACGATGTTTGTCCGCGATGGATTCCTAAACTAAATAACCGATTTTAAATTAAATTGGCACACCGTGAGCAGTCTGGTCCAACTTGAGATATAGGGTAGGGTAGGGTAGGGTAGGTAGGGTAGGGTAGGGTAGGTAGGGTAGGGTCGTCGTCTTCGGCTGCTTAGAATGTACCTAGCAAAAAGCCGAAATAACGACTTTGTCGTTCAACGGCAGTGTCACAAATTATTGAAACATACGCGTGCAGTACGCTTGTTGGACAAGCTGCATGAATTTTGAAGCTACGAGTCCGTGGACAGTAGCCCTAAGCTGTTTTTCAGGCTTAAGGGTCGAAAATGATAGCTGATAGTTACTAGCACATTCGCCAAGCGGAATACTTAGCACATCAAATAAATTGTATAAGTAAGCTTACTTACATAGGTACTGTTGCGTTGTTCCTCCTGCATTATAGTACCTACATACGTCATGTATATATAAAGTCAATATTTGATTTTAAGATCGGCGCCAGTTTACTAGACCCTGACAACTCTCCGGAGAACTTCACGGACCTTCAGAAGCTGTTGTCATTCACCGCTCCGTTCACAATAGCCACGGAGTGCACGCTGCAAACATGTGCCTGGTACATGACCCTCTTGAAGGAATGCTGGGCCAAACTTTACGAGATGCTCGTGGAAGACTCTCTGTGGAAGGTCTTCGTTGAGATTGAAATGAAATTGCTACCTATTGTTGCAAGTAAGTTACTGATATACATATTCAGCCATAGTAGATTTCTTTCTCCATTGCTTTCGAACATGCTACCGGCTTGACAACCAACTCCTTTAAATTACAATTAAAATAACGGGCGCACGGTTGGCGCAGTGGTTGAGCGATTGACTGCTGCGCCGCGTGTTGCGGGTTCGATTGCCGCACGGAACAAATATTTGTATGACCTACAGATAGTTGTTTCGGCTCTGGATGTTTGTGTATGTGAGTTTATATGTTTGTAAACGCACCCACGATACATGAAGAAATTCCTAGTGTGGGGCAACGTTTTTTAAAAAAAAAAAATATACAAGAATTGCTCGTTTAAAGGAATTAGATTAGATGTGTGTGAAAGTAAGCAAAGAATTCCAAGCAACGTAATGTCAGAAGCTGTGGGACATATTGAATAATTGCACTTTGTGGGTCTAGCTAGGGGTACCGATACACATACCGAGACACATATTTCCAGGACCTAGGTCCTGGAAATATGTGTTAATTTAAATGTGAAAAATGAGATCAAGCCAAAGCAGTTGAAAACGACGTCAAAGTCTTGTAGAATTTTAATGGATGCTTAAAAATTGTAGATATGGAGCGTCAAGGCGTATGCATTGATTTAGCCAAACTAAATGCGATGGAAGAGGTTCTCCTCACCAGAATGAAGTTAGTGGAGCAGCAATGCTACAAGGCGGCCGGGAAGGCGTTCCAGATAAACTCCGCCGTGCAAGTGCGCGCCATCTTGTACGATGAGCTTCAGCTGGACACCAAGTGCAACGTCAGGATCAGGGAGACCATAAGCAAGGGGGCCAAGTCCACGTCCGAAACTATGGTGAGCTTCAAACCTGTAAAAGGTCTCCGAACCGCTGCTACTTGACAGAAGCGATTCCGGTATCGCATAAGCCATTACTGGATCCCTTACTCCTTTTCTGATCCATCCATCACTATGAACGTCGTATGTAATATGTTTTTAGTTGCGAAGCCTCGTGTCTGAGCATCCTCTCCCGAAGCTAATCCTGGTGTACCGCCACCTGCACAAGGCGCACGCCACCTTCCTCACTGGAATCGCTCAGCATGTTAAGGACGGAGTTGTGAGGCCAACATGGTGAGTCAATTTTTTTTTAATAGAAATATTGCCCCACACTAGGATTTTCTCCTGTATCGTGGGTGCGTTTACAAACATATTAACTCACATACACAAACACCCAGAGCCGGAACAACTATCTGTAGGCCATACAATTTGTTCCGTGCGGGAAACGAACTCACGACACGCAGCGCAGCAGTCAATCACTCAACCACTGCGCCAACCGTGCTCCTCTGTCAAGGTTATGCCAGACTGTTCTTATAAGAACACCACGATGTTCGTCATCAACACAATATGCCGAGAGTCTCCTGGTTCGAGTCAAAACGAAAACATGCACCTCTTGTGTGTGGGAAAACTTTGACTGTGATTTTGAGGACACTTGGGGTTGGGGCACAGCCCAGCTATACTGGTAGCGGGATTCCAAACCTATACAGGATTTCGCTGAAACCAATAATTTCCCTGTAGGGTGCAGACGGCGGCAGCTACAGGCCGCATCGCCTCCAACAACCCCAACCTGCAGGCGATACCGAAAACTCCCTTCAGTCTCGTTATGTTCCCAGAAGTCGGTGATGATGGTAACTTTCACTTGCTTTACTTCGTCTTAGTGTATTGTATCAACATTCAAGTGAATGATATGCTGACACGCTTGCTAGTGTTCGTTTTTGAAGAACAAATCACATGAGCCTTTCACACCATTTCAGCAAGCGAAAAGATAGTTTATGCACATAGTTTGGGCGAATCTAAGTTTCTACCGTTTGGAAAGGTGGTTGGTAAAGTTGTCGGCACGTAACTTGGCAATAGTCGTTAGATGCGCACAAGTAATTTTTTAGGTCTCTCTGGTTACCAAGCGGGACGCGGGGACCGCTCCGAGCGCACGATTGGTTAGTCAGTTGACACAAGGATCGACTGACCAATCGCGTCGCGTCCACGTTCCGTTCGTTCTATACGGTGGTTGGTCAGTTTCGAACTTACCCACTTCTTCAAAACCATGCTAAGTTACATGCCGGGGACTATATTTTGTACACATTTTGCAGTAGACTGACGCGGTTTAACCGACCTCAACATGTAAATAAAGATATTTTTTACAAATTTACTGTGTAAAATATAGCTGCATATACTTCTTTTTCTGAATAAATTCGAATGTTGAAAGTTCATGTAAATTCTTGAATTTCATGACGTAATTTGCGACACCTCGTCGACTCAGCTGGAATGTCATGTGTCAATATCTTGTCGATCAGAGTGGTGTATAGTATATCCATGCCAAATTATAGCTGTCTAGTACTATGAGTCTCTGAGCTAAGCTACGGATGAACGGACTGACAGACGGACTTGGCGAAACTATAAGGTGTTGTTGTTGACAACGGAACCCTTAAAAGGCAGTGCTGGTCCAAGGATAATGTACGGCTCCGACTTATAAGTTGTAGGTTTTATAAGGTTCGAATCCAGACAGATGATTTACTTTGTTTAGTTTATTTCATCATCACTGCTCTCAAATCAGTGATGGAAAACATCGCTATTTAACCTAAAATTGGAAAATATAAGACATCTACTACCGCACTAGGCCCGGGTGGTGGATCGCTCTCACAGAGAGGACGAGGCCTTTGTGCCAGCATTGGGAATAAGGTAATGAAATATGATGCTCTGTTGTAGCAGACAGAGCCCAGTCCGAGCTGAGGTTCCGCTCGGTGTACGTATCGCGCGCCGGCCGCGTGCTGCTGGCGGCGGACTTCAAGCACGTGGAGTGCCGCGTGTTCGCGCACGCCGCGCACGACGCCGGCCTGCTGCGCGCGCTCGCCGACCACGACCTGTTCAAGGTGCTGGCTGCGCAGTGGTGAGGACATACCTAATCTTCTATGAGACCCATCGATGATATCAATTAAATAAATATTGATATAGATTAATATTGATTAAATATCACAACACAGAGCTATGGCTTAGCGTTAGCAGCCTGGTAAAGCTAATGATTAAGTGCCCGTGCAATGTTCGGCTGGTATAGCCATGCCCATAACCATGCAGGCTGTCAGTTTGTGTGAATAAACAGTCACGCTTCAATAGAAACTTTTGATAATGCAGTCTTTAGCAGTGGCGTGTGGCGTCTTAGTGTCCTGTGAGTCGTCATTATTTTAGGGGCTCCAAATATTTACAGGCTGAAGAAGCCCGAAGGGGAAATATCAGGCGAGGAGCGCGAGCGAACCAAGCGGCTGGTGTACGCCAGCCTGTACGGCGCCGGCACGCGCAAGCTCATGGAGATCCTGGACGTGGACTACTCGCAGGCGCTGCAGGTCGCCGCTAGCTTCAACAGTAAGTATGGCGACATATCAGGCGAGGAGCGCCAGCGCACCAAGCGGCTGGTGTACGCCAGCCTGTACGGCGCCGGCACGCGCAAGCTCATGGAGATCCTGGACGTGGACTACTCGCAGGCGCTGCAGGTCGCCGCTAGCTTCAACAGTAAGTATGGCGACATATCAGGCGAGGAGCGCCAGCGCACCAAGCGGCTGGTGTACGCCAGCCTGTACGGCGCCGGCACGCGCAAGCTCATGGAGATCCTGGACGTGGACTACTCGCAGGCGCTGCAGGTCGCCGCTAGCTTCAACAGTAAGTATGGCGACATATCAGGCGAGGAGCGCCAGCGCACCAAGCGGCTGGTGTACGCCAGCCTGTACGGCGCCGGCACGCGCAAGCTCATGGAGATCCTGGACGTGGACTACTCGCAGGCGCTGCAGGTCGCCGCTAGCTTCAACAGTAAGTATGGCGACATATCAGGCGAGGAGCGCCAGCGCACCAAGCGGCTGGTGTACGCCAGCCTGTACGGCGCCGGCACGCGCAAGCTCATGGAGATCCTGGACGTGGACTACTCGCAGGCGCTGCAGGTCGCCGCTAGCTTCAACAGTAAGTATGGCGACATATCAGGCGAGGAGCGCCAGCGCACCAAGCGGCTGGTGTACGCCAGCCTGTACGGCGCCGGCACGCGCAAGCTCATGGAGATCCTGGACGTGGACTACTCGCAGGCGCTGCAGGTCGCCGCTAGCTTCAACAGTAAGTATGGCGACATATCAGGCGAGGAGCGCCAGCGCACCAAGCGGCTGGTGTACGCCAGCCTGTACGGCGCCGGCACGCGCAAGCTCATGGAGATCCTGGACGTGGACTACTCGCAGGCGCTGCAGGTCGCCGCTAGCTTCAACAGTAAGTATGGCGACATATCAGGCGAGGAGCGCCAGCGCACCAAGCGGCTGGTGTACGCCAGCCTGTACGGCGCCGGCACGCGCAAGCTCATGGAGATCCTGGACGTGGACTACTCGCAGGCGCTGCAGGTCGCCGCTAGCTTCAACAGTAAGTATGGCGACATATCAGGCGAGGAGCGCCAGCGCACCAAGCGGCTGGTGTACGCCAGCCTGTACGGCGCCGGCACGCGCAAGCTCATGGAGATCCTGGACGTGGACTACTCGCAGGCGCTGCAGGTCGCCGCTAGCTTCAACAGTAAGTATGGCGACATATCAGGCGAGGAGCGCCAGCGCACCAAGCGGCTGGTGTACGCCAGCCTGTACGGCGCCGGCACGCGCAAGCTCATGGAGATCCTGGACGTGGACTACTCGCAGGCGCTGCAGGTCGCCGCTAGCTTCAACAGTAAGTATGGCGACATATCAGGCGAGGAGCGCCAGCGCACCAAGCGGCTGGTGTACGCCAGCCTGTACGGCGCCGGCACGCGCAAGCTCATGGAGATCCTGGACGTGGACTACTCGCAGGCGCTGCAGGTCGCCGCTAGCTTCAACAGTAAGTATGGCGACATATCAGGCGAGGAGCGCCAGCGCACCAAGCGGCTGGTGTACGCCAGCCTGTACGGCGCCGGCACGCGCAAGCTCATGGAGATCCTGGACGTGGACTACTCGCAGGCGCTGCAGGTCGCCGCTAGCTTCAACAGTAAGTATGGCGACATATCAGGCGAGGAGCGCCAGCGCACCAAGCGGCTGGTGTACGCCAGCCTGTACGGCGCCGGCACGCGCAAGCACCTAGCTTCTTTAACAGTAAGTACCAGGCCCGTATTATAAAATGTAAATGGACGGTTCTATCGGCAAGTTAACTCATCCGTCACCCTCTCTCACTGCAAGCATGATGACATTAATATGAGTATTTCATAATAAAGCCCCTGCAGCTCCTTCTGAGACCCACAAAACCTGCAAGGCATAATATATCAAGTAGACGCCAGGATTATCCTACCTGATGTTATGGTCAGTTTCCATTAATGCAGTAGAATTTAAGCAAATCCAGCAATTTAAATATATATTTTAAGTTTGCCTAGTTAACCTTTACTTCACATGTCTAAATTGCTAAGACCCCCAACTTGCATACTCATTTAGTTTTAATAATTATACCATTAAAAAGAAGAGAATACCGTTACAGGGAGGGCTTTAAATATTACGTTTTTATCTATGAAATTGCCGTTTTTAGGGTTCCGAAGCACAGTGTTTTATAGACCCAAAAAAAGTGACATCGGCTTTTTATTAGCTATTTCTACTTAATAGTTCATTACAAATGCACGAGTAGAACTCCCATGTGCCAATTTTGAATACCTGATTTTTTTAAAAATCGCAAAGTTTTTGTGACCTTTAAGGTCAAAAGAACAAAAAAAAATCGTATAAAAAAAACTGTACACAATTGAATTTTGTTCGTATTGCAGTTTTATTAAGCAAGTCAAGGAGAAAATTATGCCGTGTTTTAATAATCAAAAACGATAATAGAACTCGCAAAAAAAATGTTTTACCGAAATCAGTATTTATTTTTTTATTCATATTCTAGCTCGAAGTAGAACCTCTGTCTGGTACAAACAGATTCCTTATACTAAGGTTTATCATCCATGAAAATATTACTTGCAACTTGGGCCTAGGTTTTGAGAAAATGATTTTCAAAAATATGTGTTAGGGTTGTCTCTATTTTGACCATTTGTGACGATTAGTTTTTATCACATAAAAACATCAGCACCAGCAGCATCTTCTATAATGGTATAATTCTAACAATTTATTTTAAAACACTTTTCACGTGAAATTATACACAAAATATATAACCAACGAAGTAAATTTAATTGAATAATAATCAAGTAATTCTAATTCCCATTTTTTCCGATGGGAACACGATATAAATCTCACTAAAACTAATTATAGTTATATAGTATTATTAATTAAGGCTTATTTTATTTTTATTTCATTCCATTTAATACACGGAATTATTTTATTTAATCAAATGATGGCAGAGATTTCTCTTTTGACAACTGTCCCTATAGTCCCGTGACTCTATCTTCATTTTTGCTGACAATTCAAAAGTAACTTTTATATGAGTCAAAATAAAAATGTATAAATATTTTTATTTCAACTAATCCAAGTTGTAATAAAAATATTTTGAGTTTTTGATTTTGACTCGTACAAAAGTTGCTTCAGCGATGTAGGATCGAACCAACTTTGATGTACCTAGGCTGTAGGCTTGTGGAAGACATGTTACCGACTCGTATAATGACGTTCTCTGCGACGAGAAACACTAAAAACAGCATTAACATTTTCAAATTCACTCTAGTAAAATCGATCCCTGTCTGTCTATATACACAGGAGTCCCCGCGATTACCTTCTACTTAACCTATCTGTGGGTGTTGTTGTTTACGATTCAATAGACTATATCTGCAACGTGCACTTTGATCGATAAGTTATAAATACTTTTAAACTAAATCATAATTAACTTTAGTTGATTATAAAACGCCAATATTAATTGACCTTTGTGACACCCCTAAATTTGGAATTTTGACCTCGGTACATAAAAATCAATTTCTCGAAACCTAGGCCCAAGTTGAAAGTAATATTTTTATGGGTGATAAACCTTAGTAAAAGCAATCTATTTGTACCAGACAGAGGTTCTACTTCGAGCTAGAATATGAATAAAAAAATAAATAGTGATTTCGGTATGACATTTTTTTTCGTGTGTTCTATTATCGTTTTTGATTACATAATTACGGGATAATTTTCTCCTTAAATTGCTTAATAAATCTGCAATAAGAATAAAGCTCAATTATGGACAGTTTATTTTTTACGAATTTTTTTTGGTCTTTTGGGCTTCAAGGTTACGAAAACTTTACGATTTTTTTAAAAATCAACTACACAAAATTGACACATGGGAGTTCTACTCATGCATTTGTAATAAACTATTAAGTAGAAATAGCCAATAAAAAGCCGATGTCACTTTTTTTGGGTCTATAAAACACTGTGCGAAGTCAACAAGGAACCCTTACAGTTTCGATATGCCCGTCAGTCCGTCCGTAGCTTAGGTCAGAGACACTTAGTACTAGAAAGCTATAATTTGGCATGAAGATACTTATTAATAACTCCAACAAAGTGGGAAAATAACATCCTATAGGGTAGGTCTCCTATAGACGTAAATGGGGATGTTTATTTCCCTTCTATCCCATGGTGTGGTGAATCGTTGGATAGGCCATTCAAAATTGTTAGAGTCAAAGTGGTTCCCCCAAAGTCTGCCCCCTGCCAGCGGAATGGTTGTTTTTGGCTATGTAAAAAAAATCACGGCAGTAGTATATATAATATACATAATTATCACACATAACCACAGATCAGTAGCATTATCATCACAGATAAGTAGGCTTTACAAGTTTACGAGTTATAGTCGACCAACTTAAAAAAATGTACTTGGAACAGTAAAAATTTTGTACAAATGCCATTGAAAAATTACTTAAATAACGTTATTAGTTGTGTAAAACAGATAGTAAATGTATGCTTATGAACCATGTAAAAATATACAAAAATAAAATCAAAATATAATAAAAAAAAATGAAATCATAGCATCCTTAATAATTATTTCTAAATTAATAATGTTTAAGCTCGAATAACGCATTGGAGTGGCCAGAGTCGTTGGCAGTGGCAGTCCGCAGTCCATACGGCGCATGCGCGCGGTGGAGTCTATTTTGTGTTAGTGCAGAAGTATTTTCGACATTTTGTAATTAAAACGTAAAAGTAAAGTCAAATTAGATTCGCTTTCCAAGAAAATTACTTATTTTCTTTTGTCGATATCCTTCTATAAAGTCAATATTCGACCCGACTTCATCACTAATTGAGCAGCGTAAAACTTTCCAGAATGAAATAGTGAATACCGCAGATTAGATTCCGATTTTCTGATACCGGATTCACCTCTAATCTGCGGTATTAGAGGAGATTAGAGGTGAATACATACGATTGTTTTCTAATTCCGAAAGAGAAATAAACAAGGAGCGTGCACGCAAGGATCCAGAAACGAACTATACCATTCCCCGTGGCTCTAACGCGCGCTCGTATCGGCTCCTTTCGCAATTCGCACCCGCGGTGGTACTCAAATAGATAATATTTTTCTAACTTCAGTTGCGAAGTTGAATTTTATAACACCTTCTTCAGTTACCAGTTAGTCCTTATTTAGTTTAAATCAAGAGTGAATAGGTTACATCTAGGCAAGCGTGCTTCACCGTAGATCACATCATCGCTTTCCATCAGGCGAGATAGTGGTCAGGTCGCGAGAATATAGATTTAAAAAAAACATCATCCTATGTGGGCCCATTTTTAGACTTTGTGAGCCGCTGAAACCGTTCTAATGTTCATGTAACAACAACAACACCTTCTTTTTAGTCCGCATTATTATGCAACTTCGGAACCCTATTACTGCGCGTGGCCCGACACGCACGTGGCTGGTTTTTTATTTAATCCCTATTGTATCGAGATAAACGAACAAAAATGTACTGAACAATGCATTTATTGTCTTTTTTGCCCGACTGCCGAAGGAGGGTAATGTGTTTATCAGTCTATGTATGTATGTATGTATGTATGTTTGTTCCTATGTGGCGTTCTAGATACCAAACGCGTTGGCCGATTTTGATGATTCTTACGTCAATCGATTTGTCTTAATCCTGCGAGTGTCACTGGCTACATTAAAATTGGAAAAAACAAAAATGGCGGATTTTGGGCGCCATTTTGTGGGGAAATTTTTTTTTTTTTCTTCCTAACCCATCGTATGGGAATATATAAAGGATTTTAAGAGGCGATTTCAAAAATATATAATACTTATATGTTTAAATGCACCTTTTTTTGCTCAACCTATACCGTCCCACTGCTGGGCAAAGGTCTCCCCAGGTAGGTTTAAATGTACCTAATTCAAAAAAAAATAACTAAAAAAAACCAGATGTATCCTCCGACTGCACAGCATGATTTTCTTCTTGTTTACGTCTTTTTAGTTTGCTTTTCAAGCAGTCGGGTTTTTTGATTTTTTAATTAACTTTTTTTTTATAGAGTATGATTTTTATATGGATTGTGTCTTTGATTCTCCTTCGAATTGAAGCCTAATGCCTGGCAATATTCTGGTTAGTGACAAAAATGTCAGTTATATAGCATAGAAGCACCTATAACTTAAATTCTACAATACTACTAATATTATAAGGGTGAAATTTTGTAAGGATATTTGTTACTCTCTCACGCAAAAACTACACGGATTTAGATGAATCTTTGCAGTAACATTGCAGATAACACATAGACTATATATAATTTATAATGAAACTAGCTTGTGCCAGCGGCTTCGCCCGCGTGAATAGTGTTTTCTTATCCCAAGGGCACATTATACCTGGATGAAAAGTAGCATATGTGTTATTCCAGACTACAATCTATATCTGTGCCAAATTTTATTCAGATCCGTGCAGCCATTCTGGCGTGATTGAGTAACAAACATACATACATCCATCCAAACTTTAGCATTTATAATATTAAGTAAGATGACACGCAATTTAAGATGTGCCGCAGGCGCCAGTTTATAAGTAAGAAATGAACAACCTTTCCATCTCTTGAAGTCTTCTGTCATTCATGGCAATTTTGGGAAAAGGCGAAATTGGTAAGTTATTGAAGTTGATTACGCCCCCTTCACCTGTCAACACAGACTACTTAGAGATACTACCGTATCCTGTCTACTACACGTCTTGTCATACCAGTTTTTCCTCAAACTCAGGTAGCATATTATTAGGTTATTACATTATACATTACATATGAAATTGGCGTTTTGTAAGGGAGGAACATAAAGTCGTTTTTTTAATATAATATATTTATTTACTCAAAGTATGTACCATTGCTATCTATGCACTTTTGCCATCTCATAGGTAGTTCATTGATCCCTTTACTAAAAAAACCATTCGGATGGGAATCAATAAAATCTTTGAAGGCGCTTTGGACTGCCCCATCGGAGTTGAATTTTTTCCCTTGCAAGAATTTATCCAAATTTCGAAAAATAAATAAAGGTCAATTGAAAGGTCCGGGGAGTACGGTGGATGTCTTAGACATTCCAATTGAAGCTCCTCTAATTTGGTAGCCGTCTGTTGTGCAGTGTGTGGTCTAGCGTTGTCCTGAAGCAGCAGTGGCCTAGAGCGATTGATCAGCCTCGGCTGTTTAGCAGCTAGCTTTTCCATCATGGTTTGTAGTTGCTGACAGTAGACATCCGCCGTAATCGTCTGGCAAGATTTAAGAAAGCTGAAGTGAACGGCACTAGTCCACCAAACGCTCACAAGTATTTTTTTTGAGTCAATTTTAGCTTGGGGCAGGATTTGGCTGGTTCGCCAGGGTTCAGCCATTGCGATGAGCGTTTCCGATTATTGTACATGATCCACTTTTCATCACAGGTAATGATTCGATTTAAAATCCCTTCATTATTGTGCCGGTTGAGTAATGTAACGCAGCAGTCGACACGCGTTTGTCGGTTTGGTGCACTCAATTCATGAGGTATCAACCTTTCAAGCTTTTTCACCTTCCCAATTTGCTTCAAGTGGATTAAAACAGTTTTATCACTAACACCGCAGCCTGCAGCTAACTCGGACGTGGTTTGCGATGGATCCGCTTCCACAATAGTCTTCAATTCTTCATTATCAACTTTGGTCTCCGGCCGTCCACGGGGCTTGTTCTGCGGTCGAAATTTCCAGAACGAAAACGTTGGAACCAAAAAAAAGTTAATTCATAACTTTTTAGTTAACATATTTTTTCGAATTAGGTACATTTAAACATATAAGTGTTATATATTTTTGAAATATCCTCTACAACCCTTCATTTTGATACCCCACTCGATGTACCCATCGTCGGAAGAAGGAAGAAAAAAAAAATTGCAACCCCCACAATATAGCGCTCAAAAGCCGCCATGTTCCTTTTTTTTTAAAGGCACTTGGCTAAGAACACTTGGGCGGTCAAGACCTATCTAACGATGTCTTAATTATAAAAATCCGCCAATTAGTTTGAAAGATATGAGGTAATAAAGAATATTACATACATACAAACATACATACATATAAACATACAAGATACGCGCGAAAAACATAACCCTTTCCTTGCAGCCGGGTAAAAACGCACTGTGTTTTCTTTTGCGACATCGCCGCCATACACATCATTAATCCTTCGAGCCGTTTCTGCAGCACTGGTGCCACGATGGAACTCGTACTCGTAAATAACGCGATATTTCAAGTTTTCCATTTTGTAATCTGACTGGCGCAAAGAAAAAACCAAAAGAGGAAAAATCAAATGAATTACGGTTTTCTATGAGTATAAATATATATAATATGTATATATAAATAGCCGTATAAATTTAAAATTGGAATTACAAACCAAAGAGGAGATATTTGAGATCAAAGTGGCCAGTACGACAAAACGCCAATTTCATAGGTAAGGACCCAATAGAGAAACTTCAAAGGTATTAAACCTTTGAAGTTTCTCTTATAAGCCTTTTGATACCTCATACAAGCTTTCGTAGGTACCGAGTTTTCTTATATATGTCTACACAAAGAGTGTCGTGCGATTAAATGGGGTATTTTTTATTAACGTTTGATTCGCATTTGACTACTATCTTACGAGTATCTCATGGTAAGCATAATGTGGTCGACGATGGAGAACGCTTGCCTAGAAGTAACCAGAGTAGCTTACTTGACTTAAAGCCCCCAGTTGTAGCTATCAGGAAACACAGACTCTGGCAGGGAATTCCACTCCTTAGCTGTACGCACAATGAAAGTATCGAAAGAATGTGGTGCGATTCAAATATTATCCTTACACACGCATTTGATTATAATTATTGCGATGACTTCTTACAGAGACAAAGCTTCTTAAGAACTTGCAAAATTGTTACCTATTTTGGTAGGGTTGTCACAATAGGTGAAAACAAAAACTAAACATTTGTTAAATAATTTTATTATTTATTATGTATGATAGAATACTTAATTAATAATATTCTTTTTTTAATTTTTGTTTTATTTATTTATTTATTTTAGTACATGGAAGACTTACAGCTAATAAATACAGACAAAAATGGAAACCATAGTCAACAGAAAGCCAATTATAAATCCTCACGTATAGATTTATAATAATAATTTATGGTGTGAGCACAAAAACAAAAATCTCACCACTTTAATTAAAGTAATAAGTAATATAAATACTTAGTATGCAATTATATGACTGATGATAAAGAAAATAATAACTTAATAAAAACAGAAACAAACAATATAACCTACCGCTACTTGAAAAATTTGAGGCTTAAGCACCTTCTGGCTGAATTTACACTGATTGTGAATGGATCCAAATCATATTCCTTGCATATATCATTGAAGTCTCTGCTTGCGCGCACAATATAACTGTTCTGCCTATAATTCGAAGAAGTATGAGGTACACGTATGGGTGGATTAAACCGAAATGTTTTACATGGCACATTGAAATAAAATTTTGACAATAACTCGGGGTTATCAATGTTGTTATTGAGGATTTTCAACAAGAATAAACAGTCAGCAATCTTACGTCGATCTACCAGTGGTAGCAGATGATACTTCTTACAGAGTCCAAGATAATTGGCTGACTGATATGGAATCTTTTGATGAAAGCAAAGATATTTTATGAAACGTCTTTGGATGTTTTCAATGCGGTCAATGTATTTACGATAACGTGGATTTCATATCTGAGACGCATACTCTAGCTGACTTCTTACAAAAGTGCAATACAAATATTTCAAGCGTTTTAGCATCTGTAAAACACTTAGAGAGACGCATTACAAACCCAAGAAGTTTAGAAGCTTTCTTGACAATTGCATCAATATGTGTGTCAAAAATTAACTTACTGTCTTGATGGACGCCCAAGTCACGAATAGTATTACACCTTGGCAAGATCTGGCCCGCCAAAGTATAAGTAGCGGTTTGGACTGCACGTTTTCTAGTGTAAGTGATAACCGAACACTTGGATGGGTTCAGATCAAGTTTATTAGCCCGACAGTACTCCTCAAGCCGATGCAAATCAGACTGAAGTGCTAGTCTATCTTCGAGCGTTGAAATAGTGGCAAAGATTTTCATGTCATCGGCAAAGCAAAGTAGTTTGGATGAATGGAGTCACTGATAGATGTCGTTCACACAGACTACAAACAAAAAAGGACCGAGCAACGAA
This sequence comes from Anorthoa munda, assembly GCA_945859665.1. Classification (NCBI taxonomy): domain Eukaryota; kingdom Metazoa; phylum Arthropoda; class Insecta; order Lepidoptera; family Noctuidae; genus Anorthoa; species Anorthoa munda. The sequence goes on along the minus strand of OX243913.1, from coordinate 28,251,496 downwards.
CCCTGAGGCACTCCACTGGGCACATTTACCCAACTAGACATATAGTTATTGACTACTACTGCTTGCGATCTGTTATCAACGTAAGAAGAGAACCACCTAAAGAGGTCCCCACGGATACCCATGTAGCTTAGCTTCTTTATCAGTGTATCATGATCGATCCGATCAAATGCCTTGCTATAATCTGTGTATATCACATCAACCTGCTTACCGTTATCCATAGCATCCGTAATGAAATCATTAAACAAAATCAAGTTAGAAGTGGTAGACCGTCCTTTTAAAAATCCGTGCTGAAAGGAGCTCAACGAGCTAACAAGGGCGGGATATAACTGGTTATACACAATCCTCTCAAATATTTTAGCTATAATGCACAGCTTGGATATAGGCCTATAATTAGTAATCTCTGTTTTAGCCCCCTTTTTATGTACGGGCGTAATAAAAGCAGATTTCCATACTTTGGGGACAACACCCTGAGTCAAAGACTTGGAAAACAAAATTGAGATAGGTAGGGCAATGGAAGGCGCACATTTAATCAGAAATGTAGATGATATGTTATCAGGGCCAGCACCTTTAGTCGGATCCAAGTTACGAAGTAACTTTTTAAATTATTTATTGTTTATTTTAATGATGTGATAAATTCTGAATCTAACATATTTTTTTTTCAAATAATCTAACGGGAAACACTCACATGGCATATCAAATTTATAATCCTTAATACGATTAAGTATTTCGTTGCCAACACAATATTTTATTTCAAGATCGAAATATTCGCGAAACTTTTGCTCGAGCAATTCAACAAATGCAATAAAATTATCAGGAGGTATAATTAAAAAACCCAATTTTATGTTACCATCATTAAAATCCTTGTAAGAGCTGAATAGAGAATCTTTGCATACACACAGTACATTAAACAACCATTATTAATAATAAAATACAACGTTTTTACATTAAAATATTCAAACTTGCAACTAACAAAACAAACAACGTGCGTTGCACAGACCCTGAAATTGTACACTGACTGTGTCAACGTAAACCGGTTTTTTCCAGTCTCGCCGCGTACACGACAAGCGGCCAGTGGTCACGCACTCATGCGTCCGCGTGCTTGTAGTAGTGCAACCGATTCGCGCGGTTGTATGAAGCTTTATCTCTGTTACGTTTATCTAGTCATGTGTTCTCACTTAGTTACTTGAAGCGTTGTTGTAACTTCACGCGTCAGGAACATTTCCGTCGCTGAAGTCGTTCGGGCGCGGCGTGGTGGCGCACTGCCGCGCGGCGGGCGGGCGCCTGGCCACTCTGTGTGGCAGGGTGCGCCGCTTCCAGAACATCTCCAGCGAGGACTTCGCCTTGAAGTCGCACGCCGAGCGACAAGCCGTCAACTTCGTTGTGCAAGGTTAGACAGTATCAGTATCGGCTGCATTAGAGCTAAATGCAGTGGATTTAACTATTTTATTTTTTAATTAACCTATATTGTTCCACTGCTGGGCAAAGGTCGCCCCAATCTGCCCGGTGTTTCCCCTTCTCCGGCCAGTCTCACGTAAACACTTCTAAGTCATCACGCCAGCATTTCCTAGGCCTCTCTCCGCGGTGACTTGGGCGGGCCATATATGCAGAATGCACCACGACAGATGGATTTAAGTATAACATAGGAAAATCCAGTAGGTGTCTACAAAATAAAGTTTCGCTTGGGTCTGTCAGTAGTAACACCGACGGGTGTGATGGCATTTCTACTCTGACGTACTTATTAGTAGGTTATCATCATCACTCTTTTGTGAGCTGATGATGAGGCCAGAGTGAACAGATATTTATTGGACTCATTTTTTCCTTCGTTTCTCATCCACTGCAAGAGCAGGCCCATCAGGAATAAATACTTTACTGCATGCTTCATAATTTATCTAGTAGCAGATAGGCTTCGATCAACAATCTTATCGAACACGTAATTATGATACGATATCTTACATATACGATATCAAACAGTACAACTTTTGAACGGCTTCACCGATTTTCATCAAACATAGCTAAGAACACTACCGATAATGTACCCTTTCAAACAAAAAAATATCAAAATCAGTGCATTCGTTTAGGAGCTATGATATGATGCCACAGACAGTTGTGTATCTGTATACATAAACACACAGGTACACACGTCACACTTATAACACACTTCTTTTTCCGTCGGGGGTTAAAAAGAAAACCTGGCACGCAGGTTCTGCGGCAGACCTGTGCAAGACCGCAATGATCTTGACGGAGCAACAGTTGCGGGGCAGTTGTCCGCCGGTGGACGCGCGCCTGCTGCTGCAGATACACGACGAGCTCGTGTGGGAGGTGGACAACCGGGACGTGGATAGAGCCGCAGGTATAAGGCATTTTAATTCTGCAAGTTAATATAGCATTTAAATTCTGTTTACAGTAGGACTAAGAAAAATTCTAATTTTGCCAGCTTTTGGGCATTTTCACAACCTAGCTATGGACCTACTTCGTTATTTTGGATGTCTGAAGGGATCAGAAATGTTAAACGTTCGCGGCTTAAAATGACCGATAACCCCTCATTATAGCGCGCTGAACAACGCTTAGGTACTTACTATGCTGCGGTTAATTTTCCTAAACTAAAAATAACTGCGGCACTGGATTTTACCCTAAACAAGTGTAATCGATTCATAATATTATTTTTATCGATAAGATAAATTTGTTTGGGGTAAATATTTACCTAATTGTGCAGATTGGCGAATTGGTTTCAGATTCGGATCGGACAAAGTGGGTAAACGCAACCTGCAGTCTAATTGCGCAAGAGAATTCGGCAAGGCAAAGAGTTTTGACGCCATTTATTTATTCGTTTATCCTCGCACTGGAACGCCTAGCAGCAATTACACCAACGGAGCACAATTTTATAATAAACTCAATCGACCAATAACATGCGAGATGAAAGATGCGATGTGGATTTCCTTCTATGTGATTGGTCGATTGATAGCGGTCAAACTCTTTGCCTTGAGGATTCACTTGCGCAATTACTGCTGGTAAAGTTCTCGCAACTAAAAAGTACCTAAGTTATAAATTGTAATATTTCAGCAATAATTAAGCAAGTAATGGAAGGGTGCGGGCAGCAGTGCGGCATGTCGGTGACGCTGCCGGTGGCCGTCAGCGTAGGCCGGGACTGGGGCAACATGCTGCCGTACTCAGCGGGGGCGGGCGCATAGTGCATCACGGTGGCCTACCCAACATTCATATGTTTCAACATTTTCTTATCTTTGCTGCTTTATTAAATTAATATGTAATAAATTTTATGAAAACCACATTTATTTTAGTTTCATTTTATTGGTGTTTACTGCGGTTAAATAATAATTAGTTTCACTTCACTATATCTCTATGACACATGACACAGGTTTGCTGTAAGAGAACCCTATTATGGGTTAAGCTCGCCTTTGTAAATAAGCTGTCCTACTGTATTTGTATATGTTTATTTTGTGTACAATAAAGAACAAGAATAAAAGCAAGAACATTAAAGCATTTGCACATTAATAAGAGTTGAACTAAAGCTAAAGCCCCCTTACGTACTAGCGTTTGGCCGCTCGGGCGGTTTTTTGTGCGGTCGGCCGTCTGACGCGGTTGGATTATCGGCAGACCGCCATTATGGCGGCCAACCGCCCCTGAACCACCAGTGCGTATAATATGGCGGCCAGCTGCGAAGCGGGCCGTGGTCATTAATATGGAAAAGCGGCTAGCCGCGTGGTTAGCGCCCCCGCGGTTAACCGCTAGTGCGTAAGGGGGCGTAGTAAGTCGTTTCACATTTGGACAGCACTGCATACCGTGCAAGTCTGGCACTGTTCTTCCTCTGCAAGGCACGCCTTGTGGAATGAATGCCTACAGTTGAATACGACCAAATCTGAAACTTTTGCCACGTTCCTAACTATGATCCGACAGTGGCACACACAACACAAAAAGTCATCTGTGACGGATATACCTCTCTGCTGAGTGATGATTATCTTCTTATGAACATCGAAGTAGTTCCTCAAAGTAATTACTGTACATGCTTTTTGCACTGACAGCTGAAGATGATAATCTCTCATCATCTTCGCCAATGAGTTCTTTAAATTCTTTACCTCATATCCAGATTGTATATTTTGTATTAATATTCGCGGATCCACATAGTTTCCTATTCCTTTGAGCAGTAATGTCACATACTCAGGCTTGTCTACTGTCCGCTTGATGAGGTCCATCCACAATTCCTTATCATTGTGTTCCTGACAGAAGTTGATAGCTTGATTTATATCCTTGAGCTGCTCTATGATGATTTGCAGAGCTTCTCTCGTATTACCAATACGACCCAATAGGAACACCATTTCAGGGTAGAATTCGTTGTTCTGGCACACATCCAAAGCTTCTTGTATTGGGTAGTTATCACTGCATTTTAAAAATGGAAGAAGTTTGTCTCTTGCATATTTAGCGTAAAGTGTAACTAATTTTCCATGATACCTATCGTTTATAGGTTCAATTTCAATGTAAGCATCTAAATATTTGAACAGAAATACGTCATTGCTTGCAAGTTGTCTTTCTACCACCTCTACGGGTACCCTGGGTTTGTCCAGGAGTATTGATATTGCCTTATCACAGTCGAGAGTCATCAGGTCCAGTATCTTGTCGTGTATCACGTTGTACATGTTGTGTTTAGTGATCAGAGTGAACACATCTTTGTGCTGCAGCGTCATGTAAGTCGTTAAAGCCTTTTTGTATCTCTTTTGGTAGCAATACAAAAGCGCCAAAGCTTCTAAATAAATATTTTTATCGACCCCCGTGTACAACAGATGTTCTAAGGCTTTCTTGACAATAACACCAGGCTTGTACAAGGCAGGGTTCAAGTCTTGAACTAATTTCAGGAATCCCTGAGAGTCTAATTTCAGATACTCGCAAAATATTAACTCGTATATGTGAGGACTCAGTGCTTGTTCAGGAGTTTTAGGCACATACGGACAGATAGCTCGTAATTGGTTCACTTCAGCAAACTTCAATATCTGTGTCTCCCACAGCACTTTATCGTTCTTACAGATCCTGGCGCACAGTATGGCGGCCTCCTCGTGCAGGTGCTCGCCCATTAAGTGATCCAGGTACTGCACTCCGACGGTCATCACCGAGTGCTTCGAAGTCTTCCCCCCTACTTCTTCTAGGACTGTTATCGCTTTTTCGAATCTTCTTTGTTCTGTGAGCCATTTAACTTTGTCGTCGATATCGCAAGGGCTAGCAACTATAATTTCCTTGGGGGACACTATAAAAAATCTTTTCTCCTCTATTAGCATGTCTAAATGATAGTCGTTACAGGAATACTCCTTTTGCCCACACATTCTGAAATGTTTCTTTGTCGTAGTACGTAGTTGAAAGTCTTGATAGTCAGCGACGATGAACACAGGTCCTTGCGCCTTACCGGTTTCAGAGCTGCTCTCCTTTTGTACTCCTAGTACTACTAACTGGTCGTCCAGGGGACCTAAGCCACTGATTAAGTAGTCAGTCTGGAAAGTGTAGACGGTGTCGACTGAGTACTTAGTGACATCTCGCGTTTTAAGTTCGCCTTGACTTTGTTTTCGTATAACGCAGATTCTAATAGTGTCGACCCAGCCGATCATAAGTGTTTCAAGCGCGCACCAGAGAAGGTTGCAGCGGTAGTCTTCTATGGACCGATTGGACACCTCCCACGGGATGAGATCGAGCGAGTAGCGCGCCACCAGGTCGAACACGTGTACGCCCTTCTCGCTTGCCCACGCCACGAAGCGCTCGTGCCACGACATGGCCTGCACGTAGCCTTCACATTCGCACAGCACTGTGCTGCGAAGGCGGTTCAGGAATGTTTTTTCGTATAACGTTACCTTGGTGTTACCTGAAATAAAAACAAGAAATAAGTACTATGTCATCATCACTTTCACTTTGTTTCTCGCAACGATATGTCTATTCGTCGTATTGTTATCAATTCGAATGTATTTTTTTATGTGTATTACCTCAGACCTTTTTACTATAATGATTTTGATTATTATTATTTTATTTGAAAGCTGGTGTCATGTGGTTCCATTTAAATTTGATCAAGATCTGATAAAGAACTTTGGTGATATACATCAGAACTCTTCAATAAATGACAGCAAATCACTCGGGATAGCTGCAATCGCATGTCTGTTTATTTTTTACACCATTTCATAACATAACATTACAGTCTTCTTCTTCTTCTTTCGTGTCGATTAACTCAAACTATACAACCATTCAGATTTTGTCCAACCAGTATGTAGCTACTCGGACAGCTCTTTCATTTGCTACGTTCAAATCCCGCAAGGTGCAGGCGGTCGGGCATGAAGGGCAGACAAGGAGGTGGGCTATATCTTGTGAAGGGGCCCCACACTGACACTGTGTTTTGGATGTGTCTATGATATTCCATTTGGCCAGGTTGCTTTTACATCGGCCAACCTGGGTCCGCAATCGGTTTAGGGATTTCCAGATTGGCCACTGCAGTTCGTTTCCAGGAGGCAGATTCTCTGCCGGAGTGATAAAGTGTGGAGGAGTAGGATGTGTAGGTATGTTTCCATAATTCACATCTCTCGTTAGTTGCGCTGGCTTTCGGGGAGGTCGTATGTCTCAAGAAGCTCTTACGATTCATCAGGCGCGCAGGTTGGAGTTGATGCTCATATAGGGGGTGCCAACTGTCCCGTTCCTGTTTGTTCTTCTCGATGCGGCCGGCTTTTTCGCGACGAACTTCTGGTGGAGCTATACCCGCCAGTGGGTACAGCATCACAAGTGGGGTTGGTTTTAAACACACAGTTAAGATGCGGCAGGTCTCATATAGTGCTGTGTCGACTTCTCTAGCGTGAACCGATCGATGTCACACTGGGCATGCGAACTCTCCAGCAGATGTGCGTAGTACTTGTGTCGATGCTCCCCAGCTAGTGGATGTTAGGCGGCGAAGGATATTATTCCTTGTCCCGACTTTTTGCTTAGTCTTTAAGCAGTGGAATTTAAACCTCAGGGACCTATCTAAGGTGATGCCCAGTTAGCAGGGTTGAGCGCAGTGCTCTATGGCAACACCTTGCCACGAGATTTTAAGGGTCCTATTTGACTGACGGTTGCGTAGATGGAAAGCACATGATTGGGTTTTAGATGGGTTTGGCCTTAGAGCATTTTCACCGTAGTACTTTCCGAGCGTTTCAAAAGCTTCCGTCAGTATTCCTTCGGCCTCTTCAAAACTGGTCTGGGCGGCTAGAGCAAGGTCATCTGCGTATATAAAGCACAGATAACTATATACTAGTCGGAGATATAAAGTGTTGCGTTAGTGGGGAGCTAGGCTGGTCGTTAGTGTAGATGTTGAAAAGGGCCGGAGCCAGTACGCTGCCTTGAGGGAGCCCGTTTTATTGGCAACGCCACCTACTTTTGGTGTTTTCAAGATGTACTTGGAAGCTACGATTAGTTATTTCGGAAGTCGGTGTCAAAAAACGTAGAAACGAAATCAGGAACACCGATTTCCGAAATTGAAGTTATTTTTCACTTTGTAGTGTTTTTATTTGGAAGTCGGTTATATTTTTTTGGGAAAACGTTTTTATTATAAAAAAAACCATGGGGCAACCGTTACACATCAATAATTCAAATCGTCAATACGGTACTACAATTCTATAAGTTGTGGATAATTGGAAGAAAAAGAGCATGAAATCTGTACCTGTCAAAATTTTCCTTCCGGAGCCCGGCTTGAAGTAATAAGGATCCAAGGCGATAGAATTGGCAGGGCGATCAAGTGCGAGGGTGTGAGCGCTGTTGTTCGTGTACAGCCCGTATACCAGCACCTTGCCGTTGGCCGAGCAGCTGGCGATGTATTCCCCATTCAGGTCCACCGAGATTCTGTTTACAGCTGATGCATGAGCCTGCAGCTCCTTATTCTTGCCATCCTGAGATATCGGCACTGTGTTCCCTTCATGATCCAGCAGATGTATCACCCCCAATTTTGTTCCTAGACATATAAACTTGGTATGCACACAAATACAACTCACTGCGTCTTTCAACAAGATATTTTGAACATCGTTCTCCAGTCTATCGTACTTCAATTTGGGCTCCTCGTCGCGAGGTAAGCTTTCATAGCTAACCAAATGCACAGACATGACTGCTTTATGTTAGCCTAGAAAACGAATTGTTATCGTCACATATTAAATACCATAACTGAGTTTATATATAGATTCTGATCTTTCCTTCCTTATCAATTTTGTAGAGTAGGACCGTCAGTTAAATGGAATACCAATTATTATGTATTGCGACGTCATTTCCTGTCGGAATCCTTTTCATCAATATTTTTCATATTACTTTTTTCGTAATCGCAGCTCTTTTTAGGGTTCTGTACCCAAAGGGTAAAAACGGGACCCTATTACTGAGACTTCGCTGTCCGTCTGTCTGTCTGTCTGTCTGTCACCAGGCTGTATCTTATGAACCGTGATAGCTACACAGTTGAAATTTTCACAAATGATGTATTTCTGTTGCCGCTATAACAAAAAATACTAAGAACAGAATAAAATAAATATTTAAGTAGGGCTCCCATACAACAAACGTGATATTTTTGCCGTTTTTTGCGATAATGGTACGGAACCCTTCGTGCGCGAGTCCGACTCGCACTTGGCCGGTTTTTTTTCTATTATAGTGGCAAAATTTATTTCATAAGTTACTGTTCACTTTAAAATGGCGAGCGTTTAAAGTTGGCAGTGTTGGTGTGACAGTGTATTTTTTGTTCGGGCAAGAATTTAGGAGTCAGGTAAGACGGAACATTTTTGATATTATGTTGTAGCCGTAATTGAAGTATATACTTTATGTTATTTATTAATTCGAATAAAGGATAGTTATACTATATGTCTCAAATCGATTTCATTGCCATTTTAGCTAGTTTTAAGTAAATTATTAGGTGTCCCAGCATTGGAACTCAAAATCGTTTAAAATCCGGTGAATGAACGTTAGTTTTATTCAATTATGTAATTTATAATTACGTCATAAGATTCATGGTTTGGGAGTAGTTTTAAAAATAGAATTCTGACCTTTAGGCCAGTATTGGGACAGGTATGTTCATTTGCTGGTTCATAAAATCTAGTGAATGAACTAACATTTTTCATTATGTTCAAATATTAGCTTTCGTCATGATGGTCAGATAGGACCAATAAATGAACACAACATTTAGAGCTAGATTTCATGCTTTTAAGACATAGATTTCATCCTTTTATGACCAATATTTAATTATAGGCCCATCTCACTTTTTAGCCATGTCTACAAGTTGTTTTCAAGTGTCATCACGAATCATCTCGCGTGAAGTTTTGATGATTTGCAGCCTTCCGAACAAGCCGGATTTCGAAAAGGCTTTTTTACGCTGATACAGGTGATACGCTGATACGCTGCGGCAGGTTATACAGAAGAGTATGACCTGCCCCTCTGCTTAGCATTTATAGCCTACGAGAAAGCCTTCAATTCGATCTAGACTTGGGCTGTACTGCAATCTCTCCAACGGTGCCAATTTGACTACCAGTACATCGAGGTGTTGAATTGTTTGTACTAAAACACCATCATGTCTGACGTGATCGAATAATAAATTAAGACATCGGCAAGAGAACCAGGGCGACCGACATAGCCCGAATGATTGCCAAAATTAAGTGGCAGTGGGCTTGCTTGCAGAACGGATGATCAATTGGACCAAAAAGTACTGCAGTGGCGACCGCGTATCGGAAGACGCACCGTTGGAAGGCCTCCCGGAGCGATGCCATTGTCAGGACTACGGGTATCTGCTGAATGCGAACCGCGCGGGACCGATCGAGGTGGCGATAGTCGGGGGAGGCCTACGTCCTGCAGTGGACGTCATTCGGCTCAAATGATAATGATAAAAGTTTAAGTAAAGTTTGTTTTAACATTTACGTCTTAAGTTTACAATTATTGTTAAATAGTTAATTAGATACTGGTTTTTAATTTTGATTCTGATATACTGTAATTAAATATACATTTTATATTTTCCTTGAATTAAAAGATATTTATTTATTTATTTGGCCAACCAACAATTGTACATACTGATAAATATAATTTCAAATTTAATTTTAATGTCTAAGGTTAGTATTACAATTTCTTAAAGGTTAGCACCGCATGCCCCATAAAATAATAGTTACAAATCAAATTAAATTAAAATCCAAAGGAAAACATATGTACTCGATAACAAAATCAAAAATATAAATCAATGAAATTAAGATTACAATTAAAATGGAAAATAAAATTAAAAATATAATTAAAATAGAAAATTAAAAGTTAAATTAAATTACAATAAAATTAACTGCCAAAATAACACAAAATCAAAATACATAATAAAATAACATAAAATCAAATTTACACGAAACAGCAGGAAACAGAGATACGAATAATTACAATATTAAACAGCATTAAAAGTTATTCTGTGGAACCTGCCAAACGAGTCAAAATGCACGTCGACAAGATCGCTGTAGCCATTCAACTGTTTACTGAGTCGAGGGACAACAGAACTTGTGCCGAGTACTGTTCTACGCGGTGGGGGGTACAAAGGAGTGATGGGGGTACGTGGGCATCTAGCAGGAGCACGGAACCGAAACTTGCTTAGCAACTGAGGACAGTCAGTTTGGCACCGGAGTATTTTATATAGGAATATGGAGTCAGCAATTCTTCGGCGTTTCTCCAGTGAAATCATTTTAAAATGTGATAGTCTGGCTCCATACGACCGTTTCCTCCTGGAGATTCCGCTGGCATAAGCTAGATGCCATACGAATCTCTTCTGTATCCGCTCTAATCTCAAGTTGTGAGTAGCATAGTGACGTCTCCAGACAATGCTGCAGTATTCCAAAATACTTCGAACAATACTGTTGTACAGTAAAATCTTGGTCCCACTACGCTTGAAACCGGAAACATTCCTAACAACGAAACCCAGCATTCTAGACGCCCTCTTAATAACATCTTCGATATGAGGTACGAATGTTAGTTCTCTATCAAAAATAACACCCAAATCCCTGATCTGATTCACCTCTTGGATTACATTAGAGCCCACATGATATACACTAGCCGTTATTATTTTTTTCCGGGTATACTTCACATGGTAACATTTTTTGACGTTCAATGTCATTTCGTTCTCGCTACACCATTGACGTAACGAGTCGACATCGCTCTGCAGTAGTTAGCATCATCGCTAGACTCAACTATCCTGGCGAATTTGAGGTCGTCTGCGTACATATAGCATTCTGAGAATTTGAGGCAGTGTGGGATGTCGTTAACGAATATATTAAAAAGAATCGGACCTATATGCGAGCCTTGAGGCACTCCCGAGGTGGTCCTATAAGTTTCAGACTGGAAACCATTGACCGCGACATAGAAGAATCGATTATCTAGATATGATTTGAACCAGGTATAGAGTGAGCCAGTAATTCCGTACGCAGAGAGCTTTGACAGAAGTATATGGTGAGGAACGCGATCAAAGGCTTTACTGAAGTCTGTGTAAATTACGTCGACCTGCTTGCCGCAGCCAATGGAATCCGTTAACATTTCTGAGAAAGTCGCCAGGTTTGTGCTAGTTGACCTAGAAGCCACGAAGCCATGTTGGGAGTCACTCAAATAGAGTTTAAAGTGTGACTGGAGATAGGGACAAATTAGGGTCTCGAAAATCTTAGCGAAAGTTGATAAAATAGAGATGGGCCTGTAGTTCTCGATATTATCCTTCTCATCACTTTTATAAATCGGCACAACTTTCGCTTTTTTCCAGTAGTCTGGAAATACACCTGAGCTGAGAGACTTATTAAAAATCGTTACTAATGGGGAAACCAAATGGGTAGCGCATTTCGAAACAAAAATTGGCGGAATACCATCATGCCCAGCGCCTTTACGAATATCCAATCCCTTAAGTTTGTTGAGTACGCTATCGTGATCAATCATAGGTGCCGTTAGTGGTAGGCTATTATTGTTCATATTATAAAGAAAATCAGAGACTGGTTCGCTTTGGGTCACTTTTGTATTGCCAAAAGCCGATGAAAAATGTGAAGCAAACATTTCACAAATTTTTAAACCGTCTGATGTTGCCGTGGTTCCGTTAGTCATTGTGGCGGGGAAAGTACTAGAGCCTCCTCTTTTAGCCTTTACGTAAGACCAGAAGCGATTTGGATTTTTAGGGATTTCATCTTCCACAGCTTTAATATAATTATTGTATGAGCTGGTTGCTAATTTAGAACATCTTTGGCCCAACAATTTGAGTTCAATTTCGTCCATGGGATTTTTATATATTTTGTAGCGGGATCTTATTTTCTCTTTCTCCTTTAGGGCTCTTATTAAGTTTATGTCAAACCAAGGAGGGTATTTTTTTTTACATTTCACAGTGGGCTGGGAAGGTACATGCAATTGTATGATATTCCGAATTGTTTCGTAAAAGACTTGGAGCATATCATTGACATCAGTAGAATCCTCAAACGCAATATCCCAGTCCACCCTATCAAGATCAACGCAAATTTCTGCGTAATCAAGTTTAAAAAAATTAGGCCTTATATTCTGTGAGTTGTATGGAAGCCAGGTTTCTTTACTCGCTCTTAGCAGGATTTCGATTGGGGGGTGTAGGACATCAATAGTGCTGAGGGGGTTTAGAGCTGCAGTTACGCTACTAGAAGGTAAGTTCGTCAAAACAAGATCTAATATTCGCCTAGACACATTCACAATGTTAAGTTGCGCTAATTTGTGCATGTGCGTAAAATCTATCAGTACATTACTAAAGCCAGGAGGACCATAGTTGATTACTGAGTCATTTAACAAGTTCCACTTGATGTTACCTAAATTAAAATCACCGACAATACAGGCGTGCAAGCCCGTCCGTTCAAACATCAAATTACAGCTTTAGCATTTACACTTGGCCTATATTATAATAATTAGAAGATTTGTTAAAACATATGTTTTTAATGTTTGTCACAGATTTTGAGGCAGAGGATTTCATGTTTGTTTATTTAGTTGATTGTTGGACTGCATTTTTTATATTAATAAGGATTTCCTTTATTATTAATTAGACAAAAATTGTGTTCATTTACTGGATTTATTTTGTTCATGTACTGAAAAAATTTTTCAAAAATTATAGCTCTGCACCGTATCCCTTAGAGGCAACATACGTTAAGAATTTTTTGAAGTTGGATGATTCCTTAAATGTTCATTCACTGGAGCACTTACCCTATGAGGTGTCGTTGCATTCCTCTCAATTGTGGGAGTGACATAGGCTATATAATTTTTTTTAAATAGCGCCCCCCTCCCCTTAAAAAGGGGGTGATACAATTTTTACTTTTCATTATCCTTACAATATGGGTATCAAATAAAAGCTGGGTACTAAATTAGGCCATTCCGAAAATATATATTATAATACTTTTATGTTCCTATTTTGACACAAATTCAAGATAAGCGTAACTTTGATACAAAATAAATAATATTTTACCACATAACTTATTTGGAGGACTCGTGCATTACTAAAACTAAAAAGTCTGAAATAAAACAAATTATTATAAAAACAAAAAAAGCCGACTACTAAAAATTAATTAACTGAAAAGAGAAAACAAGTACAAGATATAATTAATACATTAAAATATTATGATATGCTGCAAGCGGGGAAAAGTTTTCTTAATACACACTAATTTACATATTTGTATGTGTTCTATGCTTAGATAAAGTACCTATAGATTAAGCACTGGCGTAGCCGCACATGAGACAGCAATAGTTAGTTCTGGTGTTACAACAAGAACAAGAACACTACAACCCACCATCGCACTAACACTTATTTTCTATAAATAACCCAAATTCCCTGTCTCAATTAACACATAATACCACGAAATCATAGAAAATCAAACAAAACCGAGTTTGTTTGTCAAACCTGTCATTGTATTAGAGTTTGACAAACAACAGAAACCGGCCACGGTGACAAAGACAAAAAATAATCTTTTGTCCTTAATATTTACATGGAGCTGCCAATTAGCCATCTCGCTCTATCAATCAAGGTCATTTTAAGGCTTAATCTATAGGTACTTTATCTAAGGTTCTATGCGTGTAAGGTGCAACCAAACAATATTTATCTGGGCCGCGCGTCAGCCGGGTCGAGTGCTGAGTTTATGTCCAAAGGTAACATTGAACAATCTGGCGACTCTCAGGAACAGGACCCTAGTTGGTACAGCTCGATGATCTCGTATGGTCTGGCCCGGCCTTGTTCAGGTTGTTGTGACTGAGCGGGCACGCTGCGTGGTATGCCGTACGGTTGTTGCAGTCGTTGCCTGTGTGCTGTGCTGCTGACGATCGTTGGTTGCCGTACAGGTGGTGCAGTGCTTCTTCTTGCTGCAATGTAGGCTCGAATTCGGTTCAATGCCTGTGGACCGAAGTAAATTATAATAACAGCTAAAGTTATAAATGTAAGTGAAATACTGATGCTAGCTATGTATGTATGTGACTCTAATTGTTTCCAAATCGTATTTTCTAGTTCAGTTTGTAAGTTTCTTTCGGATGTGACTAAATGGTCGAAAACTCCTTTTGACCTGTCTAACACTAATTCTTCTTTGGATATTTCTTTTAAGTTTGTCGGTATATTCTGCGTACGAGTATTAAGGGAGAAGTTCGTTGTTTTGGAATAAGAAGCTAGCACTGTCATTGTTGTTGTTCTCTTTGCAGCAAGTATGTTACTACGTGTTTTAATGACGCAATTCTCGGAGATATGTTGAACTCCGACATCTTAAATAGTCATTTCTTTTCTTTGGCCGTCACACACAATCGATACGGTGACCGACTTTGTTGTAATGAAAAGCCAAGTGTTTTGCATGTATAATTGCTTCCAAAAAACATCTGTCGATAATTTGTAGGTCGTCGACGTGCATTGAGTTTGGGTGTGGTTTTCAGTTTTAAATAGTTGTTCAACTATGCACTTTTTCTTTAATTGCATGTTCTTGACAGCCACAGGATAGCAGACAAACTCTGTATTACTATTAAGACAGTGTTTAAATTCTTCCTGACTTAGTTCAAAGTAACGCTTCCCGATTTCTTTGTTTTCGTTTACAGGGAGCGGCAGGCTTATTATGTATCTTTTGCAAGAGCAAAACGATAGCGATTTTTGCGCAATAATTGCTCTTCAATACAAAAGTTTTAGAGTAGTTGGTGGTTTTTTTTTTTAAATAAATGCATTTGACAAACAGCGAGCGATTAGCAAACGATTGTGTAGAACCTACCATACCTACTTTTAATTATGACATAAAGCGTTTGATCGCTATCGTTTTGCTCTTGCAAAAGATACGTAATGGCTGCGGGATCAACGTATGAATTGATCTTTACTGACAAGCGCCTGTTGATTTCTGAAGAGTTACAACTCTAACTACACCATCATCTCCCGGTTGAATTTCTTTGATTTTTGCCAACAGCCATTTACTTGGACTTATATTGTCATCTTTTATTAGTACAATAGTTCCATTTTTTGCATTGTCATGTGCTTGTTGCATTTTTATCTTTGTTGAAGTTGGTGTAGGTATTCTTTTGTCCAGCTCTTCCAAAAATCTTTTTTTTATTTTTTGTATCTGTTTCCATCTGTTATCTGTTATCTTTTTACTAGGTCAATATTAATATTTTCTATCGGATCTAGTATTCCTACCAGGGGCGTCGCCAGCCGATGGCCAAGGGGGGGGCAAGTTGATATGGAGAATGAGAAAAGTATGAATTGTAGGTCGTGTAAAGTCGAGAGCACATGTTTCACTTGTAGTACGAGCCTTACATCTACAGCGATTGTAATAATAACGGTACAGAGTCCAACGTGTAAAGCTTCACGAAATCTTGACTGTACAATAAATAAAACTTCTAAATAAGTTATTACTGTTAGAAAAATAGAATAAAAATAATTTGGGAGTTTGAATTTGAATATAAATTGTATTTTTTTTTGTAATTATGTACCAGATTTTAATATTATAGTAGTCAACAAAGATTCTTTTTTTGATTAGGTTAATTAAAACAATCTTCGGGGGATTTTTGAAAACTTTTCGACCACTTTATTATGAAAATCATGTAAATTTCCATGAATAAGTTTTCTGTGCACACTCATCATGGCCAGACCATCTTAGGACTTTGGTTGCTTTACATTTGGCAACTTCTTTAGAATCTCTAGGGGGGGGGCAGCTGCCCCTCCCTGCCCCCCCTTGGCGACGCCCTTGATTCCTACTGCTTCACGGCCAATAAGAAAATGGCTTGGAGTTAGTATTGTGTTGTCATTAACATCCTCGGTTTGCGCACACAATAGTCTTGAATTCAAACACGCTTCAATTTGGTGGAGGAAGGTTATCATTTCCTCGTATCACACATCACATCATCAGCCTATTAATGTTCCCACTGCTGGGACACAGGCCTCCTCTCTGTGAGAGGGAATGGGCCGTAATCCACCACGCGGGCCCAGTGCGGGTTGGTGGATGTCACATGTCTTCGAATTTTTGGTTCTAGGACATGCCGGTTTCCTCACGATGTTTTCCTTCACCGTTTTGAGAGCAGTGGTGATGAAATAATTTACGCAAAGTAAAGCGCCTGCCTGGGCTCGAACCCACGACCTACAACTTGTAAGTCGCGGCCGATACCACTGGGCCACCACTGCTCCCTCCTCGTATGTTAGTGTCGAATCCCCGATTACTCGACGTAAATGATGTTTCACTGACTTTACACCAGCTTCCCAGATGCCACCGAAATGTGGTGATGACGGAGGAATAAAATGCCACTGGGTTCCTATGTTTGTTATTGAGTTTTGAAATTGCGGTGATTGCGTGATTTGTAATACTTCCTGATGTAAGAAGTTGGCTGCTCCTACGAAGTTTGTCGCATTGTCACTGTACATGTGTGACACGTGACCTCTTCGTGCCATGAATCTGCGTAGCGCTGCGATAAATGTTTCGGTTGTTAAATCGCCCACCAATTCCAGGTGTATAGCTTTTGTTGCTAAACATACAAAAACAGCAATGTATGATTTGTAGGACTTGTGACCTCTACCTTTCATAGTTCTTGTTTGTATTGGTCCCGCATAGTCAACTCCAGTCTAACTGAATGGGTAGGATTGCGTCACTCGTGCCTTTGGTAGTATTCCCATTTTTTGAGAGTCTGTGTCTGCTTTGTATTGCATGCACCTCACACATTTGTTAATTATACTCTTCACTTTCCTTTTTCCGCTAACGATCCAGTATATTTGTCGTACATAAGCTAAGGTCAATTTGTTACCTCCATGCAACGTTTTTAAATGTGCGTCTTGTATAATTAATTAAGATATATAATAAGATTATATGGTAAAAGTATTGGATGTTTCTGATTGTAAGGCAGTTCGGAGTTTTGTAATCTGCCTCCAACTCTTAGTAGTCCATCCTCGTCGATAAATGGGTTGTCCACCTTGAATAGTTTTCAATTCATTTATTTATATAAACCGGTACATTTTCATAATATCCGCCATAAAGGCGAACTTATGTTTTCGCCATCGTAAAAG
The DNA here is from genome assembly GCA_945859665.1 of Anorthoa munda. Classification (NCBI taxonomy): domain Eukaryota; kingdom Metazoa; phylum Arthropoda; class Insecta; order Lepidoptera; family Noctuidae; genus Anorthoa; species Anorthoa munda. The sequence continues at coordinate 28,234,011 of OX243913.1, read as the reverse complement.
TATAGTGGATAAGTCTCGTTGTAATCGTGGACAGTAGGTGACCCCGGTGGTTCCGTCGTCCAACTCCAAATTGCCCCACTTGAAGCTCATCCTCAAACATACATACAAACATACATACATACAAGATAAGCGCGAAAAACTTAACCCTTTCCTTTCAGTCAGGTAAAAAAAGCGCGTGCAGATTTGTTATCTTCAAAAACATAATATTTTTTGAAGGTAACCAATCTGCATGCGCTTCGTGGTTGAACTATGGAACTAAAGAATAATAAATATGAGGCCGCCTATTAGATACTGGTATATTAACTAGCAACAGAAGCCTTTATTTGGTGAGAATCAGCCACTTAAACTACAAAATCTATTTATCAGAAAATGTTTATGGAACCAAATATATTTAACTCCATATACCACTAGCTACATTATTCCCGTCCGTTAAACATATTGTTTATTTATGAATAAATACCAAAGCACTGTGCAGTTGGACATTATTAATTAATTATGAAAATTACCAAAGGGAACAACATTTAATTACACAGAACCTTGGCCAGAACTTGCGTTATCGCTGTGCCCTGAATTCGTGATTGCTTATCATATTTAGGACATAATAGTCACACAGAAATGTAATACAAAAATCATACTGCTACAAACTGCTGGCGATCATTATAATTCGTAAATTGTTATTGTCCTAAACAATATGAATATGTATCGATAATATTGGCATCGTGACTCAGAATAACTGTCTAGCTTTTCCCTAGCTTTTACTGTAAAGGCCAGCTCACACCAGGGATGGGGCAGGGCAATGTGGTCTGCCTCACCCCAAGATCGTATATGATAGTGGACGCGACGAATTTCGCCGCGGCATTTTCTGGCGTATTCTTAAATTTTTGCAAACGGATATCCCCTTTAATGCCTAGGGGTCGATCTCTAAACATTGAAATCTGTCTCTTGATATCACTAGATACGTAGGATTTTACGTTGAGTAAAGATATAATTATATTAGTTTATTTTTCTCAAAAAAATAATCATTTTGGTAAATAGTAGGTATCTAGGTTACAGGCAGATTCAACCTTTGTGAGAGCCAAAGATTACTATTATATACTGGGTAGTGAGAGCTGGAGTCTATACTGGGTTCGAGACTTGTATGACAGATCTCCAAGCTCACACCCTTAAAATTACAATATTATGGTGCAGTTTACATTTTTACCTGCACATAGGCACAGATAATATAATACTAGCATACAGATACCTCATCCCATACAAAGAAACCGTGCCGACGTAACTAGCGTTTTTCGTCTGCTTAATCTGGTAATTTTTTGTACATCGAACGCATTCGGTTCTGTTTCACGGTGATAGATAGATGGTGTTAGCAGCGACTTGCAAGTAAAAGGGTTTACTAGGTTCGTGAATATTTTTTTCTTTAAATACAGTGAAGGTTTGTTTTCTAGTATTAATTTGCTCGTTTTTACAGTTTTTTTACACCAAAATGTGATAAAATACAAACTTTAACAATCGAGTGGAATGCCTCAGAAATTTAAAAATGCGCCATCTATTGGCATCAATTTTAAATTTTCCGTCTAATAATCTTTGAAATGTGAATTAAGAGCCCAATATTCCATAATTTTGTACTTAGGAGAGTTGATTAAACAAGAACATACAATTTTTGGGTTCAATTCCAGAAAATTTTAATTTTACACACATTCAATAACAGATGTAGGTGCATATCGCGCCATCTAGTGAGATTTATTTGAACCAAATTTTCTTTCTTAGCAATGAGACCCCGTGACATAGGCTATATATTTAATATTTTATTAGCCTTGTTATAGATGTAGCTACTGAGGAAAGGGAAACTACGTTGGGCCGATCGACAATTTGTGCGGATGGAGGGACAAACAGTATGTTTACGTCGTTGGGTGCCAAACTTGCATCGATCGTAGAGAGTCTGAGAGTGTGTGGTTAAAACAAGGTTAAGGATAAATATTTTGCGAATAGTGAGAACCGTACACCTACACGTTTCTTAAAGATCGATGGTAGGAAAGCGGTAAGGTAACCGGCTTCCAGCCTTCAGGAGTGCCCTTTGCGCACGTTCAAGTTTCAGCATGTGAGTTTTTGCAGATCCGCCCCAAGTAGTTATAAAATATTGTAGAAGCGATTGGCAGAGGGCGAGATATACACTAAGCTGAAACTGGAACGTGCGCAGAGGACGCTATGCCATAATCTTAGCACCGTTGTGTCTGCAGCGTGACGAAGGGACTTAAAGATGTAGATTAACCTACGCAGTCGTGAGGTGAGAGTGTTTATGTGCACAGAGAATGACAGGCAGTCGTCAATTTGTACACCGAGATATTTGACACAATTGATGCGAGAAAGGCTCAATTAAAAGCTGTGAGGTGAGGTGAATTGCAAGAGTGGACAATCAAGGAGCAAATAGAGGAAGGTGGTTTCCCAGCGGCAGGTAATTAGTTTTGTCAGCATTTCAAGTTGGTGACAAGGTTGAATAGTAAGGCAGTATCATCGACATAGGTGAAGATGGTGCATTGGGAAGAGCTAGCCTGCAGAACTCATTTATATAAATGAGTAAAAGGGTCGGGCCGATAATACTGCCCTGAGGGACCCCGTATGATATGGGGAGCTCATCGCTCGTCGAATCACCGATTCTGACGCATTGTTACCCGTGAGGTAACTTTCAAATAGAGCAAGTTAACTCCCTCTTATACCGATCCTTTCTAGTTTAGCTATAAGATTGGGAACAGATATCGTATTGAAGGTTTTTGACAGTTCCAATGAAATACCAATTACCTTTTGATTTTTACCCAGGTTGGACTCGTTTCATGCCTCGCGCATCCAGTAAACCAACTTCAGGGCGGCCAAGAAGTTTGGCGCAGACTATAACACGATACCCTTTTGGCAAGACTGGTTCATGGTTGTCTGAGTTTCATTCTTTTGCACCATGATTGTTTATGTGTGGTGTTAGATTTCTGTTATTATGGCGCTAATAAGTTGATTAAACCAAAATTATTACAGAATACTGTTGTTTTTTTGTTGAGATTGATACATAACATCTAAAATATTACCTACCTCAATTAACTATAGTATTTTTATTCAGACGAAATAAAATAAATATTTCTAAAGTATCAAAATAGGTTATTCCAGGTATTTCATACTAGTTTTGGGGTTGCTATTCTCTTACTTTTTCAGTCTCTACTTTCGTTTGCCAGACTCTATCTATGTACAAATTATAGAAGTAGTCTCGCTTAATGTTAGATTTGCAATATAAATTATTAGTAAGAGAATCGTAATAGACACAGTTGATACAGTGTCCTTGGCACATGACTGTTCTAGTTTATATAGCGAATCGTCATCGTCATGATAAGAGTGCATTATCACCATCGAATAAATAGGGTGATCTGTGCAGAAAGCCCACTATTGCTTGTTGTTGCTTGTGCCGATTTGACAGTTGTGATGTGTGTTGTCAAAAGTTACGACTGACGTTCATTTAGGACGTAAACAAAAATATTACAAACTTTGTATAAATTGTTAACTAAGAAATAAGTTTACGCGCATATTATTCTTCAGTGTTCTTGTGATCAAGCAAAGTGATATAGAAATGCCAAAAAATAAATCAAGATCAGATGTCTTTGCTGATCCATCCAAATCGATAGCGAAGGCCGAGTCACGCTTCGTCTGCAAACCCCTGGATTCTTATCATGATATAATATTGTTTTTAGAGAATCCACCACCTTGGAGAACTTTATGTAATGAATTGACGCCACATAGTGATTTTCTCATTCGAAATATAGATGTACACAGACCTCCCGAATTGCATTCGCTTGATAGACCGGAAAATTTCTGCCATTACCACCCAGAACAAGATGATGTCCAACGTCATGAAGCCAAAACTTTACCCAAGACCTTGGTATGCCATGATATGGCCAATGGATACCATGATGATTGGTAAGAATAATTGTAAATTATAAAAACCCTACCAAAGGATTTAAATAGTGTTAACCGAGAGGCTGAACCTTTATCATTTGCATTTACCATCTGCCGTAAATAAATTTCTTAAGAAATAAGCAGTGCCTTTGTACTCTATTGTCTTGAGGTGTTGTCTTTATGTATTATACTGTGTGTACATTAATTATTCATCATCTGCATAGCCTTTTTCCCAATTATTGTTGGGGTCGGCTTCCAGTCTTACTGGATTCAGCTGAGTATCAGTGTTTTACATGGAGCGACTGCCTGTCTGACCTCCACAACCCAGTAACTGGGTAACACAATACCCCTTGGTAAGACTGGTGTCAGAGGCTTCTGACTACCCGTAACGACTGTCAAAGATCTTCAAATGACAGCCGGGACCAAGGGCTTAACGTGCTTTCCGAGGCACGGAGGAAACTCGGTATGTCGAAATGGTCACCCATCCACGGACCGACCTCGTCAAGCGTTGCTTAACCTTGAAGATCGACCCGTGCAGCTGTTATTATTTAGCCACGAGCTTCTCAGTGTGGTCAGGTGTACATTAATTATCAAATAAATAAATTAATGCATTTATTAAAAAGCTGTTATTTTATATTACAAACAGACACTTCAATTTTATTTATTTGTATGTATATAATAAATATCAAGCTCTATTCATTAATTAAGTTATGATATTTAATGTTATGGCCAGTGTTATATTTCATGGCTGGCCGCCTTATGGAATGAGTGTCACTGCAGGATGCCAACTAAATCTTGTGCTGGGTGCACCCAGCAAGTGCTGTGTTGGTAAGCCTTACAGTATGGATAAGCTCAGGGAATTTTGTTGTATCTTATTTTTTACAATTCTCCTGTCTTATTGAAATTGTAGACAGACCCTTGTGTTTGTTAATCACCACAACAAAATTATCACCTACTTAAATCTGTATTTTTTTTGTTTTCAGTGTAATTGATGGTACTAGTAATTCAGACGCATACACATTCTACAACTGGGCTGGAATAGACATATTTTGTTACTTTAGTCACCACTTGATCACTATACCGCCTCTTGGCTGGATTAATGTGGGTCATGCACATGGTGTCAAAGTTATTGGTATGTATTACTCAAGTTGACTTCATATATTGTGAGAGCTTTGAAATTAGAGAACTACATAAGATATAAGATTTATTACTTTTTATTTCTCAGTTTAAAAGCTCACCTATCTATTAATGACAATAGGGATGATTCCTGGGTAAAAATAATAATTTGTTTTGGTCTGTCAGTTAGATATAGATTATCGAAAAATATTAGACACGTACTACGGCGAAGCAAAAGGGAGGGTTATGTTTTTGCCGGTATGTATGTGTGTATGTATGTATGTATGTTCATCTGTTCCCTCATAACTTCTAAACTACTTATCATAAATTGAAAAATGAGGTGTCGTTGGAAGCATCTTGTTTGTCCGCTGGTTATAGGCTTTGCGAGGTCACATTAAATTAAATGTGGCGCCCTCTAGGGGGCAAGAAGCACAAAGACAAGATCAAATTAAAAAACACCCACCCCGTCATGTGTGGTATCATTGAACAGGGATTTTTGCCAAGAGTACCGTTTGCGAGACATATTCCAGTCATGAAAACTAATTTTTTACTCGACTTATTTACGTTAAGTATATATGTCTGAATTTATGTTCATTTGTTCCCTCAGGCTCTGCAAAAACCCCAAAATACTTTAAATAAAAAATAAGTTCAAAAACTAAAAAGTAACGCTCTAAAATGTATGAAACAAGAAAATATTTCCGTAAATTTACCGTGGTCGTATGCTACATTACAGAATGTATTGTTTTGTTACGGTAGGTCACAAAACGCAGTAAAATAAAACCGGCCAATTGCGAGTCGGACTCTCGCACGAAGGGTTTCGTACCACTATCGCAAAAAACGGCAAAAAACACGTTTGTTGTATGGGAGCCCCACTTAATTATTTATTTTATTCTGTTTTTAGTATTTGTTGTTATAGCGGCAACAGAAATACATCATCTGTGAAAATTTCAGCTCTCTAGCTATCACGGTTCATGAGATACAGCCTGGTGACAGACAGACAGACGGACCGCGAAGTCTTAGTAATAGGGTTCTGTTTTTTACCCTTTGGGTACGGAACCCTAAAAAATACGTGACCAATATCATCTGGTAATCTTACTGACTAAGTAGAGTTCATCAGGAATCTGCCCTATTGTTTGAGGTGCTGTAAGCTTGTAGCTACGACGTAAGGAGTTCATCGCTTATTATGCACATAAGTGAAAGACATGCAAAATATTATGATAACAGGAACGATAATAACGGAGTGGGCAGAAGGTGCGTGGTTTTGGGATCACGTGTTGGAGTCAGAGGTACAATATCAGAACGTAGCCAGCGCACTGGTTGCTGTCGCGAAAACCCTCAAGTTTGATGGCTACCTTCTTAACGTTGAGAACAAGGTTTTTTATTTTTGTTTTTGTTTGTAATTTTAACTATCCTATTATGAATTGTCAGCAGATGTATGCAATCCAAAACTATAAAAAAAGGGCTTAACAAGGCGTAGTATTTTGTGTGGGATCAGTAGTGGACCAGTGGTTACGTTACCGCCCAGAGGCGGCCTTAACCACTGCGAGGCTCCGGGCGGGCGGCAGATATTTGCGAGGCCCTTGTCCTTTTTACAATGTATGAGATATACGAGAAATGGAAAACTTGGCACTTATTTTTTTATTATTAACTAGCTTCTGCCAGCGGCGTCGCCCGCGGGAATGTAAAAAATTTGCCCAAGGGAACATATGCCCGAGATAAAAAGTATCCTATGTACTATTCCAGAAACGCACACTCACAAACTTTCGCCTTTATTATATACACTAATATTTAGTGTGATTATTAATGACACTAAATATAAGTGGTTAAGGGTTGTAGTGTGAGGCCCCTGCAAGAGCGAGGCCCCGGGCGATTGCCCTGTTCGCCACCCCCTAACGCCGCCACTGTTACCGCCTAGACTTGCGAGTAGAAGGTCGTGTCATCGAACCCAGGCAGCTTTACTTTGTGTAAATTATTTCATCACCACTGCTCTCAAAAACGGTGAAGGAAAACATCGTGAAGAAATCGGCATATACTTGTGGGTTTTAGTATAGCCTACTCTCCCTCACAGAGAGGAGTTCTTTGTACTAGCATTAGTAACATTGTAGGCTGAGCATGCAGTCGCAGTCTAAATTACTTTCCATCCATTGCGTTGGCCGGACGTCCGGCAGGCTTATAACGTAAGAAACAGCAATCAGCAATCATCGCGCGATCAAACGCTTTATATTTTTATAAGTCGGCATTACCTACAGTGTAGGTAGGTATGGTAGCTCCTACACAATCGTTTGCTAATCGCTCGCTGTTTGTCAAATGCACTTATTTCTAAAATAAATAATAGTTTAAAAAACATAAAAAAACACGCTTTAATAGAAAACCAAACTTATTATTTTCTACTTTTTAGTTTGGTTTTCTATCAAAGCGTGTTTTTTAAGTGGTTTGAACTATTATTTATTTTTTACTTTTTAGTTCAATCCCTAATCCTGAAGATTCTGGTAAGAATAATGGGACAAACTATTTAAATTATTGCATTGTCTTCGGTCCTTGATAAGTGTGCAAAGTTTCAAATTAGTCCGACGTTTTGAAGGTGGTGAAAATCACGTTCAAAGATTCTGTTACATAGATATCAAGCTAATAAAAGCGTGTTAAAACCGCCAAAATCTTTAAAACTTTTGTATTGAAGAGCAATTATTGCGCAAAAATCGCTATCGTTTTGCTCTTGCAAGATACGAAATAAGCCTGCGGGACGGAAAGGCTGCTAAAAACAAAAAGCACCGCCACATGGTGCGGGCCGTCCTTGGAAGTGTGCGGGAAGCCACGTCCGCGAGCCTTCGACTGCCATTGTCTATGCGATTGACTGCTGCGCTGCGTGTCGCGGGTTCGATTCCCGCACGAAACAATTGTTGTGAATCGAGTTTAAATGTTTGTAAAAGCACCTACCAAACCCACCAAAAGCGCGCGGCGCCCCCCTCCCCCCTCCCGCCCGAGCCTCGTGCGCCAATAGCGAGAGTCGGACGACAGAGTGACATTGACAGCTCCATGTTCATAGTTATATTGACCGTGTAGTTCAGGAGTAATTCATCGTTGTCATCCGCTGTTCTGCTGCCAGATCTCGAAGCCGGATATGCTGCTGGCGTTCGTGCGCTACTTCCACCGGCTGCTGCACGACGAGCTGCCGCACGCCACGCTGATCTGGTACGACAGCGTCACCATTACCGGCAAGCTCAGCTGGCAGAACAAGCTCAACGAAAAAAACAGGTTTGTCTTCGCTTTGACTTTGACTTTGCTAAAGTTGGTGTGTTTGTCCGCCGCGGCCGCCCGCCGCCGCCGCCACGCGCCGGCCGTTCCGTTGATCTTCCACTTTAGTAAGATTTTTCAATCAATTCAAAATCATTTTTTTTATTTTACATAGGCCTACATGGGCACTTATAAAACGTCGACAAAAGGCGCACGGTTCGGGTTGGTCGTTTCCTATGGAGAAGAACCGGCAAGAAACTCCATGGTTACTCTTTTAAAAATATGGTTTGTTTTTACAATATTTCCATGTTACAGCATTACTTAGATATGGGAGGACAACGTAGGCCCGACAATAAAACTTTAGAAACTAAAAATAAAAAGTGAAACGAGATAAAAAGTTATCAAATGTTACAATCATCTAGAAATCTAGAAGGCCTACAATGTTCACACATTCACGGCACAATCGGTTCGTATTCACGTTTTGGTAAGAGTGAAAGTGAAACTTTCATGTTTTTTTCACAGTTGTTCTTTAAACAGGCTTAATATATAAAAAATGTATTGTCACGAAAAACATGTGTGGACAATTTCAGCTCAATCGGACACTGTGGGAACATGGTCAAATCTAATTTGCAATCTGCTTGCTGCTTGCTGTTTATGCTTGCTTGTTGTTTCTTTTGATTTGATTACTGTTGTTGTAAGGCGACCGATAAGATCGAACATTACCATATTGTCTGATAAGTTGTACTAACGCATAAACAGGCGTATTTCGCAACGAGCTTGTCGGAGATGTTTTATATATACTAGCTTTCCCCACGGCTTTACTTCCGTCAGTTCCGTCTACCCGCCTACCTCTGCCCCACAAGACCCGTGCATTTTTGCGGGATTGGCGATATGGCGCTTAGCGATTAACCGATTGTGTTATTGTGTAGCGTTAGTGTCTGAGCAAAGGTCATGGATCAGATTCATCGGCTATCGCCACTAGTTATTCAACCTTTGGTCAAAGCCAGAAATTTCAGTTCAAGATGGCAACCTTTTTATTTTGTCTTTGATGTGGCTCATTTATGGCGATGAGGATTGGTCTCTTCCATCGCGCTGTCGCGTGTTGAACAGTGCGTTCAATTTCGGCATTTGCTAGAAACCTTCGTCTTCGGCTTAAACTTTGGTCCATTTCGGCCGAAGCCGAACGTTTGTCTGAAAGTGGTATTTTTGATCGAAAATGGCCGAAGCTGAAGCCGAAGATTCGGTTGGACACTAGTAGCGTTCTATAGTTAATATATTTGTAGAGCATTCTTCGATGAATGCGACGGCTTGTTCACGAACTACTCGTGGGCGCCCGAGGACGTGCTGAACAGTGCCATCGCGGCCGGCCCGCGCCTCACCGACATCTACATCGGCATCGACGTCTGGGGGCGGAACTTCTACGGCGGCGGGCAATTCAACACACAGGAGGTGAGTCATACAGTATACCTCACTACTGACCTACTGTGGGCTTTGTAAGAGTTTTTACTCGTGCTCGATTGCGTGAACGTAAACGTAAATTCATATTGTAACTGGATAATAATGGTACATTAACAGGAAACCTCTTTTTTGTTTACAAATTGACAAAAGAGAACGTTCACGTTAATGTGATCGAGTACGTTAAAGATCTTACACTATGGCTCTTGTGATAGATCTACATTCTACAGTATATCTACTGATGAATACTTTCAAAGCTGAGCTCATTAGTACATTTTCCCTGTGTGCCATAAAATATTTGAGGAAACTAAGTGCTCGTGCTCGTTTAGAGTTCTTATTTCGGGCAAATATAGTGTTGAGTGTCGTTCATTGAGCCGTAGGGATTTTGGTCGTATATTTATATTATTTTACTTAGATATTTGTTTTATATGTTATACACATACATACTGTGACTCACCTTCTGTGTTTATTTATACTATTTTGTTATTATTTATCTTGTTCTATTTTATTTCTTAAGTATGTGTCCGTGGCATCAACAGTGGGCCCTATCAGAATATCAGCGCAGCGTTATTTTCTTTTTAATATCGTTGCACATGCTGAGATAGGAGCCTTTTTGGTCTCGCACGGGTTTATTTATTTTTTATTATTGTTTGTGTTTTTCTTATCTCGTGTCTCCTGTGCGGGTCACAAATAAACATTTTTCTTTTTTTCTTCTTCTTTCTTTCTTTGAAGTAGAATCTGTTGTATTGTGACACAGGCGATCAAGATAGTGCACGCGGCGGGCTGCTCCATCGCGCTGTTCGCGCCCGCCTGGACGCACGAGGCGCTGGCGCAGGACAACGAAGCGCAAATCAAGGTGGCCCTGGGCGGCGAGCTGGACCGCCACGCCTTGTGGCTGCTGCGCGACCGCGCCTTCTGGGGCAGCATCTGGCCCTTCCTCAACACGCGCCTGCCCACCCACATCCCCTTCGCCACATCCTTCTGCCGCGGGCAGGGCAGCAAGCGCTGCCTGTACGGAGAGGTACGTCCATGTCTGTGTGTGCTCTGCGCGCGAGCCCGATAGTGACTAATGTGGAGCTGTCCCGGCAGGTGACGAGTCCGTCGCCGTGGTTCAACCTGCGCCACCAGCAGTACCAGCCCAACTCGGCGCACGGCCCGCACGGCTACATGCTTCTGGCCGTCGAGAACCTCGCCAAGGTCAAGGAAGAGGTGCACTACAAGGACAAGAAGGGCATCCTCCGCATCCGCGAGTCTTTCATGCAGACGCGCGCCGAACTGCACGCCGTCACCCCAGAGCCGCGCCCGCCCAGGCAACTGCGTCTGCAGACTGTGCTGGACTCGCGCAGCCGCAGCACCACGTTCGACGCCATCAGAAATATGTTCAAATCCAAGCATCCGTCGACATCAGAGCCGGCAGCGGCGCCCGAGCCCGCGCCCGCGCCCGAGGAGCCGATCGAAGAGCCGCCGGAGCTCGACCGGAACACGAACTATCGGACCGAGACACAGCCGTCCGTGAACCTGCACCTGGACCGCCAGCCGCCGCCGCGCTACGGGCTGGCGCTGGTGCCGGGCGAGTGCGCCTGCCTGGAGCCCTACGAGGGGGACAGCTTCTCGGGCGGCGCCTGCCTCATGGTGCACCCGAGCGACCCGCTGTGCCCCGAGCACCGCTACACGCGCCTGTTCCACTGCGACTTCGCGTGCCAGGAGGGACTCGTGTTCTGCGTGGTGACGAAGACGGTGCGCGACTACCCCGAGCAGACGCTGAACGTGCAGCTGAGCATGCACAACGCGGCGCACGAGGAGCTGACGGTGGTGCTGGCGGGGCGCGCGCTGGCGCAGCACGCGGCGCTGGGCGGCTCGTCGTGCGGCACGTGCCACGTGTACCCGCTGGACGTGCGGCGCGAGGCGGTGCTGCGCGAGCTGCGCATCAATCTGCTGCTCGCGCAGCCCGGCTTCTACGTGCCCATCGACAACCAGTTCGGCTGGGCGGTCAGGTCGGTGCCTCAGCTGTTTGTTACCGCGGCACTCAGCATGTCGATGGAAGTATTCTTGTACTCAGCCTATAGCTAAGTGCGCGTGCGCAGGTACTACGAGATCACCGTGCCGGGCTCGCGCATCACGTCCGTCAACCTGCGCACCGGCGCGCCCAGCGGGCCCATCCTGCTGGGGCAGCTGGCCATCTGGAACAAGACGTGAGTTACCACCGAACATTGTGCATTTTTCTCCTGGGACCTATAATATGACATGTAGAAACCATCACGATTCCAGTGTGAAAAAAAAAACGACGCCATACGAGACGGATAGCACTGTCCCTGGCCTGGATGTGTACTCCATTGTCACAGCCGTCCATGTATCGTTCATTAGCTTTGCCCCGCGGCTTCGCTCCCGTGGCCCTTCCTACAAGTCAAACCTATGACACGCATGGCGATAGTGTGGCTTTTTTTCAATGAAATAAGTTTTGTTATCGATTGGCAATGCCGGCGATTATATTTTATCTCGTAAACGAAATTTTACCTCTATATTATATTTTAGATTACGATTAACATAATTAAATCTAATCGTGCCTTCTTGTCTGCGGATATCTAAGCAAAATCTTGTAGTTTTCTAGCAATTTTGGGTGAACAGGCAGCTAGTACTAAAATTTAGATTTCATGAATTTAGAGTCGTCCAAGTGACGATTTTATGTAGATCTAGATATCAGCGTAATGACTCATAGATGGCCCAAAGTTTAATTATACATAGTATATAATAATAATATGAAACCTATTGTTTGAACAGACAAGACAACAGTTGGATGACGGGCTTTGAAAGTAATGTTCCACAACCTATTGTAAAGGATAGTTTAGAAAGTATAGCTTCCGCGCAATCTCAGAGAATACCTACACCTCCCTTGCAACCTCAAAGGATACCTCCACCTGCCGTGCAACCTCAATGTATACCTGCTACCTCCGTGCAACCTCAAAGGATACCTCCACCTCCCGTGCAACCTCAAAGTATAACTGCACCAGCCGTGCAACCTCAAAAGATACCTCAAACTCCAGTGCAACCTCAAAGTATACCTGCACCTGCTCAATGGATACCTCCCCCTCCCGTGCAACCTCAAAGTATAACTGCATCAGCCGTGCAATCTCAAAGGATACCTCCACCTCCCGTGCAACCTCAAAGTATGACTGCACCTGCCGTGCCACCTCAAAAGATACCTGCTCCTTCCGTGCAACCTCAAATTGTACCTACACCTGCTGTGCAACCTCAAAAGACACCTCCCGTGCGTCGTAGAAAGTGCCGAGATATATGCGTTGCCCAGTGAGGAGAACATCGTCCTGTGCGACTCTGATCAATCTGTACAGAATGCTGTTGCTATTGAAAGTTTTATACTCTTATCATTATTTAATTACGTAGAATTAATAAATATAATTACAATTAGGTACTGAGTTTGATTTCACTCAAGCTTTGATCAAGAGGACATATTGATGAATTAAGGTATGTCTACATCTACGCTAATACCATTATGTTTATTTCATTTCACGATTATAATCAGTAAAGTGGTCTCACATTTTATTTAGTTGTGTGTTATACGAATGTGAAGCGATGTAATTGATCGTAATACTTTCGTCTGGTGATTTTCCGTAGAGCATGTGTTACGTCGATGTAACATACTGGTATACTTCTACATCCGGTTAGACGCGCAGCCGACCCGTACGTGGCTGGCAGGATGCAGGCAGATACACTGAAGTGTTACGAGCACAGAGGGGTAATCACTGATGAGGTTGACTGTGCGATGAGGGATGAGGGTAGTTTACTGAATGTCCGTGAGGTAGATTAGTAAAAAACATTGGATACGTATTTTCTTTTGATACGTATACATAAAGTGACGACGATATAATGCGTTGAAATATCTTGAAACGTCACACCGCTAGTACACTTTACACTGCCTTAGTGACGTCACAAGCCCCTACTCCTGAACTTTGATGCGCTTTAACTTTGTATTTTTTTAATGATTTGGTAAAGCAATAAATACGTGTCCAATATTATTTGATAATCTCACTGACGGAATAAATAGAATTATCATTTTCTACCCAGGAAACATCCCTATTAATTATAGATGTAGTTAGATATTTAAATTGACAATTTTATGCAGTGGCCGGCCATCTCTTGAAATGGCGCCATTTCATGAAATATATATACACGGAAATTACCGCGGGAATCGTGTGCCATATCATGAAATGTCCTAACCAAATCATTTAAGTCATAAAAAATATATGACAATATAAACTACGCAAACACACGGCGATTTCATGACATGGCCTAACATTGTAGATAAAAATAATTTATTTTGTTTATTTTTTTACAGCAACAATACCTGAAGTCTGCAGTTTCCTTCGTATTTCATTCCTCGGCAGTATCAGCTGAATCGAGGATACAGATATAATTATAATCCTTGTACAGAGAAACCTCATATTGTAAGCATTATAGTAAAATTATGCCATTGTTATGTGATACAAATTTATACCTAATATACATTATTTACAAAAGAGCAATAAATATTTTGGTGCAGTTATCGTTTGCTGTTTTTGTTTCCCCAATCCTTACGCACGTTTTCTTATGTTATTCAGTCCATTCGTTAAGACACACTGCAGGTCTGTACAGACCTCTTCAGTTAGAGGCCTCTTCTCATTCAGAGAAGGCACGGCCATAGATCACCACGCTTGCTCAATGCGGGCGATTTCAAACTTATATAAGTCCAGAAGCCTTATTGCGTAATGAATTCGGCAAGGCAAAGGGCAAAGAGTATGAAGAATAGAACAATTACGTGCGATATGAAAGACACGATGTGGATTTCGGTCTATGTGATTGTTCTATTTTTCATACTCTTTGCCCTTTGCCTTGCCGAATTCGTCACGCAATAAGGCTGCAGGTTTTCCTCACGATGTTTTCCTTTATCGTTGTCAGCGATGTCCAAGATAAACTTAGAAAGTAACGTTGACACTTGCCCGGATTTGAACCCACGGCCTGAAGCACGAGAGGCAAGGTTTTAACCACTGGGCCACAACGACGGTTTTAATAATCAAATCATTTTATCAGCCAGGCAAATCTTCAGATTGATAACAGCCGAATGCATTGTGCAATATGTCACTGGCAGCAATATGCGTATTATATCTATTATTATGTCTGTCCTACTTGAGAGGTACTCTCAGGCAAGAGAAAAATGCAGTAGAATATGATCCAGTGATAAGGAACATCTCTCTTCTAATCAATCGAGAAGATCACTTTGATGATGCGTCATAATCCGAACGTTAAGGATGACAGAGACCTGCGTTCCTCAATTCTCCGCCGGGGTTGGTAGAGGAAGGCCTATGAAGGTATACCCACATTTTGCCAGACTTGCTACTCATCGGACAGACACAAGGTTGCTTCTGAGAGTATCGATCCCACCTAACCACACCATATTTAGCCATCGTGTTTGCGACTGCTAGAACAAAGTCGCAGTTACCTACCTAGTCCATTGACATTTCTTTATTAGTACCTATGTGAAGCAATCATATACTATCAGGAAACAGATATAATAAAAAGGGAGCGGCAAACGAATGACAAGAGACTGTAATGTGACTTAGCTCTTATCTGTTTGGCTTACATGAGGAAATTTCTAGCCATGTGTACTATCACAATACAATAAGTGCTTGATCTTCCAGTAAGTATATACTATCGGTCACATTGGAGTAGGTACTTTGACTGAATTATGTAAAACTGTTCAGATAAACGCGCTGATTATATTGCCGATATCGACTTCATTTATATACTTAAAGGGTCGATGGTTCAGAGTATTAGTCGGTTACTCACTTCGTTGCAACGGATACATAAAAGTAAGTCAATATTTACTTTTTTGGCAGTACTTTCTAGTTAATTATAATATATGTCTGGAGAGAAGCGCCTAGAATATTGCCGTCTGCAGGATTTAGGTTTGGCTATAAAAGTTGTATCAGGCGTTATTTTTTTGATAGAGTAAAGATGGGTTTTTTATAAGTGGCTTCTCGCAGTTCAACATATAAGGTCGTCGACCTCTTAACTGGACTTTCCCATGGCGGCCTTAAAAATTAAAGCCAGAGCAACAAAACTTAAAAATTAAGGGACCTTGATCACTGGTCCAAACTAGTGATCACCATCAGCAATTCATAAAATAATACCACATTCTTGGGGAGACTATAAAGGAGTCTCCCTTAAGCCACGCAGTGCACGGCAACTCATGATAACTGTGCCACTGTCTTTCCTGAGGTCACTCAGTGGACGGACAGTCCCCACTCTGAGCGCCCGAAACCCCGGTGTTCCACCTGCCTTAAATGATAAAGGCCCTGCCTTAAAGATTTTTTTTTTATTTATCGATAGGCTCGCGTTTGACCACTATCTTGCCTGATGGTAAGCGATGATGTGGTCGACGGTGAAGCACGCTTGCCTAGAAGTAATCTATTCACTCTTGACTTAAAGACTCCAAGGTTGTAGCTATCAGGAAACAAAGACTCCGGCAGGGAATTCCACTCCTTAGCTGTGCGTACAATGAAAGTATTCGCAAAACGCTTTGTACTTATGGGTGGGATGTCCATCATGTACCGGTGGCGCATTGCGTACGTCTAGTTGTCCGGTGATGGAAAGGGCTAAGCGGAATCAAATTGTGCAGTTCCATCGCACACTATCCGAAATGTAACCGATAAAAAACAGACAGACTGGCCACTTGGCGTCGATGTTCAAGGCTCTGGAGCTTTGAGGCGACCAGTGCATCATTGCCGATAAGCCTCTTGGCCCGTTTGTCAATTGACTCAAGTGCATCAAGTTGATATTTGGCAGATCCATCCCAGAGGTGAGAGCAGTACTCCATGCATGACCGAACTTGCGCTTTATACAATTTGAGCAGCTGTTCAGCAGGGTTCGGTGAGTCTACATCGAGGTGGTTGCCTCCACGATGCCTTCTTCTCCGAAGTGGGATTGGCCTTCTCACGATTCCACTCGGTGGCTATTTCACTCTAGTTTCTGTTTCCGCCAGCATATTCCTCACTAATACTGGCAGAGACAGGTCTCGCCCGATCCTGGCGATTAAGACCCACCGCTCAAAGGCCCAAGAAGGCACTCCTAGCGTGTGCTGTGCAGGATCCAAGTTGCCTCTACAATGACGAAGTTACTCACCGAAGCAACCGTGCCCGATCAGAACCTGAATGTGCCTGTAAGAGATGCGCTCCGCTCTTTATAGCCAGTCACTTGCTATTCAAATAACCATTTTCTGCTGCAGGCTGTTGATTTTAGTCCTGCAGCGTCGGACATCTGACAGTCTATTTCTGCTTCCGAGATAGGGCAGCAGTCTACCCATGCGGGGGAAAAGGCACTCGAAATTATTTTCGAAGCCTCACCGTACATGGTTAAGCCAAGATAGTGGACTTGCGCTTATTGCGCATCTCCTATTGTCACTAACGAGCTGGGTGGAATTTTATGAGGCGCAATCCGCAACTATCTTTAAATCGTTTTCTGTTGGTATCGTCGAAGGTGTCCCCAGCAGTGGAGTATTTGTAGTAGAAATCTTGAGAAAACAAAAAATCACTTTGTTTAAATATAAATATAAATCGCACTTAAGCACCTCTCCAGACTACAAATTTTGCATTTTGAGTTGAGTTTAAGTATTATTCTTAATTTCCATTATATTTGGCTCCTCAGTTTCGAAGTTTCGAAAGTCCAATTTTGTAAGCTAATTTCGAAATTGAAAATGAACGAAACTGCATGCCCTAGCTCATATTCGGTTTGCGCAAATATGACCATGTTTCTGAATGCCGCGATAAACCCAAGTGGTTGCCAATTCGCTTTCGCCGGAATGCTCATATTCTTTCCCTACTGTATAATGTACAATTTTGTCCGTCCACCCCTCTTTAGCTCAAAAATCAATTTCAGTTTTTACGTGACTCGCACACGAAATTCCTTAGGTCGTCGGATAGCATGAAACTTAAAATGCATTCCACTACCTTCCTAAACAAATCTTTTACTGCCTAGGCCACTCGTCTATAGAATGCATTGCCTGTTACAATAACACGCAATCACTACCGTTCTTTAAAAGACTGGTAAAGGAGCACTACCTGTCACTGTAATCTTAGTCTTGTTGGAGCTGTATTGTTTTCTTGCCTGTATATTTATTTATTATATACTTTATTGTACACCACAAGTTACATTTATAAAGGAAACTTAAAACAAAAAACAAATACAATGGGCGGCCTTATTAGTCCAGGAAAATTCGGGGTTTCACCTCGGAATGAGAGATAGTCGGCTATAAACTTGTGTAAACCTTTATTTTGACACCATAACACTTGTCTTAAAACCTACTTATCGTAGGATGTCCGCGTCTACAGATATTCCAAGGTCAAAGGTCAAAAAATCGAATTTTTACACATTTATTGCAAATATCTCGTTTCCTATGGGTTTTATGCTATTTGTATGTATTATAAATATTGTAGACGATTAAATTCTCTACAACTTTTGTTTATACATTTTTTTAAAATCTTAGACCATTTTCGAGGTAGAGGGCAGAGCGCGCACAGTGTTTAACTATTTAGAGTATCATTCGAGGTCAACCTGCAGTCCTGATTAAAAACACGCTGCATAAAGTTTATAAATTATTAATAAATATATAATTCTAAATTATATAAATTTTTTATTAACTATTACGCAATATTTTTTTTTTTCTATAATTCAGTATCTACGATACGTAGGTTTTGAGACAAGTTTTAAGGTGTCAAAATAAAGGTTTATACAACTTTATAGCCGACTATCTCTCATTCCGAGATTCTTGCCCTAATTTGACTAATTTTCTTGGACTATATCGCATTACGCGATCTCTTCCAGGCAACATGGATGGCATGTATCTATTTTAGTATTTTATATTTAGTGCTTACTATGTTTGTAACTTATTATTTGATTTAAAATTGCACCAAGTGCAACCCCATGTCGTGTCCAGGGCTCCAGGCTATCTCGCTCCATTCTAGGTTGCCTGTGTATTCTTCATCGAAGCTTGCCTGGAAGAGATCGCAGAACGCGATAAGGCCGCCTGTTGAATGTTTGTTATTATTTTAAGGTTTGCGTATGTAGTTTTTATTTCGGTGTACAATAAAGTATATATAAATAAATAAATAAAATCCACCTATTTTCTTGAGCCTTGTTGTAGGTACTACAAATTTGTGTTTGTTCCTAGTATTTATATTATGGATATCACTGTATTTTTTAAACAATTTTATATTTTAATGGGCATATAAAAGATTTTCATAAATATACTGAGAAGGCACAGTCATTACATTAATCTCCTTAAATTTTTCTATGAGTGTCTCGGGCTTAATTTATAAATTGATCGAACAGCTCTTTTCTGCAAAACAAAGTTAGTCTGGTTGTCGGCGGCATTACCCCACAACAGAATACCATACGACATTACACTATGAAAATAGCTAAAGTATACTAAACGGGCTGTCTCTATGTCAGTTGAATTACGAATTTTTCTAACAGCATATGCTGCGGAGCTTAGCTTCCTTGACAATTTATCTATATGTGGGCCCCACTGAAGCTTAGCATCCAAAGCAAGGCCTAAGAATACTGTGCTATTTTCAGAATTAAATTCTTCGCCCTTTAGCATCACATCAGTTTTCACCTGCCTAACGTGAGGTAAGGTAAACTTAATGCATTTGGTTTCTTTTTCATTTAGAAGTAAATTGTTAACATTGAACCAGTGAACTACTTTTGAGATCGCGCTTTTACATCGTCAGTAACCAGCTGCTGATGTTTAAGTTTAAACAAAATGTGAAGTATCATCCGCAAACAAAACTATATCATGGTTATCCTTTATGAGGTAAGGCAAGTCATTAATATAAACAAGAAACAAGAAAGGGTCAAGAATTGAGCCCTGCGGGACTCCCATTGCTACTATAGATCCGGGAGATCTTTTTCCATTAACGTCAACGCTCTGAATCCTATTACTCAAGTATGAAGTAAGAAGAGCCAGAGCGCTGTGCCGGATCCCGTAGTGGCGGAGTTTCCTGATTAGCGTTTCATGAAGAACACAATCAAATGCCTTGGAAAAATCACAAAATATTCACAAGGCATCGCACTTATCTTCCCATGCATTATAAATATGTCCTAAAAGCTCAACACTTTATCTTTATCAGTAGTTGAACGACCCCTTGTAAAACCGAACTGTTTGCTATGTAATAATTTATGTTTATTAAAAAATCTTTGCAATTGCTCTAAAATTAATTTCTCAAATATTTTACTAAACGTAGGTAGAACTGAAATAGGTTTATAATTTGTAGCGTCTGAAGTACGACCTGATTTAAACAAAGGTATTATTTTACTATTTTTCATTAGGTCAGGAAACTCCCCACTGTCGATAAAATTATTAAAGATAATAGCTAAACTAGGTGCGACAATGTTAATAATAGACTTAGCAACTTCTACAGAATGTCCCCACAGATCTGCAGTCTTTTTAATATTTAAAGCGTGAAAGGTTTTAATTACGTCTCTACAAGTAATATGTTAAAAAAAAAACCGAATCGCAAACATTAACATTTTCTTTTAGTATAGACTCAGCAACAGAAGGTGATGAGTTTAGGGATTTAGTAGTTGAAATGGGAAAATCTGAAAATAAATTTTCAAAAGCCACTGCGACTTGTGAGTCTGATTTTATGATGTTGTCATTTATAGACAGGCTGTAGTCAATATTTCGGTTACCAGATCGTCCCGTTTCACTATTAATAATATTCCAAGTCGTTTTAATAACATTACTACTGCTTTTAATCTTCGAACTCAAATAACGCGACTTGGCCAAACAACAATTTTTTTTAAAATAGTTTTGAATAATTTCTAACATATAAATTAAATTCAGCAGTGTTTATATAAGTCCTTTCACTGTACAGCTCATAAAGTCGTATTCTACTTTTATGAATACCAATGGTAGCCCAATCACCGAATGAAGCATATAACTATTAACCGAGATAGTCTTGGGAATAAAAGTGGAATTAAATTGTTTATAGTATATATTAAATAAATCATCATATAGATGATTAGGATTATCATGAATTGACAAACTTGCTATTCATTTGGTTTGGGGGGGTTTGCCATAATCGCCACAATGGGCCTCATCAGAAAGCTTACAGTTACTCAAAGGGCAATGGAGAGGGCTATGCTCGGAGTTTCCTTGCGTGATCGAATCAGAAATGTAGAGATCCGCAAGAGGGTTACCGACATAGCCCGAAGAATGGCCAAACTCAAGTGGCAGTGGGCAGGGCACATTGCTCGCAGAACGGATGGCCGATGGGGCAGAAAGGTTCAGGAGTGGCGACCGCGAACCGGAAGACGTTGCGGTGAAGGTGAAGGTTGCGGGGATCCGCTGGTTGCGAGACGCACGGGACCGGTCAATGTGGCGACGCTTGGGGGAAGCCTATGTCCAGCAGTGGACGTCTTTCGGCTGATATGATGATGATGATGACAAACTTGGTAATTTATTAATAAGTTTAACTTTAAAAGCGGCCAAGCGACTTGCAGTTTTGGGGTTAACAGTGATATCCTTTTTAGCCACTTTGTTATTAACATTAAAATGACCACAAGTGATAATGGATTTATTTGAGTTACGAATCTTGTGTAACACTTCATCCATTACCTTTTCAAAGCAGTCATACAATCCTGAAGGGGGTCTGTGTACACATCATACAATAAACTGCTCCAATTCTATACAAGCTATTTCAACTGTCCGCTCAACAGATAGGCTCAAAATATCCTTACGGTCTTTAAATTTAAACTGGTTACTTACTAAAATCAATGAGCCACCATGTATAGCATTAACTCTGCTGAATGAACTACCAACCTGGTGATTATTAAAATTGAACAATAACGGCTGGCACTTAAGCCAATGTTCAGTTATACAGAGAATATCAATACTGATAAAATTCATAAATAATTCTACTTCTAAATCTTTGTTCATAAATCCTTGAATATTTTGATGCACCAGGTTAATACTATTTACTGATTTTAAACTTTTATTTGATTTTATTTTGCAATTTTCATCCTGTATACTTTTGCAAGAGGTTGTCCCTATTGTCCTAATTTGTAATTAAATTAATTTAAATTAGCGTTTGGTCTCTCTATTTAGCTACCTACGTATTAAAATAACATTAGAATTACGTTTGAACTATCAATGATAGATATATTTACCTTTTCAAAGACTTGTGGTGATCGAGGTTAAGACAAAATTTTGTCATGTGATTTTTTCTACAAAAATCTTAAATCAACAAAATTGACCGTCGCAGTTCTTCTCTAGCAACTAGTAATTGATGTAAAGTAGGTTGTTCAAACTATTGCGTACGATTCTATTGACGAGGCCACAATCAAGGGCATGTATGGGTTCATTGAACTCGATAAAACAAGAGGTCACACGTTTAAGTATAGTAAAATTATCGTTTGAGTCACCTGCGGTAATCGCTGTATTACGTAAATATTAAAATAAAAAAACCAACATGTAAAATTTAAACTTCCTCCTTGGGTTTTTTGGATTCAGTTTAAAAGCAATGACCTACACCGTACCGATCATTCAGTCTTCAAGTGTGACACGGTTTATCGGTTGTAAGTACCTATGCATATCATTATTTTCACCTAATTGCTTATTAATTGTTATCGTTTATGACTTATATAGGGCATTCATCGGTTGTGTCATTAATTACACGAAGCACGCGCGTTCCCTTTCATTTTAAAAACTCAACAGTATCATTGCGTGCTTTAGGCTTTCGAGTTGACGGATTTTGAACTGCAAACAAACAATGAAGTTACAATTGGGTGTCTGTTCGTCGTGCAGAGAACGGTATAGCAGATAGATAATCTTTCTAATTGATGATTCCCCCACAAATGCTTCAGAAATGGCGAGTAAGGACACCTCGCCACTATTTCAGGATCGCAGGAATGACTGCATGCAAACCGTCAGAAACGTGATAGTTTCAACAGCATCCTAAAAACATTATAATATTGGATGCGCATGAAATCAAGCGGTTTTAGGTGTAGCCCTGCGTGTAGATCCTAACAGAACCCCTTGAATAGGGTGATTTTAACAAAGGCGGATAATCACTCGCTTCCAGTTGTGCTTCAATCTATGGTCGGAAGCGAGAGCGCGTGGGACGCCGCCATATCTACGAGGAAGTGATAGTTGCAAAGGAGGCAGATGAAAGGGAGTGAGAGAATACAATCTCTCCCTATCCGTAGGAATCGCAACGGGCGGCAGAGGGCGTAAAACAATCTCCAGTCGCCAAAGGATGTTGCCTGCAGGTAAGTCAGTAAGGAGTCTGTTGCTTGAACAATCAAATGCCTGAGACAGCGGCGAGCCTTGTTCCGCGCGCGCCTATATAGAGGAAAGGAATTGGGGCCACATACGGCCGCAGATGGTGTCGGAGTCCGCATGATCTCATGTGAGCTAATACCTGGCCGGGGGAGCGTGACGAAATGCGCGAGCACGCCGGCGCCCCGGCCAAAGGTAGCTGCATAACACCGTGTGGTTTTACTCAGTTAGAATCTGAAAGGCGCCGTTGCCTATTCCGCGGTGGTGGAGGACATCGATGAAGATTTCCACACGATATCAAAAGGGTGATTTTGACATGGTCCATACGGAACGAACGGACGAATCTACGGGCTGACATGGTATAGTCAGCGCCAAACTTCTTGGCCGCCCTGAAGTTGGTTTACCGGATGCGCGAGGCACGAAACGGTGCTGTTTTTGTATGAGATTTACTACTGCGCAGCCATTGTAGCCAACTTCAGGGTGGCCAAGAAGTTTGTCGAGAACTATACCTCATTATTCGCAAGCCATTAAGAGTGAAATTAGATGATTTATGTTTGAAATGCCCATACAAAAACCATGAATTACCTACCCCTTTTAAGGATTTTCATCGAACTTATTCCTCTACCTGCATGAGTTTTCTTTTTTTGTTCTGTTAAAACGGCACCTCTGTACGACTCAAATAAACAAGCGTATTTAACGCTTGTTTCACCTTGCCAGTTGGTAATCTACCTTGACATGTAAATATATTTTTCCATCAACCAACATAACGCAAGTGTTGAAATCACCTAAATAAGTACACAACCTACCAGATCCGGACTGCGGCCTGAAGCCGGCCCGGGCATTTTAGAGACTATCAGCCAGCCCTCCACCTTCTTAGCGAAAGGCAAACTACGAATGTTTAATTCTAACATTTTAAGTTAGTATGTGACTACAATGTCCTCCTAAGAAGCTCACTTCTCTTAGCTGATTAATCAATTTTATCCCGTCGCTATCCAAATTCATCCATAAAGCTTTTTCTACCGCTATTATCATGAAAGTATTCAAATTATTTAACGACTTATTGCTTTTACGAATTAGCGAGCGAAGTGGGTAGTTTTTGAAACACAATAGGTACAATACAAAGATGACAAGATAAACTCAATACGGCAATTACTTTTGATGGACTTGGGGCTTGAATTTTTGAAGTGTTGTGGAATAAATATCTATTGATTCATCGCAATTATTAAGAAGCCTGCAAAGTCTGGGGATGGGGGAGTTGGATCCAGATACAGTTTTGCGGAATGGGAATCGTAAAAGCTTGACAGGGTGACGCGGATAATTGTAGGGTAGGTTAAAATTAAATTTACTTAATAACAAGAAGTGAGCTCGAAAGTGATCGAAGTTGTGTATTGGATTAATTTTTTTTATTTTGAAAACACGTCACCATGACGGCTTATGCAGAAAAATCAGAGAAACATGAGAATCCAAGAGCGCGCGAAGCGAGCTCGAAATTTTTTGTAACAGTGTCTGATGAGTTTTTATTTTGAACTTATGCAGAAAAGTTTAACAGGGAAGAGAATGTAAGAACGAGTGGAGCGAGTTCTAACAAATTTAATACTCGCCTCGGTAACGTTACTTTTACCGGCCTTTCATACACGTTTAGGAGATACTTTGTCTACTCATGCAGAAACGTATGACAAATATGAGAATGCAAAAGCGAGCGGAGCGAGCTCGAATTTCCCCACTCTGTTCACATTTTATATATTAAAGGGCTTCCAAATCCAAACTGCGTTTCATTATCCACACATTTTGGTAAAAAAACTGGAATGGAAATGATGTAGGTCCACTTGAAACCGTAAAAGTATCGTATCACTATGTATTTTAAAGAAAGTCGACGGCCAATCGGCCACTCCGGCAACGGCCCATCAGGCATTTGTCCGATTTGCCGTCCGGGCCTGGACCTACTTATTTAGGTGGTTTCGACACTCATAAAGGTCACTTTTCTCCATAAGTTTAAATAGGAGTAATGCCATACTAATCACAAACAGTGTACCAATCGTCACGGCATACGCGAGTGCAAGCTGCTCATAATATATTATCTCAATCTAAAAAATATTCTATAAAGTGTTGTTGTACGATTTGTGTCGGTAAGTACGTTTGACAATCTACGGATTTATTCAATTAAGGGGATTATTACACTATCATATATCTATGACTAGCATTTCGCCCGCGACTTTGTTCGCGTGATTTCGTTTATCCTATGAATGACTTAAGTGCTTAGTGAAGGCTATCAAAAATAAGCTATTATTAAATCAATAAAAATGGGGTATCGTAGATATACAGGGTTTACTGGTTTAGGACGATTCGTTATTAGACTTAAAGAATAATAAATTTTAGGTTACCGCCACAAAGTTAGATTTTTGTAACAAACAAATTTTGGTCCTTTAAAGGTGGAATTTTCAAAATTCCTGCTTTGTGCTCCCCTAGAACCCTACATCAAAAACGATAACCTGTCCAGTAAGATTCTTAGTTTGGGGTTAGTTTCGAAAAACTTATAATGCCAACCTAGGTTGGTATTTTTGTCAACTTTCAAATTTATTAATCCAAGAAATAAGATTCTTCAAAAACACTATATTAAATCATCTTTTGGGGGTAGTTTCAATAAACTATTAATGTCAACCTTTATTGTTTATTAAGGGTGGTATTTATGTCAAGTTTAATATTTATTAAACCAAAAAAAAAGATATTTAAAAAAAAATACGCATCCGCTGAATAATCTTTGGGGATAGTTTCGAAAAACTAATAATGAAAACCTTTATTGTTTATTTATGTTTGTATTTATGTCAAGTTTATTATATTAACTGAAGTAATAAGATTCTTCAAAAACACTTTAACACCCCCAAAACAGTCTTTTGGTGGTAGTTTCGAAAAACTAATAATGAAAACCTTTATTGTTGATTTAGATTGGTATTAGTGCCAAGTTTCAAGTTTATTGACCCAAGACATCAGATTCTTCCATACAAACTTCAACACCCCTTAAATCATCATTTAGGGGTAGTTTCGAAAAACTAATAATGACAACCTTTACCATTTACTTAGATTACTATTTGTACCAAGTATCAAGAATTTTAGCCGAAGGAATAAGATTTTCCATACAAACTTTCAACACCCTTTTTACCCCTTCAGGGGTGGAATTTCTTGAAATCCCTTTTTATCGGATGCCTACGTCATAGAAAGAATGCACTCTCCAAGTTCCAGATCTCTACGATCAGTGGTTTAGGCTGTGCGTTGATCCGTCACTCAGTCATTCAGGACAAAGCATTTTATATGTATAGATAGAAGATTATACATAGGGTCACCATGAATGAATAATCATCATCATATTTTTAATCAAAGACGTAATGATTGATATGACATCATATGTTTATATTACAATAAATATGACTCAGATCTGTGATCCAGTGGTAACGGCCCCGACTTACCTACATGTTGTAGGTCGTGGGTTCGAACCCAACCCAAAAGCGCCTGGCTTTACTTTGTTTAAATTATTTCATCATCACTGCTCTAAAAACGGTGAAGATAAACATCGTGAGGAAACCGGCATATCCTAGAACCAAAAATTCGTAGACATGTGACATCCACCAATCCGGGCCCGAGGAGGCCTGTGTCCCAGCAGTGGGAACATTGAAAAGGCTGATGATGATGAGATCTGTGATCCTAGATATATGATAGTGTACCCCCGTTAAGTATATCGTTGATTTTATTTTGTTGGGTTAGGTCTGAGTTCTAACTCATTTATAACAGTTATAACATATAAAAGTTTATTTATATTAATTATCAGATATTGCTGAGATAATAAAAGTCAAAAGTATATATTATGTTTCTGTTGTGAACTAGTGATTCTTTTCAAGAAAATATTTAATGTTAATTTATTTTATTTTGTTTCATACTATTTATCATATTATAATTTTAATGTACCTACTTACTTTTTTCATTATTTAATTTCTGATGTTTGTGTTGTACAGTTTGTAACATTAGTTGTATGCACACACAACATACAATATACAGGCTGTGCCTAGTTTGGGGCCCACGGCCACTTCCATTGTGTTATCAAGTTCATTTAGTCCATTGTGCAATATTTTTCGTTTTTTATAAATTATGTGTGTCAATAAATTATTAAAAAAATAATATTTCTATTTTTAAACCGCTTTAAAAAAAATATTGCGTTAATTATACGTGTTGTTGCCCTTAAAGTGCCACAATTTTTCTTTTCATTTTGTCAAGCTACCTAATACAGCATTTTATACTTAGTTTCAAAAATTGTAACTTAGGAACTACAAAACTAATTACGCTTATTTTGTTAGAGTTTTATTTCAGACCCGAGAAGTGACAAAAAGTTTGAAATTTCAAACTTGACTTGCTGGCGAGGACACTTCTATCAGCCAATACACTGACTTGAATTGAATCAGCTTGGTTAGTGTATTTCAGTTATTTCCACATATGTCCTACGGGGCAGACATAAGTTTTTTTTAAACCAAAGACAATAAACCGACTGCCGAAAAGAAAGTTATTCTTCATTTTTCTTCATTTGTTTTTGTTTTTTTGTTTTTTTATTTTTTATTTTTCACTTTTTAGTTTTGTTACCTCATATTACCATGAAAATCATTTACTTATAGCCAAAGTAACTCTCATAACAATTCTAATAAGCCTAAACACGACTATGATACATTGATTTAATACGGAGTTCCAGTGCCTACCTTTGGCTTCATAATCATATCAGTTAGATGGTTCCATTTT
Source organism: Anorthoa munda (assembly GCA_945859665.1). NCBI lineage: Eukaryota > Metazoa > Arthropoda > Insecta > Lepidoptera > Noctuidae > Anorthoa > Anorthoa munda. Next base: position 28,206,176 of record OX243913.1, on the reverse strand, counting down.
CATCAGAACCTTTTATTTAAATTTACTTCATCGTAGTCGCTTACGTAATTATCCGTAACAAACTTATCATCTAAGGTCTTCTTCATCAGTTCCACTTCACCAAATGCTTGCCAAGTTGATGAAAATACCAAAATCGCTATATCCCATTATCAGATTTTGATTTGGTGACAATAGGACCACCTCCAGAGTAAGTATACTCGTGCGGACTTCGCAAATTTGGGGTTCCTTACCAAACCGCAAAATCAAGTTGGTTTTAATAGGAAAAATGTGGCAATTCCAAAGAAAAATCATTTATCAATACAGGGTGGCCAAAAAGTCGTGGATCAAACGCAACTAGAGGTTAGATGGGGTCATCAGCTGCAAAAAATTGTTCTACGGGAGGTCCTTAAGGTCAACCCCTGCAGAGTTATATTTTTTTTTTGTTTTTATGACAAAATTGACTTTTTTTACTTATTCTTATTAAAATTCGAAAAAATCTACATCTTGTATCTTTTTTATAACGTCCAACAATGCAGCTGATGGCCCCATCTAACCCTTAGTTGCGTTTGATCCACGACTTTTTGGCCACCCTGTATATTGTTAGAAAAATATACGTCATAATAAACATAATCACCAAAATTGAAGTTTTAATGGGAAGTTAACTTTTTTTTTTGTAAATTAATAATAGGGCTTGCGCTTGACCACTATCTCACCTGATGGTAAGCGATGATGTTGTCGACGATGAAGCGCGTTTGCCTAGAAGAAACCTATTAACTTAAAGTCTTCCAGCTTGTAGCTTTCATGAAATACAGACTCCGGCAGAGAATTCCACTCTTTTGCTGTACGCATAATAAGAGTATTCCCAAAACGTTTGGTGCGTATGGGTGGGATGTCCACCATGTACCGATGACGCATCGCCGTACGTCTTGTTGTCCGATGACGGAACGGGCTAGGAGGAATCAGTTAATGCAATTCCAACGCACACTCCGCGAAATGTAACCGATAAAAGACGGCGAAACAGACGTGTCAGGATCGGAGATAGTTCAGGCGCACAGGTTCTCAGAACAATTGCTGGGATCCCGTCACAAGCTGACTTTGGTGGCTTCTCATTCCTTCGTTTTCCAATATTTTTTAAAACATGAATTACAGTTTTTATCTGCTCAAAGAGTCTAAACAACGATACCCCTCTCGATGACCCCATCGAGAGGGGTATCGTTGTTTAGACTCTTTGACCTACCCAGGTCTACCTTTTGCTGTATGGGAGCCCTCCTTTTAAATATTTAAAAATATTTTTTGACTATTTGTATGGCTTTGGGTCAATAAGATGCTTATAATGTGAATTTGAAGACTGCAATGTAGCTCCAACCGTATGGTTGTAAACCTGTGTGACAGACGACGGACAGACAGACGGACACGTGAGTGATAGCAATTTAGGGCTCCGTTTGGACCCTTCTGGTACGAAACGGAAAAAAGAAGAAAAAACAAGCAAAGAAAAAACAGTTGATCATAGAACCTTCTCCTTTTTGGGAAGTTGGTTCAAATATATTAAATAGTCGTAGCTTCTGCTAGCGGCTTCACCTGCGTGAAAATGGTTTTATCTACCCAAGGGAACATTATACCAGGATGACCTATGTGATAGGATGATCTATCTCTGTGCCAAATTCCATCCAGATCCTTTCTGGCGTGATTGAGTTACAAACATACATCCATCCAAACTTTCGCCTTTATATTATTAGCACAGATAAATATTAGTAAGATTTGTCCTACAAAAACGTGCTGTACGAGCGATATAGCTAGGGTCAAGAGTTTCCATAAGAGAACTTTTCAACCAGTCAAGATACTGTGAGATAATGTGGTTTAGAATAACGCACGTTTGCTGTCCAATCTTTCCACAAGATAAGTAAAGATAAAATAAGATAAGTCGTAAACGTAATTATAAGTCATTGGCATGATGCATTACGTGATGATACAAGATACTTAAATCAAATAAGACAGTGAAATTAAACCATTACATTCGATTCCTACCAGTCGCATCGATCAACCACTACCTACAAAATAAATCATATAATTTGGTTTGGTTTTGAAAAAAAAAACGGTTCACCTACTTTTCAATAATTAATAATCACTTTAAAAATATGTGGGTACCTACTTTTGAATTGAGATTGAAGAACTTAACGTTAGCTTAGTTTAAGGAAACGGGTCGAGTGATTTGAATCTGCAACAAATAGATGCGTCAGTATAAAAAGCAAAACCCTGGAGATTGTGGGTCACACTAGCAGATATAGCTCACCCTCAGTACCGGACTGGCGGTGTACAATGTGCTAAATACTAGTTGAAAGATAAAATCAGGTGAGTCAAAATGAGTATTGTGTCTACCATAGCTTTTTTTTACTAAATAATACTATGTCTGAATGCGCGTTTTTCTACGGATCTGTTTTCGGCGCATTTGTGCCATTAAGCTATACCATTAAGCAAATTTCGAATCGGTCCGTCAGAAAGATACATTTTATTAAAATGTATATTTATTAAATATATTATATTTATTACATATTAATTTAAATAATAAATAAATTTAAGTATTTGCAGCTTCTAAATTTTGTAGTGTCCACAGGCTGCAAGTGTCCAATAGCACGAAAATAAAATCTATATAATTCCGTCAGTTAGATAGTAAAAAAATAAGTTACTTTTTTATTGCAAAAAAATATCTACGTGTCCAATATATTTTATTAATCTACCGGACGGAAAAAGACCCATTTATCATCCCTATCAGCTGGTTTATGGTATATTGAGGTCCTAATCCTTAAGGTGCCTGTAAACGGACTAGTTTTTAGGGTTCCGAAGTCAACAAGGAACCCTTATAGTTTCGCTATGTCCGTCTGTCCTTCCGCAGATTAGCTCAGAGACTTAGTACTAGAAAGCTATAATTTGGCATGCATATTTGACAATTTCTTGCTGCATTAGATAGTCGCCAAGTTGCCAATTATATCGCTCAATGCAGTGCAACAATTGCTGCAATCTTGCAGTGTAGCCCGGCGATATTTATAGATATTTCATAGTAGTCGCATGTATTCAATGTCTAGCCGGCTAGATTACAAATGATTTACCCCGAAATGCTTTGACTTTACTGCAATATAGCCGTATATCGTCTTTGCTCTGATGTATAGGTGCATCTCTTATTCCCTCGCTCGCCTCCCCCCCGCCTCGTCCTGTCGCTGCCTCATTAGTGAAGGTTTTTTGTACGTACCCGTTGTTGATTTCATTCTGTTCGTCATGGCCGAGTGGTCAAACGAAAAGATTTTGTACTTTATCAACGAAATCCATGTACGTCCTGAATCTGGATGTAGAATCTAGTGCGTATAATGATTGTAATCTTAAGAAGGATGCATGGGCCGTAATTTCCGCGAAGTTTCATGTAACGACCGAAGAGGCATAATCGCAATTAACTACCGAGTCTAGCCGCAATTATTGCTCCGCGTGTACGAGCAAAATTCCACAGCAACCCTAGTTGCACTATCTTGCTGGACAACATCCGGCAATGTATTGCACAATGACATTGCAGCAAGGGTATAAGTTGCAAAATACTGAGCTATATTGGTCAACAAAATTGTCAACAAGATGCAATTTTTGAAGCCCGTTTAAAGTCCTCTTTGGACACAACATTCATATTTTGCGTTTTGAGTTATGATTATGGTGATGCCCAATGTACCCTTTGCCCAGTGCTAGGTACTTACAGCTTGCAATCAGTCACAGTGAGAGATTCCTATTGTGGGTAGTTGGGGATATCTCGTTTAACCGAATCTCCTAATTAACACTATAGGTACATATAAAAACTGTAAACTAATATCCCAAGCTAAAATATTGACAAGGTCACAAAATTAAAGGAATGAAACTTAATTATGTAGGTATTTATTTCATTTTCATAAAATTTATTACTACAAGATTGCGCCCAATGCGGTAAATGCACTTATCTTAACCTATCTCTACTTACCTATATTTAAGTTACTTAACATCTATATCGTTTTAGTCCAATAAGCAATTATTATAACTAATAATTGTAAATCTGATCCACCACAAATTTTATAATCTAATCTATAACTAATATTATGTATGAGTATTGAACCCAAGGTCTGTTTCTGACTCGGTGCTAAGATCGCACGTGCAAAATTAACTACCTAGGTACCTATAAAACAAAAACACATTCAATACGTTCATAGGAGTCGTGTGTTCGTGTCGTCCCACTAGGTGGACCGATGACCTGGTTAAGGTTGCGGGAAGGCGCTGGATGCGAGACGCACGGGATCGGTCAATGTGGCGACGCCTGGGGGAGGCCTATGTCCAGCAGTGGACATCTTTCGGCTGAAATGATGATGATGATGAGTCGTGTAACGTTGGTTTGTGAGAGCAATTTAATTGTTTTAATTAGGTATCGGTTGTTGATATCTTAATCTCTTTTTCTGTGCTCACAATAATTTAATTAACTTAATTGGTACCGTTTGTTCAAGGTGTAGGGCATCGACCGGCGACGTTATCTCACTGAATTAGGTGAACAGGTACGTTCAAACATTTACAAATGACAAAAGCAGACTTTTAATTATTACGTAATGTGTAGGTTTATCCTAAGTTCACAATATTATAATGAGGTAACTGTCTGCTTAATACCTTACGATATGCCAAGTTTAGATAACTATCTACAAATAAATGCGAGTAATTTTGTTCGTTTTCGTGTTACACCGTCGACCACATCATCGCTATCCATAATAAAAATAAAAATAGTTTATAACATCCGTCGCCGGTAAGTAGGTAGGTACGTTGACAAATATACCGAAGTCAAGTGTTAAAGTTCCCCAAGAATGAACTTTTAAAATAAAAATACGATTAATATAAAGATTGAATTTGCAAAATTGTAGTCAGGAGCGGATCAAGTTTTGACTCGGGGAAGCAAATAGGTAGGTATTTGAGGGAGTTATTGAAGAAGCATTGCGGTTTCTGTCGGTTGAAACGAATTAAATTAAAATTACGATTCTGAACGAAAGTGAAAAATAATAGGCTCGAAAGTTTTGGCACTGATCCACAAATGTGATTTATTTTTAAAATGATTTTACAAAATAATTAATATTAGATATTCGAGAGCGAGTAAATTGAGCAAATTTTAGCATCTACTTATGCTGAAAGAATCGGAATAAAGAAACCCCGTACAAATAAAATTCAACAAGTGAGTGGCAAACGTAGGCGTACAAAAACCATTCTGTAACGCCGTCTTTTCTATATTGTTAAGTATTTTTCCACACCGTCATTTCTATATCGCTAAGTATTTTCCACACCGTCATTTCTATATCGTTAAGAATTTATCCACACCGTCATTTCTATATCGCTAAGTATTTTCCATACCGTCATTTCTATATCGTTAAGAATTTATCCACACCGTAATTTCTATATCGTTAAGAATTTATCCACACCGTAATTTCTATATCGTTAAGATTTTTCCACACCGTCATTTCTATATCGTTAAGTATTTTCCAAACCGTCATTTCTATATCGTTAAGTATTTTCCACACCGTCATTTCTATATCGTTAAGTATTTTTTCCCCACCGTCTTTCTATATCGGTAAATATTTTTCCACACCGTCAATTTTATATTTTTAAGTGTTTCTCTACAGCGTTATTTCTATATCGGTAAGAATGTTTCCACACCGTCATTTCTATATTGGTAAGAATTTTTCCACATCGCCATTTCTATATCGTTAAGTAATTGCCACACCGTCATTTCTATATCGTTAAGTATTTTCCACACCGTCATTTCTATATCGTTAAGTATTTTTCCCCACCGTCTTTCTATATCGGTAAATATTTTTCCACACCGTCAATTTTATATTTTTAAGTGTTTCTCTACAGCGTTATTTCTATATCGGTAAGAATTTTTCCACACCGTCATTTCTATATTGGTAAGAATTTTTCTACATCGTCATTTCTATATCGTTAAGTAATTGCCACACCGTCATTTCTATTTCGTTAGTATTTTTCCACAACGTCATTTCATTTCTATATCGTTAAGTACAACATGATATATTAAAATGATTGTTAAGTTTGACTGGGTAGAACTGGGTACCTATAACGCCTACCACCCGTTGAGAAGTGCTTATGATATAAAATACAATATACCTAGATAAAATATAATAAACTTATCCTCTTTTGTGATCTCTTTCTATCACTCAAAAGTTTTCTGGATAAAACTCAACTCTGAGTGAAGCTCCCTTTTGTACATGAACTTTATTTTATTTTCATTTAGTATTAAACATTGTTCTTGGTTTACAATATAATTATTCAAGATAAATAACTAAACTTAGACCAAGATAACTATTATGTTTTGTTATTTCCAGGCAAAATGATAGGTGGATGCACCAGCCCCAGCGCCGCGCCGGCGAACACGTCGCTTGCTGCTGTGCTGCAATTCTTCGCGGCCACGCAGTGTCTGCTGCATCCCTACCCCGAGCATGCTAATATCAACAGTAAGTATTCATTCAACTATTGTATTTTTGTAGATTTTTACTACCTCGTTTGTCTAGTCTTGTGACTCAGCGCGTTCGATTTCCAGGTCTGGCATAGTGTTATTACTGGTTTTTCCATCAGGAATTGCTTTTTTTAACCAACTTCACTAAAAGTAGGCGGTTCTATGTTCGACGGTATGTATTTTACTTTAAGTATGTTCTCCGATTTTGCCGTCAATTGTGGACCGATTTTGAAAATTATGTTTGTGTTTGAAAGGATATACACTAGATGGGGTTGCTATGTCGCCAAGACAGGACCTGACAATCCCGTGAAAATCGTGAGAACTCACGGGATTATCAGACTGTCTCAAATATTATAGGCATACATGCAGTGTTTTTGGTATTTTCATCAACATGGCAAGCATTTGCATACAATAAAAAACATAATTTGGTGAAGTAGAACTAATAAAAAGACAACAGATGGCTACTGGAACTCCTCAATAATAAGTATGCCACGGATATAAGATATCTCGAATAGTTAAGCTACTATAATTAAGCAAATACCTATAAATAAATGGTACTGATGAAAAACAATAAAAAACATCGAACTGATCTGATGATGAAGCTGGAAGGTAGGCATAGGAGCTCAGGATTTAAGCAATGTATCCTAGTATTGGGTTTTTGGAATCGTCATGAGATTTAGATACTCTGGATATAAATGATTTTAATGGTATTATGATGGCATTTTCACAAATAAAATTAACAGACTCAAAGAAAAACAATAAAATTTGCAAAAATTACTTTCATTTCAGAATCTTTAAGTTTTTTGTGAAAATGTTTTTATTTTGTGAGAAAGTTCTGTAGTAAGGTACCTAAAAGATTACCTAAAGGAAGGATAAACAACCCCTAGTCACTTGGTTTACTCATTCGTGCTGTTTGTCGTCAAGAAGTTCTGTTGTATGTTCCATAATCTTGAAAACTGCTGAACCGATTTTTATGAAATTGCACTATTCCCTAACTTACCTCAAAGTTGAGGAAATTTTATATACTATACTTATACTAAATCAAATAAAAAAAGAATGATCACGATCCGATCTACTAGTTTCGGAGAAATGGACAAACATACATACATACACTCATGACATTTGGCACACATGTTTAGAAGCTCAGATAGAGTAACATATTATGTAAATATTGTGCAATTCCAACCATATTACATACATACGTATCGAATATCAATTCCCCCAAACCAATAATCTCATAACAATCAAACCAATGTCATATAAATAAAATAATAATAATAATAATCTCATATCAATTTAACCTCCTTTTTTTGGAAGTCGGTAAAAATGGAAAAAAAAATAAAACAATTAAGTCAGTTTAATTTTTAACCGACGTAAAAAGAAGTGGAGGTTCTCAATTCGACAAGAATGTTTTCTTTAATTTATGACCACGCATAACTTTTTAAAGAGTGGTCTTATTTAAAAAAATAAATTATATTGATAATTTTGCCACTGAATTTTTAATTGCGAACCGGTTCAGTTGAAATTAAGGAAACTGAAAACCGAAAAAAAGCCGTTTTAAAAAAAACTTTTAGTCAAACAAACAAACAATCGACGAAGAGAAACCTAGGTACAATCATTGTACGCTTTAGGTAATTCCTTTACATGTTTGGTCAATCGGTCGGTTTAATTTTTTGTTAAAAAGTTATTTTTAGTAAAAAGTTTGGTAGCTTTGTGTTCGGTAAATAGCTAGTACTAGCTATTACTTATAATTAATTATTTCCTGCTTATCTTATCTTCTAAATGTTTTAGCTCAAAATTATACCTATATGGTATAATTTTGAGCTAAAACATTTAGAAGATGAGATTACGTTACTAAATATGTCAAAAAGTAAAAGGATCGTTTTGACGGCTATAACAAAACTTAATAATAATTAAACTTGATACTTGCGAATGATACTCGTTGTTATAGTGTATGGGTATTATAGTAATTAATTAGGATTATGAATTTGATTTTTCAATTTCTTACGTAGAAAGTTATTGCGGCATATAAAATGCGACAACGTGAAACGTCAACGGACTTGTTAGATTGGGACGACTTTAGTGATTACACGTTTTTCTTGATTCGGCTTTCTTTGTTTACTAATTGATTATAAATGTTTGTAGGTGTCTAGTCTACCCTACGGTCTTGGGTTAGATCCAGACCCATGATGCATTTTTTTTGTCTTTTTTTGTGTAGAGGAATGCTTATGAGTCATGCATGCTGCGCTACCACGGGGAGATAGCGCAGTTATGTGGGACTTTAGCCCACTAAAACGCCACGATGTCCTCCTGTGCCGCTTATGGTGGAAACACGGGCACGCGTTAGCACTCACCACGAACCCGCCGCATGATGCCTAGGTTCCTATAACGCTAACAACATAGGGAAATGATGGTGTTGATCAAATACTTTAGGCACGCCTACCGCTCGTTGTTGAATTTTACTTATACGGCGTTTCTTTATTCAATAGTTTTTCTGAATATTTTTAAAGCGTATATATTCCTCAAAGTTAACGCGGTACTGGCCGTGCGCCCGCTCGGAGCCAGAATATCAATATTGGACCTCTTTTTGAGTTTTGTTTGTAAAATGTTTTTTGATTTTCATATCCTATGTAGGTTAAGAAGAAATTCTAACCATAAATTTTTCTGTCTAAAAATACTTTTAAACATCCAAATTGTTTTGGAGGAATATGCAAAAGATGTGAAAAAATATCGTGTTGTTCATTATTTTTCTAAAGCAAAACTATTAGTCATACGAAAAAATCATGTTTCACAAATAATGTACGTGAATGAACAATAAATATGTATATTTTTCAAACCTTTTAACCTAGCCCTTACTTAAGGAGTATGCTTTATAAAGTAACCGTTTTACGGCACAAAAGCGGAGTAAGGGCCTGTGAGGTACTATAATTTTCTCGGATTACTCACTCTCGCATATTAGGTATTTATTCTTTTGTAAAATCACTTTAAAAAAAAACATGCATCATGTTATAAACATTCGTGGTCCCAAGAATGCTAAAATTTTTGAGTCCATTTAGTTTTCGCTTTCTTTATGAATAAGATCACAAGAAGAACTCCCTCACGTATTTGCCTATTTGCTCCCCTGAGTGAAACTAGATCCGCGCCCGACTACAATTTTGCAAATAAAAAAGTGGACTACGCAATATGAGGGTTGTGTAAGTATGGGGAGGTTACCCTACCTATTCACCCTATTATTTATTTAACCCTATTACACTGTAAAAAGAAAAATAAACCTAGATTTTAAGTAACGCCTAGTGAATCAAGTAAAAACTCGTTTGTGTCTGATTGCTAAGAGTAATTGTGTAGGCGAACTTAAATTGTTTACTTATTTTCAGATTAACTAGGTTTGACACTCTGTCATTGAATTAAAACCTATTCTATTCGGGGGAACTTTAACCTTATAACTATGTTTTAATTAACTTATACATTCAGTATTTCAACTTAAAAAATATAACATTTTAAATGATTGTGACCCCATCTTAGTAGTATGTATTTTATACATAACTAACGAAATATGATACTAACTCATATTTAAGTAAAAAGCTTTTCCCGGGGCTCCGTTCCCATGAAACCGTTCAATTTTTCGGGATATAAATGTAACTTTTCATCATAGAAATAATTATCCTAATCGAATCAGTTATCTCTTGGCACGTGTCGATGGGAAGAGACCAGATGGTATGACCATAATGCCATGGAAGTTGGGTAGGTCTTTGGTGTGGGATGCAACTTGCGTCGACACCCTTGCACCATCCCATCTTCCTAGCACGGTGGGCTGCGCTGGGGCGGCTGCTGCAGGTGCTGAAAACCTCAAACGGCGCAAATACAACAACTTAATTGGTAATTATGTTTTTGAGCCGTTTGGGGTTGAAACACTAGGGCCATGGGGTCCGAGTGCACACCTATTATTTCGGGATATCGCCAAGCGGTTGGTCGACTCTTCACGTGACCAGAGGGCTGGCGTTTTTTTTGGCCAAAGATTCAGCATTGCCATCCAACGTGGCAATGCTGCCAGCCTTCTGGGCACTTTTCCTGTTGACAGCGATGTGGATGAATTTTTTGACGCCCCGTAATTTCTTATTTTAGTTCTAATATTAGTTTGTAAATAATGTACATTATATATAATAATTAATTAATTTTAAATATACTGGCACATTACACTTCTCTTAAAATATTAGTTTTTCCAAACTTTATAATATGTCGCAGGGAAATGAGGATACTAGGGATATCACGAAATCACGGTAGATTTATTTTTAATATAAGTTTTTAAGCTGACATGGTCACAATCATTAGGATTAATATTTGTTTCGGGATATTTACCATGTATATTTTGATTTTGATTGAGAGCTCGATATTTCGGCACCGTTACAAGCGCCATGATCACGAGAACTAAAGTCTTTGCGGGTGGGTGATATTTACGAGCTGACATATCTGTCTACCCTCTTTCTCACTCGTTTTTCACGCACGATGCCGCTACTACCAGAACTTTTCTCACTAGTTACTCGACACTTTTCACGACAGACCCAAAAAAAACAACCCACCCACCCGCAAAGACTTTAGTTCTCGTGATCATGGCGCTTGTAACGGTGCCGAAATATCGAGCTCTCAATCAAAATCAAAATATACATGGTAGATTTATTTTTATTTATTAGTTTATCCTCGCACTGGAACGCCTTGCAGCAATTACACCAATGGAGCACAATCTTATAATAAACTCACTATAAGTCCAGGTATCCTCACGATGTTTTCCTTCACCATTGTCAGCGATGTCCAAGATAAACTTAGAATGTACATATGAATTGAAAAAGTCACTTTGGTACTTGCCCGGATTCGAATCCACGACCTCAAGCACGAGAGGCGAGATCTTAGCCACTGGGCCACCACTACATATGAAATAGATGTCGAATATTCTTGCTTTCTTCTTATTACTAAAAATGTTTAGAGATATGACAGTGTTAATATATATTGTCGGCTATAAATGTCGTTTCACTAAACTAAATTAAGTAAAATAGAAAATGATTCGATGGATAAAATAATAACATAAAATTACAAATAAACTGATGCATTTTTATGAGATATTTAAGTTTCAATCAAATAAACATATTCTGACGGTGGTATTTTACCTTTTTCTATGATTCTATCATGTGAATTCGTTGAAGAAGAAAATCAGCTGTGCAGTCGAAGGATACACATATTCGCGAGCTGGCTGACCAAAACTAGGTGTATACTCCGACTGCACAGCATGATTCTCTTCTTGTTTACGTCTTTTTAGTTAGCTTCTTAAGCAGTCGGGTTTTTGATTTTTTTAATAAACCTTTTTGTTAATATTTTCTTTTTCGAATTAGGTACATTTAAATTCAAATTCAAATTAAATTTATTGCATTCATAATGTACATACAGGTGGTAAATATAAGTTACAGAAACAATTATGGGCCCTGTCGGGCACAGCAACATTCTAGATACAGTCAGTGTCTAGGAGAGAGGAATAGCGCTCAATATTTAATCATGTAAGTGTTATATATTTTTTAAATCACCTCTTAAAACCCTGTATTTTGATATCCCACACAATGGGTTTCTATTTAGCTATTAGTATCTAGTTTTGGCTGGAAGTCCCAACTTTATAAAGTTAATTTTTCCATTACTATGCTTAAAATATTTTATAAACATTTGGAAGGTCGAAACAGTATCATTGACTTAAGCATCACAAAATATAATTATAGAAGCATATTTCATCTTCTCTGTATATTTCACTTGATTTTACTAGCTTCATGTCATTCTTATGCAGATTTTTCTTTAGAACACAAGAAACATCACTTTAGACACATAGCCTTCTTCTCCTTTTGTATCAACACAAATTACATGTACAGGTTCAAATTTTACTAGATTTAGTTTAGTGAAACGGCATATCTCTGACTCTATATTAGCATTTTGTCGTATCACTAAACATAATATGTAGTAAGAAGACTTAATAAACAAGATCATTCGACATCTACCGTGATTTCGTGAAATTCCTGGTATACTCATTTTCTTGCGACATATATATGTTAAGGACCAATTGATTAATACGGCATTATTCATAATGACCAAACAATGTGATAATTCAGTATTCAATACTTTGCCCGATTTGATTTGAATTGATTCATATTGCCCGGGCATTATAGGTACATAGTGCCTTCATTAATCACTTGGTCCATGACATATATACTTCTGCACAGATGGATCGAGGTTTGACTTCATTGTGGTTGGCGGCGGCACGGGCGGTGCGGCGCTGGCAGCGCGCCTGGCCGGGGAGCCGAGCTTCAGCGTACTGCTGTTGGAGGCAGGCCCCGACCCGCCCCAGGAGAGCGTAGTGAGTCCTCTTAACTACTTGACTGCCTCCTTGTTATAGTGCTCATTCTTCACCGAATAGAATTTAAAACCTCTTGAATTGTTTGTTAATCGATGGTAATACGTTGGACTTTGCTAGTAAATTACCACTTGAAGGTTATTTGTCGTATTAATTTTATAATTTTTGATGGTCTTTCTAGAATACGTAATGATAACCTTTAAACAATTTTCAGGTTCCAGGCTTCCGCGATGTTTTCAAAGGTTCTCGTTATGATTGGAACTTCACATCCGTTAACAACGGCGAAACGAGCCAGTCGCTGGAGGGTGGTCGCGAGAAGCAGCCGCGTGGCAAAATGCTCGGTGGCAGCGGCAGCCTCAACGACATGGTGTACGCACGCGGACACCCCACGGACTACCACGAGTGGGCGGAGCTCGCGCTTGGTTGGAACTGGACTGACGTGCTCCCCTACTTCAAAAAGACCGAGGACATGACTGACCGCAACATCCTTAGAAACAGCGAGCTCATGCAGTACCACGGAACGAAAGGAGACATCGAAGTGTCGAGCCCTGACGTACGGGACAGCCCCAACACCAAGCTTCTGAAAGCCTTTGAAGAGCTAGGTTTCCACATAGTTGACGACATGACGTACCCTCACAAGATAGGAGCCGGCAAGTTCTCGCACACCATCGGAGCCGGACGAAGACACAGCTCGTTGACTGCTATGTTGAATACAGTACAAAACAACAATCTACGAGTGTTGAGAGACACGCTCGTAACGAAGCTCTTGATAGAGAACAGCACAGCTGTCGGTGTCAAGGCTCGCTTGAATGGAGACGAATGGTTCTTTTTCGCCAATAAGGAGGTCATTGTATCAGCGGGAACATTCAACACACCCAAGTTGCTGATGCTGTCCGGCATCGGGCCGAAGGCTCGCCTCGATGAATTAGGTATTGATGTGGTACAAAACCTGCCAGTAGGTGAGGGTCTGAGCGACCACGTCATGGCGCTGTATTACTTGGCTGCAGCAAACGGGACTTGTCCGCGAAGTGAAACAGATCTCTACTTCGATGTGATCAACTACGTTAACTATGGCTCCGGCTCCCTGTCCTATTCCGACAGCGTAGGTATTTATTTGCCTCAAAAAGACAAAGATCCTCAAGTACCCTATTTCGCGATTTATCCAACATGCATACCCCAAGGACTTATAACTGATAACATGCGAGTCATGGGGTACACGGCGAGAGATTGTGCGAAGCTGTCGAAGGCAAATGAGCAGCACGAGCTGATAGCGCTGGGCGTGGTGCTGCTGAAGCCGCAGTCACGCGGCTACGTCACGCTGGCCTCCAAGGACCCGCTGCACAACCCTGACATACACTCGGGCACTTTTAGTAATGATGCTGACATGCAGCAGTATCCTGAAGTTGTTAAGAGAGCTCTGTCGGTGGCTAATACGACGTACTTTAAGCAGAAAGGTGCTCACGTAGTGGACTTGACTCCCGATAGCTGCAAGGGTTTGGAGGAAGACGAGAGGATACGGTGCGAGGTGCGCGCGCTGGCGATGTCGGCGTGGCACGCGGTGGGCACGGCCCGGCTTGGCGGCGTGCTGGACGCGAAGCTGCGCGTGCGCGGTGTTACGGGGCTACGCGTGGTGGACGCCAGCGTCATGCCCAGCGTCATCCGCGGGAACACCAATGCGCCTGTCGTCATGATCGCCGAGAAAGCTGCTGATTTCATCAAGAAGACCTACGGAGTGAATAGTTGATATCACAGTAGATATGGATCTTAACTGTTTGACAGTCTCCTTCCAGATGGACGAAGAGACAGCTCGTTGACAGCTAGGTTGAATACAGTTCAGAACAACGACCTCCGTGTGTCACACCGACAGTGATGGACGACGACAACAGCGTGCTAGAAGAGCTCAGTCTCGATTTATTAAAAACTCCCGCCTCGTGACCAGATCTTGATAGAGAACAGTACAGCTGGTATAAAAATCTCTCGAACGGAGAAGTATTATTCATCTTCGCTACGATTTCAGCTGGATGATGCTATCCGTGTCCGTGTGAGGAGCTGGGTGTTGATATAATTCTAAATCTGCGAGGTACATCACATCATCATCAATGATTGTAATTTCTTTTACTTCGTGATTATTGCGGTTTTCATTTTAATTTAATTTGTTGTGTGTGTGTTTATTTTGTTGTGTTGTAGTGTGTCTGTGTCGAATAAATGTTTATTTTTTGTGTACTATAATTATATTCTGACAGCACAGGGTTATATTTACCTCAAAAAGGCCCTTAATTTGCAACTTACCCTTCATGTTTTAATATTTAAAAAATCAAAGGTATAAGTACAAAAAGAAATGTATATTATATTGTAAGGTGGCTGTGAAAATTGTATTAGACCAATGAATCAAAAATCTCTTTCTACAATTTACATACTTACCTACCTACCTATCGCTACGATTTGGTGAAAACGCTTTACTTAATTAAAATAATGTATGTACTTAATTAATATGTCTTTTATTTATTTTCATTCTTACTTGATACATTTTTAAATATTTGAAAAAAATAAAATTTAATAAACATTTAAAAATATAAAAAATAGAAGCCCACCGGTATCGGGAACAGGGTCCAAGCTACCGGTGGTTATGGTTCCAGAGACAGGAACCTCCTCTCAATGCGAGCCGTATCAATGAGTACTGCCATCTTTACCAGGCCCTTGATCCAACCGCGCAATGACAGCCTCGACAGATAGTCATCGAGGCTATTGGCCATCAGGCCGTTGGCTGTAACGACAATCGGCCCAATGATCGCCGAGTCCACATCCCTCATGCCTATTTAATATCATTGTTACGAAGTATCTGACTGTTGATTTTATTTATATGACTGTATGGTTCCGAATTTTAATGACTGAATTATTACATTTAATAAAGGTATAATTATTCATTTATTGGTATTTATTATACTCGTACCTAAAGATAGTCCTGTGTCATATCTAAGCGCAGTTTTGCGGGGTCAGGTTTGTGTCATAATGTGTGTGTCAGCAGTTCGATAATTTGGTAATTCAAATAATGTGAGCATCTTGCAGCTGTGAGAAGCAGCCTATCTTCTCGATGGCACCTATCCTATTCTGACAGCATAGGTATAGAACCGTTTTTTAAATCAAACACCTTTCTCCTGAAGCAATTAATTTGTTGTAAATCTATGGCCACAATGAACACCTTATATGTTCATATCATTTAGTCGATCAAAATAATTTACACAATGTACTATAGATTACAATAAAATGGGTAATTTATTTACAAAGATACAAGTATATACAATGTATAAAATACTTAATTAACTAAGACTACAAACATAAACTAAGACTTAAACCAAAAACTACTCACTTACCTAATCTAAAATATGGCGTCGAAAAACTCCTACACATTGTTGTCCACTGGTAATGTGCCCAAAAGACTGGCAGCATTGCCACGTTGTATGGCAATGCTTATTCTTTGACCGAGGTAAAAGCCAGCCCTTGGGTCACGCGAAGTGTCAACTAAGCGTTTGGAAAGGTCTTTAAACAAAGCGTGAGCACTCGGACCCAACGGACCAAGAGTTTCAACCCCAAACGGCTCGAAAATATAACTACCGATGAGGTTATTATATTTCCGCCGCTTGAGGTTCTCTGCAGCCGCAGCGGCAGCGCCAGCACAGCACGACGAGCTAGGAAGATGGGATGGCGCAAGAGTATCGACACAAGTAGCGTCCCACACTAAAGGCCTACCCATCTTCCATGGAAACAAAGACATCCCGTCCGGTCTTTTGCCATCGTCACGTGCCAGGCCATGGGGTTCCAATACGGCCGGAACGCCGACGGTGACGAGAGCACGTCGGATGATGTCGTTTAAGTTTCCGTGACGCGCTATGCGACCCGCACTTCGGCTGCATGATAGACCGTGGTGACCGAGGCTGTTGACAACTTCGCCACAGTGACAACGATGAGGAGTACAGCAGGGAGCGCCAAGACGTAGGGAAGCAGCGATGCGGAAAGTAGTGTCGTCAAACAAGGTGCCTATGTTCGACGACGGTAGTGCGTGAAGCCAGAGGCCCGACTCCCACTCACCCACAGCCAGCAGGCGAGCGCGCTCGGCAGGAGTGGCAGAAGTGGCAATTTGGTGCTCCTGAACTGCTCTGCATAACGGCTCATCCCACCGTCTCTGGGATGATGGGTAGTCGGGGAGATTACAATTCGGGCAAGCGAGTCTCCAAGCATCAATAGCCTCGGTGAAGCACGGCACATCAAAATTAATCAGTATGGGTGCTAGGATATTCCTGATTAATTTCTCAGTACCGTGGACCGAGGATATAAATGCCGGTAAACTAATACTAGAAATTTTGCGGACGATTTTGAGCCCAAGCTCGGTCGTCCATGGCCACATTTAAAATTAAAGTAAGTGTATGACGGATAATTTGGTCCATTTTTTCCAAAAGATGAGGGTGCTTCCAAAGATGGGAAGCACGAAGGAAATATGTTAATTTGGGGCCAAAACAACAAAAGCGGATTAAGGTGATAGCCGAATGCATGTTAATTTGGAGCAATCTTTCCGAAATGTTGTTGAAATTTTGAATTTTTTCCTCAATAAAATCGGGAAAGGAATCATCGAAGACTGGGGATCCAAGGAGACGAAGAGAGCTTTTTTCAATAATTTTGATTTCGGGGGCTATTTTATTGAATTTTGAAAGTGTCACTTGTCTGTCGGTACTGTCAGATAAAAATAACTCACATTTAGAAAAATTTAGATCCAGTCCTATAGAATGTAGTTGATGTTTTAAAAATTGCAGGTCATCTAAAACTGTGTCTACATCGCCTCCCAGGGTTCCATCATCGAGATACCAAACGTTAAATTTTGAATTTTGATTACAATTAGGTACTTATTTTAGTTAAGTACTGTTTTTTATCAATATTATTTTATTTACTTTGTGTTTGTTGCGTTTGTGTAGTAGTGTTGTCAGTTTGTTTTTGTGTAGATATTTCTAGTATTTGACGAATCGATATTTCTTTGACCTAGATTAAGTCACGTTTGTTATTGTATAAGTTTAGGTAAGTAAAGTTGTTTTTTTTCTGTGTTCTTATTTGTGTTTTTTTTTATATTATTTGTTTAATTATTGGAGTTAAAGCTGAACCAAATTTCCTTTCTTAGAGCTGGGACTTCTAATTATTGGAAGTACACCTTCCAATAATTAGAAGTCCCAGCGCTAAGAAAGGAAAAATTGGTTCAAATAAATCTCACTGGATGGCGCGATATGCACCGAATTGTTATTGAAATGTGTAAAATTAACATTTTCTGGAATCTATACTAATATAATAAAGCTCAAGAGTTTGTTTGTTTGTTTGAACGCGCTAATCTCATGAACAGGTTGGAATTGAAAAATTCTCTTTGTGTTGGAGTCCATTTATCGCTTCCGTTGCGTGCGCTGCGTAAGCTGTTATATATACTAACGCAACATTCATGTATGTAGGTTAGGTAGGATAGGGCAGGTAGATAGCCAGTTGACGGGAGCGAAGCCGCGTGGAACCAGGAGGAGGGGGAGCTAGCTTGTTGTACATACAAATTGTATGTTCTTGTTTTATCAAATCTCCTAAGCAAAAAAATTATGGAATTGGGCTCTTAATTCACATTTCAAAGATTATTTTTGAGGCCAATAGATGTTTAAAAAAAATTATGAGGCATTCCACTCGATTGTTTAAATTTGTATTGTAATACATTTTGGTGTTATGAAACTCTAAAAACGTGCAAAAAAATGCTATAAATCAAATCGTCACTGTATTTAAAGAATAAAATATTCACGAACCGAATAAACCCTTTTATTTGCAAGTTGCTGCTAACACCATCTATCTATCGCCGTGGAACGGTACCGAACGCGATCAATGTACAACCTCCCGAACAAGCCAGATTCCGAAAAGGCTTTAGCACCGTAGACCATATGTCTACATACGCTGCGGCAGGTCATACAGAAGACCGAAGAGTATTACCTGCCTAATTGCTTAGCGTTTGTGGACTACGAGAAAGCCTTCGATTCGATTGAGACTTTGGCTTGTACTGCAGTCTCTCCAACGGTGCTAGATCGACTACCGGCACATCGAGGTGTTGAAGTGTTTGTACCAAAACACCACCATATCAGTCTGACTTCAGGATAAGACCTTGGAACCTATCCTTCTGCAATGAGGTGTGAGACAGGGAGACGTCATATCTCCGAAACTGTTCACCGCTGCACTGAAGAATGTCTTCAAGGTTCTGGACTGGTGTGGATTAAGCATCAGTGTCAATGGCGAGTACATCGCTCATCTTCAGTTTTCCGACGATATAGTGATCATGGCTGAGACTATGGAGGACCTCAGTAGAGCTTCCGAAAAAGTAGGTCTTAAAATGAACATGGACTAAACCAAGGTCATCTTGAATGCCCATGTAACATCGCTACGAAGTGGTTCCTTAAAAATGCTTTGTCTCTAATAATGTATGAAGGTACTTATAATAATATTTTTGCAGCAGCTGCCCCAGCACAGCCCGCCGTGCTAAGAAGATGGGATGCCGCAAGGGTATCGACACATGTTGTTGTTGCTGTTTTAGAACCCAATGGCTTGGCACGCGACGATGGGAAGAGACCGGATGGGATGACCATAATGCCTTGGAAGTTGGGTAGGCCTTTGGTGTGAGATGCAACATGTGTCGATACCCTTGCGCCATCCCATCTTCTTAGCACGGCGGGCTGTGCTGGGGCAGCTGCTGCTGGTGCAGAAAACCTCAAACGGCGCAAATATAACAACCTTATTGGCAGTTATATGTTTGAGCCGTTTGGGGTTGAGACATTAGGTCCATGGGGTCCGAGTGCTCATCGAGTTTTTCGAGACATAAGTAAACGGTTAGTCGACTGTTCGCGTGACCAGAGGGCTGGCCTTTTCTTCAGCCAGAGAATCAGCATTGCTATTCAACGTGGCAATGCTGCCAGCGTTCTGGGCACGTTTCCCATTGACATCGATGTGGAAGAATTTTTTGATGCGCTATGAGTCCTTTTCCCTCTCCCTTTTGTATGTAAGTTTGTTTTGTTATTAGTCATAAGATTAGAAATAGTCAGTTGTACATATTAAAAATCTATTTATATAAATAAAATGATAATAATATTTTTTCTTTTTATCGCTAGGCTCGCGTTTGGCCACTATCTCGCCTGATGGTAAGCGATGATGTGGTCGACGGTGAAGCACGCTTGCCTAGAAGTAACCTATTCACTCTTGACTTAAAGACCCCAAGGTTGTAGCTATCAGGAAACAAAGAGTCCGGCAGGGAATTCCACTCCTTAGCTGTGCGTACACTGAAAGTATTCGCAAAACGCTTTGTATGTATGGGTGTCCCACCCACGTACCGGTGGCGCATTGACGTACGTCTAGTTGTCCGGTGATGGCAAGGGCTAAGCGGAATCAAATTGTGCAGTTCCATCGCACACACTCCCCGAAATGTAACCGATAAAAAACCGACAGACCGCCCACTTGGCGTCGTTGTTCAAGGCTCTGGAGCTTTGAGGCGACCAGTGCATCGTTGCCGATAAGCCTCTTGGCCCGTTTGTTAATCGACTCAAGTGCATCAAGTTGATATTTAGCAGATCCATCCCAGAGGTGAGAGCAGTACTCCATGCATGACCGAGCTTTATACAGTTTGAGCAGCTGTTCAGGCGTGAAGTACCGTATCACCTTTGCAAGGATCCCCAACTTTTTTGCAGCCAACTGACCCTTTGCCTCAATTAATGGACCAAAATTGAGGGTCGATGTTAACGTAACACCAAGAATGTCGAGATGGTCCGTTATCGGCACGGTTACACCACGGAAAGATGGAGCCGGGTGGAATGGGCTTTTTTTGCGGAAAAAGACACGCCTGGGTCTTAGCAGCATTGAAACTGACTAGATTGGCATCGCGCCATTCGGAGACTGCCTCCAAAGACAGGTTCAAGGGCTCAACCATGGCCTCCCGGAGAGACCGGATCTCAGGCCCAGTGGCCCGTGCGACGGACACGTATCTCTCAGCAACCGTGCTGTCGTCTGTGTACCCAAAGGTTCCGGGTTTTAGCAGGTCATTAATGTGCAGCAAAAACAGTGTAGCCAAGAGCACCGTCCCCTGAGGGACTCCGGCGTTAATACTTAACTGACCGGACGAGCACCCATCGATAACCACTCGGATGGACCGATCCCTCAGGAATAGTTTTGTATCGTAATTTATTTTTGATTTATCTTTGAGATTTTCGGGACCCTAGGGTCCCAAAACTTTGAAAGACGTACCAGGGGCCGAAACCAACCTTATTAGACACGTAGGATAAAATGTGACACCAACCGGCGATTATCCCTGTATGCACTAGTCACTGCGCAAGAGCACCCAAGGACAATCCACGGCTTGTACAGGACTATTGCAGAATATGGAGACCTAAAATTATAAAAGGACTATTGGCCCCTGCCTGACCACTGTTGATCTAGGTGCACGGCTATAAAATGGCAGGGGATGACTTGCACACTCAATTAATGGACCTCCCCATAAACAGTCGCTAGCACTTTAGTGACGTAGCGCCAATGGGGCAACATATCGTAAATACTAATATATCTATATCGTAATTAATTATTATTATTCTTTAAATAAACATGTAAGTAATACTACAAGTGGTTGTTGTTATAATGATACTTTCGATTAGCTCGTTGCGTAAGGTTCGCTCAGAACGTATCTACTATGTACTGTGTACATACTCGTATATATCAGGATGATGCAGTATGACTATTATATTCTACCTACATAGAGGTCGACGTCTTATTGCGTAATAATCATGTTTATATTGATTAAATGTCTGGCAAACAGTTACCGGTTAAGGCCGGGCTTACACCCTACCGTACGGGCTGATTCTTAAATAAAAATCAAGTACCCTGGGTCCTCCAGGGTACTTGATTTTTATTTAAGAATCTAATGTAAATGCGCTAATCACCTCACACATGCCTAGCGGTTAAGACCCTAAGGCCCCTCACCATTCACCAGCAACACACTTGTGGTACTGTGTTGACGATTATTGGGCTAACCCAATGCCAATAACGAGCAGAGAATCAATATGCCTAACCTTTGGCCAACTTTTTTGGGATTGGTTTCCAGTCTAACCGGATTCAGCTGAGTACCAGTATTTTACATAGAGCGACTGCCTATCAGACTGCACAACCCAGTAACAGGGTAACATGATACCCTGTATACTTAGCAAGACTAGAGTGAGATCTCAGGCTTCCGACTACCCGTGACGATCTTCAAACGTGCTTTCCGGGGCACGGAAGAATCTCACTTTAGAAGATAAAATATGGCTAGTAAGGCTGAGGTGGCAGAAACGGTGGCTACAGCAGCCGCAATTTTCAAGCAAGCGTGTTGTCGAAGCCGTCCTGCTACACTTCGAAGCCTGGCTGAAAAGAGTGGAACCCATCTCCTACAGGCTCACGCAGGTACTGACCGGGGACGGTTGCTTCACTGAGTACCTGAATAGGATTGGGTGAGAGACCACGGCAAATTGCCACCACTGCGGAAACGACCTTGACTCTGCACAGCACACGGTCGAGGAGTGCCCTACGTGGGCCTCTGAGTGGCAGGTCTTGGTCGCCAGGATCGGGCGAGACCTGTCTTAGCCAGCACTTGTGAGGGCCATGCTGGCAGAGTTAGAAAACTGGAGGAAAATGGCCTCCTGTGAGACCGTGATGATCCAGAAGGAGGCAGCCGAGCGGGATCGCGAGGGAGCCGATCCTACTCGGAGAAAAAGGCGTCGGGGAGGCAACCACCTTGATGACTAAAACAAGGAAACCCCGCCTGCATCAAAAGAAAGCGGGACTCCGGGGTTGTGGGTGGTCAGATTGGGGACTGTCTGCCCACGAAGTAACTCCAGGAAAGACAGTGGCACAGTGATCACGTGCTGCCGTACACAAGGAGGCTCAGGGGAGGCGCTTTTTCAGTCTCCCCAGGGAAGTGCTCTAACAGGCATTGCACAGAGGGAGCTCCGGGGTGGTATTTTGCGAGGTCACGGGGCCCCTTCTAAGTGCTGATGGTGATCACCGGAGTGGTTTTAGTGAGGTAAAAATCCCACACTTTCTGGTCTTTTCCCCAAAAGTCCAGACACCTTTTGAAGGTTACCCACCGTTAACAAAAAGAAAAATAAGGTAAATATGGTCACCCATCCACCGACCGACCTCGGCTGCGGCTGTTATTATTCAGCCACGACTTCCTTCTTCTCCTCAATAACCAGTAGAGAATGTTATGATGATTAAGTTGAGATTTAACTCCAACCTTCCATATAATATTATGTGCCTGGATTCTAAAGCATTCTAAGTAGCAAAACTCTGTAAAGTTGCGCCACCACATCACGGAACTTACCATGATGTGAAAACTATCATGGTTCCACTGTGTCAGAGACGGAGCTATACAAAACAAATGGCACTATCTCTTTTTCACAACAGAATCAGACTGCCACTTCTTAGTACGGCCCCAGACATGTACTCCATTGTGATAGCCATCCATTTATCGTTCATTAGCTTTTGTGGCTTTCCAACATGAACCGTACCCAGTCCTTCGTCTGCTGCATCAAGCAACCTTAAGTTCGTCGGTCCACGGTATGCTTGGCAAGCCGCCCGGCCACCACTCTAGCACTCAACTGCTCCTGCAGCAAACACAGCAGCAAAAAGACCATCAGAGAAGTTTGATGTTGTGTCATAGTGTCACATACACTTCTTTCACACCTCAATTAGTATTCTAACTATGTGAAGTTAATTAGCAATATTCAAATAAGATTACATTGCCAGCACCTAGTTGTTACAGACTTGGAGGGTTATCGTTTCTCCCCATCACAGGCGAGGGAATGCAATGCGATGTAACGTTAACGTAATGTGACAAGTTACCATGTGACTTGAATGAGCGATGAGATTGTGTCATAAAAATATGATTGCATTATTAGTAGTTGCACGAGGAGTTATGCACTACTAGAACAAACATTTTCGATGATTTATTTAACATCTAGCTTGATTATCCTTCAGTTCGTGGCTTTTTCAAGATTAAGCAACGCTTGCTGAGGGTGATTCATAGATGGGTGGCATTTGCTGGCCAGCCACTTCGTGCCTCTGAAAGCTCGTTAAGCAGTTGGTCCCTGCTGTCATTCTAAGATCTTTGTTAGTCGTTATGGCTACAAACTCAAAAGTCTGACAAGCTAGTCTTGCTAAGGGGTATCGTGTTACCCAGTAACTGGCTTATGAGTTATGAAGGCAGATAGGCAGTTATTTCAGTTAAAGCTGGTATTACTGGTAGTTACCTGCATCCTGTTTTAATAGAAGCCGACTCCAATGTGACAGACGATGAGTACCTACTTTCATTTTCCAGACTAGTTATTCCCCGCAGCTTCGCTCCCGTGGTCCACCCCAGTGGACCCGTTTTCGGGATAAAAAACATTGCATAATATATGTCACTCCGAAAAATTTAGCTTTCCATAGATGTTTTTTTTTTTAAATCGGTTATGTAGTTTTTGAGTGTATCTATTTATTACAAACAATCAAATATTTCCTCTTTATAATATTAGTGTAGATATACTACTACTACTCGACTACTTTTCGACTCGACCAGAATAGGGTTCTGATTGAGGTGTCTTGTACCCACAAGATATTCTTCGTGTAAATGCAATAAAATCCTGCATTCGAAGCCGGATATGCGCCTGCATTTTTCTCAAATGATTCGCAACACACCTCAAATGGTAGGTGAAAATGATGGCGCGAGGAAACGAATGCACACCGAATCGCAGGCGGCAACAGATCGGTATGTAGCGCTCATGGTCACGTCGGAGCGGTCGGCGCTCGGCATCAGCCATGCTAACAGATAGGGAATGTTGAACAGACGCTCGAGACAAACACAATGTACAACAGAGATGGCGATTGCCGAATTCCTAAGATTAACCATGTGACATTTTCGCAGCACATGTCGACTTTTCGACAACCTTTATATTTTGCTGATAGATAGAATGCCACTGCCTTGGGAAAGAGTTACTAGACTTCCCAACGAAGCCATAAAAATCAATTTTAGGGTTGCTAATAAGCCCATCATAAGAGCAGGAAACCAATGTGCTCATTCCGAGTCTGTTAACGCACTCGTCGTGATAACGTAAACGATCTCTTATGTCAATTTGTATACAAAAAAAAGAGGTTTCTCCTTACTGTCACCAGATGGCGCTTATATAGTTTCAATACATATCCTAGATAGAAGCAATAATCTCGAACATAGAACCTCCTCCTTTTTGGTAAGTCGGTTAAAAATATCGACAACATGTGACAATTACCAACCCGCACTGGGCCCACATGATGAGGGTGTGGGCAGACAGAGGGGGTCAGGCTATGACCCTATTATGAATTTTTTTAGCAAAGCCGCCCAAAATTATTTAAAGGGGACAACCAAAACAGCAGAGTTCTAAACAAACCACAAAAAAAGTCACCACAAACATCTGAACCGCAATGTTCCTTTACTTTCTAATGCACCTGCGCGGGCGCACGTGCCCCTCTAGTATTACAGGTTCCGGGCGCGGACCGGTGGCGGCCGGAAGTGCAGCCAGAGACAAGGAGTCAGAGACAGCTGATGGTACGTAACGGTTAATAAGTAGCTGTCTCTGGTGGATACTGGAATCTGTTATTATTGTACGGCGACGGGAAAGGAAATCAGTCAGTGGGTTGTGGAGGCAGTCTGGTGACCATATAATATGATGTAGGTAATTATACTGTAACTAAATAACTGCCCGGTTGGTTTATAATTATGTCGCAAGCGTTACTTACGCGTTACTTACTACTACAGATGGAAAACACAACAATGCTTTGCTGAGTACAAAGCGTTGTTGTGTTTTCCATCTGCAACTTACTGCCATCAACCGGATCTGAACTCTGGACTGTTACCGAGAAATTCCAGGTGTAATAACCCAAAAAAAAAATTGCACGATCCGGGAAAAACGAGGGCTTCGTGCTCAGCATACCACTTCACCACTAGACCAACAACAACAAGGCAGTTTTCTGTTTAGTACAAAAATAAATTTGTCTGTGAGCGAACTGCGGTGAGTCACGGTAACGTGCTGGCCATGCTGGCGAGCTAAATACAGTTTCTATATGAAAGTTATGTGACTAAAGTAAATATTTCACTTTCCTATTCGAGCGACCAAAGTATGACGTCTAAGGTGATACCTACTTGCTAATCTGGTCGGGCTAGTCTACACGCCTATAGGCTACTCGTAACATCCAAACTGTGATGATAAAATTTTCCTCCAATACCACCTACACTAGAAAATTTACCCGCGTTTTGGGGCAGCCGAGCAAAAATTGAGCCTAAAAGATTAGAATACTAATCAATCGGCTAAGGGTAGATTTATACTAGCGCAGAGTTGAAGCGTCAAATTCTTTACAACTAAAGCGAAGCCGCACGAAAGCGCGCGCGTTCGTGCGGCTATCAACACCGACGCAGGCCAATTTCCGACTGATGACGGGTAGGTTCGTTCGCTAGTGGGCGCATGGATACACGAGAGTACGCGCGCACCAACCGCGCCGCCGCCGATGCGCTTCGGCTCTGCGCTAGTATAAATTGACCCTAAGCAGTTTCCATCGGCTTTTCTCAACTAACTTCTTAAAGTAACTAACAGCTATGGTTGGTCAATTGGGGCCTGTTATCTAGAAACAGGATTTTCACCTGGAAATTAAGTAATTTTTTCCCGTTCAGTCATCAAACTACGTACATATCTTGCTCATTAATAAAACATTCTTAAAAGCTGTTATTATTAAGTAATCCACCAGCGTGGCATTCCTTCAAGTCAGTACATAATCGCCATAGAACATGTTACTTCCCACTTATGAAGTCATGACAATTGTCACCTGGGAAGCATCGATTACCGTTACATATGCATGTCGTTTCAAGCGGTAAGCGCTCAGCGGTACCATAATGTTCCCAGATGGTTCTCAGCTACAAAACATAGAATATCAAGTACCAATGCTTCTAGATACTTATGACTAATACGAGGAAGCTGGTAAAGGAGTACTTCGGGCTTGGATTTGATTGAGGTGGATGTGGTGGATTCGTTCTTACTATGCTAGTAATATATTAGCTGTGGTTCTTACACACAAAATACATGCACTCTTTGAACTAACCCAGCTAAGTTACTGTCATCCTGGTTTCTATTAAAGAAACCCACCAAAAACATGTTCATGTAAAATGTTACCAAGACGAGAAAATAATCGCACTGTCAGAAAGTTATCAGAGCTCATGTAGAGGCAAGCTTCTAACTCTACACGCCCTAAAACTACAAGCCCTAACTTCGCAAACTCTACACCAGTTTGTATTACCTTAGGATAATAAAACACTTTTTTACGCGGGCGAAGCCGAGAAGCTAGTATATAGATATATATCTATACTAATATTTTAGAGAGGTAACGTTTGTGGGTTTGTAAAGTTATAGGGGGTAATCTCTGGATCTACTGAACTGATTTAGATGAAATTTGGCATGGAGATAGTTTGAGACCCTGGGAAGGACAGGATAGTTTGTAGTATTCCCTTGGGATGGTAAAACACTCGTAAAGCGAGTGAAGCCGCGGGCAGAAGCTAGTATTTAATAAGTCCACTATTGACAACATATCCCGAGAATTTTGTTTATCTGGTATAATCCAAACCCAAGTTAGGAGGGTTCATAAAAACCGGTCAAGTGCGAGTTGGACTTCGCACATTTAGGGTTCCGTACCAAACGGCAAAATTATGTTGGTTGTAAGTTGTAATAGGAAAAATGAGGGTATTTCAAATAAAATATCAGATTTTTCAATATATATATATTTGTTTGCAAAATATACGTAATAATAAACATTATCACCGAGTTTCAAGTTCATAGTCAACGAGAAGTTAAAAAATTCTTCGGACCAAAAGTTTGTAAAAAAAACTGACTATGGGGCTACTCATTCTTTGTTTAAAAAAAAAGTAAAAAAAATCAAATGGTTTATTTCAAATAAACCTTAGATGAATTAGAATTCGAAGACATGTGACATCCACCAACCCGCACTGGGCCCGCGTGGTGGATTACGGCGCATTACCTCTCAGGAGGCCTGTGTCCCAGCAGTGGGAACATTAATAGGCTGATGATCTGATGTGATGTGAAACCTTAGATGTACTTTTGAATTGTCAAACAAAAAAATAATTAAAAGATGTCTCTAGTTGGGATTGTAAAGCGATAGCAAATGCCAAAATGGCGATGGTCGAAATGCCAAAATGTATGTATAAGGTGAGTATACATTAGAGCTTTTTTTGCGAGCATTGCTATGTAATGTAATGTTCTTACGAATGGTACAATACTGACAAATGCTGTTTCCAAAAGAATTTCCATGTAACGTTCTTGCGAATGCTCGACGCTGTGTTCGACGTAATGCTAACGGCGAGTGAAGATTTACCTGTAACATTTATTTGTACCTTGCGTTCATTATTGACCTCACTCCACGTCACCCGCGCTCGTGCCTTTGCTCGATAAAATGTTACACCAAAACGCTCGTAGGTTTTTATAAAATCAGGTTGTAACAAAACATCGAGCGTCATGTTCGAAGTGTGGTTCGAGTTAATTTAAAGACGAAAGCGAATACTCGGTGTTCTCATGTTACAAATAAATGCTTTAGTCATACTCGCGCAAACACGTGAGATTTCGATAGCGTTTGACATTCCCATAATTTCAGTTTTGTAATTTTTACAATCATTATCGCCACGTTTTCATTGATAGAATGAATCTTGTCTAAGGCATCTTTACTCACTTTAGAATTTCGACTATCACCATCACTGCGCTGATAGGATGACACTTAGTTAGTCTCTGATTGCACTGTCACAATAAAACAACTACGAGTTGTCGATCCATAGCAGTCTTACCTTTAGTTACCAGAACCTCGCGCCGCTGCACGCTGGGCTACCATGAGCTTTGTATAGGACTTGTATACATCTGTCTCTTGCGCATAATGGCAGTAATCTTGCTCTATGAGCAAGAGAGCTTATGGTAGGGCCCCTGACCTGTCGAACAACTGCATCAAGTGTAAACACAGCTGTGAGTGCGCTGCGCCTGCGCTGGTAATGTCCAGCGCTTCCGTGAGAGCCGCTTTTTCGTGCGCTCATCCGCTGAATATACTGTGAGCTGTCCTGCATCGTTTGTAATACTAGTTGGTAATTGTTAATAAACGGGGTGAAGAGATCATCTTCAAATGTCAAAGACCTCCGTTAGTAGATTAAATGTAGTGGCATTTTTTGTTACAAAACTTTTTCAAAATGCGACTACGTAATTACCAAAAAAGTCGAAGTTTATTAAAAACTGTCCCACACTAGGAATTTCCCCTGTATCGTGGGTGCGTTTACAAACATAAGCTCTCATACGCAAACTCTCAGAGCTGGAACAACTATCTGTAGGTCATTATAAATATTATTCCGTGGGCGAATCGAACCCACGACACGCAGCGCAGCAGAGCAGTCAATCGCTCGACCACTGCGCCAACCGTGCACCCTTTAGTTATCAATGACAATAGAAGAAATCTCATAAGTTTAGTAAGAACTTGTGATTCACGTTACGTAGTTTCTGCTGCTTCAAGTGAGATTTTGTGAAGACCTCGTATTCTCGAGATACAATCAAGCCCACGCACATCAGAGCTGTGGGAACAATACGTAGTACAGTGACGCGCCACCGAATCTGTTATCAATGAGCGGTGGACAACAACAACACGACAGGTGCGCGACTTTCACCGCGCATGCGCCACGCCGGGCCGCCACGCCGCGCGCCAGTCGACGCCGAGAGCCGACGTCGCGCACGCGCACCCTGTAATATGCGCGCACGACATGGCGGACGCCGAGCGAGCCGAATACGATGCGCGCGTCACCAGCGCCACCTGCGCCACAGTGTCCAGCCTCAAGTCCGAGGACTCCACCGAGCAGCTCATCTGCAAGACGCCCCAGAAGAAGCTTAGCAAAGTGACCAAAGACAAGAGTGTGAGTTCTAAGAGTGTGGAAGCGGGCAGTGATGAACCAAGCAGGAGGCGCCTGGTGGTGTTCCTGGGGCTGGGGCAGGTGGTACTGGGCGCGCTGTTGGTGGGCGCGGGCGCGCTCGCCGTGGTGAAGGGCGCCGCGCTATCGCGGGTGGGCGCCGGCCTGTGGGCCGGCTGCGTGGCCGTGGTGGCCGGGGTGGTCGGTGTCCTCGCCGGCATCAACGACTGCTACGGCCTGCACGGAGGCAGCAACGGGTGAGTGTCAGGAGAGATCTGTGGCGCATCATGCATGGCAGCTATGTGCAATAAACTGGGAGAGAGTTCGTTTCAGTGAATTTATTCCGAGTTGTAAGTTTCTACCAAAGCGGTGTGTTTGACGCAACAGAGCATGAATTCGCGACTGTGGAATACATTTTGCAATGAAGATAATATTATAATGATACACAAATTATAAATGAACAAAATAAAACATTGGATAGCATGCGTTATAAACTAATAAACGTTTATAAAAAGAGAAACTGTTGTTCATTACATTCTTGTAACTAAGATGTAAATTAAAGAGAAAGTTATCTTTTGCGAAATAAATAAACAAACAGGACTTGACGATACCGCGCGCGCGAGGAAGACTACACCAATGCTAACATTTTAGACTTTTACGACACAAATTGATGTCAACAATATATTAATCGTCGATCGACAGATATTCGGGTTATCTCGCGGTATTTTTTGCATAGCTAATATTTTTTGGCGCGAGGAACTACTTTTACTGGAGACTGTGAACTAGTTAGTTCATCAGAATCACGGCGAACGATGTAAAAAGTTTGTAACAACCAAAATGTTTATGTTTGTCATCTCGTGAATATATAAATGTACCCTTAGTCGTTCTGTTTTCACCATATCTAAATCATCGAGACTTCGTTCCCTGGGAAACCAAAACTTAGCTTTTGGGCATTCCCACTTCCCTGCTTCGCTAGATATAATTCAGTTCGATAACCTCATGACGCGATAAGCATCATCATATTCTTACCCTTTTTCTACTGTACTTGTGGCCGCGCCGGCGCCGGCGCAATATATCTTCATCTTCCATACGTATATAAGTTGTCATATCAGTAGAACGGCAGCCTAATATAGTAAGTGAATTTGGCAAGGCAAAGATTTTTGACCCCATCTATCTACCAATCACATGCGAGATGAAAGACGCGATGTGGATTTCCATCTTTGTAATTGGTCGATTGAAGGGGTGAAAACCTTTTGCCTTGCCAAATTCGCTTTAGGCTGCGGGAGTGCGTTTCTAGCTATTTTTGAAATATCTATTATTTAATTATAAACCGTTTTAAGTAATTCAAAAATTTACCAATTGCCATCCAATTAGTGATGTAAGAGAGCTTCCTAGCGAGTCAGCACTCGACGCATGCGCAACATTAGCGCATCGGTCGTGTGGCGCAATACTCATTCATACCTCATCTGTATGCAAACATTGAGGTATATGGCTCATTATAGTAATTATGTAATTGACCAAATAAACTGTCCAGACATGAATTTGTTAAAGCAAGATAGAATAGCGTTGATACCGGTCACAAAGCTAGAAAGTAAATACTAAACATAACAAAAAGTATTAGTTAATTTAGAGAATATTTTAATGAACATGGCTGTTTAGATTCACATATGTATTTCAGATTAAGTCAATTGATATCAGAATTACTGATTGATATTGATGATAATCATGAAATTATCTAGAGCTCATAAACAAGTAACAACTCAATCAAAGTAATGTCAATAAGAAAAGTCGTAACTATCTCTACGTTAAGATCTTCACTAAGCTTATGCGTAGTAAAGGCAATGATTCCATTGTAAAACATAAAACCTAAACCAAGGTCAAAGATGCTTCTTAATTAATAACTCATGTAGATAGAAGACCACCATAATCACAACATAATGACCTGACATTCATTAGTTTGACAGCTGAAGCTGGTGATGCAACAGCGGCGTACTTTCATAACAAATAGAAACAGTTCAACCGGCTTTGGACTTGTGACCTTTCACTTCGCTGTCGACACTAGATGGAATGTAAATACAAACAAAGGGGCGAAAATGTGGTCCAATTTAACAACAAGTATTTTGAAGACCTTTTGTGAAAAAGTTGAGTGTTTTCAAAAGTAATTTTCTGGAAAGACAGCCCGGACGCAGAAAGTACAGATTGGAATCGAATTTGAACTTGTTTAGAAGATGCAGAAATGCGAAAGAACAAAACTAACATTTATTGTTGTGAAAACCCAGAAAACCCAGTTCAACTCAGCGGCGTATGCTGTGACAAAAATGTTACTGTGAAAGATGATGATGTGAATGATGATGTCGATGTGAAGCTATTTACAAGGAGAGATAACTAGAAACGATATGTTTGAAGTATGTATAAAGTTATGGCGCCGACCCCAAAAAAACTCGGGTACAAAACAAGAGAATTATGTTGAGTATAGTGCCATACAAAACACTCTAGCCATTAAAAACACCTACAACAAGAAATTAGTAAAAAAACATCGCAAGCTTTAAGGCCCAGTTTTTTGATCCGTAGTTAACTCAACCAATGGTTAAATATGCTAACCAATCGTTTAAATTTTCGGTAAAGTAACAGGGCCTAAGAAAAAAAGTTAAATTATCAAGCACAAAATTGTTTTGCGGCCAATATAGT
This sequence comes from Anorthoa munda, assembly GCA_945859665.1. Classification (NCBI taxonomy): domain Eukaryota; kingdom Metazoa; phylum Arthropoda; class Insecta; order Lepidoptera; family Noctuidae; genus Anorthoa; species Anorthoa munda. Next base: position 28,173,602 of record OX243913.1, on the reverse strand, counting down.
GGCTCATATGTCGTTAACTACAAGAAAGCGTCTTAACCTCGACTTCCACGGCAGACCATAAATCCTTCAGCCAGGAAATAGGAAATCAATCGACAGCATTCCGCAAACCCGTTGCTATGGTGACCAGGCTGTTTGATGAAAGTCCAGCGCTTTCTCTCGCTGTTCAGTTGCATCTTGTGTGTTATGTGGTATGTACTTGCATTATGTAAGATGAAAAGTCGCGTCCGATCTGGGCTCGGGTTTGGGTGATTAAGTGAGAAATTTTGGCGATATAGAATTAATGTTTATCATTTTCCTGTCCCACACAAAAATTGTGTTAAAACCAAAATGATTCCAAAATTGAAATAAGGTTATGAAAAAATGGAATAGCATAATAGGTAGAATAATTATTTAACCAAAGTTGCCAATTATAAAAAATATCGGACCTAATGTAGAACCCTGAGGAACACCCTAGAAGATCAATCTTAATAAAGGTTTGAAACGTAATAATAATAAATTCTGTTTATAGCAAAACACATGGCCTATTTTCAAAGGCAATTAAACTTTAATATTATATAACAATAGGTTGTAATACATATATGTAAATAGTATCGCTCATTAAGTTCACAACCTCAATAAAAGGAGCTTTGACTTAAAGTACGAAACAATCTGACTTACATTTCTTCTTTTATAATTTCCTTTAATAAACCTTTTTTTAAGGAAGTAGATGATAAACGTGATACATTTCCTGTGTACATAAGTTTATTAAACTCACATAAAAATAAAAAATACATTACAAGCGAAGTGATTGAGATCTCGGCGAGAACGCGTTAGACAGAATCTACGGCGGAAAGAGATTAAAAAAGCATTAATTTATAAGAGAAACATGCAAGTGTTAGTAGCTACATATGTTATATAAATTGGCGCGAGATCATATTCGGAGTATATCGTAGTGAGGCTTCATAATTTCATCTCTACCCAGTCCCCGTTTGTTGTATTAATTAGTTACTTTGCGACATTAAATAAATTGTGTTTTTTATAGTCTATAGGCTTGCGCTTGACCACTATCTCACCTGATTGTAAGCGATGATGTGGTCGACGATGAAATCCGCTTGCCTAGAAAAAACCTATTCACTCTTGACTTAAAGACACCTAGATTGTAGGTGTCGGGAAACACAGACTCCGGCAGGGAATTACACTCCTTAGCTATACGCATAATAAAAATGTTGCTAAAACGTTGCGTATGGGTGGGATGTCCACCATGTACCAATGGTGCATCGCCGTACGTCTGGTAGTCCGATGTTGAATGATGGTTCATTAATAATTAGGATCATGGGAAAACTTCCTATCCTCCTGTCTGCTCTTGACGCTTGGTACTTGGAGTCGTTGCAAAATGTTCATGATCTGTATACCTAATATTTTTTACTATACAGGCTGTTAAGTCGATTATCACAGATCTGCTGACAGTTGCATAAATCGCGCCACATCGATGTCTTCCTTGGTCAACGACTATTCCTCGTAAAAAGTCTTATGCGTTCACATTTCTCACTTCATATCTATTTACTTCCATATGCCATACGTTTCCTTGCAAGTAGTAGCCATATCTAGATGCATGCGCGGGAGTGTTGCACAGCGGAGCGTGCCGTGTTCCGCTGCGCACACGCAGATGTGAGAGCATACAACACCGTGTATGGATGTACAAAGTGTGTCTTGAAATATTAGGATGTAAGAGAGCCTTCAGTTTGATCTCTCATGACAACTTATATAACTATTTGTTGTCATTTCGGTACTTAAACGTATCACAACACAACAGCTAAGTCAAGATCACTGCAGTTGGTTTATTATTTAGAGACTTGAATCAGCGATGGGCCTTCAGTTGATAAGTGCTATGCGTTCCAGATTTCTCTTTTTAGTATTTTATCATACAGTCCTGTCTATTCGTATTCTTCCTATTTTTGACCAAACTACGGCGAAGCCAATAGGAAGGATTATGATTTTAGCAGTCTATGTATGTATTTTTGTATTTACGTATGTTCCTTCGCAACGCCTAAACTATTCATCAATCAATCGATTCGTTATTATGTCCCGGGTAAATATATAGGCTGGAAAAACCCTGATCAGGTTACTGTTTTAACTACCTATTTTGCTATTTTTTTCTTTATTTCCTCTATAAAGACGAGTATAATTTCGTAGGACAAAGTTCACATTCAAGAGTCAGTACCATTTTTATGCACCTTGATAGGCTTCCGAAATTGAATTCATCACACTGCCCAGCTCAATCATCTCCGAATGTATCTCACGACACTACACAGTGTGTGTAGTTGGAACACGGCGCACGCAATGATGCGTCTCCGACACTGTGGTCCCGTTGCGCGCGCGCCGCTTCCTCGTCGCTGCACGCTGTGTGTCGGTCCGTGCCGCTCCGTCACGTGCCAGACACGTGACGGAGCGACTACTGTTAACGAGCCTACTGTTAACACCTCTATTGTGTCTCCGCACCTGGGAACTGCTTCTGGAAGCTGTGAGATATGCTCGTTCATTTGCATTTGTGCGCTTTTTGTTGCTATTTCCTTATTGGTGGTGAGTGGTGACCCTATAAGGAGATGTTTCGGTATTGAGTTTTTGCTAAGTGGGAATGTATAGTATGGCAATATTGTCTATAACTATTGGGTTAATTTTAGCGACTTGCCCAGCTACACGCGAGAAAAAAATTCATAAACCTTCCTCGTTTATCGTTCTTTATTTGATAACCAGATCATACGCCGTTTGTGATTTAAAGCAGACGATTCAACAGATTTCTTAAGGATTTGACTTCATGAATTATTAGGATTTTTGTTTTACCTTGATTACTTCTTCAGCGTTTCAGCCAGACTTAACGTTGCGTCGTGCATTTACCGAAACTGATCTTGCGCAAGCAGGCGTGTCGTGAGATTCACACACTCACGCGAATTAATTTAGCGTGCTCCTAATATTAATTAAGATGTCGTCTGTCTTTTTATATACAGACTGCTAACAAATGGCGAAATCTTGTCGTTTCAACATTCAGTTATCTCGGTAACTGGTTAAATTGTATCGTAGTCTGTTGTCCCGTCACTGTCTGATACGGTTATGTTAAATGCGTCAAGTTGTCGCGGGAAATAAGCTGTCTGCTTGGATTTGGACAAGTCACAGTCACTAGGAGATACATCAGATCGACAGCTGATTGAAAATGATTTTAGATTTAGCATGTAAAATCTGTGTCAGTCTAATTGTATACAGTAACTGGTTGCGGCTTTACAAATGTTGAGGACATTCTAGTAAAAGTTTTTGTGATTTAGTGCCCGCTTACCTAAGTGTTTACGACTATTGTAGCAATCTTCATATTTCTTATTCTATTCCGTTTGTCAATCGTCACATTATCACTGAATCCTGAATCATGGTACTCGTGAAGTTTTAGAGTTGGCCCTATCAGACAAATGCCCAACTTTTTAAATGTCCTGTTAGAAAATCGTGTTCAATTGATCACTGGTATGTATTAAGTCGAGATTATAGCTCTGGGAATATATCTAAGTTCATTGAAGTCACGTGCTTTACTGAAGTGTACAATAGCACAAACCCGGAAATATCTTTTAATTAATTTTATGACATTTTTAAACTTTTTTATGACTTGTGCTTCCCTACCTTAAGGAAAAAGATTTCCACTCGTAAGACTCCGCAATGGATATCTAATGGTATCAGAAACTGTAGTAGACGAAAAAGAGAGATGTTATGGTTGTACAGACGATCACCAAATATTGAAAATAAACAATATTCGAGAAGATTTAACACAAAAGACTCAAAACAGCCATAATATAAAAATTGTAGAAAACAAAACCAAAGCTACGTGGAAATTAATTAATAGGTGTAAATCTAACTTTCCCCCGGCATTAGTAAAGCAAATTGTTATTGCTGATAAGCAAATTAACGATCCTACAGACATAGCTACGGCTTTCAATGATTATTTTATAGATTCGGTGCATCCTGCAAACAATTATGCAAACGGTAATGCTATATCTCTTATAAGACAGTTCCCAAAAACCCTTTTTATGACACCAACAGATGCTATGGACATTTTCAGAATCATTATTCAGCAAAAAAATACCAATAGCACGGGATTTGATGAAATTTCTACTATTTTTTTTTAAATTAGTGTCGCATATAATTGCACCCGTACTAAGTTTTATAATTAACCTATGTGTAGAGCATGGTCAATTGGTCACTTTTCAAACTTATTAAAAACTACTATAATTAAGCCACTTCATAAGAAAGGTGACAAAGCAAGCGTTACAAATTATCGTCCAATAGCTTTAATACCAGTATTATCAAAAATCTTTGAGAAAGTGATTTATAAATAAGGGATTTATTTGAAACAAATGATATACTCGCTAAAGAACAATATGGTTTTAGAAAAAGTAGAAATATTAACAACGCAGACTATGAGTTAGTGGCAAAAATTGTTAGTAATGTTAACAAAAAATATCCTATTGCCACAGTACTCATGGACATGTCTAAGGCGTTCGATCACGTGGATCATACAATATTACTGGGTAAATTAGAGCGTTATGGTGTCCGAGAAAATATATTGAGCCTAATCAAATCATATTTATGTGGCAGAAAATAAAACTCACGGTTTTAAAAAGAATTTGTCCCAATTCTAAGAGACAAGTTGCTCACAAGTCGTCCATTAGGTATACAACTTGCGGTGTACCCCAAGGGAGTGTCCTTGGACCCTTGCTTTTCCTCATTTTTATAAATGATTTGCCGAAATGTACTGACTATCAGACCGTCCTGTTTGCCGATGATAGTACAATTATCATACCGTGTGAAGACTTAGAATCATATGAAAATGAAAAAAATAATTCCATTCATTGCATTATAGATTGGTTACGTAAGAATAAATTTAAAATAAATTTAGAAAAAACACAGATTATGACGTTCCAACAAAGAACAAAACAACTAAATTTAAATATTAAATACGCAGACCAAAAAATACCTAAAACCAACAATGCTAGATTTCTAGGACTTTACTTGAATAGTCATCTAAATTGGAAATGCCATGTGGAAACTGTTTGCAAAAAACTTAACCAATATTCTTATGCGCTTTATAATCTCGCGAAAATTCTGCGAAGTGAGTCTGTAGTTTTGATGGCATACAAAGCGTATGTCTCATCAACGGTACGTTTTGGAATAATGTATTGAGGAAATTCCACTGACAAAAACAATGCGTTCAATGCTCAAAAGAGGTGTGTACGCTGTGTTTGGGTTGAAAAAGACTGATAGTTGTAGGCCATTATTTAATAAATATAAACTTATAACTTTGCAAAATTAAACTTGCATCTGTATCAAACACTGAGATCAAAACGTCGCAATAGGGAGATATGTGCTATTCCACACAAGACTGCATTATACTTAAAGAGCTTTTTAGGAATGGCACCCAAGTTATATAATAAGTTGCCCACTACAATAAGGGATCTTGACAGCATAAACCACCAGCCGACCCCAATATAGTTGGGAAAAGGCTAGGCTGATGATGATGATGACAGCATAAACCACTTCAAAAAGACTCTTCTTGATCTATTGGGCGAGAAAGCTTACTATTTAGTCAATGAGTACCTGGAAGACAAATTGTAATCTTTTGACATTTTATTTATTAATTTTGAATGTATGATCATTTCTTACCAATTATTAATTAGAAATTATAATTAGAATATTTGTACGCCGTTGACGGCAAGACATAGCGGTCATTTTATTAACATTGACATCTGTACCTTTTAATTTAGTTACCTATGTTCCTCAAACAATCGAATCATCTTTTCTACCCTCCCTCTTTCTCCCTCTTGTTTTTAAGTTTTTTATTCGATGATCAGTTACGATAATCATTAAATTGTCTGCTATACGTAATATTATATATTATAATTACGTATGTGTTTGGAGGAGACAGGAAGAGCCTATATCTTATATTCCCACGTAATAAATAAGGCGAGGACAAGCGACATGCCGTCACATCACTCATGTGTTTGAGGGAACTCTTACGTACTGAAGCAATGACGTCTGCACGCCAGAGCCAAATAAAACTAGATTATTTTGATGAAGAATATTATGATTAGACAAATTACATTAGCTAGTGGAATTCAACAGTGATGGGATGATTCGATGTTGAATGACGTCCAAACATATGGTTTTCTTAAATCATAATTGTTTTATGGGATAGGAAATCATCCAATGACTTCTCCCCCCCTGATGAAGCGGGACTTTTACTTGTGTGCCTTTTACTAACAAAAACCCACCCGTGTTTCTTCAGTTGCTTATGCCAGGACCGCAGTAACTCTCTTTCAAATTGATCCGCAATCCAGATAGGCATCGGCCCTAGTGGACCCCGTCAGTTTTTGCAGACATCTCTTTGAGTGCGTGGAACACTACGCGCCATTGATTCGGGCCTGGTCCATATCGGATGGTGATCTATCCATTACTCGCCGTTCGCAAGCCCGCGCTTACGGTAGCCGAGAATCAGGTTGCGACTCCCGACGCCCAGGGCTTCTCCTGCGGTGTCTAGGGGCGTGAGGGTGTGTCCGTTGCGAAACCCTCACGCTTTCCGCCTCCTCCTTCGCGAGTATTACTGCTTCGCAGTAATGCTCGCGAACCTTGGCCTGCTTGCCTGGACCAGTTCACTAAGGTCGGACGCCACGTCCACGCGGACGCAGATTGCCTCCACAAAGATTCAGACATCTTTAGTGCCTGAATCTTTGTTCACGATCGATTTTCGCCAGAATAACTTAGGTATGTAGTTAGGACGCCTGCATATACATTAGGTGCTAATAACAACATTCCATAATAGCCCAATGCCCAATGTCCCGTTAGATAAATCCACTCGTAAGGTAAATCTATTCAATATTTAATTCACATAGACATGCTAATGAGGACCTTTGCATAATCAAGATAGTCAAGACCCTAAAGACTGAATATCTGAATAGATTCTAAAATGCCTGAAAAGTTATTAAGCTAAAGTTAAATTAAAGCTTCAGCTCACCTACTCGTACGTCTCAATTGGCGTTTTGAGATGGTAATTATAAGAAAGTTCGGGACAAAAAGACCCTTCCTTGTCTGATTTCACTCCACCTGTCATTTTCTTCCTGTTTCACCTTCGATATTTGAAAAGAACAAACATAACACTAGTATCAACATGAAACTCGATAGGATGCATCGAGACAAGTATATGTAGCGCATCACATGCTTTCACTCGCACGTTGCATCACCCGAGCCAATCTGTGTCATAACATCATCGCATCACGGTCCTTTTTCAAGTGACAATCGCGAGAGAAAATAATTAGTTTGTAAAGTGCCGAAAGGAAGATAGTGGCCATCTATGATTGATGCTGTGCCGTCGATTTAGTTAAGATAAACTGCTAAATGATTGCTCCGGCGGCGGCGATCACGGAGGCTGTAATGGAATCTCGTAATAGGTGCTCTTGAGTCAGGGTTTCTATTTATCTGTAACGAGTTTCTTTATGAGATGAAATGTGTTGGATGCTGGATGCAGCGGCTGAGTGCGTTATTATGACGTGTGCTGTCGGTTCTTACGTCACGAGTTCACGTCAAATCACGTCTCTTTTATAACACGTCACGCTCAAAGTTCACGTCTAATTAAGTATACCTATATAGCTATCATAGTTTTCTTAATACCATATTACGTTTCATGGGCTTTTTAGGGTTCCGTACCCAAAGGGTAAAAACGGGACCCTATTACTAAGACTCCACGGTCTGTCTGTCTGTCCGTCTGTCATCAGGCTGTAACTCATGACATAGCTAGGCAGTTGAAATTTTCACAGATGATGTATTTCTTTTGCCGCTATAACAACAAATACTAAAAACAGAATAAAATAAATATTTAAGTGGGGCTCCTATACAACAAACGTAATTTTATTGCTGTTTTTGCGATAATGGTACGGCACCCCTTCGTGCGCGAGTCCGACTCGCATTTGGCCGGTTTTTTTTAATAGTACCTACAGTGGCGGAATACATTTTTTAGACATTCTCTACCAGTCAACCAAGGGTGGTGATTGTGGTGTACAGATAACATGGCAGGCGCATCTAATCTGTTGGCAAACAAAAAAACCAGCTTACTAGTCTTTCTTCATTTTGAAGCCACAATTTTTTAGTATAATATTCCACTTTAATATTGGCAGAGACAATCGAGGCCAGAGCCATTGCCGTCAATCTCGATATAAAACTAATAATTAACGGCTTGCGATAGAGAAAGTATTGACGGCTCGATAGCATTTAATTAGGATAGCTATGTATGAGTGGTAGACGCGGCGGCGGTGAACACCCTGAGGGTATTGAGAAGGTCTACTCATTATTGTATGCCGACAAAAGAAACCTCATAAAAAGGCATGAGGTACTTAATTGCAACCGGTAACTTGTTGGTGTCGGTAATTGGTAAAAATTCTTGACTCTGCCTGGATTTTCTCATCCGGCTAACTTGAAAGTCACTGAGGGAAGCAACTTTCAAGTTAGAAAGATGACACCTTAAAATACTTATACTTCCTTCCGTCCGTTCAACCGATATTGAATTCTACTTTGTAAACTTAAGGAAATAAATAATATTAATTTAAATAAAACAAAAAATACGTTGGTTTTTTTAGCGCGGCTTTTTTTTACGTTAACTTAGAAGTTTAATTTTTCACAGCTTTAAAGGACTGTATACTTGAGTATATGGTTTTAATTTCGACTCGATACCTCCACGCGTTCCCGAGATAAAGGGTCTTGACAGACAGACAGACAGATAACAAAGTCATCCTGTAAGGGTTCCGTTTTTATTTTGTGGTACGGAACCCTAATAAAGCATAAAAATATTACCAATACCAACTCTTTACAACAGCTGCCATTTTTCATGTCACCAACGCAATAGAAGTAAACTTGGTTAAAAGGGCAGTAAAAAGGGATTGTCCCAATTTCTAAGTAAGTAAGTAAGTAAGTAAGTAAGTAAATCATTTATTTGCGTAAAACATGGTATACATTGATGTTAATATTATTACAGTAGCTCAACATGTTTCGCTAAGATATAACATAGCATGCAAAAATTTATATTTTAACAAAAGGAATCAACATCTCACATCCATAAAATCTTTTAAACTGTAAAAATTACATTCAATAAGCCACTTGTGTAATTCTATCTTAAACTTTCTCGAGTTCAATATTTTAAAGCGACTTGGTATTTTGTTATAAATACGTACGCACATTGCAAGGCAGCTTTTGTTGTATTTCGCAAGTCTTGGCAAATCACTTAATACCAGTTCATGAGGATCTCGTCTGCTTCTGGGATTTACATCATTTGCTAATTTAAATAAATGTTTGTTGTTAACTACAAATATACATACCTCATTTATATACAGACATGGTAGAGGTAGCACACCAAACCTCTTGAACATTGGTCTACATGAGTCATCAGGTTTAATACCACTTATTGCTCTGATGCACTTTTTTTGTGCGATAAATGCTCTATTCATATTGGTACCATTACCCCACATTACGAGACCATATCGCAGTATCGACTCAACATAAGCGTAGTATGACATAATTGCTGTTTTTATGTTAGTTACGTTTTTAACTTGCTTCAGTGCGTATACAAATTTATTGATTCGAGTGCTTACATTATCTACATGTTCTTTCCAGTTAAAATCTTTGTCTATTATTACGCCTAAAAACCTTGTATGGGTTGCCTCTTTGATTTTATTAATATTAAGTTTTATATTGTTTTTATTATTATTTGATTGATTAAATTGAATGTAAACTGATTTATCTAAATTTATTTTTAAATTATTCATATCAAGCCAAAGCAGTAATTTGTCTATTGTATTATTTATGTCAAACTCATGGTCAGTCTTGTTTTTCTTTTTATCTGATGTCACTATGATTGATATATCGTCGGCAAATAAAATGCATTTATGTTTGGTTATTTTTATGATGTCATTAATATATAAAAGAAACAATATTGGACCAAGCACACTTCCTTGCGGAACGCCACATTTATTTTGCTTATATTCTGATGAGTATGGTATCATATCTCTATTACTGTTAATTTTACTAATAATGACACGTTGCTGTCTATTGCCTAAATAGGATGATATCCATTCAAGTGCAGGTCCTCTAATCCCAATAGTCTCTAGTTTATCCAACAATATGCTGTGCGATACAAAATCGAAGGCTTTTGATAAATCAAAAAATAGTCCCGTAGTCAGATGATTATTATTAATATTTGAAAGTACTGCCTTCGTAAGAGAGTAAATAGCTAATGATGTAGATTTCTTTTTTTGAAATCCATACTGTTCAGTACTTATTATTTGGAATTTATTGCAAAATTCTATTAGCCTTTTAAACATACATTTCTCATAAATTTTTGAAAAAATAGGTATCAATGTAATTGGACGGTAATTACAAATATCACATTTATCTCCTTTTTTAAATAACGGCTTAATAATTGATAATTTTAACCTATCGGGAAATGTTCCTGCTGCAAAAGACATGTTTATTAAATGGGTTAAAATACTAGTCAATTCATTACAGCAAGGTTTTATGATTTTAGTACTAATTTCGTCATAGCCCTCTGATCTAGTGTTGGACAGGGACATTATTTCAAGGCGCACTTCGTTTTCTGACATTGGTTTAAGAAACATTGACACATTACACAAACATTTATGACATCTTACCAGTGATGCCAGCTTGCGGACGGTTTTGCTATTATTGCAAACTTACAAGTAGACAGCCAACTTTCACTCGCCGGAACCAGGAAAATCAATATTTAATTCCAAATATTAATATTGGAGACCTCCGAAAAGTATAAGCTAGCACTGAGGTTCGAACTCGCGACCACTCGATCGGGCGGTGCTTGAAAGGCAAAAGTAGATAGCGCCCCAAACCTCTGCGCCACTTGAACAGTTAATAGATTTGTCAAATTTATTGACTGGTTGCCGCAAATCAAAGATCACTGGATAGAATAACAATGACTGTACAAAATTACTTTTGTATGTGACCGTTGAGAATTTAAATCACTGTATGAGTCACTTTTTCACTTCGTTTTAATTGTTATTGTTTATTTAACGTTTTTTGAGATGTTGGGATAAAATAACTTTATGAGGTTTGTTTTTGTTTATTTATTGCTGATTAAGATTTATTTATTGATGACTAAGGTTGTTTCAAATAGATCGAAAGTTATGGCAAAATTATTGTGACAAATTGTCAAACTGATTGTGATTGATTGAGTAAATTATCAACAGCCCATCACTTGACATCATTTCAACATACCGAGTTTCCTCCGTGCCTCGGAAAGCACGTTAAGCCGTTGGTCCCGGCTGTCATTTGAAGATCTTTGACAGTCGTTACGGGTAGTCAGAAGCTTGAGATCTGACACCAGTCTTGCCAAGGGGTACCACCGTGTTACCCAGTCACTGGGTTGTGGAGGTCAGATAGGCAGTCGCTCCATGTAAAACACTGGTACCTACTCAGCTGAATCCGCTAAGACTGGAAGCCGACCCGAAAAAGGCTAGGCAGATTGAATCCCAATTCCAAATCTCAATTATTTAATGCGTACCATAATGTATACACCCAATAATGTGTAATGTATATCCCATCACTTGACTTCGACGTTTAATTAGTGACATGCCGATATTTTCTTTTCATTAACTGGGGGTTAGTTATTATGCCTGAACCGCTATCATAATGCCAAGTTTTCACTAAACGTCTCATCGACTTTTATTGGTTAGTTAATATAATTGAATAGATGGACTGCAGTCGAACACGAACTAACTTTCGCTGCTCAATTACCGAGAGGTCGCGGGGGTCGAGTCGAAGTCACGACTTCAAATGGGACTAAATATCAACACAAACGTATGTGGGATTCAGGCAAAATCTGGTGGAGTTTATTTATTCGTTTACTGTTCACTGAAACGCCTTGCACTAATTATACCCATGGAGTACAAATTATAAAAGTACCAATATAAATTACAGTCTTTAGTCCCGATTGGAATAATTCCATTACACATTCAGAAAACGGTAGACTTCAGAAAGCATTTTCTTTGAATACATCAATTTGCGTGACTGTTATTTAATTGCTCAGCCGCATCGGCAATCATCCAAAAGTTATTAAAGCTTATTGTGAAAACTTGTCTTTAAGTACTAAACTTAAACACAACGACACTAACTACAGTCTTAACTGACCATCAAACCTAATTGTGCATTTAAGTATAGCTGTAGGTTAATTTTTACTGTTAAGTGTTAATTATAAACTATTCAACCTAATCGTATTGCCTGGAAAATAGATAGCATATATTAAATATTATACTACGCGCTACTGCTGATTCTAACTGTCAAAATGCGGTCTGCTTAACCCTTCGGGATTTTATAATCAACTTGTCACATTACGCCACGTTTTGTTCTTTCTGTCATTTACTTGACTAAACTGGAATGTATTTGTTATAGAAGTCCACTGCTCACCGCCTTCCTGGCCCTCTCGCTGCTGTGCCTGGCATGTGGCAACAGTGCAGCTGTGCTGGCCGCTACCGGTCTGCAGCGAGACTCGTTGAGGCAGCCCACCACGCACGCCAGCTTCGAAGTGAGTACATGATGAACAGCATCCCATAGACCTTGCGCTATTTTGTGTTGTTAATGCGTTTACAGGGAATCGTGTTATGTCCACGACAGCTTTAGTATAAATGGCACTCATATGTTGTAGGTACTTGAATATGAATGGGGATCTATCTAATCTAATCTACCTGCGTCACAGCAGGGCAAAGGCCTCTCTCTTTTTCACTCAATTATGTTAGTGCGGGTCAGTCCTTTCGGTAGAAGTCAAGTTTATGTCTCCATCTACGTCTCGGTCTGCTGCGAGCGACGTCAGGATCATAATATTATTTTAAATAGAGTAAGAGGTTCTTTTGAAGGGAATAGCCCATTACTTCTTGATAAATCATGCCTTATTTTACTAACACAACACTTGCATTTGAACCAGTCCAGTTACGCACCATTTTTTCAAGTTTGCATGATATGCTAAAGCTATACTTAATCAAGATGTTCTATACGTACAATAAAAGTGAAACTTTTAACATAATGCAGATAAAATATTTTCCAGTCGGCGTCCTCCAATAATTGATTCAATTAAACGTTATCGGCATTAACATACAATCTGACATCACATCGTCCAAGAGCAATTTATTGCTGGACGGTTGGGCAAGCTGCTGGCGGTTAGTGGCTGCTAGTAGCGGGTACCGGCTGCTACACTTGCTTACATAAATAACTTGCTATCAGTCGCGCCTATTTGTACTGCAAGATGTTTGCACAAGTAGGCAAGTTCCCAAGGTCTATTTAACGAAATGGACCAGAAAATTTAGACTTACACCGGTAACCAATATCGCTAATCTCGAATGAATATCTGAAAAACGTAACAAAAACATTGCGCTCCTACGGCAGTCAGGTAAAAAGCCCAGCGAAGAAGTATTGACAATTTACAACCGATGGATTTACGATAAAGAATAGTCCAAGCTATCGCAACAACAAAAGACCAACACCGCGTTTCCCTACGATGATGATATATTAAGAATTATTGAAGAATAATTTACCTTACACTGAAAAATCGATATTTGGCACTATAGCACCGTTTTTCGGCTTTATCCAATCTCTACGCTTGCAAGAGATATTTAATAGCACTTCTGTTCAGTTCCTTTCACGTGACAACCTCTCAATTTGTGAAGTAAGATAGATATTTTAATGGAATTACACGCCACTCCATCACAGTTGATTGTCTGCTTGACAAACATTATGTAAGCTTACGATACTTTTCGTTAAATTATTGAGGGAGACTGTTAAATATTTAGATTCAAATAGCAAAGCTATTAACATTTTCAACTTTTTTTGTTTTTAACATATCGGGTTTTTTTTTTTTGAAAAACGTTGCTGCACACTTGGAATTTCTTCCTGTATCATGGGTGCGTTTTATAAACATATAAACTCACATACACAAACACCTAGAGTCGCAACAACTATCTGTAGGTCATTGAAATATTTGTTTCGTGCGGGAATCGAACCCACGACACGCAGCGCAGCAGTCAATCGCTCATTCGCTCAACCACTGCGCCAACCGTGCGCCCATTTATGTGTGTGCCAATTGTGTGTGCATTATATGATTTATCTCCGCCTAAGCTCTTAGGGAAGAAAAGCAAGATGTTAAAATGTTATGTTATTAATATCCTATTGTGTAACTTAACTAGCAAGCTTTATAGCTTCCTCAAAATTAAACACGTGAAGAGGACGTAACTGTTCCTGCCCATATTCTAACATATTGCACACGTGTGTAGTTAGCATATCTAACGTATTACCTAACAGCACTTACTGCTAACAAATTCTAGGAACTACTACCTAGCTAAACGAATTACTCAACTTTTAGTGCTTGCCTTAAGTATTTCCTTACTTTCTTTACTTATTGTCGTACCTACCTAGGTTACCTACTCAATATTTGAGTGTTTGTTGAGGACTTCGGCTTCCCATTCACGATGGATCATTCATTTCACTTAGGATAGCAGTCATGGGTGACTGAAGGCTTCTCGGTTCTGACATCGCTCCCCGCTTCTCGTGCAATGCAGTATTTGTGTGTAAAGTAAACAAAGTTAATTATTTACAATTCAAAATAAGCTAAATAAACGCGGAAGTGACATGAGGCTCTAGACAAGTCACATTTTTTCAACGAAAGCGTTGCGATAGCGATTGGAAAAAACCGGCCAAGTGCGATTCGGACTCGCTCACGAAGGGTTCCGTACCATTATCACGTTTGTTGTATGGTAGCTCCACTTAAATATTTATTTAATACTGTTTTTAGTATTTTTTGTTATAGCGGCAACAGAAATACATCATCTGTGAAAATTTCAACTGTCTAGCTATCACGGTTCATGAGATACAGCCCGGTGACAGACAGACAGACAGACGGACAGGCAGACGGATCGCGGAGTCTTAGTAATAGGGTCCCGTTTTTCACTTTGGGTACGGAACCTTAAACATGACAGAAATTTATGGATTGTGAAGTGCTATCGATATGTCACGTGATCTATCCCTTAAGTTTTAGCATTTCGACTAACGCTATCTCGGAAAGATTGGCACTTTATCTACAGCTTCTAATGGTAAGCGATGATGTGCTCGACGATAGAGCACGCTTGCCTAGCCTTTAATCTATTCACTTTTAACTTAAACACCCAGCAGATAATTCTATCGAAATTCTGTTAGCGCCCCGACTGCACCTACGACTTAAATGCACTTCGGTTCAAAAATACATAAAAAAGGATCATTATTTACTTGTTTACTACTTGCGAGGATGTTGGAAGGTCGCCAGGTGGCATGTGGGCTAATGAATAGAACCTGCCAGAGAGCTGCGAGTCTGCGAGTACAAGCGACAGATTCTACTCGAACCATGTACAATGCAGCCTTGGTCCACTTCGCGAGACGTGACTTCTATGTATTAGTTATAAGTCAGAGATAAATATAGGAGGACGCCTAAGTGAAGAAGTACGCAGTCATTTTATAGACTTTAAACACTTTTGATGGCAGTTTCATCCGGACAGAGATTATTGTTTGTTAATCCCTTTAATGGTAAAGAAAAGAAAATAAAGGAGCGTTTTATTTTATGTCGGTATTATTATTTATAGCCTTTAAAATACGAATCTTTCTCAAAGGAATGCTAAGGAATCCTATTTTTTATGTGTGTTCTGGAACCAACCCAAAAATCAGTTGATATTTGGCCTATAAAAGACAAATTATACTTATTTATTTTGCAAATACAATGACATTTTTATTTACATAGATAAAAGTATATACAGTGTATACAATACTTAAATAACTAAGACTACAAACATATACACTTTAAACAAAAACTACTCACTAACTAAAACTAAAAATATACTTAACTAATATATGGCGTCGAAAAACTCCTCCACATCGTTCCCTACTGGTAACGTACCCAAAAGGCTGGCAGCATTGCCATGTTGTATGGCAAATTGATTAAAAATAACAGTTTTGCAGATCAATCTTTTTAACATTAAATTATAGGAGGCCGGTATTTCCTAGCTCAATACTCTGAAAAGAAACACCGAAGCAAACTCAGAGACTTGTATAGTTAAAGAATCCAAATGTTATAACTAAAAGATATTTGCATTGTTATCACATGAATTCACGCGATAAAGTCACATGAATATCATCATAAATAAGCCTGCAATTTCAGTAATTCATATGTTCAATAGGGTGCAAATGAGCGGATGTAGTTCCCCCGGTCAAGGCTGACATTACCCGGTGATGCACACCGACCAGTCATTACGCCTAACGACCGGCACTCGAATGTTACGTCAATTATATCGAAGCGGTCACATCACACTCATTACTTGCTCAATAATGATAGTATAGCACGCGTGCTACGGAGAATAGATAACAGACAAGTGCGGCGTTTTAGAAACATGTTGTTAAATGTAATATAACGTAACATCGGACCTGTATTCCGCGAAGGGTATGGCAGAGACCCTCATTACGCAAGTTAAGTTCCATGTAATAGGGGATGCATCTTTTGACATGAACAGAGCACAAATAAAGATTCCGAGCTACTACTGAGAAATTCCAGAGGGAAATCACTTTGCCCGACTTGGAAACTGACCACGGAACCTTATTCTCAAATGTAGCGTTTGCGACTACTAGACCAAAGAATCTAGAGCTAAATCTGTGGCTTTTTACAGACTTCATTAATACATTTTGCCGATGTATTGTAATGATTACAGGTGGTATTATGTATCTCGTGGCTTTACTGCCATGACCTATCCCGCAGGTAGCGTACATTTTGGGAGCTACCTGTCCTATGTAGCTTTCTATTTTGATAAGAAAAAGAGCAAAATGTTCGTAATCTGAGCAATCTATCCAGGGTTTAGTCCCACCTCGGCTCCCTGTCAAGAATCATGTAAGGTTCACATAAAAAATAGAAACAGTATTCTAGTGACAAACCATCATCTTGAATATTTATTCAATCAATTTAATGTAATCAATTTTTTTTTTTATTTTGTTGATTTCATATTATTTCAATTTTTATTTGATTAGTCTTTTCATTTGACTTTTCGTTTAAAAGAAGATGTAGTGACTAAAATTGAAAAGAGTATATTAAGATTAATGAAAGGCAACTAACGAAAGATATATTACATGGCAGACGTGACGAAATGGAAACGCCCCCTACCGGCGTTTCCATTCAAGTACATTATTAGATTATTATATAGATTATTTCTACAAGGCAGACGTAAATGGAAACGCCACGAGGTGACGCCCTAGAAAGACATACATAAACCTTACAGGTGATATTCTTCAGAAAGGCCAGGTGCGCAGTACTCATAACCGGCGTGTGTGTATGACTAGATGTATGAATGTAAGTGAAGCAAAAGAAGTATGTAAGGATCGTAGCAGGTGGCGTTTTGTAATTTCTGCCTACCCCCATGTGAAAAGACATCAGTTTATGTATGTATGTAGACTTTTTTTTTTTATTTGTTTAGATTTTTTTTCAATTTATATGTTATACGGTGTCGAGATGGTACTATGTAATCCTAAAACCCATTTTTACTCAACACTGATTTATGCCAAACTTGATTAGGTGCCTATGCCTATACTATGCGTAATAGTCGTCGGATTTTGGTCAAAGGTAATCTGTCTACTAAAGAAGCGGATAAACCACACACGGGCAGTGTAGACCCATCTCGGCACCTTCCCATCTCGCCACCATATCATATAAAAATTAAAAAATAAAAGAAATCAAATAATAATTAAAATAAGTACAGATCAATAAAAAAAAATTGATTGTATAAATAATCAAACTGATTTAGTCACTAGAATATTGTGTTTTATTTTTTATGTGAACCTTACATCATTACATGATTTGTGACAGGGTGCCGAGATGGGACTAAACGCATTCCAGAAATTATCTTTTACAAAGTTATAAACAAAAAATATTACCACTGTTTTTGCAATGTTTCAAGTTGATTATGTTCTCGTATAATATTTTCAGTGAACTGATTAGCCTTTTGTTCTCCGCACTCACATTCAGATAGTACACTAGTATCTGACGGTAAATCTTAGCTTTTCTCGTGAAATAAGTGCACAGAGTTCAATGCACTGTTACAGCTTCATTACAATTACGACTTACTACACAAAACGTAACGGTGAACAGAAAATAAAGAAAACTTCAATTTATTTAAAGAATACAGTAGGATCCACTTTATTTAAGTAGCTTACTTTTTTTTTGCAACGTCAAGGTGACAAGTTCTGTCATTGTGGTGTATGGTAGTGGCAACAAAAAAAAAATTTAAAAAAAACGTAAATAACTGTCAACAAGACAGATACAGCATTTTTCTAATGATGAGACAGTAAACTGTTATCACCGACTCGTCTACAAAGTATTCAGAGGCACAATAAAAGTACCATTCTATCAGTAAAGGCGATAATCAAAATGCCAACATTAACACTGATCTCGTAACTTTCCATTAGCTCTTGACATTCACATACATTTGTGACATTTATCAATAGCTATCGCGACGCTTTGGTTGATAGAATTTCACTTGCCTAGATCCTCATGAGACCTATAATATAATATAGAGCAATAAGACATGTACCGCATTTTATAGCTAACGGGAATATATGAGACCGACACACATGGGGTTCCAACTTCTCTCATAAGTGTCCAAATAACGGAGAATAGAAAACTTATGGGGCTGATTATCTTGCCGCGCGAGTATTAAATGTCAAACGATATTTATAGTAATATTGTTCTCGAATGAGCATTTTGCCACGCTCTTGAGTGAATTAAATTATGAACAAAAGATAATAATGCACAGTTTACAGTTTCATGTTAACTGAAAGAATGTTATTGTTCAGAACAAGATAATCAACATAAATTATTTTCTTTATTAATTTCGTAACTTGAAACTGCTATTCTTAATCTAGATTTGTCTGAGAACGTATTTTTATTTCACGTATTTTAATTATGCCTACAAATTATACATATTTTCTGTAAGCCTATATTTTCCCAAAGCTAGGTAAAGGCTTCCGCCATATTTTGCCGGTTAACTTTATCTCCTGCCTTCTCCGACCAATCTGTCAGGAACGAGTTCAAACCTGCCCTTTTAAGGCCCGCCTCGCTTACGACATCCGTCTTCAAGGTACCCCGTGACGTTCCTGGTCCACCTGTCCTCACGCGTCCTATAAATGTGACCAAACAGAACATACGACATTCATGACATTCATTCTTACGGCATTTTATTTATTGGCCAACAATTGAGTGGCATGGATATTTATGTTTAACATTGAACGGTACATAGAACACATAACACGTCAATTTGTCCATCAAACAGATGCTCATTAATTTTACTTCTTACTATCACTAACGATTCTTTAATAGCACCTCCATACAAATAGATATTAATTACAAGTCAGTACGTGTTGATTGCTAAACAATGCTGACAAATGAAGTGATGGGCCATTTTTTTTGTACCCCTGGTGTTATGATGGTAGCTAAAGGTCATCTGGTCTTTGCTGTAGGCAGTATATGGTCGAGGTGGTAGTGTAGGCTCTTTAACTGTTATTATGTATTTAGTTTTAATAATAAGTATTTGGAATCTTTATTGGATACTCAACTGCTATGTACGATTTCTGAATGAAATTGCCAAACATTGGTTTGATGCAAAAAAAAAACGATTCATATAGGATTTATTACTACCTATTTTAACATAGCATCTGCCATAAAATATATATTCTCAACACAAACTTACAGAATTCGTTCCTAATTTACCAACTACCCCAACAGGATGAAATGGAAGCATGGACCCCCGTGCTGACAAACATAGCCCTGCTTATCATCGCATCAGTGCACTGCCTGGTCTGCATTATCAGCATCTACCACCTGTCCAAGAGGATCTGCCCCTGCTTCCGCGCCAAGCAGGCCTACGACCACAACCAGTTCGACCCAGCCTTCCAGCCGGTGAGCCAGTTCGTGGTGAAGGTGGACCCACTCAGCAAGGGGCAGGATGTGGAGCGCGTCAAAAACCACGAGCTCTGCAAGGAGTTAGAGGTCAAGCTGCAGGGGGAGACCTTGAAGAAGAAGAAGGTGAGCTGTTTTAGGATTGATTGGTGTTGTATATGGGTTTCTGAGTTACTGTTGTGAATACGAAAGGTTTAACATAATATTATTATATAACATTCTACGCTGATAATAAAAAAAATACGAGAATACCAATATAATAGCTACGAAAACAAACATGCTCCGATAGGAATCCCTGATTAGTTTTGTTTTCAAACACCGGTAGCATCTTTAAAACAATAGCGAAGTTACAGAATTTGAATAGCAGATTTGGAGCAGAATTAATTTATATAGAGAACTGTTGTCCAAAACTTTAAAGTACATACCTAGAATTTGGAAAAATATGTCCTAAAATGAATATGCATCCTTCCAGATACATCATAATAATGAGTTCACAGTAGCTACAAATTTGGTCACCACAATAATATTTAAACCAATATTCACCACATCCACATCTTCCAGGAGGAGCCAGAGTACGGTAGCGCCAACAGCAAGGAGAAGCTGGTGACGCGGTGGCTGGGGCGGCACCAGACGCCCACGGGGCAGGGCGCGGGGGCAGCCGCGGGTGCGGGCGCTGGCCCCGGGGCGCACTCCGCCCGCCCCCGCCGCGGGGTGCGCAAGCAGAGGAAGCCGCCGCCGCTTGTGCTGCTGCCTGCTCATCCTGCGAGCACGGTAAGAGATCAACTTTATGACTTATTTGTGCAATGGCTAAGCAATAATCTGTTTTTAACCAGGATAGAAAAAACAGTGCGTCATAAGTTTGACGTGTGTATCTATTTGTCTTTCAGTGGCATCATAGCTCCTAAACGGATAAACTGATATTGATTTACTTTTGTTTTGTGTAGTGTTTTCATGGTTGGATATTCAGTGTGGACTAACTCACCTCAAACGATACAGGCGAAATGCTTGAAAGGCGTCTTGGTTTTTTCCCCTTAATCTAATATTAAAACATTTGTTCTGTAAGATATTTAATGAAGGAATTTATTCCCGATCCTGAATTAGGTACTTACTACTTATTCAATCTTTGGATGAAAATTACTATGTACCAAATTTACCAAGAATGTTTAACAATAACATAATTTGTAACGTTAACCTACTAATGTACGTATCAACTTGAAACTAAATTAGTTTTCCGACTGACTTCTTGAAACCTTAAACATCCCTGGCTGCTTGAAACGTTAAAAATACCGTTTTTATAATTGCTCAATTTAAAAATACACAAATATTGCATAACCTTTTTTTTCATAATCAGAATCAGAATCAGAATCAGAATTATTTATTTGCCAACAATGTAGGTATAAGTTTGAGATGGTACAAAATTGGGTGTTTCCGCTACATTCTGCCTTACGGCATGCAAACGGCATACTTAAATAAAAACCTATAACTTACTAAAATAAACCAATTTCTGCATTTATCTTAGTTTTATAGTTGCTAGATCAGTCGGTATGTTCAGATAGATTAAACAGCTATGGTAAAGGTTAATGGTTACTTTATAGACTTTGCAGATTTCAGAAGAGACCAAAAATATTGATTTTAAAATTACCCACATTTTCGTCAAAATCAAACGCTCCTCACAAAGAGCTAAGTACCCATACAAAAGACATCAACGCGTACATCGGCACATTACACATGAGCTATGGGCGTGGCCACCACGGAATACGTTCACCAACACCATGTTATATTGAAGGACATTACTATTTTACTTCATTAGATACGATTACATTAATTACGTAAGCAAAGTAAATTGATTAGTTCCAGTTGTAATTAAGTTACTCTTAAAATAAGTTGAAAACTAAATTAGTTTTAAAAGAACGATTGAATTACTGAAGACGACGACGCACAAAACAAATATAAACTGCATAAGTTACAAATAATATAACTTTACGTTACATTCACATAGGAAAAATATAAGTCCTCCCATGTGTAGTCAAAGCATTATAAAGATTCAAGTTCCAAAGTTCTATATTTTAGAATGTTTTTTTTTTTTGAATATTTGATTCAGGTGTGTTTGAAACTTCGATCTATTTAATTAAACGTTTATTATTATTATTATTATATTCTTTATTGCACACTATAAAAAATTACATACAGAAAAAAAATTATAAACAAAGTGTACAATGGGCGGTCTTATCGCACAGGGCAATCTCTTACAGACAACCTTACCACAGATCATATAATATTACAGTCCTTTACTGTACATCGCCGCCGCCGCTCCGGTAAAAAATATTACTAAAAATACACAGTTATCCCAACAAAACCATAACACAAAGCTGCTAAAGATTACGTGCGTACACGCCGCGTGGTCGCTCCGTGGTCGGACGTGCGCAGCGCTAGGGTCAGTTTACCCAACACCGGTCACAACGCTGATGCAACGTGTAATGAACGCACGTCGGTAATATCCATAGTTATTTTTATAAACATATAAATGACTGAACATCGTGAGGTCACAGTTCTAATGTTTTGGAAGATGCACGAGTTAATTAAATTAACTAATATACTGAACGTTATGATGTAGTGCGTGCATTCACTCGTGTTTGGGAATATTCATGGCTACCTAGAACATTCGGATCACTTTTTATGATGTTCGTAAAAAATCACGAATACGAAACTAATATTCAATTCAGAGCTCTGGTCGTCTGGCTCTTGTGATACCGGCAGCCTAATTGTGTAAGTGAATTCTCCAAAGCAAACAAGTTGGAACCTTCCCAAAAACGACTTTTCGTATTGCAGATTACACTCTGAAACGGAAAGGTTATGCTCCTTTCATTATCAATATTTTGACGTAGAAATGATTGTAAAAGAATTAATAAAAGCGGAAGAATCGAGTTAAAACTTCACTATTGGTATTGTGTAATGCAAATGTCATATATATTCAACTCCGTAGTATCTCTAAGTAGTCTGTGTTCAACTCAAAGGAGGATTTGGAAAGCTAACGCTAGCTTTCCAAATTAGTTTCGCAATACCGAAAAAGTTGAAAGAAATGATTAAAATCAAATCAAATCAAATCAAATCATTTATTTCTTTGCAAACATGGGTAGAGTAGTTACATAGGTGTTTTTATAATAAAGTTCTCCACATTTTACCGTCACAGGGCATGCAAAGGATTACACAAAATAATAAGTATATCAACATTAAGTGATTCAGAATCGACTTGTTTCCTTTGCAGAATTCACTTACGCAATTAGGCTGCGGATCTCCTTATACAAGAGCCAGAGCAAGATTGATGTTTGTGCCACACAGTGTGTGTTAATTAAATAGATTAAAAAATGAGCGGGTGCCCAACTTACCCATACTGTCATAAACTATTAAAACCATACGACTAAAACAAATATTAGCTAAAATACAAAGATTTAGATAAACCACTTGATAAAAGCAACCATCTAATAAATCGAATTAAAGGTCACTTGAAATATTTAATTCATGTCACGCACATTTTTTTCCAGACAAATCGATCTTTGATTCCTAAAAAAACCTGCGACACACATAACCTAAACAAGTCACGCATTACATATATAATTAAGATAAAAAATATCGTAAGATAATAAAAACACTAGCTAGATCAACATGTTTCAAATGGTCATATATTTAGAACAGAACAAAAACTAGCTAAGTTATTCAGAACTGTGCGTACTGCCGTCAGTTATGTGAGTGTTCCGCATTGCCGTGTATGTGCCTGTGCGCAAGTCCTTCCTGAATTGATCGATATGCTGACACGCCCCTGGCGTAATCACTACTTTTTGTAAACATACGTTTCCATTAAAACACACTTATTGCTTACTAAATGTTGGACTATTTCTACTTGGTAAAAAATGTTTTTTTTTATTTTTAACCCGACTACGCGACAGCTAAAATAGGGTTTTTTTTTGTTTCTGAAATAAGTCATTAAATCTATTTATTTAAGGATTTATCAACGAATAAATAAAATAAAAAATAAATACACTAAATATAAAAAAGTCGTACATTTTAAATTAACCTGTGTGATGCACGCTCAATTACAAATAACCACAGTTTACAAATTATTGCGTATACTAATTCACTAAAAACATAACACAAATCAACGAAAAAAAGACAATTAATTCTGCAACAATTTTGTGACAAGTCAAAGGGCGGTATCTCAGACAATCATGTCAGTCTATGATAACCCAATGCTGGACATAACAATACAACTGCCTGCCTTTACCATCTAGTCGAAGTCTAGATTATCTTCTTTCTGCACCAGATTCTCTCTCGGTTCATATAGCTGCTATGTTTGTGGGTTCACTATACTTAGTTGCACAATTTTTATTTTAAAAGTTTAGTCACTTTTACATGTATTAAATTAACATAAATCTGCAGCTTGTTTCTGTTTTCACTTCGTGTTTTCGCTGAGAAACGGTAATTTTGGTAGAAACCGAAATAAACAAGAACAAACGCCGCAAATATTTAGATCGCAGCGACACAGAGTAAATACCGAATTCTCACATACACAAAACTAGTAAATCACAAATCAATTATAAGTGTTCAATTTTACCTTTGAACATTAACTCAGCACTCAGCGCGGTTGACGAGGCCCTGTTAAAATACTGTTTGGTTGCATCTTACACGCATAGGACACACTGTACAATAGTGTGTGTTAAGACAAATTAGTGTATAAGCTGTAAAATATTGTTAATAAAATAGATTAGGATTTTATATTCTTGTCTCATTGTGGCCAAGAGACCTTTAGCCATCTCTGATCAGTCTCGTGAGTCTGCTGGAGTGGCAGGGAGTGTACCCTTCCCGAAACTGGAAATCCTGCCCACTATCCGTCTGTAACCTTATGTCACATGGTGCAGACACCCTGAACTTATAAATATATTTATTTATCACATATAGGAATATGTTAGGTTAAGGCTATAGGGCTTATAGGTCTTAGAACAGTAGGGACTGTCGAGCTGTTAGCTCTGAGTAGGTCTTTTAAATTATCATATATTTTCATATACAATCACACCTAATATTTAATATAATAAATATATTTTATAATCAATTATAATATTTTTAGGAGTTTCTCCTGTTACAAACATTTAAACTCACGTACTGAAACAGCCTAAGCAACTATCTTTGGGTTATAAAAATAAATGTTCCGTGCGGGCATCGAAGTCGAACCCGCGACACGCAGCGCAGTAGCTATTCGCTCAGTCACTGCGCCAACCCTGCAGTCATTATAACGTATAAGTATTTACTAAACCTTCTGTATGTACCTATTCTGTGTTCAGTGTAGTACGCGCATTGAATGATAACGCGATATCTTTGAATCTAATTGAGAAAAAATTACATCTCCCTGTAATTGAAAAAGAAATGGCAGTAACTCGCTTAGAAACAATTTAGATATCACTGTTTTAACGAATCAGATTTTTTGTCAGATAGTTACTTTAACTACAAGTTACGTGACTGCGAAATGTGTCAGTTAAATAACTGCGTTTTCTAGAAAAAGGTGACATGGCATGACAGCTTCTTTTAACGCTTTTGATAAGATTATACAATATACATATAGACGCATGTGGTTTTTGTTAAAAAGATCTTATGTCAAAAAATAATGGCTAGGCGTTGCCGTGTGTAAATAATAATAACTGTCATTAAAAGAAATGTAATAAAAAAAAATGCTTGCCTAGATTTATATGTATGTGTCTATACCAATATCATAAAGAGGAAAGATTTTTTTGTTTGTTTGTACCGAATAGGCTCCGAAACTACTGGACCGATTTGAAAAATTCTTTCACCAATAGAAAGCTACATTATTCCTGAGTGACATAGGCTATTTTTTTATCCCGGAAACGGGTCCTGTGGGGTGGTCCACGGGAGCGAAGCCGCGGGCAACAGCTAGTGACATATAAGTTCTGGAGTGGCGACCGCGAACCGGAAGACGTTGCGTTGGGAGGCCTCCCACCAAGTCGACCCTGGTGAAAATTGCGGGGATCCGCTGCGTGGCTTATGTCCAGCAGTGGTCGTCTTTCGTTTAATATGATGAGATTTATATGATATTGTTGAACTGGCTATGTAAAAATCCAACAAACAAGATACAATATTGATATTTATTTATATAGGACTTCGAACGAAATGTGATAGATGATATAAAAATGTATATAGATGAGGCTATGTACTACTATTACTATGTAGTTGACTCAACATCGTCAGTAAAAGTTCATGATGTATCTATCATAATCATAACCGCAATTAGACGCTTTCCTTAAACATTTTTGCAAAAAAGAGTTTTTACAATAATAACTGCTATCCGCTCCATGGTTTTTTAAAGCTCCAATAAATTCAGGAGTTGATATAAAAAGAGATATAAAATGATTCGCGCCACTGTCGGCGCGTACGCACAATAACTGCTCACTTTCCAAAGCCCATTGAACACGGGTAGGGCTGTCTATTTTGACATAACCAAGTACCTATTTAGAAAACTTGTTAGACACAATTGTTTGTAAAATTATAAAAATTGTGCTGAAATTTAATGTAAGGAAACACGAGATACGTGGAATACCATTATTCACTATGATTACCACAAAATTACTAAGGGCCTAAGGCCCAATGATACGTAGTAAACACAACCAATGGTAACCAATGGTTTCAAATATCGTTAAAACGCGATTTATCATAATTTGTTTTTGTCTAACAATTGATCCAAACAATTCAATATATTTTTGCCTATTTAACAATGGTTAATTTTTCTTTGACCAGTAGTTAATGTAACTACGGATAATAAAACTGGGTCTTAGATATCACAGCCTTTCCTGTATTTTGGGATCGGCTTCCAGTCTTACTGGATGCAGCTGAGATCCAGAATTTTACATGGAGCCACTACCTACCTGATCAATGTCAAATCATTATTATCACTGACAGAAAATATAATTATGTTTCTAGTATTCTCTTCAAAGAGTTTGCGCCTGTATATAACCAGCCAAGGTTTGGCTGGTGTCACACGCTAGTGCTTTTTTTATTTGTGTCTACAAGGGACAAAGACAGTCAACAAAAGGCCACAGATGGCATAGGAAAAAAATTGTTCACAATAGCAGAAATACTTAAATGAACGTCCAGTCTTACCAAGGCCTTAGCTCAACACAAATAAATAAATAGTTAAGGTAACGCTACTGCTGAATTTCTCGCGGACTTAAAACATAACTGGCGAGAGGTTGGTGCTTTGCCTAACCTGAATACAGATGTGATGATGCTATGATATGGAATATAAAGAATATTGTCAGCCCTAGTGCATGCGCATCAGAGCATGGCGCCCGCACAGCACCCACAGACAACACTGACCATTGAGTGAGCGCCGGAACCGCTAGAATAAACGAAATGATCTCCCACCGAGACACCGAGACAGTTCAAAACTTATTTCTACGATATTATTGTTATACTCCAAGCTTTAACGGCTTTATTAAAGTTTAGACAAGAAATGGCAGGGGTATCTTTGTTAAAAATTTACGAGTCAATAGTTGATGAAGTTTGTGTCTAGTGAAATGTTGATGAATTGAATCACAGGAACTTAGTTTTCCAATAAGTTGCAAGTTAGTGCTGAAAGCCATACTGTAAAACTGTCTGTAGAATAACTAACCAACCGTTCTTTAGATATGTGTAGCGTGTGGGGACACAGAGTTAGCTAAACCCCTTATCTCAAGGACCTTATAAAATAGGAACCATGAAGAGAGAGGTATGTGTTCAGTGGGTCCGGATTTTTTTTGCCGTCCATGAAAAGATAAACTTGTGATTAATCAATCACAAATAAAAGCCAGTCCAGATATGTGAGGAGCTGACAGCTTTATGAGTTTTCTTATTAACACCAAACACAATGTATTGTTGTCTATATAAACTGCACGTATGTACTGGTCAGTGAAATATCGGCGCGGCGAAGAATTCGCGCATGCGTATGAGAGCGGAACGGACAAAAAGCGCGCCGCTATGCGCCCGCGCAGCCATCATCGCCGGACGTGGGCTGAGCAAGGGGGGAGGCTTCATTACCGGCTCCATTGCTTGTAACCGATCGTGATATTATAGATGCTGATGATGATGGTTCATCAGAGCTGAGCTTAGTTTGTTATTTGAATCTGTTGTAATCAATTTGTACACACTGTCAGCTATGTTTTAGAGCATAAGATTCTTAGTGCTAAATATGTAACATCTTTGTGATCCTTCCATATTTAGCTGATTGTGCAACAGTAAACACATTTTATTTTCTTTCCTAACAAGACCAGAGTAATATATCAGAAAAATCAGTGTCAGTATATGGGTAGATATCAGATTTTAACAGGCGGAAATAAGTATGAGTCAATGTGAAAACATTAATCAATGCAAATGGAAGTAAGAATTTCACTTCACGAGATCTCACAGTCACAGGTAACAGATTGGGATCTAAATAAAGCCCTGATTATGACACACTGCTATCGTATATCAAGTAGCAGACAATCCCTGATAATAACACCGTTTAGCCGATAACATCGCTACACAAGCTCGAACGCGCTGCTTCACTTGCTATACATCAGATAACTGGCACAAATGCCGCTAATCACTGGCCTCGGTAATGATTTATTGATTGATTCCTACTATTAATTAACTTTATCAATCACACATCAGTGATATTTCGATATTTCCATAACTTGTATTCCGACAGTTCAAGATTCAATTTGAATATAAATGAGTAATTTAGCAGTAATTCGCGAAGCTGGTAACACACTTTTGAAATATTACTCCATGCTAAATGTCAAACATGGTATTCGCTAAAATGTGTGCATTGAGGTCATTTGATATAATCTAGTCTGACTGGAAGTGGCTCAGAAACGTATTTACTGGTAATATTTACCTGATTGATTTAGTAGATATGATAATTAGTTAATTTTTATTGGTTTTTGCGGTGAATTCGGGGGCATTTTGTGGATGGCATAGATTGAAGTTCAGACAGAAGTGTTACTGGGGAAATTGTTACGCCGCTTCTTGCCAGACTACCTCATTGGTCAAGTGGTAGCAAGAGCTGCTGCTGAGCATGAGGTCCCGACTTCGATGCCCGGGTCAGGCAATGTGCCTTTTAGGTTTCCATCTGGGACTTCTCAGTAGCAGTCCGAAGTCAGTTTTGAATGGATTGATATATTACATGAGACTTAAACATGTTAGATGTATTCTGCCCAGCTAACACATTAGGAAGTGGTGACGTGGGTGTTTTGGTGGACTTTCTTGTTATAACTTTTGACGTTCAAAGGGTTCGGATTCTCAGCCAGATTATGTAAAAAATATTTGTGATTTCTATTATTTATAAGTCGAAAAATAAAATGTTCTCAGTGACATTCAATATTTTGTTTAATTCTAGACGTGTGACTGTTCTCATGAGCATGAGGCTGCATTAAAATAAGTGAGTAAGTGGCTCCTTGTGCCAGATACCGGGCGTTACCCGCGAGGTGTGCTGTGACCTTACGAGCTGTTTGACTCGAAGTGCCCAGTATTGATCCTGACAGAAATATACTTAATAGGTAGGCAGAGTTGGAATGGATGTGATAGATTATCATCAATTTCCTTACATACAGGTCTACTTATCCGAATATTTCTGCCAAAGATATCTAAGACTGGACTTATGTAACTGTTTTGGGAGGCCATACAAACTTATATCTGCAACTAGGTTTCCTTGTTTGCTAACTCTTGACATGACGGGCCCCCAAAAGCTGCACAATCATCCCGAAAGAGTCAAAAACTGAGCTGACGGTGGCCTACTCCACTTTTAGTTGCGATTCTAACTTGTTTTCTGATAGCTCGTGTTACGAATTTGTATAACTGCGTCAATCGGTAAATTGAGAAAATCCTTAGCAAAAGTCTCTTGCTAGATAAATGATACG
Source organism: Anorthoa munda (assembly GCA_945859665.1). Classification (NCBI taxonomy): domain Eukaryota; kingdom Metazoa; phylum Arthropoda; class Insecta; order Lepidoptera; family Noctuidae; genus Anorthoa; species Anorthoa munda. Next base: position 28,143,638 of record OX243913.1, on the reverse strand, counting down.
CTAAACAGCATAGAAGGGTGAGAGTGGTCAAAGAAGATCAATGGATTAAAAGAGGAATAATAAGGAATATGATTGACGGGGTGAATGGCAGAAGAAAAAAAAGTGTTGCGGCAACCCATGCACCATGTGACATGGGACAAGGGCTTCTTCAGCGTGAGATAATATTGACTGAAGTTATAGCAATCAAGCGCATTATGTTGTTGGCAAAAGCTTCTCGAGCGTCCATCCTTGTGCCACATTCCGGCGCGCCCTGCGAGGTGTGGCGCGGCCTTAGTAGCAAGTGCCAAAACTGCCGCTTTGTACAGCTGTTCAAGTGTTCACGTTCTGTCATACGAGTAAGTGGTTTGCCAAACTATTTTGGTTACAACGAAAAAAATTCACCGTAATTTCAGTATTTAGGTCATCTTAACTAATATTAAAAAAGTTTCACGGGACAAATCTAGTAAATATTTGATATGAATCATACCACCAAACGTATTTATTGATCCTCATATAGACTACTCTACTTTCATGAAGTTCTATCAATGCAAACGGTGAAAACTGTTCTTTTTTTCCTTTTTTCTTAAAACTTGCACAAGTTTGCAGATATTTTAACCGGTAGTCAGACTTTTGCCTATGAAATTGGCATAAAGATTAAAATGTTTATTTGCAAACAAAAAGCGATCGTGTTGTATCTTTGATTTCCATGATCAAACTGATTAGATTAACAATACTAATAGGTTTCAGGCATCTTAAGTTAACGGTGTGCGCCTGTGTGGAGTCCCATCTCGTCGCCATTCGGATGCCTGAGCCGTTCGCACAATTAAAACAATGATTATAATCGCATCCGCTGCTCCGAACTGGAGCGCAATGCGTGAGCGCACTCTTTGACAATTCTTCGTTGGCAAACACACTTAAAATTAAACCCTATTGTCACTGAATAAAACATAGTTTCAATTATCAACATTGACTAGCTTGGCAAACCATGTTCATTCAAAATAATGCACTGTTGTCTACAAGATAAGGTATACACTGGTCTGTTTGGTTCTTGTTTACGCGCCTGCGTGCCCGTTGTCATGGTAACTGGAGCGAAGATGCTGAATTTATGAAGTTAAGTGATTTATAGTACGCTACAGAGATTGGCTTAATGTTATGAATGTCCAATTCTGAAACACTTGAACGGACTAGAAAATTATCCATCCGCTTTATAGTTTTCAAAGAAATCACCTTATTTATATAAAGGATACGTCCTCACTGAAATATTATTCGAAAACTTGTCATGGAATGCGAAATATTGCTTCTACATTTTTTGGTAATGGAAAAGTAATTGGAAATATTTCTTTCAAAGACATTTTCATCTCAAAAATTACAAAAAAATCTTTTTTCAGAGTCAATTTATTCGTTATATTAATTGTTTGCAAAAAAAATATTTTATAATAACTGTGATACGAAATATCTACAATCATTAAAAATAAGTCTCTAAAAAGTAAACAATCATTTTTTACGTCCAGTCGCCTCAACCTTTGTTTTTTTGTTTCGGGTTGGAAAATCCTCATTGGATGTCCTCCGCCCTGTTGGGGCGGAAGGGTCTGTCAGACTCCTACTGACTAAAAACCACCCCGGTGTACCATCTCACACCTACGCCGGGGGTCGCGGGAACAACGATACTGCCGCAACCCCCTGCTATTGCCGGCCCGCCCCTGTGGGCCTCGACCTTGGGTTTGGGGGGAGTGAGGTGTTTGACTTCCCCCGCGACGTCTAAAAGGGGCGCGCGTGGGACACTACGCGCCGTCACCTCGGGTCCTGATGTGTGGGGGGCGACAGACTTCCCCGAGTCCATCGCCCCTGGACCCATTTAGGGGGTTGGAAGAGGGCGTTGTCCGCCCTCCGCCGACGTCCGGCGCGTCTGCTGCGGATCGGGTTAGTGGATAAAATCTCCCTCTCCCTCTCCGCAGCCTCCTTCTGCGAGACGAATGTTTCGCAGAAAGTCGCCTCAACCTAACCTAACCCTTTTTCAAATAGAGAGGACATAAAGGTGGCACTTCACATCGCTATTCAAGTTCGCGTATTGTTCTTATTTGCCCAAACAGGACGATGTGAATTAGCTCTATTCCTCTCTATTTGCCTATTCTCACGAACAAGGCAAATACGCCAAATACCCGAACACCCGTATCGGCCCGGCTGTCGGTTTTTTGCAACATATCAAAGGATTGCGAATATGGCGAATATGTTCGTTTACCGGCCACACATCGCTCGCCAAATAATAAGCGGCTGCTGTAGTTAAAACGTCCATCGTAAACTATAGCAAAATTATTCGTAAATGTTCGGCATATTTAGTCGGTGTATTCGTGTTATATAGCGAACAAAGACGACAAAAACGCGTACATTGAATAGCGATGTGACGTGCCACCATAACATATTAAGAAACAAGCAACGCAGATAAACATAAACCGTGACTACAAAAATCAGCCCTATACATTCTGATGGCATACAGCTTAGACGGCATGGAAGTAGTAAGGACTACCATAAACTGCTCATATTAACGCGATAATCGCTGGCTTCCTGCGGGAAAGCGCGCAATTAGCCACAGATCAAAGGGACCGGCCATATTGAAAAGAAGACAGAGCTATACCGAAGATAGAGGGGGATACACCAGTGTTTTGTTTTACTCCCGCGGTTTGTTCGAGCGTGTTCTTCAGTTCGTGCGGAATGGTCGTGGTTAATTCAAATTCAAATTCAATTTATTGCATCCATAATGTACATACAGGTGTTAAATATAGGTTACAGAAACAATTATGGACCCTGTCGGGCACAGCAACATTCTAGATACAGTCAGTGTCTAGGAGAGAGGAATAGCGCTTAATATTTTTGCATAATAACATTTCAGTTGTATTTCCTATGTTTTTATTTGGTATAATGTACCTACTAATATGTCTATGTTTTTCTATTTTTATGTCATGTTATGTACTATTATCGTCTATTATTACCTATTTATTAATTTATTCACCTAAATTGAATTAAAATTAGTATATTTTAAATGCATAATTTATATTAAAAAAAATTATTATTAATGCTTATTATGTCTATTTATTAATGTCGTTTTACATAACGAGTTATCTTTATTTTTAATTGAATTGAATTTATCCGTCAAATGTTTTTAAAATTTGTTTTTATTTGGTTTAATGTACCTACTAATATATCTATATTTTCATATTTTTATGTCATGCCATGTCATGTACTATTATTATCTATTTATAAATTAATTTTTAAATTTTTTAATTTTTTTTTAAATTTATAAGTTAATCCATAGTTAATATTATAAATGCGAAATTAAGTCTGTCTGCAATCTGTCTGTTCACTATTAAACCGCTGAACTGATTTAGATGTAATTTGGTATGGAGATAGTTTGAGCCACTGAGAAGGATAAAGTTTAGTTTTTATCCCGGAAATCATCTTCAAAGGGTGATTGAATGAATGTGTCAACATTTGGTACCTATTTTGATTAAATTTTAAAAGAAAATTTGAACATGAAGAATGTGGTTTTTTTAATTCAAGGTATGCAGACAGACTCGAGACACAAGACATACAATGTAATATTTCAAATTAAATCTTCTTTCAAATGATTCGATGATATAGTATGTATTTTATTTTATTTGAAAAATCTTAATAATTTGTATAGTGAACCAATAGTTTTTCAAAGCTTTCATTTATCTAATACTTGAGAAACTATTGGTTCACTCTATGAAATACTAATGCTACGCAGACGAAGTCGCGGGCAAAAGCCAGTATTAAATAATAGACGTACAGACTTGCATTTCCTCGATTTGTGGCAAGGGTTTAATGTTGTCGATCGATGTTGGTTGTGTGTTTGATAAGTGCCATGGGTCTGTGTTCTGTGGTGTTGCTTTATTGAATGTTGTGGCTCCGTGAGAGAAATAGAATGGCTGATATTGTTTGTTATGATTTTTTTGGGCGCATCAACTTTAACTTCAACGGGTTGAACTAAACTATGATCAACTATGGGCGTATCAAATGGGCCGTGATGAATATCCCATAGAGTAGAGCTTTTTTTTTCTTAGTATTCGGACTTGGGTTCGATTCTCAGGTCGACCACAGTGTTATTGAGTTATTCCATCTGGAATTTCTCAGTAGCAGTCTGGAGTCTGGACTTGTGCCCGGTTAATAGCAATAGGATTGCCCCCGATTACCTGGGATTTAAAAACATAACTGGCAAAATGTGGGAGTACCAGAGATACACCTCAGCGGGCTCTGCCTAAGCCTTCGAGCAACACAGGCGTGATGTTATATGTGTGTGTGTGTTGTATAAAAAACTTCGCCTTCATCGCAAGCCCTCTTATATCATCTACGAGTCATACTATACCAATTAGACTTCTGCAAAACATACAGAAGCGGTAAACATAATTAGAAGGCTATATAGATCACCCTCGGCAGAATAATGTAAACAAACCGAACCTAATAACATCATGCCAGCTACCTTCTCCGTATAATCAGTACAAACATACATAATTACCATAATCAGTACATACTACCGCCGACCCCCGGCTCGCCTGTCAATCCGCGAACATCGACGACGGGTTGCAGACTTGCAGCCGCATAAATACATACAGATCAGTTATTATATGTTAACATAAGGGCTTTGCTTTCACCGCCATTTGCAATTGTAATGGAAACATCTTAATTTCTCGGCCTGGGAGGTAAGAGTGCTTTCTACACGGTACACGGTAGCCCGCTAAGGAACACAATAGTGAAGCCGTCAGTAACGTTTGCTGGAGATTTAAGTAGTGTATTTGCTTTTGACAATGATGTATTGCTAGATTTAGCTGTCTTGGGTTTCGTAAAGAGTCTGTCTGACAATTCTGAATTGGATCTGTTCATGGCTTTTTCATAAAAGGAAAATGCTGTAAGCTCGACTAGCCAGCCAGTCATCTCGCACCATTGATACTGGTATCAACCGATGACCCTTGATTTTCAGGGTACATGATGATTGTAAGAATCTATGGATACTGACGTTGTTATGTTGATGTTATTAATAATCAGAGTCGATCGCGAATTGCTAGGCAAACGAGCTAGGCAAAACATAGAACCGTTTCTGGTAGTTGACTAGTTTTAAAGGGCTTTTAAAGATAATTAACAAAATTATCATATCGTATCGCCAGTGCTACTGTAACTAAAATATCATAAGGTTCTGACTTCCCGACAGGCTAAAACTGCAATGCTTTTAAATAGGTCTAGTTGCACACATTTTATTTACTTTCCACAAAGATTGAACTTTTAAGATCTTTGAAGATAAATCAATTATTCTAATTTGCGAACAGAACAAGTATTTTGTTAGATTTTACATACATAATTATGTATGTGATATTGACTTCCTTTATCGAAACTAGTTTTCACTTAAAACGGATGTTTTAATGATGGCCAGTTAATTCTATTAATTTATGCAAAAACAATATTTCATGTCATCGGGCTCGTAACCTTGAAATATTTCTTGAAGAAAATGCATACGAAGAAGGTGTGCCTAATGTTTTGTTTTGTTGTACGTATGAAAGTAAGGTACATAATAAGGCAGTTTGAGAGCTGTTTGAAATATTTTATTTTAAGCAATAAGTCTCACAAGACTGAAAGCTTTGGGCAGCTTTCAGTCTTGTGAGAGTCTTGCGTTCCTGGTGGTGGCATCACTCGTGGAGGGTATTTTATTGCATCTATGAATAATGAAGTTCTTGGGATAATCTCTAAAAATACTGATGATTGGATCACGAATATTCTATCATTGATAGAAAGCTACAATATCGCTGAATGCTAAGGCTATCTATGTACTTCCATCCCGGAAAAATGCACGGTTCCGATGATATATGTGAGCGAAGCCGCGGCCAAAGCTAATATGTTTCTTTTCAAAACCTATCAGGCTACACATAACTATATATTAAAAGCCTTTGCCTCCAGTTCTCATACAAGGCTCCATATTACCAATCGCCGCGAAATAAAAGAAAAAAGTGGTATCAGTGATTACGCGGGCGAGGCCGGGGGCGGCTCCTAGCTAGAAACGCGGCGATTACAGCACTTTCTCTGATGGGAGAAACCGCGCCACTACACACGCGGCCGCCGCTCGTGTGTGACCCCGCCCCGGTCAGCTGACGAGGCGAGGGCATGTGCCTTTGCAAAGGGCAAGTGCAGTAAGATGAAATATATGTGATTCCCAGACATTGTCAGCTTTTAAGAGCTATCATGTGGGCTATTAAATTACCATACTAATAATATATAAAAATTCTGCTTCTGTAGTTATTATAAAATTATAATGATCCATAAAGTTTACAATCAACGTTTTTCGGGTTCGGTTTGCGGATGGGTGACCTACTATTACATATACCAAGATTCGTATCACGTTAAGCTGTTGGTCTGGCTTTGATTTGAATATCTTTGCCAATCGAGTAGTGTCATAAAAACCACACTCACCTCGTTGACCCCAGCGACTTCCAATATTTAAATTTCTCACTCTCTAAATTCTTTCACCAAACATACAAAAACAAAACAGCATCAGAAAATTCAAAAAAAGAACAACAATATTGGCAACAAAACAGTCGAACCTATCGAACGAATACAAACGATCATAGATCATAATCTTTTGTTTCATAATAATCAGTTACGTCACTGAAACAGTGTCAATTCGACGGCCGCATACCGATTAGCGATAGTAAGTGTGCTTCTATTTATAGATAGGACTATTATGTGTTGTCGTTATGTAATGTGTAGGACCTTTTTTGGAGTTGAAAGGTGTTGATTCGGTAGTCAGAGGTGCTGGAACTATTATTTTTTGAAGCATCGCATCAGAGCATATTTACAAGGATTCATAATAACCTAAGTAATGATGGTTTTCCAATAAATAGAATATTGACCTAAATAGGAAGAAAGCAAGAAAAAATATTTATTTCTGTGCGGGTGCACAGAAGACACGAGAAATAAAAAAAATTAAACAATAATAAAAAATAAAACCCCGTGCAAGACCAAAAAGGCTCCTATCTCAGCATGTGCAGCGATACCCAATAAGAAAGTAACGCTGCGCTGATATTCTAATAAGGCCCACTGATCATGCCACGGACACACTTACGGAAACGAAAAATACTTAAAAAATAGACCTAGACTAGAGTCAAGAGCTAACCCATCACAAATAAAATAAAAATAAAATGTTAAAGTCTTGTAAACCAAGTGAAATCTCAACACGTGTAAAAAATTGTTGAAACATAAAGAAATAAGTTGAAAATGAACCATAGCTGCCCGACTCTTATCCCTTATAGGTAAAATTTACAATAATATTCATGGTAAACATGCATCTACATGTAGTTTCGTCCTCTGCTAGAAAAAAGAGCTGTCCCAAAAAGGGGAGATACCTGATTTTAATGATGGTCGCAAATTTTTGAACAATCGATGACCTCTGATGTAATTAACAATTAGTTTATCCAATCAAATCTGTGATTACTGATTAGTTACTCAATTAAAAATACAAAAGTTTTATAAAAATAAACAGACATTCGAGTATGATTGATAGAAAGGCTAATGATAACGTGTTTACTTACAGTTACGCAATTTATGGGACCTTCCGGAAGATTGAGTGGTTATAAGAAGTTGTCGCTTGGGGCTATATGGTCGTAATTATGTTTGTTGCTGACTCATCGCCGTTGCGTCATAGTAATGCATTTCTCTTTACTATATAATGTTTAATAACAGTTTGAACTCTTACATATAGCACTTGACAGTTCCTTCGATGCTTTATAACTTTCTTAGCCTTTAAATTCAATTAAATTGATCTTGTTGAGCTTTCACAACCTTTTGTAAGTATAAATTCAAAGAATATCTTCTCTATCGATTTAAAGTAATTATCTGTGTGATCTATGAAGCGTTGGTAGTCATGAATCCCAATCCCAACGGAACTTCAAAACAATTTTTTTCCGTTTTCGATTTATCAGCATCATCATTACCCTTTCAATGTTCCCACTGCTGGGACACAGGCCTCCTCTCTGTGAGAGGGAATATCACACGTCTTAGAATTTATGATTCTAGGACATGCCGGTTTCCCCACGATGTTTTCCTTCACCGTTTTTAGAGCAGTGGTGATGAAATAATTTACACAAAGTAAAGCGCCTATCTGGGTTCGAACCCACGATCTACGACACGTAAGTCGGGGCCGTTACCACTGGGTCACCACTGCTCTTCGTTTTCGATTACATTTCAACTTTTGATAAAGTGCAGTCTACGCTACGCTCCGTTTCATTCAGGTCCATTTTGATAAAAAAATCACGAAGTAAAAAAGTTGAAATTCTTATCTTAATTAAAATCGTGGCTTCATTGTGCACTAGTTCGTCAATTAAAGCACATTGCAACACCCTGTGTAAACAGCAAGAGTGCTGTAAACCCTCAATGTCTAGTTTGCATCATGTGAATTATGAAAATGCAGCGTCGCGCAACTCGCGCAGTGCCGAGCAATATGTACCGAAGCTGATGGAGTTATTGTGCAGTAGGTGCAAGCTGTCATCATCGCTAGGCAGGCAATATACACTTTAGACTGTAAAACTATCAGTCTGCCTCGTAGATGGATCGTAAAAACTATTCATGATATAGCCAAAATAGAATTGTACTATTATTTATTCTGTGACTATTCGCCACATAGTCTAAAAAAACTTGGTGAAATATCTTACGTGATTACGTAATGGTTGTTGAGAAGACAAATCCACATTTTTTTATGTATCTCTTTCTCAGAATCATATACTTATTAATCACTTAAATAAATGTTTATAGGTAGGTAGATCATTAAGATTTCGGTTTGGCTATTTGAACCCTGCTGCTGTATCTTAAAATTTCAATTTATATAAGTTTTTGGTAAACGAGTGGAATTGTGCTATTAAAAACATATCCTACTCCTCAAGATTGCAAGATCGCTAATACAATCTACCAATACTTGTGCGGTTTTCAAGCAGTGTGCCAATCAGAGTGCGTTCGTGCCTGGAGCCCACAAATCAATATATGAACAATGGGGGGCGACGGCCGTGCGGCGGGAAAGTCTTCGAGCGGACACCATGATCGATTGCTTATCTCTCTTAATTACCACACTTCTGGATGATAGGTATTGATAATTTTATAAAGATTTCCGTCAATACCTCTTTGGCTTCCAAAAGTATATCTGGCTTAAAAAGAGTATCCGAGAATTTTCTTTCTAATTCTAATAGAAACGAGAATGAAGTCTTGGGATCGTATTAGTTCAACTGATTCACCGTCTATGTACCGAGGTTCAAAATGTATGATATTTTTTCGCAATTTAATAGTACCTATGGAAAAAAGTACATAAATACTTTCACCACCGAAAGATTCCCAATGAATAGTAATTCACCTCACCTTATATGGTTCTGTCTGTTAATACCTGAAATCCAACCTTGAAGCTCTTATCGTCCTAGCCGCTTCAGCGCTGTCCAGTGATATCGCGCAGTGCTCTAATCACCACGATTCTGCGTAAGTGCTGGGTAATGCGTTGCTGTCCGCTAATAGATAGAAAGAACTGCTTATTATCAGAGAGAAACGGGTTACTGGAGTGTTCCACTGCTAATGTAGATCCGGCTTCCTTTGAATAGATTCTCATTGTTAAATCTGATCATGTCTGCAATGCAAGGTGCAGTTTTTATTTTATTTTTGGCACCAAGTTATCATTGCCTCATAGTGTTCAGTGCCAAATATTCTGTTCTGACTTTTCTACTGATCTTAAGGGAATGATGTCTCCAGCTCCTGTCATCACATTATCATCATCTTCCTGTCTTTATCCCAAACAACTTGATGCTTGACAAAATTAATGAAAAGATAAGCTAGTCAATCGTCGCTTCAATCCCATGGTACACGATCGTACAGATCATTTATCGACTTTTTCTCTCCCATTCATCGATCGTCGCAAAACCTGCGCGGGCGCACAAAGGAACATGTCAACGTGTGACCATCATTGTGTCGCTAATTACGACGAATTATCTCACAATGGCCACGCAAAAACAACATGTGTCATGTGTGTGATGTAATTTGTACGCACTGGCTAGTGGCTACCCATGGGCCATACACAGCCAATGTGTGAAGGCCTCGGGGGCTTTGATACTTGAAAGGTTTGACACACTTAGCGCAGTTAATGGTTTTTCAATACATAAGGTAAGGATATGTCCGTTCACCGTATTGATGTCAGGCCCTTATTGGTGCAGATAATAGTGAATATTGTTCTGCTACGTGCTGTTTTGAAAAGCTTTTTAGAAACGGTTGTATTTATAATGGTATTCTTATTTAACTGCAAATGTAAATGCCCAGTTATTCAGGTTTTTATGACACTTAAGATAAAATGATTACTAACTTTGACCATCTTGCATTTATGAAATGTTGCCAAAAATCTCATTCATACATAATATGCGTATCATACGCGTGTCTAACTATCCGTGACCAATGTGGCCACACTCACAAACTCACTGCGTAACATATGTACTATGTCGATACCTCTCCGAATCCCACAGTTGCTTACATAAACTGTATTTATTGTCTTAGTGACCGTCCATTTTTCCGGCAAATCACCGCGGCCCCGCAACTAAACTTATTAATTTTGCGCAATAACTAATTATTATCAAACACGGAACACAGCGCCATCTTGATGTTTTGACATAACCATAGAGTTGCTGCCAGTCTGCCATCTCTATAATTTTGACATAACGCTACGTTTAATTTGAACAATAAAATTCTTTTTCCATTGTTTTAAATGTTAGATTATGATAATATTGTATGCTTGGTCTAGTTCCCGTTAGTTTTGTCATCAAATACAATGTTTTTAGTGCTGATATCTTAGATCTTACTGGCTATTGTGACAGTTTTTATTTGTTTTATTAGGTTTTATAACTATGTTTCTAGTATTGCACTGGCGTATGTAAAGATCTTAAGATAACTGGATATTTCTCTATCTAGCCAGCAATTAATTAAAAAATCAAGTTTTATCTGATTTTTCTTCATTTCTATTCATCAGAATGTCACAAACAACACAAAAGCGACTCAGGAATGAAGGCACTCCTAAATGAAATAGCTCGTCTAGTCGAAGAGTTTCTTTAAGTGGAAGCGTGTGGTCTCATTGCGAAGTGAAGATACTGGCTCTCGAGTGTCGAGGGACCGGTATTTATTTCTTGGAAGGCCGCTCATTCAGTTCGGGAAAGCGATACGTGTTGATATGAAAGTCATAATCACAACACAAGCAAGCATCAGAAACTGGTCATAGCTTTGATTTCTGTAAGGATAAGGAATTCTACTAGAATCTTACTTTGTTTGCAACATCTTTATTGGTAGCAGCTAGGAGTCAGGAAAGTATGGAATGCGTTGTTGGAAGAATCTTTAAGGTAGAACTTAACACGATGCTTCAAGTGGGGGCGCAGCTTAGTCTGTCTTTAAAACAATATCAAACAAAGAATCACAGCAGCTATCAAACATGAGTTTTGCTCATCCATTCATTTATTTCATGAACAATTTTCACTAAACATTTTGCATATCATGATTGTCAAACTATTGGCGTGATAAGGCCCATATTCCAAGTCTGTTTGAAGAACCATTCGACTCGGTCGCCATGACAACGGAAAAGTCCTTGGTTAATATCAACAAATAACAGAGATATAAATGTCAATTTGCCTGTTCTCGTGAAGACCTTATGGCTGCGTCGGTGACGTCGGACGGTGACGTTCCCGAGGCCGAATACTGGGCCAAGCAAGGGATTTAGCTAAGAAGTTTGTCATCGACACGCTAAGAAGAATGTCAGCTTGACTTGGAATAGGTATAAGGATTTGTCCTTCTCAGGATCTGAGTGAATATGACTGACAATTTGCTGCAAAATTGAGTTGATTGGCCTTTTAGAAACTGGGTACGAGTACTGGTCTAGTGTTGTTTTGAAGCTTCCGAGCAGATGTGAGGGCACGGGTGAGCTTGCGCCGCCCGGTCTGCGGTCGGCAGTAGTCGGCACGTCAACCGACCGCTTTCGGTTTCTACAGCGAGAGTAAACCTGCAAGCTGCAGATACTAGTGAATTTCGAACACTAAGCTGCACGGTGGGTAGCTGACATGAAACGATGCGGACAGGGCTTTGACATGGTGGTGGAAAGATGGTATATTAGTTAGGATATTTAGTTAAGATGGACAATGACAGATCCTAGCTATAGGCAGAGACTAGGCTAGAATTACGGTTCATTTTATTCTTGTTATTTAATTTGAAATTGATGGGAAAGAATATGTTAGCAGCATGGTTGTAGACCAACTCATAAAGTACTGAGTCTTCTGTATTATGCCAAAGCTTGTTTTCAGTTCTGTTAGTTACATCTTCGGTGCACTTATTTAGATTGTAAATATTAATATCATTGCTTTCTATTTGTTACAGGTAAGTGAACCTTTGCTGTATTATTGAACAACTTAATAAATCAACTCACCCGTAAGTATTTATATGAACGATAGAATATTAATTCCCCAATACACGCCCACTAAACTTTCTTCAGATAATTTATGTAGTATTGCAGTGTTACCAACAGTAAGGCAACCCACAGGAAAGGTACAATTATGTCCTAAAAACGTGCGGTTTGCGCATTGCGTCGGTGCCGGGTGTGCGTCGCGTTGCGCAAGAGTTGCCAATGCGATAAAAAACCGCAGGGAACCGCGTTGTGGAATATGGAGTCCCACACTGCGCACGCGTCGATTTGTTTCGACATTTTCGTAGAATATCATGTTTTGTAGCGAAAGCTATGTTGACGAAATGTTTCATTAGTTCTGTGAATACCATGGTGTAGGGCCTATGTTGGGAAGTATGTTAGGTTTGTAATGTGCTTGAAGCACATCTATACTAATATTATAAAGAGGAAAATTTTTTTTGTTTGTTGGTACCGAATAGTGCCCGAAACTACTGGACCGATTTATATTACATTATTCTGAGTGACATATGCTATTTTTTATCCCGAAAACGGGTCCCGTGTGGTCGAAGGCGCGGGGAGCAGCTAGTCGGAAATAAAGCAATAAATGACACATTTTTACTAAGCCACTTTTGACTCTTTCTTGTGACGAAAGCTCTGTAGCCAAAGCTAACTTAAGATATGAATCAAGTCCTAAAGAACACTCTTTCTTGAATACTTAACTTATGTTAAATTCATAAGCTGCAGGTTTTTTGGCTCATCGCCTCGGGCACCCCAACGATAGCACTGGCCCTGACCAGCTGCATGTGCCAATCCTACCACCTTAGCCAAGAAATGTTAGCCAAACGTACGTGCTGGTATGTTTTATCAACCATCATATTTTCAGCAGGACCTTATCCAATCCATAAATTTTCTTAAACTATACAAAGCTCGAACATCCTCTCTAGACGGTCGCTTTTGATGAATAACTTGTTTTAGAATCAAGGAAAAGTAAGAGGAAAAGTGATTCCTGCTTACCTAAACTGGATCTTATAAATTAGCAAAGCAAAAAATTACTAAAGTTGCCCCGAATTAAATTATACGATCATAAAATACATAGATATTCACTGACCTAAATACAATGACAAACAAAAAATCAATATCGCGAAAACCTTGCTATTCTGTCATAAATAACTAAAATTAAACATCATAAAACGTGATACGACGCCAACAAAACGCTAACGGTAAGCAACCATTATACTAATGATAGATTTCATGTAAAACTTATTATCCATTTTTGATTTGCCAGAAAACTTCTGACTATAACCCATAACAAATTAAAATGAACCTTACGCTTAAGACATAAGGTTGATAATATAATGTAACTGTTTCAGCAACTTATGGCCCGGTCAGTGCTATTTGATGGATATTAACAAAATGTCAATGATTTGAATGGTATTATTATTATAACTGTAGTCGGTCTGTCCGTGTGTTAAATTTTACAAGTTTTTTATAGAATGAGGACGTAGTATCGGTGCCACGAGACGAGACACGATGTGTTGTGGAGGCCTAGAGATTTACGACTGTTTCTGTGTTTAATCGTGGATTTGACCTGAGATTTCTGCGTGCCAAATACATAAAACGACCGAGTAGCTAGCTAAAACTGAGAACAAAACAAATTAAGCAGGTCCTACTTAATAAAGCTATAATACTAAGCATCCATAAATGATCCACGTTACTTATGCAGTAAATAATATAAGTAATATAGTTGGTCAATTAGAAAAGAGTAAAGAAGCCACTGCAATATACGCAAATTTTGCAATAGTATCTACGAATTATTACATCACCGAAAAGCATACAAAACCTAATTGCCAAACTCTCTTTAGCACCGAAAAATCTAGAACCGCCATAAAACCTAATATTTTACGCCCATTTTCATACTGACCACAATAACTATTCAATCTTCATCTATCCATCGTTGTGTGTTACGAAACATTCGGCACTTGACAAAGGAGTCCGCGGCACAGAACAATCACAGTCTGACCGTTATTATAGATGACTTATGAACTTTGCTTGCGCAAGAGTAATTTATGAGTGGTGTGCGCAATGTGGCATGCTTGACGCTAGGCCTGTTTGCACGCTTTAATCTAAATCTAAATTTTTTTCGATGTCCCATATTCATCAATTAATGTGGGGGCAACATTGCATCTTCCAAACTTCTCCATTAATGGTCATCTTGTAGCAGCATCAACGCCGCCAACTACGAACTAATGACATGACGTCACGCAAATCCTGCATCGCGCAAGTTTAGTTTTCGGCGGGGTTTGAACGTATACAACAGTCCGACATCAACAGTTGGGTTGCCCGGACCAGACAACACCCGTCTGATCGGAGGCTTCACACCTTGTTCCGCATACCTCCAAAATCTCATCAGTCACCCCCTTTCTAACCATTTCACGCAGACCATCTATCGTTTCTTTGTTCTTCCTCTACTCTTATACTTCTTAAGCATACCATTAGCTGACAGGCATTGATGGAAGTTTGAATAATGTATGACCATATATAGAATAGACGGACCCAACATCATATTAAATAACTGTGTGAAGTCATCGCGAGCGCGTCGCTTGGCTTGCAGCGCTACAAATGATTTAAGTACTGCACTGTTTCTAGAATTCGCAAATTGTTGGGTTTGGCTCATAAAAGAATGTTAAGGCAAGCTGTAATATCTATTTAGTGATGGGTAGTGTAGTGGCAATGACAAAATGTTTTCTTACACTTTTTCTAGAAGCGATTTCTTTTTTCCCGCTTGTTGCCATTCCCAAAAGTATAGTCATAATTCACAACAGATGCCCAAACCAGTAGTTTTGTTACTCTTGATAGGCTTGCGTTTGACTGCTATCTATATATTAATCTCACCTGATCGTTAGCAGTGATTTGGGCGACGGTGAAGCACGCTTGCTTAGATATAATTAACCTATACACTCTTGACTTAAATACTGAAGAAAACCTGGGAGGATTGTATGTAGATAGAGCAGATTTGCCTAAAATAAAAACCCTATCATAACAAACTTCTGATAATGTCATTGTCATGTCACCTCATCTTAAACATCATCATAAGCTCCCAGCTAGCAAATAGCAGAGCAACCTAACGTTATGTCCCAACTTGCTCCGAAATGCACGAAATTCATAGTGAAACCCGCCTGTTCGACGTCGCTTAAAAGGTTAGCATGGTGATTAAATCACGATCAAATCTTTCGCAACTTACAAATGTTATACCGGAGTTAAACAAAAGGCTGATCTTAGTCGATCAGTGACCGAGAGCCTGTACAGGCCTTGTCTTAAATGCTGTCAGAAACATTAGCATGGTTTTACCAACTATTGAAAATTCTTGATCTTTGACACCAAACACATTGACAAATAGAACTGATTTGGTAACTTCGGTAAAATCAGCATAAAATACATAATATTCAATAGAACAAAGCAATACTTCTGTATGCCGCGAAAGCAGAATGTAGAGGTGAATCTACTTATAGTAAACGCATTTAGGCTGCTACTGATAATTCCAGATGGGATAAACACTTCGCCGTACCCGAGAATCGGACTCAGGATTACATACTCAGCAGTAGCGCTTACGGCTACCAGATCAACGAGGCAGGCATACACATAGGTACTATTTATAATAATATAGATAAAGTAAAACAAAACGTTCTGTACAGCCGAGTCGGATACGGTTTGTGAAACATTCGTAGCAGTGTGCCTGTGCAGTACCTTCAACTGAGCCCGTCACGACCTTTAGTAATGGCGATACCATAACGTTTTGTACTCATTATCTCCGATGTCGTTCATCATCATCATCATCATTTATTGCATCGACGCTGCGCATCTATTTACTAATCTACGTTCACAATGGATGTTGTTTATGAACTTTAATGAATTAACGTATTGATAGTTGAAAATGGATTGGCAGTACTAAAATAAGAAATATTTTCTGGGTAACTAACCATTTCTACATAACGTTGAAACTGAGGAAATATTTGTAAGTGTAGCACATCAAAAGAAGGATGAATGAAGGATGATGCGGATGCTGGTCAAATTATAGTTAAGCTAGTGCTGTAAACTGCTATTTTACAGCTATTGAATTATTGGTCTGCTCGGCACGGCCGTGCGCGCGGCGTCCCCAAAATCATAGCTTATGCTCTATAAATATTATTATCTGGATCTCAAAACAAAGTGACTATCTGTTAGTGATCGGCTATCGAATTTAACTTTATCTTGGCCCTTTGGTTTATTCTTTCCGCGGCAGTTTAAAAAAACTTTTAATAGACAAATAGTGTTCGGTTTACCGCGGGTCTGTACCATGCAGCTACGTGTCCAATCTAGGCTCAGCGACGGCAGCGGCGCGGGCGCAACTCTAGGGCCGTCCCTTTCACCTGCACACGCCGCACGCCGGCTACATTCTAGAACACTGAGCACTGCGGGTATAACCTCCCATACACCACTAATAAGTACGTACTTAGGCTGAGTAGAATTTGTATTAGGTTTTATTTGAAGATGCTTTACCGTGTTTTGGGCAAGGAGTCTCTTCCTTCTCTCTGTATCTACTAAAGTTCCAAAATAATACAGTATTTATTAGTAATAATACAGTACTTGATGACTCAGTTATTTCTGTAAAATCATACTGTACAAGAAAGGTTAGCGGCGAAGCAAAACTTCTTTGTAAATTCTAATAATATTGAGATGCTGTCGGAAATAAGAAACAGTAAGCATTCATAAAAAGACATGGATAATACCTATACTATAGTTGAGTGACAAAAGCCGCGAATGTTGATGAAGTCGACACAGAAAGTAATTGCTAATCCTGAAATTATAAAATTAATAAATCATTAAAGTGTCCCAATGTCAACATGCTGTGTATTGCTTAAAATTTTTATAGCTATTACGAAAATCAATTAAGATCGCAAATCGCAAGTCGATCGTTTGAATGTTCGTTTAATTTTGAGATTTAATAAACGTTTTACAGACATGTCGTGATGTCGTCAACATAATTATAGTGCTGCATGAGTTAGGACTTCACATTAAAGGTAGGGCCTGGAGCAATTACAACAAACTTTATAATAATTTTATAATAACAATTTCAGACTAGAATTATTTTAAAACTAGGAAAATACTTCTTCTTACACATAAGGTAACGAGTGTTGATCAACACATTCACCACACATATCCTGTTTTTCTTACAGGCTACAGGTTCTCGCTTGAACACTTTCTCACTGATTCATCATCATCAGCTTCATAAGGTCCCACTGCTCCACACATTGTTATTTTTTTATACTTTATTTCAAATAAACCTTAGAAGTACTTTTAAATTGTCACACAAAAAAAATGATGACTAGCTGCAAATTCGCAAGCGTCAGTAGGTCTCAATGGAGAAGAATTTGCAAGAAACTCCACGGACACTCTTTTCCATCAGTTTTAGTTACAAGTTTTTGGTTACCATCATTCTTGTTGAAAAAATACATATATGTGAGAACGACGCAAAAAACGTGCACGTAAAAGCGTCTCGAGTAACAAACAATTTAAAAAAAATAATAACAGGCCGAGGCAGCATAGGTAGTGGACACATTTGCAAACGTTGCACGCTCCAAGTCCGCTAACGTATCCACTGCTCAAAGTGCCCACTGCTGGGACACAGGCTCATAGAGAGGAGGCATGTGTCCCAGTAGTGGGAACTTTGAGAGGGAATGGGCTTTATTCCACCACGCGGGCCCAGTGCGGTTTGGTGGATGTAACATGTCTTCGAATTTTTGGTTCTAGGACATGCCGGTTTCCTCATAATGTTTTCCTTCACCGTTTTTAGAGCAGTGGTGATGAAATAGTTTATACAAAGTAAAATGCCTGCCTGGGTTCGAACTCATAACCTACGAAGGCTACGACACGTAAGTCAGCGCCGCTACCACTGGGCCACCACTGCTCTAAAAACGCTGCTACAGTTGGCAATTACAAGCCTTTAACCTAGCGTTCTTTAGCCTAGGGTTTTCCTTGACGCTTTCCTTTGCCATCCCCGCCTTAAAAAATACCTTGGCGTTTCGACAAGGACCGCATTTTTACTTGTCGTCTTTTGGCTAAGTTTATTTTCTTGCAATCATAATTGAGTCGTTTTTTACTGCTTGTGTTAAAGATGTGTGCCAACAAAAGCTTGAAATTATTTAGTTCTAAGGAATGGATTGTGATGATTAGTATTAAAAAGTACTTTTCTCAAAAAATTCAGCAGTTTCTCACCAATTACACGCATCGATAGAGTTTTTGAAATGTACATTTACAACTTACGAGCCATTTTGTCTCGCGAACACCTTCGTGATCGTCACACAATATAGTAACAATAGTAAACAATAAGGAGCAATAAACGAACAATAATGAGATATTTTGTAGTACGGCGCGGCGCTGCGCGGGCGCACCTGTGCAGGAGGGAGAGGGGAAGGCAAGGGGGGTTCATACAATTATTTCACACGCGCGCCGTAACGTACAGACAGACAAAAAGTAACGTCGACACCACATTCTTATTACGTTTTACGAAAGTTTTACTTTTTTTGCATGTTGCATTTTGCTGATTGATAGTATTGATAGATGTTTCAAATACTGTTATAGCACAAATACTAGTAGCTGTTACGCCGTTCTCGTCTACCTTTCGATGTTTTCAATTAGGGTTTCGTACCCGAAGGGTCCAAACGGAGCCCTATTGCTGTCACTCACGTTACGTCTCCGTCTGGTTGTCTGTCCGTCACAAAATTAAGAAATTTTTGACTTCTCATTGACCTATGAACTTGAAATTAGGTGATAATGTTTATTAATACGTATATTTCACCGAACCTTCACACCTTCGTACCTGGAAGGATTTTATTTTTATTTTTTAATAGTCTCAAATCTACCTATATTGTCGAAAATCCAAAATATTTGGGATTGACCACGTAAACTCCACTGGTACTTAGGTGCATCCAGTTAGATTGGAAGCCGACCCAACATAATTGGAAAGCGGGTAGGCAGATTGATTGCCCACGTGACCTTTCGGTACTACTCAATAACGTTGATAGAATGCCACTTTGTCTATGCTCTCATATGTCATGTCTTGTGGCACTTGCACAGACTACTTAGAGATACTACGGCACTTGTACACCCATCACGCAGCGTATGTTCCTGCTGTTTTTGAACCCGCCATCGCCATGTAAAAACATAGTAACAATTACAACGCTTATCGTTCGTTTTCCGATTGCGTGAATCATGGAAATACGTAGTTTCCCAATCACGCGAGCCGAGTGGGAAAACAGCATTCTTGTCAAATGTTATTATAGATAAAACAGTAGAACAGTTTCAGTTGCAGTCCTAATAAAGAGTAAGATCTCATTGTAGCTGGAATTTAAAAAAGAAAAGAAGAAAGAAAACACATTTATTTGACACAAGCTAGAGCACACAACACAAATATAAAAAAATTAAACTAAGACTAAACAATAACCCTCTTACAAATAAACGCGGAATAAAGTTATACCAAGTATAAACCTATGAAAATGTATGGTTATTCCTTTGTTATTCCTGGTATAACTTTATTCCGCGTTTATTTGTAAGAGGGTAATATTATAAAAACCGGCCAAGTGCGAGTCGGACTCGCACACGAAGGGTTCCGTACCATTATCGCAAAACACTGCATAAAAATCACGTTTGTTGTATGGGAGCCCCCCTTAATTTATTTTATTTTAATTTATTAATTATTATTTTTTGAAGTAAATGTACAACTAAACATTCTGTGAATATTTCAAGCGTCTACCGGTTGCCGTTATTAATATCGAGCAAAAAATGGCAAAAATATCACGTTTGTTGTATGGGAGCCCCCCATTAATATTTATTTTATACTGTTTTTAGTATTTGTTGTTATAGCGGCAACAGAAATACATCATCTGTGAAAATTTCAACTGTCTAGCTATCACTGTTCATGAGATACAGCCTGGAGACAGACGGACAGACAGACAGACAGACAGACAGACAGACAGACAGACGGATCGCGAAGTCTTAGTAATAGGGTCCCGTTTTTACCCTTTGGGTACGGAACCCTAAAAAAAGAAAACAAGGAAAAAAAAAAGGTATTTCGACTACTTTAACTAAGTATTACATTGAAGAAAAGGCCAAAAAAAATATATACTTCAACATCGTAAAGGAATTGTTTCCTTTTGTATTATCATGACAGGCTCAGTAAGATACAATCAGGACTGTTTCACAAAACCTAGATGGATAACTATCGAAATCAGATGAATGAAAGTATTTAAGGTGCTGCCTATGGATCTGACAAAACTAACTGATGATGTCACCCCATTCTCTCACCTTTTTTGTTTTGGAAAGTTTGTAAAAATTATAATAACTGAGTTAATGCCCAAGTCGATGCTTTTTAATCAGTTTACATTAACATAAGAATGACAACGATATCGAGAACGCCTTACTTTTTATACAACCGCATAAATATAGTTTCATCACCCACACATATTCAGATTTGCAAATTTTTTTAATTGCACAACGAAGCTTGCTTGTCACTAGATATTGAAATCATTGTATTTAACCCCCGACGGAAAAAGAGAGGTGTTATAAGTTTGACGTGTGTTGCTGTGTATCTGTGTATTTGTGTGTCTGTCGGTGGCATCATAGCGTCCAAACGGGTGAACCGATTTTGTTTTTTTTTTTTTTTGAATGGTGATTTTGTTCTCAGCTATGTTTGAATATAATCGGTTCAGGCGTTCAAAAGTTATGGGCGTTTTACTGTTTGAATCGGGGTGTTTTCGCAAGATATCGTGTCATAATTACGTGTTCAATAGATTGCCGATCGAAGCGTATCTACTATGTACTAGATAAATTATGTAGCATAAAATAAATATTTTGAAATTTTATTATTGCACCGATACCAATAAATCGCTTTTGACCAGAAGCTTTTTCTAAATGCAATCAAAGCTTTGTTTGGGTTGGAAACTGTTTTTATTATTTTTAAAATCTCAACAACTTAAAAGAAAACCCATCTGAAAACTCAAAAATCCAATCAATCGTTGCTGACCGTACTTCTTCTACAACTATTTGAGCAACCTGTTTATTTGGCAACAGTGTGCTGACAGCAAATAGCAAAGGTCGCATAACTGGTGGAACCAATCGGCCAACATTGACCATTATGAGCCATAGTCCATGGCGTAACATGGGAGATGATGGTGGTCATTATGCCTTCGTGAGGTTGACGAGGTCACTCAGGGGAGATTAAGTTGTAAAATATAATTATAGTAGGTAATGTTGGTATGGATTGAACGAAGCTATAAAATGTGGCATAAATGTTTTTCTGGTGATTTTGGGCGATAAAAGCGTCGAGAGTTTGTGTGAGTCTTTAAAATAAATTTAGACTTTCAAATGTTACTACTACTTCACGTGTTTCTAATAATTAATGGTATTCTAAGCCACAGATAAATAATAAAATACTCTAGGCATAATAAAGTCATTAGTAGATAAATATTGGAGCTTTCAGTGTGATATTATTAGAACAGTTTTTGCTAGATAAATTCGCATAAAGATTAAGCTAAGGTAATGATGATCACATCAACTTAATCTTTTCCTAATATCGTCGAAATCGGCTTTCAGTCAAGTCAGATTGCAGTACGTATGGTCCTTAGATCCTATAATTTTAATAAAGACCTATCGGCAGCGTTTTAGAGCAATGAGGATGAAATAATTTACACAAAGTAAAGCGCCTGCCTGGATTTTAACGACACATAAGTCGGGGCTGCTACCACTGGGCCACCACTGGTAACAGCCCCGGATCTATAGATGTCAGCATAATAATAACATAATTCGATGTAGCGGCGCAGGCGCCGGCCGATACTCAATGCGATCGATACGGCGTGTTGAGTCACTTTCACACAACAGAACTGTGTCCGCTAGAGAAAGTTATGGATTTTATTGTGTTTTATTGTAATCATATAAATTGTTTGCCTTCTAAAGATATTCGATAGTTTCATTGTGTTGTGTATTGTTGTTATGGGCCCGTAAAATAACATATCTATACATATAATAAATCTGTAGAAAAGTCATTTTTGTACATTGAAGAAATTGAAACAAAAAATAGCCAGCGTGTGAAAAGATAAGTAACAGAACCCATTTCCATCATTTTTGAAATTTTTGTCTGTTTGTCTGTTTGTCTGTTTGTCTGTTTGTTTGTGCGCACATCACGTAAAATCTACGAATTCAATGCTGACAATGTTTATATACAAAAATTATACGCAACTTGAGGTTTAACTTAGTTTTTGTTTCATCGAAATCGGTTCACTCTATCAAAAGATATGATTAATTTAGTGAGTTCAAGAAGTAAAATATTACGTTACGAGAACTAATGTTGATAGTTGAAATCTAAATCCGATAGATGGCGTTGTGCAAATGACGTCATTTTCTGAATCGCGGTGTTAAGATTTTCCGCGCGAGGATGACGTCCACCGTGTTTACTAGGCAAATTGCCCTTGCCGTCGCTTCCTCAGGAATAGCTGCCACTTTATTACCAGGAGGAAAAACTGCACATACAACATTTAAAATACCAATCGACTTGGACCGCACAGAAAACCCTGTTTGCAACGTGTCTCGCAATAGTGATAAAGCAAGGGTTTTACGCGATTGCGCCCTTATCGTTTGGGACGAGTGTACGATGGCAAATCGTAAAGCTGTGGAAGCTGTAGATAGAACGTTGCGAGATATAAGACAAAATGACCGACCGATGGGAGGCTTAACGGTGCTATTCTGTGGAGACTTCAGGCAGACACTCCCTATAATACCCAGAGGAACGAGGGCCGATGAAATAGGTGCCTGTTTAAAGAGCTCTATTTTATGGCGTAGTGTCATATTAACTAATTTGAGCTTTAATATGCGAGCATATTTGGGAGGTGACGCAAACGCGCAGGTTTTCTCAAATTTACTACTTCAAATTGGTAACGGCACATACCCGACTCAAGAAGGAGGTAAAGTAACTTTAGTCGAAAGCCTGTGTTCTTCTGTTGCCTCACAGCAGGAACTCATTTCCTCTGTATACGGAGATCCATCAGAGATCTCGAACCATGACGCTGCTTGGCTATGCCAACGAGCTATTTTGGCACCTCGCAACGACCAAGCAGCAGCAATAAATTCTCAAATATTGGTACATGTTTCTGGAGAAAGTAGGGAATATTTATCTATTAACACGGTTTTAGAAGAAGGAGATGCCACCCACTATCCAGTAGAGTTTTTAGACTCTCTAAATACACCAGGTCTTCCAGCACACAAAATTTATTTAAAAGTCGGAGTACCAATCATTCTACTCAGAAATTTAAGCCCACCAAAACTATGCAATGGAACTCGGTTGAGAGTAACAAATCTCCAACGAAATGTCATCGAAGCCGAAATCTTAACAGGTTGCGGCTCCGGTGATGTTGTTTTCATTCCCAGGATACCCATTATCCCCAATAATTTTCCGTTTACTTTCAAACGTGTGCAATTTCCTGTAAGCCTCTGTTACGCTATGACTATTAATAAAGCCCAAGGCCAGACGTTATCCGTTGCGGGTGTAGACCTTACTTTTGATTGTTTTTCACACGGCCAACTCTATGTTTCTCTATCACGTGTTAGCAACCCAAACAACCTTTTTGTATATGCTCCGGGTAATTCCACCGCTAACATAGTATATAGAGAAGCATTAACGTAATCAACTATACCAAAGTCAGGACTCTTATCTAAATCATCAAAAAGGTGATATACTCTTATCTAAACGACGTTGTTTTGCTCTCGACAACCACGCGAACGAAGTCGCGGGCACAGCTAGTTAGATAATAAATTATCTTGTCTAATTTTAGGCAGTTTCTATATTTGGTATGGTCATGCAGAGAAATGAGGAAAATTTCGTTAAAAAGTATAAATGTGGCTAATAATGATAATATGTATAGAAACTACTGAGATATCGCCTAGTATTATTATATATTCCTAGAAGAGGACACTTCACAATATCGACGCCTATACTTAATTTACAGAATTGATACAACAAACTTAACTTTACAAAGCTCCACGCTAATCCTTGATGTTCCCACGGCACATTGTCTCGAAGGTCATTAAAGATTCTTCGCAACGATCACCACCATCCCACCAGCTACTACATAAACAAACATTATCAGGCTAAAGTTTAATCGCGACGTGCAAAATTTACAAGTTCACGCTGAAACGCAACTTCTCACTGAAAGTGACTTTCATCTCAAACTGGTTGCTGGTAACACCAGTAACAACCGCTGGTTGCGCAACCTCTCGGTTACATGCTGCATGTCACCGGTTATCAGCCGGTGCGGTTAGGTTGCACAACCCGGTTCCTGTTTCCGGTTAATCGATAGTTGTATCTACGTTAAAGTGTCAAGTACATTTTGATTAGTTTATAGTTAGAGACGTTTTTTTATATTGAATATTATCAATGGCATTTGATTGAAGTATCCTAGAATAGACAGTGTGAGAATAAAAACAAACCTCGTTTTGGTTAGCCATTTTTGTTTATACAACTAACCCCCCCCCCCCCCTAAATACTCCCTCTCACAGAGAGGAGGCCTGTGTCCCAGCAGTGGGAACATTAATAGGCTGATGATGTGATGAGTGTGATGTGATACAACTAACGTTGCGAGCCTTTGTTATTAAACGGTTAAGTACTTCTTCTACGTTGGAATAAGACGTACAGTCGGTGCCCTGCATTAAATAACAATAACGGGTTGTGAACCCTCTAAGAAGAATGAAGAGGGTTCAGAATATGCAGTATTAACTATACAGCTGAAGAACCCTTGAAAAATATTTATTCAACAGCTATTGTTACGTACTACAGTTAACCAAGTTCTGATTTATATTTTCCTACTCAAGAATATGCTACACACCATTTCACTACGGGCAACTACAAATAAAACACACATTATGCATTCGTAAACAACATTTGACCACAAAAAAGAAACTTATGACTATGACTAAACAACACTAATAAAGTAACCTAATCGTTAATGCACAATATTAATAAACAAACAGCTCGGTTCACGGCCATTAACTCCCAGTAAATTACTTAAAGAACACTCGATTACACTCAGTTTACTTCAAAAGACCACCATCTTTGAAAGCGAAAGTGTAATATATGGTTCTATATGCATTAATAGACATTTTAATGGTCTTATGGTAATGTATGCGATGCCCGCACAGGCCCAAACATCCGCGTCCACGGGTTAACAATGTATTATTTAACAGTAACAGATAACCTTCGCATTAACCTTTTAAATGTAGAAATAAATAAACGAGATCACGCCTATGTTTTCTAGGCAAATATTTTTCATATGGTTACGAAATCTGCGTGAGTGAGCTCTGAGGTTTAATCAACTGTGCCAACATTTGCAGTGGACAAATCTACGCTGGACTAAAATTGCGGCAAATATTTGAGTATCCCGTGTAGGTATTGAGTAGGCTTAGAAATAGATAATAGTTTGTCAACGAAGCATCGCGCAATTTAGTCAGCGTTAAGCAATTTCTAAGAAGGTTTGCACAGCGCTCGTCAGCCTATACAATCTAAAGTGTGCTACAGAAGTGATTGACCTGTCTAAATAAGTATATTCAAGTCAGACACACTGCACTATAGAAGGCACGCATTCACGTAAATCTCTGCAAGGTGCAGATGCGTGCGATGCGCGACAGGCGTTGCGCAAACGCAGCCGACCGGCCGACCTTCCGTGCAAGCGCACTGCGTAACTCTATTCAACAACACCATGTAGATACATACAGCAGGTGCATTGTGATAGCAAGCCCATATAATGCAATAGTTATAAACCACGCTCTTCTACGTCTTCTTGAGACATCAGGATATGAAAATCAAGATAGTTGTTACCATGGACAATGACTTGATGGAGAGATTGTCGGAGAAGGATACATATGAGTAGTTATTTATTTATTTAAACTTCATGTACAATGATGATACATAGGTGGACTTTATGCAGCAAGGCATTCTAAAAAGGACATAACAGTGGTAGGAGTACAAAATAACTAATAAAATACATAATTTCTTAAACAATAGACTGAAATCTAAAATCACCAAATTCTAAATGAAACTGTGAGTTTAAAATATAATAACTATGACGAAGACCGAACTATGTATAGAGGACAAATAATAGTACCGGATTCTACGCATAAATGAAAATTTACTCTCAGCTTTATTGATTTCAAGGGGAAGCACGTTCCAGAGTTTTATTGTTGAGACAGTGTAAGCATTAGATATAAACCCCGTGCGGTAAGAAGGAATATGCAGAAGTTAGGTTTTGGAAGCTCGAAGGTTAAGAAAAAAAAATATAAAAAAAAAAAAAAAATTAAAGAATCGGTACTACAAGGATCGTATGGTGAAGAGCATGCAGAGGGATCTGAGGGATCTCCTCTGACGGATATAGTAACACAACACTCAATCTTCTTTGAAATCTAACAGAAATTTGTGTGGTAGGTATCCCCCATAGTTCTTCTGATCACACGACTCCATTTCAGGTTTGCCCCAAGTTTCCGGTGCAGGTTTAATGATGCCTAACAACGAAACTTCTTATAATATTTTTACATCGTGTGTTACCTCTCGATTAAGCACAAGCATTACGTTTGCTATATTTGGGCATCCAGTTCAGGCATGTTAATATCCATGCAGTAACGTTGTTAATGGTAAATATAGTCGTAATTATTGGCAATTATCTCGAAATATTTCTCGTTTAACTGTGATATAATGCTGTCGCGGGCAACCTGTCGACAGACAGCTACACAGTGCTGCGTAGTTTTTTTCAATTTAGAAAAATTGCTCTAAGTATATTTGTCAACAAGTTTTTTACGTTTTTCAGTTTTATAGTACTTAGTTTTTAAGACTTTCCAATGCTAATACTACTTAGTTTCACTGCTATATCTACATTTTGTTCAATAGCATGACGTTTATTTCATACTTGGTTGTTCCTCTCGTGAAACCATTATTTTCTGTGTGAAAACATGTAAATCCCAATTCCAAACAATACATATAAACGAGAAACAATATAACAGGCTTTCGTTCATAAAACTAGCCATAATATAACATTGTTCCAAGTCCCGTGGATGTAACATAAAGAGTCCCGTTACACCACGAGGTTCGCGCTACCTCCGCCAGGGGGCGGGCTTGATTTATGTCCCTCTCGCCAAAGTCCTACCAAGTCTCCGAGATCACTATCAGCCTGGCAAAAACTGCTACTGCGGGCAAATTGCAGCATTCCTCACGAAATTGACTAAATTATTACGTGGACTAGGCATTTTAATAGAATGTTGTTTTGATTGCAATCGTGTGGGATGCTTGTTTATTGTTAGGCTTGAGTACTTTAACATTTAAGTGCTAAGGTTTATTGAACTAGCCTCGACTGTTGGTTTGAACTTTATTATTTTATTAGAAGCCTGTATCGTCCCATTTAGGCCCTCTTTCTCTTAAAGGCTTTTCTTCCCTCTTTCCACTTTTCGCGGTGTGATGTATATATGAGCCAATCTTTTAAAATTGAGCGTTAATCTTCCCATCTCAATCTGGGTCTGCCAAGTGCCATTTAATCTTAAGTTGACTTAAAAATATTTCCCCGGCCAGCATAAAAGTGTGTGTTGTGTTAGGCGCACTAAAACACTTTAAACCCGCGTGTAACTTATGGTTTACCTACAAATTGCCTATTCAGCGCCGGCGCAGCTCGGTCGAACGTGCAGTACCTTGCAAAACACTGGAAATTGCAATGTTCCGATACAAAGTACTAACACTCACATGAACTACATTGTAGTGAATTGTTGAATCCAATTTGTACACACTATTGTTTAGAGCACGATCCTACTGTGATTTTATGAACGCTAAACTTTCTTTGGTTAATAATAACGGTCTTGTTCTATTGATATTACTAATTAACCACATTTTGTAAACGGATTGGCCAGGACACGAGTTTATTTATTTCCGGGTAAAACTTCAAGACTCCTACCTAGCCCGTAGTTTGAATTTTTACCCGGGTCCCACAGTGGTATTGCGTACTCTATCCAACCGACCAAATCGGCCAATCACACAAAACGGAAATCCACATCGCGTCATTCATCTCGCATGTGGTTGGTTTACTTACGCAATACGGCTGCCAGTACGATTGAGAACTTCTTGATAGCAAAAATTACACTTCTCATTACCGGGAATGAAAATCAAAGAACCAAGCAACTGCTGACCAACAATAAAAGCAAAACAAGATTATCCGCTCTTGCAACCACCAAGGTCATTACCAACAAGGTAGTATTTCAGTTGTTAAAACATCTCTTAGCACCTTTAAAAGAGATTCACCGAAACAAAAACCATAGCAAATCCGTGTAAAGAAACCACAAGGCACGTGCCTCACTCTTCTCAAAGCTTTCGTTAAACAAAAGTAAGCCACACGTTTCAAAAACGCACAAATTCCTCAGAAAACAATGTCACAACCGCATCGCTAATTACAATGCTTTGAACGTGGGACACTGACCCGCTATCCATTATATTCTATTCACGAGAGCATCACTCCCTGACCTTGTGCCTTCACTTTTCACATGGATGCCAAAGTTTGGTGGTCTCAGCTTGAAAAGTGAAAAGAAAGCCGGAGACGACTAATTTAAGTGTGCTGGTAGAATATTTATGAGATTCGGTCTGTTATTTTTCTATTAAAACGTTTATTTTGATGTTTTTTATTTAAGTGGCGACATCTCGATGGGTTTTATGGTAGCTATCACTATATCGATAGATATTAATTCATGTCCACGTTGTAAAGCAGTGAAATTGACAATTTCAATGATGGATATGAGACAAACGATCTGATGGTAGAAGATAAAGCTGACTCAGCTGTAGGTAAGGAAAGAGAGAAATAAAACCCGAGAAACAATGTGAATGCTGAAAGGCTTGGCTGCCTTAAAGTAGTCATTTCCCCTAAAAAGGAACTCCAAATAGAAGAATAGAAGAACTAGCAGGTCTTATCCCATAAGTACTTGGGTCTAAACAAACACTAGCACAACAATCGCCGCCCGCACAGATTACGATCACACCGCACAATACCGGTCTGACTAGCGCGAACGCACTTGTTGCAAGGTCTCTCAATGAGAACGAAGAGCTTTCCATAATGATCTAGAAATTTGATAAATGCCATAGATTTATAAGAGATGCATTTTAGAAATCGATTGCTGTTCGTTGGAGGCGTCAGTTCTCAATACTATCAACAAAGAAGTCCAGGAATTTTCTTTAAGAAAATGAAACTTTGAATGCCTCGGTTGCTATAAACAAAAGAAGTTCATTCAACAAACTGCAAGCCCTCAATCTGACACCTATTATAAAGGAATGTCGATCTTTCAATCCGAGTTTAGGAAATGTGATCCAGTCATAAACACATTGGATGCATTGTTAATTCTAGCTAGATACTTAGATATTCTGCATTGTCACGAAACATTTATGTAAATCATGCATAATGATCTGGTCTCATTGGCATGCCTGGAAATGTATCAAGGAGGATTAGTTTTGCTTCGTGGGTGCCCATACCATGTAGTTCTATATCTATAATCTAGACACTACTTAGTCTAATTATCCTTATTTATTATACTTTATTGTAAACCACTTAATAAGTACATCACTCTCATTTATAAAAACAACTGTACAATGGGCGGTCTTATCCTTACCCTTACTACTTAAGTATAATTTGATTCAACTAGATAAATGGTAAACGTTATTGATTGCCGAGATTATTTTAAAAGGATATACAATATGATGTATGGCTCGACTACATAGATATATGTTTTACTACAGTTTTAGAAAATAAACTTATAGCAAACCACACCTACCTGCACCTATGTTGGAAAAAATGCCATCACACAACACACGATGGTAAAACATATTTGCGCTAATCTTAACTAATAAATAAAGAGGTGGAATGGAGAGATAGAGAGCAGTGGTGGCCCAGTGGTATCGGTCGCGACTTATAAGTTGTGGGTTCGAACCTTGGCAGGCGCCTTACTTTGTGTACATTATTTCATCACCACTGCTCTCAAAACGGTGAAGGAAAACATCGTTTCCAGCAGTGGGAACATTAATAGGCTGACGATGATGATATAAAGCTATGCCACCGTTGAGTGTCATTGACTGCTTTATATCCTGAAAAAGTAGTCTATCCGTTTCTTCGAGATAGACGACGCCGTCGTAGTCTCCCGTCACCCGTGTGCGCATCCGAGGGAAAAAGAACTCGTTACATAATGTGCATATGTATGTCCTCTAATGCAGTCAGAGATCTATAAAGGCCTATTTTGACCAGTCGGTTAAAAGGTGTTATAACAAAGTACACTTCATAAAATATGCCAAAGGCCATAGTAAAACTAGTGCCGATTTATCAAAATGGCCTCCATAACCTCGAAACGCACTAATGGGGCCTCAGTATTTCTCAATCGCAATTTGCTCGAACAGTCCTTATTATCAAAGGACAAGATAATCTCATCTTAGACACAAACATGGCGGTTGTAAAAAATATTTCACAATTCTCGAAGATAGTTGAAGATGAAAATGTGAAGGTTGAAGCAATTATATTGAAGTTAGATACCAAATAAAATAACTGAAGCAATATGAATTCATATTTGATCTAAAGAATCTCGGCGATCCCCATCAGGTAGATATCATTTGATTTAAATCTTACAATTACCTGCCTGAAGTCAAGAGATCTATCATAAAATACCAATGAGACCCAAGAACTAGAGACTCCTTCATAAAATCTCTGAACTGTTTAACACCCGTTAAGCAGATTCTTAATTCAAATTCACCGTTGGGAATTTTGCCAATCAGACTCATATTCATAAAACTCAACGGTTGCTCAACCGTTCACAGACTGGAGACTCAAGTTCTTTGGTCTCATTTTAGGTTTATTATAAATCTTTTGTCTTCAGTCAGCGTACGTATTTATTAAACTTCGTAAACTATATAAAAAAAAATATGGTAAAAGGAAAAAAGAGTTGTCAAATATTAAACACAAGAACCATGCTGCGAGTAAAAGCAATCCATATTTTAACGACGGCAACAGAGCAACAGTTGAGGCCGCCCGCATTCCAATTCTGCGCCGCGGTTTTTAGAAAAAAACATTATCTCAGCGATAAGTATCTGTCCAACGAGGTATTAATGCTGCAACACCACACTAGTAATGGCTACTTACGAGGCTTACCAGATTATGTTATGGAAAAGTTCTTGCTTTATCTTAACTTTTATGAGTACATTCACATATATAACTTGACATTCATCTATGTGAAACTGCGGGTATATAACCGGCCGGTTTTTGGGAAAGCCGTATGTTAAGATAGCAAACGGTTATGGAATAAAATAGGCTAATCATGCCATAGGAACTGAAAGTTATATGAATGCATCCACTCGTCTACATTCAACTGGGTATTAGACACACTTAGACACTTTATAGTAAACCTACAAATTGCTTATTCGTTATTCGTTCAGGTCAAACGCGCGTTCTTTGCAAAACGTTGCAAATGCCACTGTTAAGTTAGCAAGCCAAGGATGTGTTTGTGTAACACATAGCAACAATGAAATACAATCTATTCCATCACGAAAACATACAAAAGGCAGACAGACAAAATCAATTTACAAGAAACATACAAAATATATTTCGAGGATCGTTTACAAAATTTTAAGAAATTCACCTAACTTGGCCGTTTCGCACCAAACTGGCACTTTGGTAGACATCAGCACGGAATCGAAAACCGATTTGCCGCAAACGAGACTAATCATGCTGAATGACCCTTAATTGCATATAGATAGGGTCTTATGTGCATAATTATATGATTAGTATGAAACTACACGTCATTTTCCTCCAAAGTGTGAGGATACTCACGTAAGAAGAAAATGTGGAACAATAGGATATGCACGCTTCCAGCAGACGCGGTGTGAATTATTCAGGCTCGGCAGTGTGTCAGTGGTTTAAAAAGCTCGCTGGCACACATATTATGGACTATTGTTTTAGGCATTTGTGGTTTCATAAGTCGCAAATGTAGGGTTGATGTACTTGAGAATACAAGGAGATCAAAGCTGTTTGAGATGGATTAGGAATAAGGATCAAAAGAAAATAACTACCCAAAGAAAAGATTGACCGGCCCTTGGCGTCTGTCTTCAGAACTCCTGCGACTACGATGAACTCCTAGACCATATTATGGAAAATTATTAAGATCTCTCCGTGGCCAACAAAAAATGGAAAATGTCTAATGTATTTTTAATACGCAATTAGTATACCTTCACACACATTTGACCTACAATTCAATAAGCTAACAGTTTAAGGTCAAGTTGAGTCTTCTTTCGCCCGTCAGCCCTATTCACCATATTTGTATGGTCGAACAATCGCAAGCATTTCTCTTTGACTTGAGGAACGTATTGTGTGCTCTGCGATTGTTGGTGACCCCTGCATACTGCCTTTGAGTCGAATACTTATTATTTTGTTCCTTATTTGTAGTTCTGAGCTTTTTGTAGTTAAGTGATTGCTAACTGTAAGGTTAGAAATCGGTCATGCGCGTTTCTATAGATACTAAATGATATATTCTTAAATGATGACTACAGCAATATATGGGTGAGGCCCATAATCTAGAATCTCTAACATTGCGTTGCCAAAAAATAAAGACAAGCCGACCTGGTTATAGACAAGACAGCACTTACTTCGCGTTGTCGTTATCTTCTTATCACCTGTTAAATTTCCTCAACTACTCGTTTCACATAATTTTTTTCTTGCTATCATTCTGATCTTATTCCTCTTTGACTTAATCTGCTCTTTGCTTGTTGCAGCTGGGCCGTGTCCCCGCAGCATGCATGGTGATGCCGCCGCGGTACGCGACGCTGCCGCTGCCACCGGCGACATACGCGCCTGGACCTGTGTATTACCCCGTGCATGACGCTGTAAGTATACCTACCACCTGAGTGATTTCTCCCAAACAGTGAACTAAGAAACATGCCTAAGTAATAAAAAAAGCAGAAAATATCACCAGTTACTGTCAGCTGATAATAAAATTCTCACGTAGGCTAAGAAATGGTAAAACAGTCGTTTTGTGACTGTAGATAAGTAGAGTAGTAGTTATTTTTCTGCATTTTACCTATATCTAGTTTACTAAAACTGTTCCTTAATAATTAATTTTGCTTTTACAGCGCGTACGCCGTCGTCGATCGCCGCGCGCGACCACGGAGCGGCGTCGTCGCGAGGGTCGCGAGCGAGACTCGCAGCTGGCCAGGTCTCTGGAGAGGATCCACCGCAAGAGGCGAGCTGACCGCGACCACATCACTGATGCGGAGCTCAAGAGAACCTACACCGGTCTGGATAGGTAACTAACATCATTGATATAATACTAAGGATCGAATGAGACTCGCAGCTGGCGAGGTCTGTGGAGAGAATCCACTAAAGGAATTGCGGTCGTATGGGGTTGCAGAGGGTGACGGGGTCAGCATGAATACATACGGGCCAATATGTGAACGGGTCAGCTTGACGAAATACGCAAGAACTCCAGTACCTTGGCCAAAAGTGGCTGCAGAACACCATGTGGCACAGCAAGTTAAAGCAACCTTTTCATGCCATTTAATGACCGAGGCATTGGTTGGAAGAGCAGTAATTGGTAGTTCAATATAGTGAAGTGTGAATAAGTGTAACCTTAGTCAAGTAACCAGTATCTATAAATAATATTGTCAATGTTCCAGGGCATACGCGGAGCAGTTCATTGCGGTATGCGACGAGAGCCGTCATGCAGCAGAGCAACACGACTCCTTAGCAAGTACCTCTGCGACCAGTGACACCAGCCACTCACATGAGCTATCTTAACACAACTTTCTGTGGCGCTCTCAAACATTTCACAACCAAAATTGAATTTTCATCCTACATCGATTTCAGAATCGAAACTATTCTATCAAATATTGGTTAAGCGGTTGATAAATTAGCGTCAAATAATTTATACGAAGCTGTAAATGAAAACGAATGTTTAGTAACTGTATTCAGTAAGGGAATTCTCTTTGTTTAAGTAAACTAACTGTCTAAGCATATCATACCAAACTTAACAATATAGCTTTATAAGGTCGCAATACGTTATGATAAATTGTAAATATTTCCACTAACTTTAAGTAAAACATTAATCAAACACTAATTATGAATTTATAATGTATCCACTCTTACTTAGATATAATTTGTCAAAGTCGTTGGATTTAGCGAAGGCTTATCATCAAGTACCGATTAATGGTCTATCTACGCAATACCTAAGTTAACAGATCAAAAGGACCAAAAGAGTTTGCTAATTACAGGCATGGGACTACCATCAATATATCAGTTTCTCTTTTCTGGCAAACATGGTAAAAGTCTGCCTTAATTGCAATTTCTAGTTTATGTAGATGACCTCATTCGGTACTCGAATCGCCTAAGCTTAAACATTATTGTCATAATGCTCATTGTTTACTACAATACTGTTTTTCATTAGTATTTCGTCATTCACTTTCATTCATTTATTACATTCACGTTTTGCAGTTCATTCATCAATATGAATTATGGTTACGGCACGAAATTGGCCAGTCATTATCTAAATCATTGTTTTGTTTTATTGTTAATGTCGTTAATTCATAATACTTTTAACTAATATAACTAATTTTAGACTTGTACGTATCGTCAAATATCTGTGTTATATTCTATTTTAAGTCTTATTTATCTAGTTTTATGGTGTCTTATTTGTGAAGATATTTTTAATGTTTTTTTAGAATGATTCTGATTAATCTATTTTAAATCAAAGTTAGATTTCTTTCTAGGAATTAAAAATTTTCATGGAAAATACTTCACAAATACAGTTTTGTTTATATTCTTAGATGTAATGTCAAGTATACTTTTGTATATATAAAAATGAAAGTCCTATGTACCTAAACGGTGCCAAATTGCGAACCTACGATTGGTTAACATCTAAATTGTTGCTCAATTTTGTTCATAGACAATTGTTTTAAATATTAGAACAAATATATTTTTATACTATAAGTAATTTCAGCAAATCTAAGCTTATTTAGTGTTATATTATTTAATTCTTTTAACGACTTTCATATTTAGTAAACCGCGTCAAAGTTTTCTTTTATCTTGTTATTTTTTAAATGCTGACGCATACTTGACTGAGGTACCTTTTGAGTAAACAATATATATTTTTGTACGGAAATAAAGAAAACCTTACTAAAATCTAGTGTGTCAGTCCTTCCGGTATTTCTAATTATACGTAAACTAGCTATTAGAATCTTTAGAGATTATTACAAATACTTTTCTAGATAAGAATTTATATTTTTTTTACTTTTAATTATCTACGTAAACAAATACTTACGAGACTGTAAAATATATTGTAAATAAAGCTATACTCCTTAGTCGATGTATCATATATTCTAAGGTAGGGGTTACGATGGACAGATGTATTGTGGCTGCTTGTCTATGGTCTACGGCTTGCGAAGGTTATTTATTGTGGATAGATACTGCTTGGATGACGAGACGAATAAATAAATTACTTTTTATAAAATAATGCTGTTTTATTTTAACAAAAACAAGAACAGACAGATATTCTTGACGAGAAATACACCGGATTTCTGAATTAAGAATTCGAAGTCCGGTGTAAGAAGAGTATTTGCCAAATACTATTTTAGACCTGCCTGAAGACCTGTCAAACATTGGCAGTCACGTAGTGTTTGGCATGTTCTTAACTCCAAATACTCAATTCCGAAACCGGCACAAAGTGACGAAATAGCAATTTCTATAGAATCTGGGAATAACCAAAGAACACCTACTATATTCTAAGCATAACATTTTAGAGTGGACAGTCAACAAAGTTCCGAGCTGATAACCACTAAAAACGAAAGTAAGAAAAAAAACGCAGAAAACTAAATAAATTCACCATTAATTTTCACGTAAGTATTTATTACGCAATAATCAAAAACCTAAAAGATTACAAACAACTACAACCAGAAATACACCTTACTCATAAGCGATAAGGTTCAGAACTCGTTGTCGCTGAGCGCGGAGACACGTCCTGGCGCGGCGCTTGGTCTAGCGCTGGTGACGCGGAGCTCGCTTTCTGAGGAGCTGCCTAAAGAGTCACCTGCTTCGCCACTTTCCACTCCTACAGACAGAAAAAAATACAACGTAAAAACTGTTAAAGCCAAATAAATTAACAGAAAGCATTAATCATGCAACATAGAAGCAACAAGCAATATATATAGACAGCAAACGGTATCAACTCCATTCCACAAATAAGTAGACTCGCCAGGCGAGAATGAGACTGAATTCTCTGTTAAATTTTAGCAGCGCGAAGCAAACGCTTTCAAAGTGTCCTATTTTCTTTTTTTTTAGTTAAGCATTTGCAGCATAAATTCTACAACTGACCTTCTATAAGATCAGCGAAGTCATCATCATCAGCGGTGGCCAGCGTACGGGTGGCGGGGCGCGGACGAGCGCGAGACCAGCGAGACGGCATGTCGCCTCCACCTACACAGGTACACAGAAGCCAGAGCTTAGAGCTTAGCGGAGCTACCACATATCTCTTGTCCATATATAACGCCACAGGAAAACTAACACCAGCGATGGTACTCACAAACAACATCAGGCTGATTAAGTAAGAAAAGATTACCTTAATGTCATACCTCTCCACAATTTTACAAGGGACTATATATTCTTGTTTATTTCCTATGATGACTGCTGATGGCTTTCTTAAGACCTATTTACACCAAAGCCACAGAGTATTATATTATCTGTGGCCCCACCAAAGCCTGGGCCACCGACCATGGTTGAACAATTATGCTAACTATGCGTACGAGCTAACCCGCTCGCAAGTCGGCGGGTTCGTGCCGGCGCCGGGCCAGTTGCTTGGATATGGATAGGCCCTAGTCCTTGATCAGGGTAGAGCGAGATTGTCTTTCAGTTCACGTAAATTCAGCGTCAACCTACACATTTACAAAAATCTGATCTGGCAACCTGCTCCCGCGCCTCTCAAAAGGCGCCATCAAAATGTTATTTTGCGATGAAAATAGTTTTTTGCCTTTGGCTTTTCGGCGCCCCTTGCCATCTGGTGCCCAGAGCGACCGCTCCCCTCGCTCTACCTAGGGTCGGCGCTGGAAATGCCTGTCCAGCGTAATAACCCATCAATTTCATGCTCACAAATGTTTCGTAAGCAACAATTTTCATAACTTACTTCGCATCACATGAACAAACTTTCGTATGACTCACAACTTTTTATCCCTAAAGAATAATCTTCCAAATGTTGCCTCAAGGCGGTCACTAATATTCTACAAGAATGTCTTCACATGAATGAGTTAGCAATATAAGCAAAGCATGACAAACCGAATGAGGTGGCAGCCGACATCATCCTGCCTTCGGAGCTGGTGGCGGGTCCCTTCCCTGTAGCGTAAGAACAGTTTAATGGTAGCAGCCTAGGTGTTCATGCTCAAGCTGACGATATTGTTCTGAACCTTCATGCTTCTTTATTCTGGCTTCAGACATTATTTATTTAAACGTTATGCACAAAGGCACAATGGCGGACTTAATGCCTTAGGCATTCTCTACTAGGCAACCAAGGGTGATGAAGAGATAACATGGCAGGTGCATGGTTTGAGCCGTGGGTAAAAAAAAACTATGGAGTACCAAATAACGCTTTTGAAACAGATTATTGCTCAACATTGTTTTAACTTCAATACGATGTTAAGCGATCACAGGCAATATTTTTGTTAGTTATGGTTGGTTGTAGTTCATGGTGAAGTATCGTATTAAAAGCAGCCTTCACTGTATGTGAACAAGACTTTGGCCTGTAGTGGGACTATAATACGCTGATATTATAAGGCCAACAGACAGACGACGGCTCTCGGGTGAGTAAAGGTTGTGTGGCCAATGCCAGGATTCATGCCAGAGCCAGGATTCATCAATACAATAAACACTCACTGGAGATGGACAGGTCTCCGAAGCCCTGCTTGTCGGAGAAGTCGGAGTCGGAGTGCGAGTCATCCTCATCCCGGATCTCGTCCAGAGAGTCCCGCGCCGTCACCGCCATGCTGCCGAATGCACGGCGAGCTTCCGCTGCAGCTGTCCCTATAGAAACATTTAGTTGTAAAGAAAACAGGCGTTATATTCTTCTTTACTCGTTTCGGATTAAATATAAAAACATGAAGATGATCATGGTTCAAGATTCTTTATTTGTCGATGGGCTACCTGCAGTTTTAATCCTTAGCCGTGTCTTCGGCCTGGTTGCTGGTCTCGGCTGCTTCACTTCACTCAGATCATCCTTGCCATCATCACTGGAGTCCATATCATCTACAAATTAAACCATATCATAATTTTTTGCATTTTCATTCTTCTATATCTTCAGCTGTACCAGCACATACCAGAGTCGCTCAGTTTGCCCAGAACATCTTCAGCTTCGTACTTATGAATGAGCTGCATGATTGCAGCTTGTTGTTCTTCAGCTGCCTGCAAACAAACACACATACACCACAATAATAGAGCCAATTAGACCTCTAACCTTAGCCTGAAGCTGTGGACGGTTAGATAACCAGTCTCCCGATGTAAAATACTGGTATTCTACTGCATCTGGTTATGACTGGAAGGTGACCTTAAGGGTGCTCTAGTCGGCCATCCTTCTATACAAACTTAGTATGTCGATTACTCTACTGTGTGACAGTGAAAATAAAAATATATAATATATCAATTGGTCTAATCATTATCTAGCCCTGTATGAAATAGTAAAAAATAACATATATTTGAAGGTTATGAGCGTCGAAAGTTCCATA
This sequence comes from Anorthoa munda, assembly GCA_945859665.1. Lineage (NCBI taxonomy): Eukaryota > Metazoa > Arthropoda > Insecta > Lepidoptera > Noctuidae > Anorthoa > Anorthoa munda. The sequence continues at coordinate 28,104,375 of OX243913.1, read as the reverse complement.
TTTCAACACTAATATTAACGCACCTTTGGACGGAAATAAATACCATAAGAAGTAATATTGTAAAATAGTCACCATACAATATATACCCACCATATAATAATCTATCCCAGATTAGTAGTTCAAAAATGCAAATAATTTTATTTTGAACAGATGCATTCAGTAGAATTTTTCATGACATGCTTATATTTCTAAAGGTCTGTTTTTCCACTACCTTGTCTATTATGTAACACATTGCCTAAGAAATTCGTTTCGAAATATGAACATTTAGACACAAAATTATAAAATAAAAATAAAAAACAAAATTATATAATAACAGTTACGAAATGACTTTTGTATGGAGTTTTGATATCATTATGTAACTGGCAGAATGATACTGAACCTGTTACCTCTCGAAAAAGCGCGCGTTGGTTGTGTGTATATAGTCTGTTGTTTTTAGTCTGAACGTATCTAATAAATTGTTGTTGGAACTTATTTGCATTTAATTAAGTAAACTCATCTGGTTGTGGAAAAAGAATTGTTCGTGTCCCGCATAAAAAGGCTTTATTTTAAGGGTACACTAGTCGAAAATTTTAGTCATGATATCCAGACTCCCAAAGGTCTGTTTATAACATTTCGCGCGCTCGGTTTCGTTCTAAATCATCACCCATTTCGCTACAAATTCGCAAAAGTGTGTATTCGTACGCGTACTAGCTTCTTACTGCTCATAACAGCATCTATCCCTTTCGCACGTGTTGTCGGATGAGATAGCATGCATTTTAACCCCGCCCAGTAAATAGTTCGTGCCACCGACTAGGGCACCATTAACATAATAGGGAATAAGCATGTAATTTATATTATTTGCTAAATTCTGTTTTTTCTGTTCCGTGGCTAACAAATTTAAAGGTTTGTTTTTTAAATATGTCCTTCGCAGACGAAGTTATAAAGCGTCAAAGTTGAGAATTAGAAAGAGAAGTCAAACGTGCTACATGATGTCAGAAAGCATGACGCCCATACAACTGCCATAGAAAACGGCGTTTTCGTAGAGAGGGACAGACATATATTATTTCTTTAGTTTGTCATAACGCATTCCTTTTTCGTTCAATTTTGATTCAGTTTTCAATATTAGTATTTTTTATAGTATTTTATCGATAAACTGGACAAAAAAATTTTTTTTCGTGCGTATTTCTTATTCTTCTATTTTTTCTTTTCTTATTTCTTTTTTTTTTATCTAAAGGCTAGGCAAATAATAACGACGAAGAGCCCAAAGCTTATCCAAAAACCCTGTCTAGATATGAAGGTCAATATGAAACGTTACAGCCTGCAATAACTCACCTCGGCCTGAGCACTCTCCAGCACGCTGAGCTGATGCTTCAGCGCCTCGACGCAGCGGTACCGCAGTACATACTGGTCCCACAGCTGTTCTATCTCAGTCTCTAGGGCTGTCAGCTCCCCCTGGTAGGCTGGTCTGAAATTATTGAAAAAGATCTAAATGTGCATGCCACGGCAATACTTCCCGATTAGTCTGCGACGTCGTACAATCGCATATCTATCTAGGCGCTCCGATATAATGAGAAATGGGACGAGATCAAACCCAGCCGAGACCTGGACGCTGAGAGAAACTGAGAGGAGGACCTGGACTGATTTCGCATCAATGTATCCATCATTCGTCTATCGGCTGTAGTCCAGGCATCTGTCCCGACGAGCATCGACTCTAAAGCGGCTTGTGGTCCAAGATAGAGTGGAAAGAACGAGAGCGCGAGCCAGGTCGCCCATGCGATGGACCGACCAGATCAATTCTGCAGTAGGCGGCCCGTTGCATGAATGCACACGAGTCACAGCCGACAGAGGGATGGCATCGCATCGTGAGGCGAATCATGTCAACCCGAAGTCTCACTGCAACAGTATGACCAGGGATTGCTCTGCCAAGAGCGTGCCGACGAAGAAGAAGAAGACTGCTATATCTTCTTTAGCATTGCCTAACAATAACAAACCCAAGGGACGCCAAACCTCATGAAAATATTTATATGACGTGGTAGCCATGTACCTACCTATAGAGAAGGTGGTACCAACTTATATATAACCTGTGCCGCCATAAGCACATTAAGAAAGCGTCAGATCACAAGAGGAACGAACCAGTATATTATAGGCTAGATCAAGTAAGTTACATATTAGATACAGGACTTACTTGATCTTCTGCACAGTATGCAGCCTTTTCTCAGCCCTCATGAGTTCTGCTCTCTTCCTCTCAAGTTTGGCGTCGAGCGCAGCCTCACTGGCGGCTACGTTATCGATCTGTTCTCGTCCTGATGACACCTTGCCGGTGACAGCGTCTAAGGCCCGACGGAGAGACGCCTCCATCGCTGACATATCCAGGGGACGGGAGAGGGCTTGTTCACGTTGTTCCTAGAATATTAGACAGGTTAAAATCTCTTTTAACCGCTTGATTTCTAAAAGGTTTTAACTGCTTTGTTCAGGTAAGAAACTTACCTTGTTATCTGGTTCTTTAGCCAATAGATCGTAGAGGAAGGCACCCTGTGCTGTGATATCTGTGGCCAGAGCTCGAGCTTGCTTGATTTCATTTAACTGTAAGGCAAAGGTCTATATTATAATATAATCCAATTTAACTTTTATGATAACCTGAGAAAGAGACAAAATCCTGTAGCAAATCATACGTGTCATTATCGTTATGGAGTCTACTTCATCAATTAGTTAAAGCTGAACTGCGGAGTGCAGTGGCCTTTATGAAAAGCACTGAATCGATTGTGTACTCAACTACCCAGCAGCTTAATTGCGCAAGTGAATTTGGCAAGGAAACGGGTTTGACCGCCATCAATCGACCAATCACAAAGACGCGATGTGGATTGCCGTCTATGATGGCTGTAGGTGCCGCTGCAAACACAATTTGGCAAAATAGAATTTTATAGACCTGTCTGATACCGAGTGTGACTGCGGTGCCCCTGTGCAGATTATGACACACAATGCTGGTGTCCCAAGTGTCCATACCGTATCTGCACTTTAGAGCTCCTGTAGGAACGCCAGTGACGCTGCAATCGGCGAGACCACTTACTGGGCTCAAAATATCTAAAGAGATTTTCAACCACACTAGAAAAAGAAAAAGAAGCTATTAGCTAAATTGAGAAACCGTATCACACTGAACTCGTCCTTACCCGGCTGGTAAAGTCATAGCTCATAGGCGTATTCTCGTGCTGTTGGTCATCAGTGGAAGGAGACTCCAGAGCTGATCGCAGCAGTGAAGCTACCTTCATCATCTCGCGCACTGCATAGCCGTCCGCACCGTACACGCGCTTGCCATTCAGCTTTATGTTGGCGCGGGAGTGCTGGAAGAAGAACATAGTGAGTTCTCTGCTGGTGGTCGTCAGAAATGAAGTGTAACGGACGTGTCGTCTCCTCCAGCCTAACCATGCCAAACAGAGGGGATAAAAAAAAATAAAAGAATAAAATAAAATGAAGGATGTGTCAATATAAGCCATTGCCAGCCATTTTTCTGCCCTTTTCAAGAAGATCTGAACAAAACTCTGCCTGATTTTCATTTACCCGTTTCAGGAGACTGGAGGGCTAAGTGTAGTAGAAAAAGCCACTGTAAAATGAGCTTGCGTTGGGTTTTATCAAATCCTTATCTTTTATCACATCTGTCCGATTTCTTCGTTTCAGCAACTGTTTTAGTTGTTTCTATATCTATGAAATATATAAATCGTATTTTTTTTTTCATTTTACCTGGTTATGATCAACATCTTAAGTCATTGGATAATCGTTGTCTGGGCAGACATCACCACAGAAGTGGTAATTTGCACAATTTCTACCATCCATATAAATACTTACAAACAGCGCAATAGCATGCGTGACCAGCGCCACCCTTTGTTCCATGGAGTGTCTGCCGCCGCCCAGCTCCGCATCAGGCTCGACCCTGACCGCCAGCCAGCGGAGACACTCCTCCAATAGCTCCCAGTTCGGAGTCCTGAAGCTCTCCAAGGATATCGGCTTCGGAAACCCCAGGATTCGCATTGCTTCGCTAAAATCTTCACAAATGAAAACATTATCAAAAAAGATACTTAGGTACTCCAAAAATCAGTCGACTTGAGAACATTCTCCTTTTTTTCTAGTCGGTTAAAAGCTCCATTCATTATTTTAGCTGCATGAAAAATACTTACTCCTCAAATCCCTGTAAGACATATTAAAAGAAAAATTCTATATCTAATCAAAATAAATAATTTCACGTTAATGTGACTTCACAAAGATACTTTACTGTTTATTTGTCTTTTACGTTGCTATGACAACGGCGTTAGATCCAAAGAGCAGAGAGCAGAGTTTTTAATTGTCTTTTAAAACGCTACAGCCAGTTTTAAAAAATAACTCGAAAGGAGAATTGATGAGAACGAGACGAAAAGTTGGATGGATCTATGGCAGTTACTCTTTCACGCAAAAACTACTAAACGGAATTTGATGAAACTTTACATTTACATAGTTTACACATAGGAATAACACGTTGACTATAATTCATAAAGATTGAAGTACACGCAGGCCTGACCTGCGTGGGGAGCTGATTTAATATAAATATTAATGGGGCTATCTAGAATCTGGAATAAGAAAACAAACAAAATAGAATCAAAAGCACTATTTATTCGTTATATTTTTACTTTATCGGGACTTATAATCTAAAGAGCTAACGTGACATGTAGCTATGATTATAATAATATTTCAACCGAGACGTAGGTCATCAGCTCCTATACGCACTTACATACATTATTATAGCTAAGTTTATATTGAGTTAATCTAAAATACAATCGGAATATCATTATTCCGATATTAAATTGGGCATACGAAACATTTATACGTACATAACTTCGTATAAATGTTGTTTGACTGTTTAAATAATTAATTAGTCACAAAATAATATAGTTCCTACGAGATCCTAATACATACAAAATCTTTAATTTAAGTTTGCTAATAAATTTTTATCAGGCGCTTTTGAAATCAACCGCGAAGTTTCACACTACTACCGTACTACGCGTATTTCATAGCAACTTGATACAGTTAAATATACCGATATTTTATTGCTATTAATTAAGTACTAAGATTCACTACTCCAACTCTGTCCACAGATGCAGTAACACCTGCCCTTTAAAAAACTTTGAAGTAAAGTAAATAAAGACTCGGATTGCTAAACAACTATATTATATTAATTACACATAACTATAAAAACAGTCAAACTTTACGGCTGAACTGAACATCTGAGGAAACAACTGGCTATAGACCTCACGTTCAGGGATCTTTTCATACAAACATTATGCTCCATTCTTCTTCTTCTTCTTCATGTCGCTGGCAACACAGATATTTAGAATTTTCCAGCCCAAAACTTTGCCATTTCCACGGCATCATCAGTAGCAACGTGTAGGGCACTCTGGCTGAATGTCTCGGAGCACAGAGGACAGGATAGGAGGGAGAGCATAATTTGCGACTCAGACTACACATTCACACCCTGCTATTGTTCTGTAGATTCACACTGCACAATCACAGGTTATGAGATTTTAACATTCCACCATAACGTTACTGGCTTTATAAAAGTGAGGTCTACAAACAACATAACTATTTCACTTCATTTGTTTTCCCTCAAAGTTCAGCAAAGTTCAAGCCGTGCATGCCCAATTTAATAGAAAAATCATAAGTCTAGTGTGGGCGGCTGCCTCATCGCGCGCTTCAGGGACTCTTCGCGTTTGACGGCCACGCGCATGTGAGCTGCTTTCATGTGTCTGGAAAAGATAACAAACAAAATAAACCAAAGAAAATTGCAAAATAAGTCATCATCTTCCTGCCTTTATCCCATGTTACTTGGGGTCGGCACAACACGTTTTCTTCTTCCATACCGTCGTGTCCCCACCGCCACGGTATCACCGACTCCTTTCTTTCGTATTACTCCTCACACAGTCCATCCAACTATTCTTTAGCCTTCACATTATTATAAGGTATGGTTACTCACCCATGCTTAGTAATACTAATGATATCTTACATACACTATACCCTACCTCTCCATCACACCACAATTATATTCATTACTCTTTTAGTAACATGTCTGTACTGTTCTTTTCATTACAAAATAAGTGAAATAAAGAAAAGCTAAACTACAAACGTCATTGTTTCAGTTTAGACCAAAGTTAGGGGGTACAGTTTCTAGCCATGACTGTAACTAACTTCTTCAGTGATCTTTATACAACACAACCACTCTTGGATGATTCCTTGTATTACCTTTGTCTAATCCTTTCAACAGTTTCAGGTGCGGGTTCCCTCTTGGTAACGGCTGCATCCCGGATCATGTTCCGCAGCTTCTGCATGCAGTCGGCTAAGTTAAGCTGCTGAGACCTGGTGGTGTCTGACCTGATGATCAAGTAGCCTTCTTTTGAGAGTTTGTTGCCATGCTGAAATGATAAAGGAAAGATTGTGGTATTCAGATATTTAATAATCAAAAACATCACCACATGTATTTCCTGACAGGTTGGGCACTCCTACATGTTGCCAGTTAAGTTTCAAGTCCCATTAATAAGAAGGTGAGAGCCTACTAATTAGAGCAAGCCTATGTCCACCAGTGGACGTCTTTTGGATGAAATGATGATGATGATGATGAGCCTACTAATTGCTATCAATCACACTAATAGTACATAGGCAAAAGTTTGTGAGTGTGTATGTTTGTTACTCTTTCGCGCAAAAACTACTGAACGGATCTGGAAGAAATTTGGCACAGAGATAGATTATAGTCTGGAATAGCACATTGGATACTTTTTATCCTGGGAATATGTTTCCTTGGAATATGATGGAGTTTCTTGTGCGTTATTCTCCATAACAAGCTACTTTCTGAATGCACGGTAGAGTCAATTTTTATTACTTGTACATTTTTTATTTACATTTAATTTTTGACGTTCAAAAGTGCCGCTTATTGGCCTAATTGAAATAAATATATTTGACTTTGACTTTGAATAACTTCGACATTCACGCAGGCGAAGCCACTAGCAAAAGCTAGTCAGTCATAAAAAAAGTAACATTTTTATTACAAACAACAACAACTAACAGATTCACATGGGCCTCATGTGGAATATTGTGATTGATTTTGCTATGTGGACAGTGAACCTGTTAATGCTTACTTACTTAGCACAACTCTAAGCATAATATCTCTCTAACCCACCCTCACACACACTAACAGTCCCACAGTTTGACTAAGCACAGGTTTCCACACTCGAGAAATACTCTCAACATCATCTTTAGTATTATTTGTTATTTTAAACCAACCATTTGTACTGATATTGTTAGTAATTATTGCTGTATTATGGAAGAGTGGAGTCTCCTAGCACAGGCATTATTTGCTTAAAAGAAGTCTCCAAATACTATACCTTATGTAAAATGAAGCATTAATATTTTTTTTACCCGACTGCCGAAGGAGGGTAATGTGTTTATCAGTCTATGTATGTATGTATGTATGTATGTATGTATGTATGTATGTATGTATGTATGTATGTATGTATGTATGTATGTATGTTTGTTCCTATATGGCGTTCCAGAGACCAAACGCGTTGACCGATTTTGATGATTCATACGTCAATCGATTCGTCTTAACCTTGCGAGTGTCATAGGCTACATTAAAATTGTAAAATAGAAAAATGGCGGCTTTTGGGCGCCATATTGTGGGGGGCCAATTTTATTTTTTCTTCCAAACCCATCGTGTGGGGTATCAAAATAAAGGGTTTTTAGAGGCGATTTCAAAAATATATAACACTTATATATTTAAATGTACCTAATTCGAAAAAAATGTTAACTAAAAAAGTTATAAATAAAAAAGTTAATTAAAAAAATCAAAATACCCGACTGCTTAAAAAGCGAACTAAAAAGACGTAAACAAGAAGAAAATCATGCTGTGCAGTCGGAGGATACATCTGGTTTTGGTCAGCCAGCTCGCGAATATGTATCCTCCGACTGCACAGCATGATTTTCTTCTTGTTTACGTCTTTTTTATTCTGCAAAAACGAGCCATCAGAGCGATATACAATCTTCGCCGGCGCGATTCTCTAAGGGAACTGTTTAAGAACATTAACATCATGACGGTACCTTGTCAATATATTTATGAAAACATCATGTATGTTAGAAAGAATTTACATCTTTTTAGTAAAAACGGTGACAGACATAATTATGTTACTAGAAATAGGGATCAACTAATTCAACCAGGTTTCAGGCTGGCTAAAGTAGCATCATCTTTTATGGGGTACTGTATAAAATGTTACAATAAAATTCCTCCCCACATTCTACAACTAAATGAGACGAAATTTAAGACTTGTATAAAACGCACACTATGTAGGCAAGCATATTATAAGTTGGGGGATTACATCGCTGATAAAAATGCTTGGCTCAATGCTGGTCCTGCTCCGCAGCCACTAGGGCGCAAGAACAATTAGTGATGGGCAGAAAAGTATCGAAGTATTGTTGGACATGCTGAAGACTGTATGCAAATTTTTGTATTGTATAAACTCAATTTCTTTTAGTATTATATAATTGCACAGCACATGTGTGAGTACTATGTTCCGACTGTAGATAAATCTACCATTCACTGTACCTATATGTCGTTCGTTGACTTCTGTGTGCCCTGGCAGTTGAGTGTGTCATGCTCTCTCTAATTTCTCTCTGATGGTGGCACATGTGTTGGATCATTCGGTTCCCTTCATGATGGTTGAGCTGAGTGGTGCCGATCCATGCGTCATGTTCGTGAACGGGCGCCATCAGTTGGGATTGGTCATAACTTAGCTGTCTCGGCCTGTTAAAGTGCTTTTTTTTTTATTATTTGTTACTCTAGACGCTTTTACGTACACGTCTTTTTACATCGTTCTCACATATATGTATTTTTTCAACAAGAATGATGTAACCAAAAACTTGTAATTAAAACTGATGGAAAAGAGTGTCCGGGGAGTTTCTTGCAAATTCTTCTCCATTGAGACCTACAGACGCTTGCGAATTTGCAACTAGAGTCATCTTTTTATTAATTTTTTGTTTGACAATTCAAAAGTACTTCTAAAGTTTAATTGAAATAAATACCTTGATTTTGATTTTGATTTTTGATTTTGATTTTTTAGTTCGCTTTTTAAGCAGTCGGGTATTTTGATTTTTTTAATTAACTTTTTTTGTAATGTAGTTCTTTATTGATTGGTGGATTATAAAAGTTTTGGCCTGACAATGCTGTCCATTTACCAACTACTGAATAAGTTTTGCTACATACCAGTTCCATCAATTTAGTTCTGATGTCCGGATGTAGCCAGTCTGCCTCGCTGGGTTTGAACCTCAGGTCTACCTTTGTGTGCACCTGTAAAATAGAAAAGTCATTATTAACTGAATTATTGATGATATCAGGAGACCACTCAGATTATTGCTTTTTCTTTTGTTTATATAATATATAATCTTTTTTTTTTTTGTGTCTTACAACTTATTGTCGGTCCTACATTGTCCCCCCATATCTAAGTACTAATGCTGTAACATGGAAATATCGCAAAAACCATTTTTTAAAAGAGTAACCATGGAGTTTCTTGCCGGTTCTTCTCCATAGGAAACGTTTTATAAGTGCCCATGTAGGCCTATGTGAAATAAAAAAAAAATCTTTAGTTTAGCTTGATACAAAAATCTGGATCTTAGAAAGTGGCATTCTAAAGTTTGCTCCCATGGGAAAAAGGTGAGATTTTAGGTACATAGTCTTCTAAATTGAGGGTCTGTGGGTCATCTTAGGAGTATGTCTCTTGCTTGGCAAGATCTATTTTAAGAATTGTCTTTACAATAATTTTGTGTAGGAAAACAATGAAATGTCAAGAAGTTTGAAATTGTTTTTTTTTTGTGCTTAGCTGCAAATGTTTGAGTCTGCATCATAATAATTTTATTCACACTGTTAGTAGAAGTACTGTAGTAAAAAGTCACAATACCTTATTAACATTCTGTCCTCCAGGTCCAGAGCTAGCACTGTATTTAATATCTAGTTTATCGATCGGTATGTATCCTGAGAATTTCTCATTTGGGTCAGCTGGTTGCTACAACAAATTGAAAAATTAGGTTAGAACCAAAACAGGGGTGTATTTATTATAGAATTCTAAATTAAATGTTGAAAACACTTACAAATGCTGGAGTCGTAAGCTTCAAGGAGCTATTGGGATACAGAGTTTCTAAGGAAATTGAACTCTTATAAGCCATGGGCCTCTTCAGCAAAGTTGTGTAAGAAGCTGTCTGCACAACCTTGCGTAGGGTATTTAGACGTAGCGATGCTAAAGCCATGATTGCTGTTTATATTCACTGACAAATTAACATCAAGCACACACTTAATAGTTCATTATTCACTCGGAATCACAAAGTTTTTTCTTAACCTAAAATTTTCAATGTTTCAGAAATTCAGAAACTGTGTGTCAGTCAGTGTCAGTCAGTGTCACTCACTTATCTATCTGTCAGTGTCAACAAACTGAAAAATGAGAAAAATTTACAAACAAAGATCAAGACAATTTGGTTTTAATTATTTTTAACCTGGCTACTGAGGCCTTTAAGTCAAGTCTTTAGTTTTTTGATACTGTCACTACTGCGCAGCCATTGTAGCCAACTTCAGGGCGGCCAAGAAGTTTGGCGAGGGCTATACGACTAATGTGCGGTCGATTCTAATCGGTACCTATCATATTTCTTACTGACCTGTGATTATAAATTGAAATAAAATAACAGGATAATTTCATGCGATGTGTGTTCCTCAAGTTAAAGGCGAGAACCAAGTACATTTAGCTACTTTTCACCAAAATCGCATCACGACGGACAAGAATATATTTTACAGGTATAAAAATAAAAAATACAGTAAATGAGATTTTACCAATAGAGACGTCATACTCATTCTAAAGAAATAAAAACTTAATCATCCAATGACTTCTCCCGCTCTGGGTGAAGCGGGAGGGCGTGTCAGACTTTTACTGACTAAAACCCACCCGTGTTCCTCCAGTTGCTTGTGCCAGGGCTGCGGTAACTCTCTTTCAAATGTATCCGCGACCCAGACAGGCATCGGCCCTACCGGACCCCGTCCCTTTTGCTGACATCTCTTTGAGGCGCGCGTGGAACACTACGCGCCGTAAACTCGGGCTTGGTCCTAATCGGACGGCGAGCTACCCATTACTTTCCGTCCGCAAGCCCGCGCCTACGGTGGCCGGGAATCGGCCTGCGACTCCCGACGCCCGGGGCGTCTCCTGCGGTGGCTAGGGGCGTGAGGGCGTCTCCTTTGCGTCTCCCTCACGCGTTCCGCCTCCTCCTTTGCGAGCATTACTGTTTCGCAGAAGAAGGAGACAGCTTCCCATGCCCTCTCGCTCCGTACCATGGCCTGCACCAAGGACGGACGCGAGAGGTCGCCACCGCCGATCGCCTCCATGAGGACACGGCGGTGCTCCGCCCAAGCGGGGCAGATCTCCACCGTATGCTCCACCGTGTCCTCCAGGCGGTCCACACAATGGTGACACCCGGGCGTTTCCTCCCGCCTTATCCGGAACAGGAACCTCCCGAAACAGCCATGTCCGGTGAGGACCTGCGTCAGGCGGAAGGTGAGGACGCCGTGACGCCTCTTAAGCCACTCCTCAAAGAGGGGCCTTACCGCCATTGTTTACCTGCCTAGGACCTGTGGAACTTTATTTCAATCACTGTGTACTTTAAAAGATCACAGAGATATAGGATCCATTGTAAGAAATAAATAAACATACTGTTCACTGACGGCCAATGACAACCTATGCCGAGTTCACTCAAGCTAATTAACTTGTGTTTGCATTGCCGCGCAGACGTCTCTGTATAACGTATCTACCTCAGGATATATATAACATCATTGCCTACAGTATATTATTTTTCGTAGGCAACCAAATTGCTAGTTATATTATTATCGTCCAGAAAAACATGAGGCATAAAATGCGCGCGCATGTCATGCTCCAAATAATTTAATTAGGATCCCGTTCCGCTCAGCAGCACCCTCTCACGTTTCTAAGAGAATATTTAGACACAACAACCAGAATCGCTACTAAAGTCACCACGTCGTTCAAATTTTTATAATTTTGTACTAAACAATTTGAAAATCAAATAATACTGCACATCAGACTAGGTTTAAATAGTTTTTTAATTTGTGTATTTGCGGAGTAAAAAGCGTATCTTTATTTTCCAAAAATAAGATTTAGCTGATCTATTTCCAAATTAGCTCCATAAATAGATACTAGAGTTCATAGACACTACTTTGAGTGTAGCTAGACACCAAAAAGTCCTATTCTCCCGAAAAAATAATTGTTTTAAAAAGTACCTACATTAATGAAAATACTTATATCGAGTCTCTCCACGTCGCGTAGTCTGTTTGTTCCAACGGCCAACTGTATCGATTCTTAATTTTATCTAGTCGATGTGGATTATTATTGGCAATTAGCTATCCACTAATGAATGCGCAAGGCGTCAAAGAATTTTTTACTAAACAGATAAGTGCACAGTACAATCATCTCACTAATTAATTTAAATTGCACCGGTAGCCCACGCTCGCACAAGCTGCATGCTTCAGAATTATTTCAAGCATAGCTTAACTATACATACAGTAAATTTTAATGATCGTCATTATATTATTTCTTCTTTTGAACGTATAAGTTTGAAACAAAAATGTGTTTAGTGGTGCTAGCCCCAACTCTAGATTAAGCCAAATTAAATCAATCAAGTCCGCAATCATGTGAAGTGTGAAGATTTGAAGAATGAAACATTACCTATATTAGATAAATGTCTACTCATAAAGACCACTAAAACAGTCAGCCCTTAGGTACCTGATGCCTCTTCTTGGTCTTAATATATACGCTCTGACATCCCTACGTCGGACGTCCTGAACTCCAGAAAGAGGCACCTCGCTCCCTTGTGAGCTGTTTGCCGATGACATTGCCGAAAGTGCTTAGTACAACTAGTACTAGTTGCCGAAAGTGGCCTAAAGAGGTGTAAACTGTAAAGCAGATTGAAGGTGGCAAAGCCAGAACATTATAAGCCGTAAATTAAGCAGAAGGAAAACCATTATTCTGTTTTGGGCGGGTTTAGTGGCCTTTCCAATAGTCCTGCGACAGCGACCCACAGATGAAACAAAATATTTTTTTTTGTAAATCATACTGAATCCTAAAATCTGTAGTTTATTTGAACATCATGGCACTAATTAAAAGGATATTAAATCTCAAGCGTAGTGTGCGCTAAACTCGCGTTACAATAGCTACACTACTGCTTTCATCAATTATGATAATGTCTCGGTGAGGTGCGCGGGCGCACGCGACGGCTTTCCTAATTCCGACGCCTAACGATGCTTGTCATCGTAAATTCGAAGTTATATCGATTATAATTGCATGAGATTTGTCGTCAAGGTGCTAATAGCCAAGAAATAAGAAGCGGTTTGCAAGTCACGAATATCTACATCTGCTATTTCTAGATTTCTAATTATTTATTGGAATCGAGTAAGAGTGTGATATTTTTTGATGACTTGTGTTTGTAAGTTGAATCTTAGTCATGATCGATTTATTGAGTATACTAGAAAACTGAGTGTCATTTAGCTTTTTCTTTTGTTAGTCATATTTAATAACGCTACGTTAGTAACCGCACTGGGCCCGCGTGGTGGAATCCGCCCCATTCCCTCTTACAGAAGGCCTGTGTCCCAGCAGTGGGAACATTAATAGGCTGATGATGTGATGTGTGATAGTAACTGGGGTTGGCAATATAACTATCTGAAGACGTTGAATTTCGCTAGCATTTACGCCTGTTAACATATTTACTAACTTTCCACAACAAATTACGACTGAAGATGTAGGCACCTAATAACGGTTCTGTAATGGACGATAAACTTTCAGTACATGTTACAGACTTAAAATTTATTAAATAGAACCGTGCGCAAGCTCAAGCGAGGTAACAGTATTAGAATAAACGAGTAACAAAACAACAAATATAATTCATTTAAACGTTATGTTTGTAAGCCATCTCTCCGCTTTCCAAGCATACAAACATTTCTATGAATCATATAAGTCAAAATGAAAGCGCATAATGAAATTAAAATTGTGAACATTAAACATTCTTAATTAAATCGCTCACATACCGAAATTGCGGCGTCTTCACGCTCTTGTTGCTTGGCCTACAATAAACAGGTAAACAACTTGACCCTTGAAAATCTTCTTACCATCCCCTTTCTCTTCCTGGTTTATTCTCTTCTTTCGAGGTGAGGAAGACCAAGCTTATCTGGTGCTGTAATTACTGAGAAACGAGAACATGTTACAAGTTTAACGGGAGAGGTAGCAGTGATAATTGGCGTCTGATGAAGACGTTCTATATGTCCCGCTACGCTTTCGGTAGTATTTATTGCTTATTTCGTTACTCGCAAATGAGATCGGGTGCATTGTTCGGTAATTAACTGCATTTTTATATGGAGTTTTTGTTTAATACAACTGTTATATAATCTGGGATGATATGGAGACAAGCTTATGTGGTTTAACTGGAATTGGAAACCTACGTGAAACAAGTCCATCCATATGATGGCTGTGTGGTCGCTGCTCTTTTAGCATACCTACCTACATACATGACTCAACGTTTATTCACCACAGTAAGAGGACTTAGGTCATGAACTCATGACATGAAGTCTAAAGAAGCAATTACACTTGACCTAATTAGTTCTAGACTAATCAAGGTACAATTAATTCCTACAAAACCAAGTCGAATTCGTAATGTCGACTGTCGTTCCGTTTCACTACGATCCATAGTACCGTTTAGGTAGTGGTCATAGCAATGTGTCAGATTTCATAACAAGTTCCGTACTTCCCAGGCTTCGGAAACAATGTGTAATTAAACTACTAACATAGGTCAGTAAATTACATGACGGTAACACTTTTCAACAATCGACAAATTATCAAATGTTTAACTTTATTACTTAAACTTTCTTTCGCGTTCTGGTGATTTTTGGGCTTTGAAAGTACATTTGGACAGTTAAAGCAGGGCTGGGAACTAGAAACTTGGCTTCATACATATGGCGTTGACAGATAGGTAAAGATATCTACTGCAGTGGTTGTGAAATCTTTTGTCTCCTATCAACATTTTTGCTAGCTAACTCTCACCAAATCTAAAGTATGCATCAACTAGCATGGGACTTACAAAAACATGTGAAAAGCCCTCAAAAGATCCAGCAGGAAGATCTCATTGTCTATGCCAAACAAGACGGAAAACAAAAACAAGCGATGAGAAACGTCATAATCTTGCAACATGGCGGCAGAATGATAGACGTCAATTACAGACAGCCGCTGACATACAAATGATATCCCCCCGCATTCGCGCCATTCTCGATGGAAACAATAACAGATTGCGTAATTAGCGCCTTTCTCTCTTGGCTACAACTACTTATTGTTCTGCATCAAGACTTGTGGAGTCTAATTGATGACATTTGCATGATCATGGCGAGAAGTATCGCTGCAGGGTGATGTTTAGAGGCCTTAACACGAACTGTTAAACTTGCGGAAGCAATTTAAACCTAACGGATTTTATAGAAAGGTGAATTATTGGTAAATAATAAGAACTAGCTTATGCCCGCGACTTCGCCCGCGAAAAAGTGTGTTATCAATCCAAGGGCATAAAAACTACCATAAGTCCTTCCCAGGGTCTCAAACTTCATGCCAAATTTCATCCAAATCGTTTTTAGTAGATTACCCCCTACAACCTCACAAACTCACAACCCCTTTATAATATTATATAAGATATTAGGTATATATAGGTAGTACCTAGCACTTCACCCGCGACTACGTTCGCGTGATCCGTATTTTATCCTACAGATGACTTTTTAGTTCACCCCATAAAGGTTGAATTTCCAAAAATACCTTTTTAATGCTCCCCCACATTATATAAAGAAGCCATGTACAGTAAAATTCTTCAAAAATCTTTAACACCCCCTAAATCGTCTTGTAGGAGTAGTTTTGAAAAACTAACAATGAAAACCTTTACTATTTACTTAGGTTAGTATTTAAGCCAAGTTTCAAATATATAAGCCCAACAAACTTACACCTTTTCACCTTCTTAGGGGTAGATTTTCCAAAAACCAATAAATTATGCAATAAATACATGAATTATTTTTATCAACCAATAGCGTAAATCTTTAAATACACGTGTCACACAAGAACTAGAAACACACAAACTTTCAAACCCCTTTTAACCTCCTTAGGGGTTCCACCCAGTTTTTCCAAAAACCAATAAATACCAAAGACCATAAATCTAAAAGTTCAGATGTCCAAGTCCAACTTACAAACTGTAGAAATTTTATATAAAATTTGAACCCCCTTTTAACCCCCTTACGGGTGGCATTTCCAAAAACCAATAAATACGTAAATTCTTTCTATCAACCAACAGCGTAAATCAAAAATTTCACGTGTCCAACATACAAACTGTAGTTTCATACAAACTTTCAAACCCGCTTTTACCCGATTATGGGTGGCATTTCCAAAAATCCTTTCTTAGTGCGCACTTACGTCACTTGAGGAACCTCCCTGCCAAATTTCATCCTTATATTTCGTCAAGCGGTATTTCGTGATGAGTGAGTGAGTGACCTTTCGCTTTTTAACAAACTTTGCAAAAAGGAGGAAGTTCTATTTATTTATTTATTTATTTAATAGGAGCACCAACAACACGTTTACAGAAAAACTTACATAAAATTACACATAAAACATAGTTCCGTGCAAACATGTCACTTATAGGTGAACACAATATATACAAATTAGATTTTCGGTAATTCATAAAGCAGTATGTAAGACTGATAAATTAATAGTAACAAACTTATAACTTATTTAATTATGGATTATATATAAAATTAATAAAAAGCATTTGATAAAAATTGATAATTGATATTTAAATTGAAAACATTTGATTATAAAATTGATAAAAAAAAATTCTATGTTCGACTTCGTTTGTTCGTTATTGTGTATGTTCACCGATCTCCGTCAATTGTGGTCGGTCCACTTGTCGGTCGGTCGTCTTGAAAATTCACAATATTTTTTTTGTTTGAAGGAGTATGTTCCGAAATTGGTCCTATTTTAATTTGGTGGAGATCTGATCAACTTCGAACATATTTAACAGCAATTTTCAATAAATAACGGCAAATCTCTCGGGATTGCTGCAATCTCAGTCTGTTTATTGTTTATACCATTTCATAACATAACATCACGCCAGTACGCTCTAAAGAGGTACGTAGATGTACAGTTCACCGTGGTACACTCTCAATTCACCGGTTATGTTAAAGTTTCATGATATTCGGGTAATCTATTCTGGCATTACAGGTACCTTACTAAACTACTTGCCTATTAGATAAATACAACTAAAAAGTAAAAACAAAAAATCTATTTTACAAAAAATACTATCGACTTTCAAAATTAAATAATAAAACTAAACTAACGAAGTCGGAGTCCATAACGCAAAAAAATTATACCTACGAAAGACACCGACTTTCCATTACACAAAAATAATGTTACTTTTCACTTTGTAGTTTTTTAACCGACTTCGAATAAAGGAGGAGGTTCTGAATTCGTCGGAATCATTTTATTTTATGTATGTTTTATTTGGAAGTCGGTAGTATTTTTTTATATAAAAAAAACTTTTTTTTAAATATATGGATATAGATTGAGACCAGTTTGATTTTGTCCACACTAAAGATTGCCCTATGGAGCAGGACCAGCATGTTTCCAAGCATTCTTATCTATACTTCTATACTTAATATTATAAAGAGAAAAGATTTTTTTGTTTGTTTGTACCGAATAGGCTCCGAAACTACTGGACCGATTTAAAAAATTCTTTCACCAATAGAAAGCTACATTACTCCTGAGTAATATAGGCTAATTTTTTTTATCCCGAAAACGGGTCCTGTGTGGTGGTCCACGGGAACGAAGCCGCGGGGAACAGCTAGTACTTAATATTATAAAGAGAAAAGATTTTTTGTTTGTTTGTACCGAATAGGCTCCGAAACTACTGGACCGATTTAAAAAATTCTTTCACCAATAGAAAGCTACATTACTCCTGAGTAATATAGGCTAATTTTTTTTATCCCGAAAACGGGTCCTGTGTGGTGGTCCACGGGAACGAAGCCGCGGGGAACAGCTAGTCTTGAATATAATCATCCAATTTGTAATATGCTTGTTTACAAAATGTGCTTTTAACAAAAGTTTGAAATTTTCTTTCATTTAGTTTATGAAAAGCACATGTCAAAAAGAAAAGACAGGAACTCGACATACGTTATAAAAGTATGTATTGGTTACTCGGAAGGAAATCCTGTCAATCAATACATAATAAAATAACCACATACAAGCATATACTGATGCCAATTTGGACGTATGGTATCCAACTTTGGGGCTGTACTAAACTAAATTGTATTAGATCTAAATGATAAACATTTGGTAATGTCTAATACAATTGTCTTTATTTCATTTAGTACCAACATGTTTGCCGTGGACCAATTTAGAATAGAGTTATTCACATCATCCTGATTTTGTGACCGCCGATCTATTTTAAATATCAAAGATGTGTCATTAGCAAATAACACCATCTTCGGTTGATTTTGTAGTAATTGGGGAAAATCGTTAATGTAAACTAAACAGAGGAATGGACTCAATATCGTTTCTTGAGGAACGCCTATTGTCATTTCAAACCCTAGTGAGCTTACGCCGTTTACCTGAGCTTTAACTTGTCTGGTTTTGAAATATGATCTAAGTAACTCAAGAGCCGTATATCTAAGCCCATAGTGCTCGAACTTACATACTACTGTCTCATGGTTAACGCAATCGAACGCCTTAGAGACGTCGCAAAATATTCCAATGGCGTCTTGTGCTTCTTCCCAGGCGTTAAAGCTGTTCTTTATTAGGGTGCCAGCATCAGTTGTGCAACACCCTTTGGTGAAACCGTAATGTTGATCATGAAAGATGGAATGTTTGTTAAAATGCCGCAACAATTGGTTGAGCATTAATTTTTTTGCAGAATTGACACTGGCCTATTATTATTGGATTCTCTGCTATCCCTGGATTTAAACAATGGAACTACTTTACAGTGTTTCATAAGGTCCGCAAAAACTCCTTGATCGACAATAGTGTTAAATATGAAAGCTAAATAGGGCGCAAAAGTTTTAATGATTGATTTACAGACTCTTACAGATAGTCCCCAAAGTTCTTCTGTTGATTTAATTTTATAGTTTTTAAAAGCTTTTAAAATAGCCTGGGGATTTGTATGTTGAAATTTAAACTGCGAAGGGCACGCATTCTTTCTATGTAAGGCAGCGGAGAGCAGTTTAAAGCTGCTGTAGTTTTAAGGGGAATATTAACAAAATGTTTTCAAATTCCTGAGCTACCTCTACATCTGTGTGTATCCTGTGGGGCCATGGTTCGGAATTTACTGCCTTTATCTCTATACTAGGTTGGCTGCGACATATACAATATATACATACATATGCGATTGTAGGTAGGTCTGCCGCCATGAACAATAATTCAACCGCAAGAGGTCCTCTGTTGGACATGAGGGCCCTCTAAGCATTATTTACATATATTCTGAGCTTATGTCTATCCAGCTGCAAGATAGGCGACGTATGTCTACAATCCAGTACGTATGTCCAGAAAAGCAGCTGATCCGAAGGATCCTTGTTTTTAAGGCCCAAACTTGGAAGTGGAATCTTAAGAAATGCTTTTAGTGAACGACATTGCATTGTAGCAAAATGTTGTGAATCCCTTAAAATTAAAAGATAACTAGCAAAGTGGCAAGCTGCTGAACATACTCACTCATCAGCCAAACATTGTCGCCTGCTTAATCGCCGGCCTCATTCCGTCCACGCCATGCCCGTCTATCAGCAGCATCTGCGAGCCTGCGCTGCGTGCTATCAGCCCATCTTTACGCTTAGCCACGTGGCGAGGC
This sequence comes from Anorthoa munda, assembly GCA_945859665.1. NCBI lineage: Eukaryota > Metazoa > Arthropoda > Insecta > Lepidoptera > Noctuidae > Anorthoa > Anorthoa munda. Next base: position 28,084,443 of record OX243913.1, on the reverse strand, counting down.
GACTAGCGATACTATCGCACGCGCGGAATTAACGCACCGCGCTAGAAACCACCGGATCAGGCGGAGTTTTGCATAATTTGTTCGTAAAATTAATTTATTGTTATTTTATCTTTACCGACGTAGGACAAGTAGGTTAGCAGTGTTCCTGCTCGGCTGCAGATCTTCTGGCTACAAAAATATTTCTTCAAGATGAATGTTACAAATGTGATTGTTTTTTGATGTTTAGATTTTTTTTGAAAGGAGAATACAGTATTGATGGCAACTGGATTTGGAAACACAAAGGACTTGGTTTGATGCCATCATCGCCCAATTGTTGGAGCTAAGAATGGAATCACAAATACAATGACGGCTATTTAGGAGGGTATTAGGTGGGTACAATATCATAATTTATTCGCTTTCGTAAAACGTAAAATTAAAACGACCATATCTTTCTTTAAGTTTTAACGGGGTAGCTAAACTTGCTAATGAGTCCGCACCCAGATAAAAAAAAATACAGTCCATTAATTTCGATTTAAAAAAAAATTGTGTTAGTGCGATGTTTGAAATCCGAAGACGGTCGGTCGGTGACGTGGGCATAGACTCGTAGAGCATGAACGCGACGATTGATGGCCGATCGTCTGTGATTTATCACGCGACGCGTGAGGCTGAGGAATTCGCAGTAATGGCCCAAGTTACGGAGCATCCCAGGAATCTATGTGGACGTGGAGAGATTTTTTGAATCATTGCTATATTTTTTATTTCCGGCCTAGGCATTGGATAAGCCATTCAAATAACTAGCATAGCAGACATGCAGTAAATAGCTAGATGCGCATAAAAACTTATGAAACCACCAGATAATTTACATTCGTTCAAGCATGAGGAATCGTAGATTCCTTGACAGATGCAGCAGTTTATCTGGCTATCACACTATATTAATAATCACACTAATAAGCAAATCAAGTATCTTGACTTGGCTCGCGAAGTGGTCGACATGTGGGATGTGGACACAGCGATCATTGCACCGATAGTTGTATCAGCCAATGGCTTAATAGCCACTAGCCTCGACCAACACCTTAGGAGGCTCTCGTTTGGCGGCTGGGTCAAGGTCCTGATCCAGAAAGCAGTACTGTTGGACACGGCTCGCATTTTTAGGAGGTTCCTGTCTCTCTGGAGCCCTGACCGCCGGTAGCTTGGACCCTGTTCCCGATACCGGTGGGCCTCTATTTTTTATATTTTTAAATGTTTTTCTTTTTTGTATATGTTTTATAAAAATATTTAAAAATGTAATTAATAAGAAAAGAGATGAATAAAGGATATCACACTAATATTATAAAGGCGAAAGTTTGTGTGTGTTTGTTACTTCTTCACGCCCAAACGGCGATATGGATCTGGATGAAATGGGCACAGAGATAGGTTATAGTCTGGAATAGCACATAGGGTACTTTTTATCCCGGGAATATGTTCCCTTGGGACAATTTTCAACATTTACGCGGGCAAAGCCGCTGTTAGAAGCTAGTTATCTTTATACTTATTGGAGTTCTGTGGAATTAGTGTATTATTTTCCAGCCAGCCAACCGCTTTTGATAAAGTAAAAAGCAATATCTAAATCACTTAGGTTTAAGCTAAACTTCTTGGTAACACAGGTGAATAATACTAACATGCCCAATTAAGTTTGCCCTTCATTCACGAAGGGAAAACTTAATTAATGACTTTAGGCTTCATGAATGACTCAACATAAAATCCAATCCTACCACCGCACCAAATTTTCTGCACATCGAATCCGTCAAGCCACCCAGTCAGCTGCTCGCTACAATATCCTCCCGTATGTTTCCCCCTTTATGCATAACATAGTAATAGGCAAATTGCTCGAGGCAGTCTGACGCTGACCATAAACAAGCACGCTCCATCGAACCCACGTCCGCAGTGATGCCAGTTGTGCTTCAATGGACTTCTAATGGCTTGTTACGGGGGAATATGGCGTTTTTGCAAGACTGTTACAAGTTATAGTGCCTTGGTCTCTCGGCAGTTAGTGCTTAGTTCATATCTTACCTTCTTGAACGTGTCTATGTGTGTGGGCCAAGATCCAAATGTTTCCCCCTTTAAGCATAATATAGTAGTAGGCAAATTGCACGAGGTAGTCTGACGCTGACCATACATAAGCACTGACCATTTCTGACCCACTTTTCTTAGATCTTGGAAACGGTTTTCCTTGCTCTTGGCTTTTGACGGTTAAGATCGTCAGTGTTTAAATCCTAGACCTGAAATCGCACTACTTTATTATCTACGGAAGCCTCCCGGTTTCACCCGCATAGTGCCCGTTCCCGTAAGAACACAGGGATAAAAAGTAGCCTAAGTCACTCGGGGATAGTGTTGCTTCAAAAAGGTGAAAGAATTTTTGAAATCGTTCCAGTAGTTTTTATATTTATTCGTTACATACAAAAATATAAATCTTTCCTCTTTATAATAATAATTTTAGTATAAATGTCTTACACAATCTCCCCATGACCGGTATTTTATCTGGCCTTATATTCCACGATTAGATCCGGCCTTAGATCTGCAGATCTCAAAATCGATGCAGCACCATCTTCACGCAATGATGCGTTCCTTTTTTCTCAATTAGCACTCACAGTTAACGATAAATTACGTATAATTATCTCGTAGACCACAACCGTCGCGTAGGTAGCAGTTGCCCATAATACAGAACACACTGTAAGTACATAATTATCCGCAAGTTAGTGTAAACGGCTAATGTTTGCGGTCATTCCCGCGGCAATAAGGCAGACCGCTACGGCTCGCAGCTGTTAACAGGACTACCGTTTAGCTTAGATACCGTTCTGGTTGGCTGGTCATAAGTTAGGCCATTACATATTACGAGGTAAATTAATATTAAGTACAGAGTTACAGACCTTCCGAGGCAAGCTGTGCCGTGGTATGGGTACCACGAAATGAAGAACAAAAGTTTACATTATAGGAAATTGAAGAGAAGAGACATAGTGTTCCTGATCCTACTGGAAAGATTCGTCAAGATGGAATGAGACACCCAACTGAGTAATGACTCACCAAGTTAAAGAACCCAAAACAGATACAAGATATCAAACAGAGGAGAGAGCAGTTGCATCAACACATTGTCACGGAGCGAAAAGAGAGAGAAAAAAAACTTGCTAAGTGCGAGTCAGGCTCGATAATGGTACGAAGGATTCCGTACCATTATCGCAAAAATCGTTAAAAAAATCACGTTTGTTTATTTATTTATATTTATTTAATACTTTAAGCACACAAATGTACAGAGGCGGACTTAATGCCTTAGGCATTATCTACCGGTCAACCTTTGGGTGATGCAGAGATAAATAGTGGTAGGTGCAATCGCAATTATGAATGGATTTAAATGTATATACAATACTTAAATATAATATAATTTACATAATAAATAATAAATTAAATATAAGAATATACCTAAACAATTAGTAGAAATAGATAATTGGAAAAAAATTAGCGCTGTGACGTGTGTGTGTTTGTTGTATGGGAGCTCCACTTAAATATTTATTTTATTCTGTTTTTAGTATTTGTTGTATATAGCGTATATAGCGGCAACAGAATACATCATCTGTAAAAATTTCAACTGTCTAGCTATCACGGTTCATGAGATACAGCCTGGTGACAGACGGACAGACGGACAGACAGACGGATCGTGGAGTCTTAGTATTAGGGTCCCGTTTTTACCCTTTGGTTACGGAACCCTAAAAATGGTATACTGCGGGCATCATCATCATTTCAGCCGAAAGACGTCCACTGCTGGACATAGGCCTTCCCCAGGCGTCGGCAGTCGCCACACTTATCGGTCATGTGCACTTCGGAGATTGATTTTTCGTTTCATTTTAGACTTCCTCATATATCATAAACGGCTTGTGCCGGTGGCCATGACTATCTATTTGACTTTTCCTCCTTAGATTTTGCCTAAAGAGGACACTGACATGACATCCGACCATATTTTATTTGATAAGGTACAAGCATTACACCAATCATACTTGGTATAGGTTCATATTTTTCCTTAGGTTTACATAAATGGTCCTACCTACTTTATTTGTCCTAGTTGTCACGGAGAACAGGGAAAACGGGACATCAAAACAGGAATGTAACGTTAAAAAACCGTAAAATTCACATAAATAGTAATGAATTACCTAAAATGCGGTTCCGCGGAGGTGTGGAGTGGGTAAGGCATCATTACTATGCTAAAGTCTAGTTGTGCCTAGACCTAGGAGTGCCAGCGTTAAACTAGGTGTGACCCGCGACTGTGCTCGTCACGTCACAGTCGACTGCAAGGCATGGAAATAAAGAACATTTTACTAAAACAACTCTTGCGACATCCCATAGTTTAGTTAAAATTTGAAGGTGTAAGGCTCCAAAATTTATTAGGAAAGGACATTTTTCTCCCTAAACTTCCCTACCTACCTTACGTCACCGCCAACGAAATGGCTGACAAAATAAACCCAATATGGTGTGAAATTGGAATATCCTGATGCCGTAAACTTTGGCACAACTTGAAGGATAGTTGAGAACAACTTGGGAGGTCTGCCTGCAGTATAAGCGAGAGTAAAATCGTAAGAGATTGCTCTCACAAAGACTGTTACCACTAAACAAATGCAAATAGGTAAGAACCTTCTGTTTACTGAGTGTTCACGACTTTCCAAAGCGGCCTTCCGCGAAATGACTGAAGTTTCCAGTATGAATATTCAAAATATGATTTCCTTTTAATTATTTCTTTATTTAATTGTAATCTCTACGTATTGTCAGGCCTGCAAAAGATAAATTGTAATTTTTCAAGTCGACATTTTCAACAAAAGATACCGTGAAACCGATTAAAACCTCGGAATAATTTACTTCTTGGCTTTAGACACGCACGTTTCTTTTGCCGAATTAAAAAAAAAACTGCGTAGATTTTAGACGATGGTGACGTGACTAAAACAAATTCATTTTAGTTTATGGTTAGTCGGGGCCTTAACAAGAACGTGATTATTCAAGTCTCAATTAGCTGTTACCAACTCAAGGGCTTATTACACTACACGGTATTCAGGGCCCTAAACTCTAATTTAGGGTAGTGTAATATCTGTTAGGAAGTTAGGGTTCTCATAATATCGACCTTATTGCTTCGGCATGATTTAGGGACCCGGTATTCAGGGCCCTGAATACCGTGTAGTGTAATAAACCCTTGATGACTAACACCAAGTTTCTGAAGACTACCTTCTGAAAAAGTCGTGGACAGGTCATCAAAGTTGACCGAAACTAAAATAATACAGTCAATTAAAACACTAATGTGATTGTTCAAGTCTTAATTCGCTGTTACCAACTGACTAACACCAAGTTTCTGAAGACTACCGTCTGAAAAAGTCGTTGACAAGTCATCAAAGTTGACCGAAACTAAAATAATACAGTCAATTAAAACACTAATGTGATTGTTCAAGTCTTAATTCGCTGTTACCAACTGACTAACACCAAGTTTCTGAAGACTACCGTCTGAAAAAGTCGTTGACAAGTCATCAAAGTTGACCGAAACTAAAATAATACAGTCAATTAAAACACTAATGTGATTGTTCAAGTCTTAATTAGCTGTTACCAACTGACTAACACCAAGTTTCTGAAGACTACCGTCTGAAAAAGTCGTTGACAAGTCATCAAAGTTGACCGAAACTAAAATAATACAGTCAATTAAAAACTAATGTGATTTTCAAGTCCTAATTAGCTGTTACCAAGACTTACACCCAGTTCTACCGCGCCGTCTGATATAGTCGTTGATAGATCGTCAAAGCTGACCGAAACTAAAATAATACAGACTACAGTCATCAACACATAAAACTGTTAACTACCTACCTTTAATGTTGATTATAGCCACTGGAAGTCTCGGTGTTTCAGAACTTTTCAGGGTTTCTATTCTGTCAGCTTAGCCAAAGTTGAAGTAAGTGCATGTAAAGATTTTAAACAGGTTTTGTTAAAAAGAAGAGCAGTTCTTTTAACTATTTGATATGATTATTGGGCTTTAATATACAACAGTGCTGAGTTGCTGTCTGCTGACGGCACAAGGCACTGATAATTACCAGGTGCTGATAGGATATTCAATAATGTTAGACTAGTATTCTAAAGTATAACATTACTGAGTATCCTGCTGGCACAATTTCTCTTAGCATCCAACGCAAATAATAAAATATCAACACTTAATAAAACTGTGAAAGTACATCTTGAAAAATCTTATTTTATGAACTCTCTAATCGTGAATTATTTTATAGTTTATGCGCGTTTATAAACCGTTAATAACTTAATTACTTTAGACGACTCTTCCCATTTTATGATCATATCATTAAAATTAGAATAATGATGAGTCTTTTTGAACTTTCACGGGCAAAATCTAAGTGATAAAGCTCGCGAACGATTGGTTGATAACATTCGCTTGAATTCATACTAGATTCTTATTGGAGCAGTTTCTAACGGGGCTTCCGCAGCTGCATTCACTCGCGTCCCTCTCGCCGCACGCAGAGCGCCATCTTCAAACCGGTCAGTCCGCCGCGAACTTCCGTGGGGGTAACGTTGTTGTTGCAACGATTCACGTAATTAATCTAACCGGACCAAACCATACCGGTATACACTATTATACATATAAATTAGCTATTATAATTAAAAATCAGTGTCAAGTTAATTGATGAAGTGCTAGACTGAATCTGCCGTTCGCGAATATAGTGCAACCTGTGATTTGATCTCGCGATCTCCGTGGCTGCATTTCTTTGGTGGTGTGAGTTTGCTGAAGTGTAAAAAGGTAAGTTTTTATGTTATCATCGGTAGAATGTGCCGGTCGGGTGGCCGGGAGCCGGGCGGCCGGTGGCGCACGGCTGGGGGAGCGTGACTCCCGCGAATCGATTGTCCCGGCGCGGGACGGGTAGGTATATCTAAGTACATACAGCCCGGCCGGAGCTCCAGGGCTGCGCACTCACACCCTCGCTCTCTCGTGCCCGCCTCTCTCCGTATTGTCGTTTCATGTGGTGATCTTGAACTAGTACAGGCTGCTAGACACGGCGCGCCGGTTTTGTTATGTTTATGAATTATTTATAAACATTCATCGGTACACCGCTGTTGTTTTTTCAGGTGCACTCAGGTAAAGTTATCTACGTGGATGAACTCCATAACGTTATGATCCAATGATTCATACTACCCGCATTTTTATTATTATCAATTTATCATATCTTTATTGGCATCTCTATAAATTCTTACCAGATTTACTGTTGTAAGATGATAAAAGTTTCTGATTCACTACAGGAAGAACGAGTGCCTTATCTATGTTCGGAAGATTAGGTAATAATTTTGATCTACTTTATGTTAAAATATATTGCAAAACATCCCAAAAAGATGATGAGAAACGCAACAATGCAAAAAAGCTACAAACTCGTAGGAGGGATGGGGTTAAGTGCGAGTCGCAGTTATTAATTGCCAGAAATATTGATGTCATCCTGATTGAATCGTATAAATTAATTAGCAGGCACAACATCCGAACGTATTCTTTTCCTTCCTGGATCTGTGTTTTCCTGATTTATTGAGTTGATCTACAGGACAATTAGGTGTATTCATTAAAATATTTTTTAATAAAGTCACAGATGATTCTGGTTGCGTGGGCCAATCACAGTTGGAGTTTCTATACTTTTTATTTGGGAAGTGCCTATAAAAAAGTCCTGAAAAAAGCACGATTAGCAATGGTGCGACTAGGAAGGACAAACAATAATGTTTTATGTAATAGGACATGATTCAACCCCTAAGACCATGAAGTTATTAACTGAATGACTAGGCAATTTCTAAATCCAATTAGGGGTTCATGAGACTACAAAATTATTTATAAATAGTTGACGATGGACAAAAACGAATACCTCCAATGCGTGGAAGCAGGAGAATAATTTAACAAAAGCAGTCAATAAAAGCAGTTAACAACGATGCAAAAAGAAGGAATAAAGTACTTTCAAGAAAAAATAACGGTCATTTTACAGACAAGACTACTAAAATCAATACTGATACATGGTTCGGAAATCCAGCATCCCAAACCTGTGATACTATCGGTCTTGTAAAGCAAAACAAAAACCAAAACAATCGCAAACTAAATCGCAAAACTAGCAATGGAGAACGCGATGCCATCATAAGCTCGACCACATCATCGCTTACCGTCAGGTGAGAATGGTGAGATAGTGGTCAATCGCAAGCCTATCAACAATTTTAAAGAAGTTATTACCACTATAAAAACCGGCCAAGTGCGTGTCGGACTTCGCACATAAGTATAGCGTTCCGTACCAAACAGCGAAATCAAGTTGGTTGTAATAGGAAAACTGTAAAAACTAAACTGTAGATCCAACCGTTTGACTGTAAAACCTGTGACAGACGACGGACAGACAGACACGTGAGTGACAGCAATACGGCTCCGTCGAGATCCTTCGGGTACGGAACCCTAAAAATAGAATGTCTTCGATGGGAAAGACCATGTCAAAGAATGGAGAAATCTAAAGGCTTAACTTCGTAGTAAACCGGAAAGCCAGCGAAGTTGTGCCAGAACCAAGCTCCAATCGTTAAACAGACTTTTTTTTTATTGGGACAAACCCATCGCACTATTCCCAAACCACTGCGACTCCTGTAAGCCAGAATCAACAGTGGTGACCACCAGAAAAGCGCCGAGGCAATGAAGTTCGAAGTCCCGGAAAATGAATTTAACTGTTTTGGAGTCCGCAACGATATTAATCAGAAAATAATAATGGAGGAGTAGGAAAAAATACAAATTAGAACTTGAAGAACTGACTGTCTGATTAGAAGGAATGTTAGATGTCAGAAATTAGAGAATTGGTCACACAGCAGGAGAAATAGACTCGACGCGGCGAAGATACATACGCACACCCGGCTGCAAAACAAAGATTTAGTTAGATGATGATAGTGCTGACTTCTAACTTGGTTAAAAACTTGAAAGAATTTCACATTTTCGAATTGAATAACCTAACGTGAAAAAATATAAAAAGCTGAGCTTTTAAAGACTGCTCTAAAAATACATTTCGAGCCAGTGCAAAGTTTTGCTTTGGACCGAATAAAACATGATAAATACAAGAAGCCGTTTGAAATAACATTCTCAAGTTAAAATATTATAAGCACTGACGTGAAAGTATATGCATTACCTACAGTGAATAATGAGTTTAATAACCGCTCACAAGTATTAATCATAATATACTCCGATGAATATTAATAGAACGTTCTGTCTGTGCTTTATGTTATTCCTATACTTTCGATTTTGAATTATTCATGTTACTGCGACGATATTACGTCTTGTTTGTTGTATTCATTAGGAGTGTTAGGACCAATCTCTATATAGTTTGCTTAAGTAATTTTGTGGAGTATTCAATCTCTTTTCTCCATACTTTGTACCAGCAAGTCTGATGGATTGTTAAAATTTGATTGTTACTCGATTACTCGATGTCGTAAAAGAAAATAAGCATAAACAATATTTGACATCACCGTCCCATTGTATTCGATTGCATACAACAATGCACAAACGTTTGATAGTATTTGGGTGAATGAGTAACAGGCTGTTACAACTTATTACGATGCGATCATTAGAAGGAACATGGACTGGAAAAGATACAACAAATACATCTAATGTGTCTAGAAATTAACGTGCAGGACGACAAAATAGAAGTGTCTTTCTTTATAAGTATTTTTATTTTTATTTTTTTGTTTTTTATTTTTCTAGCTAGAGTATATTAACTAAATTAGTCTAATCACTCAATACATAAATCGGCGTGGTGCCACATATGGGACCTTGCTCTTAACCCCTTGTATAGTTGGCAACTACAATGGCTGCGCAGTAGTAAATCTCATACAAAAACAGCACCGTCTCGTGCCTCGCGCATCCGGTAAAGCAACTTCAGGGTGGCCAAGAAGTTTGGCGAGGACTATATGCCGTATTCGAGACACAATTAAAAAGCCATTGTGTCTCGCGTAGATCTGCATTCATACAAGAGGTTTAAACCCCTGGTATGCCTAAAATAGAGCCTAGCAATCCTTCTTGCTCATATGTATAGAAGCAATGACATATGCCAGGATAGGTTCTGTTCATTAAAAGTTGTAAACACACCCTTTTAGGACGCCCAATAAAGTTCCATCTTGTCCCGTGGAGTGTGTCTCGCTCCTATGCGCCTTTGCTTTGTATTCGAGCATCACCAAGGCATGAATAAATCAGCCTCCAACCATTGAATCTAACTTGTAAATACCGACCAATCCTATCTAAATTCCACATACCACTGAACAATCAAAATTGCCTTCTCCAAGAATTCTAACGATCGCTTACAGAAACGCAACATTTCCGCCGTGCTGACGTGACTACAACTCAGTAACAAAGATGCCACATTTTTATCAAATTACCGTTGCGTGTACACAAATTATTTGAACAGACACGAAATGGTTGCCGAGACTAATAAATGGCCAGAGAAATTGAGCTCGGATCTAGCCTGTGTGATTTACGGGCGTAAACGCACGCGCAGAATCAGACCGAGGCGCGTGCGCATGTCCTCCTGAGACGTCTCAAGTGTCCATCTGACTTTGTGTCTTGTTCACACCTCATTACCGTCGCGTGTTGTCTTACTTGACAATAGTTTTCATGTCCACATCCAAACAATTAGTGATTACAAAACGTGTGTTGACAGCTCCAATTAATCAGAAAAAGTAATTAGGTACTAGTAAATTCATTTTTTTAAGCTGGTAACGATTAAATTTGCTGACAAATTGAGTTGTTGAAAGCGTGATGTGTGAAGATCGTGACTGTATCGTATTTGAATAGACTGCTGGTAAAATATGCCTCAATTAATATCTGACATATAGCATTTAAGCACATAATAAACTAAAGAATGTCCCGTTTAAAAAGCTTTCTCAGTGGAAGATAAAGGCACACACATAGTAAGCAAATATTGAATCAATTCCAAAGCAATTTGCTGTAAACTTTCAACATGGAGTAGCCTACGGTTGTGAGCTCACTGCTCCACGTCTGGCTTGAATCAATAGAGAATACGAAGTTAAGTCTAGACGCCATATATTTAATACAAGTTCCGTTTGCAGACGCTTTCTCTTTGTTAAGTATCATATAAATGCAAAACTATATATCTAAACTCTTCTTTGTAATAACAATTTGTGGAATTACTTTTAAAAATGGAAGGAAAATTTATTTTTTAAATCTTCCTAATAGATAAGTCGAAAACTAATGAGCATAATTTATGATAAACTAAGTCTGCAAACTCGTATAGTGTAGCAAAATCGGAAGTGTGGCTGAGTGGCAAAATCTCGCGATCTCTTGTGCTCATTAAAATTGTGCTTTGTAATACGAGTCATCACTTCAACTATATTATTTGCTAGGAGAAAGCCTCGTAACAATTTAAAATAAATGTTTAATATTAAAGAATGCGTTCGAACATTATTGCTATACTTTCCCAAATCCGTGATAGACACGGCATCGCGCCGACTTTCCAACGGTGCGGTGTCGATGTTATCTGTTTCATAAAAATGAGGCTCATTTAGCTCGAGCAACAGATATGTGGCCATTTCAGTAATTAAGTGCGCTTTGGTTTAATTATTCTGTAACGCGGACACCGGAACGTGTATCCGACGAACGTAGCCGCCATCCGCCATGCTTAGCGTTCTTAATTCCAAATTCGAATTTTTAAAACGGCTTTTAGCGATTCTTGTGTGAATGGCCTGTGTTAGATATAAAACTTAATAAGTTTGACTGGAGATTAACTTTAATATTTAATTCTAATGGTATAATAAAACAGATTTTATTTTTTATTGTGATTTCTCCCTCTCACGTTCTTTGCATTTGCTTGTTTCTATCGCACGAGTGAGATTAACTGCCTGAAGGCGTTGTATGTTATTTGCTATCAAACTTAGGATTTCATGCGTATTGCATATGGAAACAAATTCTATTTAATAATTCCCTTATCGTTTTATTTGCCCGATAAGGTTCCGATATCCAAATTATTTGTTTAGTCTTTTTCATCTCGAATGTTTCCCACCGCGTCTGACATATGTATCGCTATCTTTCGATACGCTATCGGCGGTATCAGTTCATCTATTACGTCGGTTATTAGCATTTTTGAGAGGCTTTCATGTCGATACGGTCGAATATATCAACAGATGGATAGTGTCAACAATGAGGCTAGCTAATATTGCTTATGGGAATTTCGCGGACTGATTCAATGGTAGGATTATTTATACTATAGATAGCATTAATGCTATTAATTAACTAAATTTCTCTCCCTAAACTCAAGGCTCTCTTTTGAAATTCTTTAGGTCTCCATGAATTTAACTTAAATTATTCTAAACCTTCCAATCATGACTTATTGGAATACCATTGTTTACAAGCAATAATATAGTAACGTCACTATTACCACATTATATTATAATGCCGTCACATTTGGGCGCCGAATTTCCTCTGCTCATCAATAAGCGAACGTTAAGCATGTCATGGCGTGGTCCTCCTATGCTCACACTGGCTGGTGACAATGCCCCGTGATTACAGCCAGACATCCGTCCATTGTTGTCACGACACTTGCGTATGCGAGGCTGTTCGTGCTGACTGCTCACATGTACGGGGACCATGTGAAAATTGTGGGCAGAATTTATAAATATACAAGACATTTCGTACTAAAAGCCTACATTTTTCTTCTGTTCTGTACATTTGCTCGAAACGTTCTTTTTGTGGATGTCAACCAGTTATGAAACAATTTTGGGTATGTAGTGCCAGACACCCGTATGTGCTCTGTTCTATTCTCTATTGCAGCCAAGTATTTTTTAGTCCAAGAACGGTTATTTGCGACAACTGATATACCTACAGCTTCAACTATTTCTTTGTGGTTTATATTGCACTTATTTCGGTTAGATATTGCTTTAAATAATCATCTTCCTGCCCTTGTCCTATATTACTTGGAGTCAATGCAACATGTTCACTTATTTCATTCTCCCGGTCTACCATCAAGCTATTATTCACTCCCTTTTCTTTCATTTCATATAAGTTACGCCTAGCATTCGGAAACTAATCAGTATCAGGCGAATTCGATATTTCTAGGTCGAGTAATTATATCCAAAATACTCAATTATTCTTACGTTGACGATGGATGGATTTGACCACTTAAATGCTAATTGAGATTATGATAATGTCCTCAAATCCTCATGGAACGTTTATTAAGTGATTAATGTATATCAAGATAACATCGCTCCATATATTAATTTCGTATGCATTAGTTCTTAATTCGTGTACTATGTCGTCTATCTTAAAGCTTAATTTAACCAAGATAAGCAGATTAATTACGTTAATTGCGTAAGAAAGTTAATCCATTCTATTTTAAGTTATCTTCTAGGTAATGAACATTCTTTAATAATTCTATACTTCCTGTGCTATTGCTGAGTTGTAAGATTGAAAAAAAAAAAAAAACGTTTTTGGGAATTGGGATGTCCATTGTAATTTAATTTGACCTAAGGTATTCGTCTGGCATTCGAATTTTAAAATATATCCTCATTATTCTAGTACCGTTTAAAGTTCTAGGATTAAATTCGAAAATAGAAGACGTCTTCGTGTTTTATTCAAATATCCATTCCATCATAAAATTTAAAAGCAGACATTCTACAAGCTAGAATGAATACTTTTAACCAAATCAACTGTAGGTAAGATACATTTCAGTCTCCGAATGCAGATACCGGAGATACACAGGAATAGAGTCTACATTTGTGTGGCAACTGTGGCAAGTGTGTGCTGTATGCTTAGTTGTTGACTCAAGTGAGTCGCGTCGCCATTACTTCGTGTTGTGCATACGCTTCGGTATCGTATCTTCCCGTTTAGTCACTAATGAAGTGTTGGAAATCGTCGTTAATTAATGCATGAGGAAGATATTGTGTTATATTGGAACAATTGGAATTGAAGCAGACAGTTTTATAGCTGGCTTTAGTGTTGCTGATTTAAGTTGGTTTTGATTTTTGAACGTGTTTTTTTCAAAAACAGTTTAATGTGGTCCTTGTTTAACCACTTGACAGTCGAAGGAGATTTTTAACATTGCAATATTTTGATAATGCGAGTCCGTGATGCGAGCTTTTTATAGTAGTGCAAAAAACTCAGGAGAAACTTTGCAGATTCTCAGATCAAAAGGATTTTTTACTGCATCCGTTTTTTATACCACTACTCAATTAAACACATAAACTGGCAGTCCGACTGAGAATCGTGACGAATCCGCCATTTGCGGACTTTAAAATCGATCGAGCACAGATAATACTTTATCTGGATAATCACAATAGAATGTGTTAAAAAGTAAAACAAAGCGTGGCGGCTGGCAACACTGATTGGTGCAATGGAGTTTAATTTTAGCACAGACGATGGCCCTGGATTGTGTGGTTTTCCTTTTACGGATGCCATCTTGTATGCTCTTGTGTGTTTATTTAATGTAACAGTGCAGTGCTGTAGGATTTAGATAAAATTGATCTTTCATCCAAGAAAGTATTTGCAGTCCAGTTTATGAATTTATTGGCAAATGAAATGTCTCTTGTGTTTTTAATTAATACTTTTTGTATTTTGTTGATTTTAATTTAAAGAATATTGGCAGGGTTTCGTTTCCACCGGTGAAGGACACTGCCATTGAGCAAATTTGAATGCACTTGTCACATAAACAACGTTTATATATTTTTTTCTACAATAACGTTTTCATTCAAACAATCCATTGATAATTTGCAGAACAGGCCGCTCAATTCGCTTGTCACCGAAATGTCCTCCGTGCGTACCATATGGCCCAGTAAAAGAAAAATAAATACAAACACAAAACACTTGTGTCGTCTAATGTCCCAGTCACATCTCCGTGTGTCCACAATACTGTGTTTGGCATGAATGCCTTCATTGTGATGTAGGACTTGTCTGGCGAGTGAGACGGGAACGGGATGGGACAGGACATGCCTTGAAAAGTTTAAGAAAAAAAAAGGGAAGAATTTTTATATTTTGTGTGCGTATCCGAATTGATTCGTCATTTGAAAGAGGATGTTTTTGGTTTCTTGGTGTTTGAGTAAGTTGTAGTTACTTACCACTATAATCATAAAAAAGCTAAATCCATACTTAATGAGCACCTAAATAGAACTACAGAGAAATTTAAATTTTGGGGAATACGGTTCCTCGCCAGATATGCAAATGCTATCGATTTTGCAAAGGCAGTTGGTTGTTAAAAACTTTTGACGGCAAAATTAGACATACTTACTGACAACAAACGTTTACTTAATGGCCCTAATTTAAAACTTAACCATTTGCAGAAAATACAAGCTTAGTGGAAGAACTGAATTCACAAACTTGATACAAATCCCAACCAAACAAATAATATCAGCGCAACAAGCGGCTAATGAACTATTGTGGCCCGACCATAAATTTCCATATTTTATGTGACATAGACATAGTTTACGACCTTCGTGACGGCCGCGTTATGATGCTAATCGACACGAAACATGGCCGACCTCTCAAACGCTCTCGTTTCGTTCACAAACTTCCACATTTTTGTCGTAACAAGCGAAAGTTCGTCATAAATCGTCTCCGCAGTTTCACTTACCTCGGAGGGTATTTTCATAATCTCATTTTATGAATGGGTTAAGTGTAATTTAGAAATTGGATTGGATTTCTAAATATTTTAGAGTCCGAGTTTATTGATCCTTTGTGGTAAGGTTTGATCTGATTTTAATGGATTTAGGCGCTACTGTTACAAAGTTTGTTAAATCACTCGGCTATGGAAATTATAGCCCTACAATAAAATTGCCCTCCACTTTTCCTCCTCTTGAGTCTAGATGCCGAATTGCCGACTCCTTAGGCTTTCAAGTCCCACAGAATTATTACCACTGACATGACTCATAAAAGGCATCATCATCAGTATTAAATGTGTAAAAGGAAGTACAACAATAAAACTACACTTACCGTTTTAGAAAAAATAATGTTCAAATGCGTCTGGAATACGTGAACGCGTGTCGCTTCGGTTTCGGTCGTGTCACTCGGGCCGCGCCGCGTCGATGTCAAGGTCAATGGCGCATGCGTGCAGCGCCGCGTCCGCCGCAGTATCGAGCATGTTATTTTTACAAGTTCGAACTTCGAACGCAGAGCTGCCGATGCACTTGAGTATTTTTATTATTATGTATGTTGGTACTTCGATTTATTTTGAGTTAGTCATCTGCAGTTTTGGCCATGGATTTTTTGGTCCTTTTAAAACTGCTTGTGAACGCATGTGACATCGGATATGTTTAAGAATAAGTCCCCATTTGTTATCTTTTTGCATATTTTATTTTATTTATATGATTCATACATATTAGGCGTAAATAAACTCTTTCTTTCCGTTGAATAAATTCTGCCGGTCTTTTAAACCTAACATCTAGGCAGGCTTTAAAATTTATTGTGAAATGCCAAAAAGCCTCGCGTCACAAAACACAATAAAAACGATAACTTCATTATATTTCTCTCATTCCTTTCAGTGTTATCGATGGATATTTCAAACGACATGTCGTAAAAGTCAAACTGTTCAGTACCAACCGATAAATAACAGCTAAAATGGTGAAACATCCATCAATTTATTTTATAACTGGGACCTATCCTAACTAGACGGGCGTTACGCTACCAAACGCTTTGCCGGAATAGAATGCACTGAACTCGACGACAATATTTAACATTAATCTGAGAAATAAGAAAATATAAAACCGGTTGGAAAGCGGAAATTAGAAACAGGTGTTATTCTGTAATCAACTGGTCGGATGGTGGGCAAATCGAAGTGTTTTGTGATGAATTAAAATAGACATCATAAATCACTTATTAATTTGTTAAAAGGGACTTTAATAGCTTCCGTTAATTCCAGCAATTGAGTACCTAGGTACTTACATTTCTCTTTGGGCATCAATGCCTCATTTAATCATATTTTTTCATTCATTCTTTCATAATTCAATATCAATTCTTGCTACACCTCTAATAAAAAAGAACAAAACATCCTCAAAATCTATGGTCCTATTAAATCATGTAAAAATTAAAAGGACCAAAATCAACATGGCGTCTGTCTACAACGACATAGTTAAGATAATTTAATTTGTCGACACACGCCCGGAACAGTAACGTTTAACGTTAATTAGACAAGCAGCGAGTCTGTTTGTATTCCTTTTATTTTAGACATGATTTGTTTTAGGAACGGTTAGCCGTGATTTGTTTTTGGTTGTTCTATTTTTAAGTTTTATCATTTTGGAGCTGTTAAAGCTGCGTTCAATTGTTTAGTTCAAAATTTCTTCTTTTCTAATCAATTCAAATGACATAAATGATTAAATTGAATGAGTGTCGTGTGCGTCAGTGGCGCTTTAAAATTGTAAGAAACAATCGCATTTGTGTCTTTGAATGGACCAATGTAAGTTTATTTCTGAAGTTTGGCCAGTAGCGGTTCTGGTTCTGCACCAATAAGATTCAATGGTATTTCACTTCAGTTTTATCTAATTTTTATTCACTAGTAAAAGGCAAAGACCAGCAACCTTACGAAGTCTGGTAATTAATCCAGAATATGTTTTGCTAGATTACCACGTTGTTTTTTGTTTCTGTGTGTAACAAGCGAGACGGGGCATCTGCTGTCACGCGTCGCTTGCTCGACAGTGTACGAGTCTGCGCCTGCGCTGGTCACTTGTCGAGATTTTGGTCTGTAAGTAGCAAATATTCAAACAGTCATGCTTTGGTATAAAAAATACTACGAGTATTTCTTTGGTCTAAAAATGTAAACTTCCTTTAAGAAAAAGCATTAAACTTGTTATTTCTTGTAGACGATCAAGATGAAATATATACCACCATTTGTTCAGGACGGTTGCTTACTTTCTTCTTTTCTAATTACTGCACATATCTCCGCTCACACTCCGCAATAGGGTTGCCAGATGGTCGGGAATCGTCTGGATTCTCCCGACATTTTAAAGGATCTCCAGACTCCCGACTAAACTCAAAATCGCAAGACAAACAAGTTCTTGGAAAGTTCTTTCTTTCAAATGATTTGTGACCTGTAAGCAATGCTGACTGTGAAAAGATGTTAGAGGTTTGGTAAATCACATTATCTATACCAATATTATAAAGAGGAAAGATTTTTTTGTTTATTTGTTTGTATGTTTGTTTGTACCGAATAGGCTCCGAAACTACTGGACCGATTTAAAAAAATATTTTACCAATAGAAAGCTACATTATTCCTGAGTGACAGGCTATTTTTTAATCCCGATAACGGGTCCTGTGGGGTGGTCCACGGGAGCGAAGCCGCGGGGAACAGCTAGTAATGTATATAGTTGATTATATTTTTTTTCTATACCAATATTATAAAGAGGAAAGATTTTTTGTTTATTTGTTTGTATGTTTGTTTGTACCGAATAGGCTCCGAAACTACTGGACCGATTTAAAAATTCTTTTACCAATAGAAAGCTACATTATTCCTGAGTGACATAGGCTATTTTTTAATCCCGATAACGGGTCCTGTGGGGTGGTCCACGGGAGCGAAGCCGCGGGGAACAGCTAGTAATTTTATAAAGGCGAAGGTTTTGGAGTGTGTAAGCGTGTTTGTATGTTTGTTACTCTTTCACGCAAAAACTACTGAACGGATCTGGATGAAATTTCATAGATTATAGTCTAGGACATAGGATACTTTTTATCAGGGAACAAGGGAACATGTTCCCTTGTGATAATTTTCGACATCCACTCGAGCGAAGCTAGTAATTTATATACCAAAGAGAAAAAGTTAATGGCTTCTGATATAATAAAAGCTGAGTTAGTAAATAAACTGAACTTTGAAGTAAATTGTTTTATTTTAAATCTTTTCCAAAATTTGCGGGCTTAGTAAATTCTAATGCTAAATACATGTGGCATTTCATTTTGAATACCTTTTCTCCCGACAGCAACATTAAAATTCCAACATTTTAAAATTTTCGCCTTTCGATCTGGCATCCCTACCCGCATAGCGCCCACCCATGGCCATGTTAGTAAAACAGTAGATAAATGAGTAGGTATACCGCGCGTTTCTAACCTCAAATTGTTATTACTTATTAGATACTAAACATCTATCTTGAAATGCATCTCTCCCCGTTCATCCGTTATTATAACTATGAGCGAACCGAACCGGGTCGTCGAACTGGGCTAACGGAGCTTCACATTCGCGTGATCGCCTTCACACTCTACACGCGAAGGGACAGCACAACACGTTGCTAAACACTTCACATGCTAAGTGTTAAGATTTTCGTGAAATGGAACCAATTTTAAGCAGTTTTCTTCGCTCAAAAAAGGTTGGTGACCGCGGAACCTTCTCGCACTGGTGAGCCTGCCCTGTTGGCCGCCAACAGTCGTTAATTTCACGCATGCTGTTTTAGTGTTTTCTTTCTAATTAATTTATGTATCAATAAAAACCCTGGAAGCCGTTTGAACGCAGGAAAAAAATCTGTGGCAAATACCGGTACAAAAAAAAACTGGTTTTATAAATAAAGTAGATCGGAAATGAACACGAATAAATTAATATTTTATATCTCAGAATTCCAATTTTCTTTCATTTCAACAAGTGTCCGTCAAAAATTTACCAATGGCGATACTTTTACTATTTTTGCTTTGCCCAAAAGACCTAGTTTTAAAAGGCGATTATAATAGTCAAATCGAAAGTAGGTTAGAGATGCAAACATGATTCACATAACAGTTAAATACCGAACACAAAGAGTACCGACTTTCACTGTTACTCTTCGAGATAAATTCTTGCCATTCAGGTTCATCAATAATATTCGAATGTACGATATTTAAAAATAACTTTGCGAATCGATTAGCTCAGTACTACGGTATTAAATATTAGTTTATTAATCATGTTTTATTTTAGGCTAACATAATTCCAAAAATAACAAAATGTCTATTAAATAGAGGAATTCTTAATTATGAATAAGTGGTCATCTTTGATTCATATTTGTGTCTTTTTTATTTATAAAAGTCATCAGCTAAAACTTTCCGAATTTTCGATGTCTTAACTCAAAAAAGTGCCGTCCAGCAAAAGTTTACGATTGTGTCTGAAGTCTGATTACATCTTTCCAACCGAACTGTTCAGCAATTGTAGACTCATACAAAATGCATTTCTAACGCAAAATCACAATCACAACACAATACTGAATTAACCAATACAGACCACCAAAAACTTTCCCGACGTCTGGCTCAAATCGGTCCTATTCAGCTAGAGTTCTTGTTTGTGTTGGATCAACACTTCCCAGCGCGGTTGTTACACAAAATGACATTATCTTGACGTGGTCTTCCGTTCCACGTCGTGGTTCTAAGGTCCGTACTGTTATATTCAAGGAATATCATTTCGATGTGATGTGGGTCCTCCTGACAGTTCCTTAATGCAATAAGTTAGATTAAAACCAACGTAAACAGTCGACAAAATGCTTAAGTATAGTGTGCAGTATGTGTAATAAACGTGTTTTATTTTTGCAGCCACTCCTTTGCGTTTCATTAATTAGTATTAGTCCGTAGAATACTTCCGTATGGCCCTAATTGATTGGAACACGCATCAAATAATTTCTTATAGCGTAATTAAAAAAGTTACTAATGCCACACCCCATTTCGTGGATCACTAGACCGAGAGTAAACGAAATATTTTGCACTAAATCAGTGCACTTGACATACCATAGCTCAATCAAACATGGACAGGTTTTTTTATAACATCAAGTTATATTTCCTTAAAAACGAGGTGAATAACTGTAGCTTGCAGTGTACATGTTTTTTTTTTGTTGTAAATAAGAATTAGGTTCCCAGAAAACCATTCATAAAACTTACATTTTATTAACAGAATCTTTATTTGTTTTCTCAGAACATTTTATTATGATAATTAGGTGAACGTGTTATTTAAGGTTTAGGAAGTTTACTCACAGTCTCAACAATTTTGCTGAACAGAAACTAAATTTTATTTAGCTAAAGCGTTATTGAGGTTTAATTTTAGAGAGAAGCTTAGACATCGTCTTTGTAGCCAGACAGCCTATCATTATGCTATCAATAGAGCTTTTGATGAAATAGTGACTGGACAAAAAGCTCAGTGGCTCAGTGGCCACCTAACCACAGTCAATAAATGAACGGCATCGGCAAATACCGTATTTTCGGTACCGGTAAGTATAACACTCCGCGCGCTCCGGTTCAACTGGACACCAAACGAGTTTGCCGATAAGTCGATAAGTTAGTGTTATAAGTTGCGTATGGAATGTTGTAAACTTGATCTTTACGGCTGCTTACTCTTCAAAAAAGCAGAAATATGAATAAGAACGGTAAAAGTTAAATAAGCCATAAACAATTCCTGTTCATTTATTTATAACTATTATCCGTTAAATCCGATTCCTTAAATAAATCAAAACAAGATTTCGGATTTACCACTTCGTTAAAATATTCATGAACTACCTACTATGTATTTAGATAGTAAACAAAAATTTTGCATAGCTAAAAAAACATTTCACTAAAACCGGTTAAATCGTAGTTCCGGTTACATTGTCGCAAACGACGTGTCTATGGCACGAGTATAGTGAACTTGCAAGAAAGTGAAGTTGAACTGGTCTTGGCCCAGGCACAGGCAACGCACCCACACAGCCTTGCCTGCACTTTGTTTATTTATATTATGCTGATTTATGTACTGGCTGCAAGTTTACGCGGCCGAAGACCTTTGAACCGAGCTTCGCGCTTGATTGATAAGCTTATTTATAAATCATGAATAATTTATTGACAAGCTTTGAGGTCATCAGCATTTAATTTTGCTGCAAGTTTATTTTGCCAGTTTCTGCGCCGAACCACAGATAATATAATACTGGCCGAACACTACAAAATCTGCAAGGATAGTCGGTCGCGTTCTATTCTATCGACGGCAGACTGTTTCAAAACAATTTATGGTCTTGGCTTCGTTAACTATAGTACATTACTGCAGCGGCCAGCAAAAGAGGCATTGATGGACGAACGTGTAAATGTGGGCCGAGGCGAAGCCGAGGCACACATACGTAAGTCCATCAATGCCTAGTTGCGGCCAAGGCTTGTATAGTGCTTTTCTCAAATAATGCGCGGAAATTAAAACTAAGTAGTACCTTGAACTCATTTTGTCAAAATCAATGACGAACAACAATAATTGTTCCCGCTTTAGTGCTCTTTTGTGTTTTTTTTCCAATAAACAGCGTTCTATTTGCAAGCCAGTTCGAAATTCAAATAAAACTTTTGATAAGTTACCTCCTTGGTTGCTATATTTTGGAGTAAAAGATCGTTCCATTTTTAAATTACACGACAGATATGAGTTTACTATGTAATTTATTTGGCCGCTAGACACGACAGATATGGATTTTCATACAACTTTTGCCGGCCGCTGCTCGCATGTATTTGGCCAGTACAGCAATTTCGATTTATCTCGAAGAAGGTTGTCAAAATAATGTTCACATTTCCAAGCATGTTTGAGAAAATTAATTAATTAGGAAGGAAAGTTTCTAAGTGCACTTTTATGTTGTGGTTGAATGTTAATTTAATTTGCTAATTTGCTTATAAATCTAATAATAAATATTTACTAAAGATTTATTATTGAAAACGAGTTTTTTTTTTTTACAGAGTAACTGTTTTTTGTTTTGGGTAATCCTGGACCGTTTGAAAACAAATGGAGTGTGTTCTTTAATTTTAAATCTGTAATAGTTAAAAAAATCAAATACCACAGTTCCTTTTATCATCATCAGCCTTTCAATGTTCCCACTGCTGGGACACAGGCCTGCTCTCTGTGGGAGGGAATGAGCCGTAATCCACCACGCGTGTCCAGGTGGTGGCTGTCACTTGTCATCGGACATTCCGGTTTCCTCACGATGTTTTCTTTCAACGTTTTGAGAGCTTATAGATGTAATAATTTACAAAAATTAAAGCGCCTGCCTGGGTTCGATCTCACCACCACGTAAGTCGCGGTCGTTACCACTGGGCCACCACTGCTCTCATCAGTTCCTTTATCATCTGTATATTATTATTTAATAATAATACAATTACAAAACAGTGATTCTACTATATACAGCAATGCGCTTGTTTGCGTAAGTGTGATACAACATTATCTTGCCGCCATATTTGCAAAAAGCGCGGGACTCGGCAGAGGGTCACTGAACTGACCGCGGCGAATAGCCCCCTGCAAAGGAATGCTAATTTTAATTTGGTACGTATACGTAAATGTTTTTATTAGGTCATACATATGTAGATTGTTTACAGAATAATTAATTTCGTGGCTTTACTTAGGTTTTGTCTAAACAAAAATACCCCCAGCATGAGTTTGATAAACAGGAAAACTAACTAGTTATTTTGCCAATTAGTTTAAAATATCAGTTAGGTTTATTCTAGACGTTAATCACATTTAGATGCCAGCCTATTTAGTACCTAATAAATACTTTAGCCTGTGTCGTAATTTATTCGACACTAGCTTTTTTTTCCGTGGCTTTGAATGCCCAAACCCATTGGAATCGTGCATTTTTAGCTAGTAATAGCGTCAGCACATGTTTAGCTATTATTATATAAAAACCTATAACCTTGACCTGCCTATCATTTGACATACGAAACAACAATAGCTCAAAACGTACGGAAAGACTATAGGATGATAATGCTATTTTTAGAATAGTTTTATCATGCTTTTTACGATTGGGGAAAAAAATGTTCCGGGATGGATAGTGATAGCACAGCTGTTAGTCTGATGACGTCACTTCTAAGTAATCTGTATTGGACGTTATCAGAGTGGTTCACAGACTTCTGTGTCTCATTTCTTATCTTTACGTAGCTGGGAGTCCACCAAATTGTCAATTAGACACAAAAATTTAAAAATTACTTAGTTGGATCTGTTTGTAGGTACCATTTCAATGAATGCAGACGTAATATTTATTTTATATGTATGTAACATCAATTTAGAATCCACGAAAAAGATGACTAACCAAAAAGACAATAGTCACGATGCACGAGAACACCGCGCGGAAACCACGGGTTTTTAACTTTGTGTCATTGTTTATCATATCGCCATCCATCACAAACCTGTCACAAATTACCATAATAACATTGTTACGTTTTGAATATGAAACAAAAGCCTAATAAACTTTTAAAACAATTGCCGGCGGCAGATGAACGATAACACTACCAGTCGGTCCATTCTATAAAAATCTCATCGGCCAATATTTTGATTAATACCACAGAGGGAGTTTCCAAAGATTAGACAGATCGGTAAGAATACAGACATAAATCTAACGTATGTACTTTGCGTGCCAAAAAACGGAGTAAAGTTACGATCAATGATCGTAATCTGAGCTTTTCATTTAGCATTATTGGCACTGGAAATCCACCGAAATCTAGAAAAATAACCGGCCAAGTGCGAGTCGGAGTCGCACACGAAGGGTTCCGTACCATTATCGCAAAACACTGCATAAAAATCACGTTTGTTGTATGGGAGCCCCCCTTAATTTTTTTTTTTTTTTTTTTTTAAGTAAATATACAACTAAACATTCTGTGAATATTTCAAGCGTCTACCTGTTGCCGTTATTAATATTGAGCAAAAAACGGCAAAAATATCACGTTTGTTGTATGGGAGCCCCATTAATATTTAATATTTACTTTATACTGTTTTAGTATATGTTGTTATAGCTGAAAATTTTAATTGTCTAGCTATCACAGTTCATGAGATACTGCCTGGAGACAAACAGACAGACGGATCGCGAAGTCTTAGTAATAGGGTCCCGTTTTTACCCTTTGGGTACGGAACCCTAAAAACGCCTTTCTTTTTGGTGAAAAGATTTTAATATTTATGTCTGTAGGTAAGACTGGTAAGGCCCTCACGTGGATTGCCACGTGAGGGCCTTACCAGTCTGTCAAAAATACGTCTAATTTAACAAAATTTTGCTAAGCTTTTAGCTTTTGACATTACCACTGTGATGATGATGAGGTTGTGACTGGAAATAGGAACGAGATTTGGGTTTCCGATGCTAAGGATTGTCTGCTCACTTCATTTCACGGAGAGATTCTTACATAAAAGCTCTCACTGCACTGCTGGTACTGAAGAGCGGTGGTGCGGAAATTGCGCAGTTCTTCATAAATACCATTATATAACGGTGCTCGTCTAGACATCGGAAAAAAACTGTATCAGGAACTCTTTTTGTTGAGATTTATAATCGATTTGGTGGTAATCGCTGTGTTAACGGTGATTTTCCCGAGGTGTTTTGGTGTTAAAAAGTATTTAAATGTTAAATGGAATGTAAAATTTTTCGTTTTTGAATAACATGGTTCTTCTTCGTGCCGCTGGCAAGTGGCACGACAGAGAGTAAAATTTTGTTGGTCCAAAATTTCGCCAATTCCACGGCATTATCTGTGGCAGCGCAGAGGTCAATTTAACTGCATGATTTTTTCATAAAGGGTAGGACAAGTGCAGCATAAATTGCAACACAGTTTCTCATCGGTTCATCCACACTAAGCTGTCGTTAGGATAGCCATACTTTGCTAGGTTGTAGTTACACCGTCCCACTTAGGTTTGGAGACACTTCAAGGTCCACAGGTATTCGGCGCCAAATCAGGCCGGAAACTGTTGCCCATCCTGCTTCTCCTCTTACATCATTGCAAGGAAGAGGAGTGTCTTCCTGTTCCTTTGCTTGATCTCGTCTGAAAACCACTGTGAATAAGGTCACAGTTGAGTCAGATCATTCCAAAGTGCCTTTTAGTTTGGAGATCTAAAAACTATGATTAATGGCTAACTAGTGTCAGTAGAACACAAGGCTTACTGTTTTTAAAACAACCTCTCAATGACTAATCGGTACAGTTTCAAGAAGGATCGTTGTGTCCCCTCGTAAAAGTACACGAGTTTTTACTTGCGGTTGTCTCTTACATATATAAGTAGCTATAGTACTTGACATGACATATATGCACTATATAGTTATGTGTGTACGTGCTAGGTTGTCTTGTCCGTCGGTGAATCATCTCGCGATGGACTGGATAGAGTTACAGCATCACGCGGCTACGGTTGTGTCCCGTGTTTAGAGTTTTATTTCGTTTAGTGCAGATTTCATGTAAGGCAGGGAATCAAAGGGAGAGGATAGACATTGTGTGGAACAAACAGTGTGTGCTTAATCTGTCATGGTTCAATAGCTATTGAATCATCATCATTCCTTGCTAGTTACTTTTACCTAAAGTTAAGCCAAGTGTTAAATACAAAATCTTTTCTACCACTAATTTGAGCTAAATCGTCCCTTTCTGTCGTCAAAGTCAATCCAATGATTATTTTCAAATTACAAGTCATGATGGTACGTCAAGTCCCTGTAAACAGATAAAATGATTGCCGTAATAATAGATTCTTAACAATGGAAAGGAGTGCCTGAACATACATTATAACAATATCTAGGCTTCCAGTAAGAGGACTGTAACAACAATAAAATTATACTACGCGTGATTTTAATTGAGTAACTGATACTAGCTTCCTATTATTCTTGATATTGCCTATCTGTTGTACAATGTACTAGCATAAAATAGTTGCCCATTTGGGGCACCATGTACCAGGATATACAATAATATAGTGCGCATATCAAAATCAAAATTTATTTATTCAATTTACGCTGAGCAATTTTTAAAAAAATTACTTGTGATCTCCCAAAACGCTCGATCGTCTTCACTTACTAATCGATCGTATTATAACACTATCAGAGATCTATAATATGTTTTGTAGTCATATTTACATGATAGTGTATAATATACACATAATTATGAATCATATCGTCTTTAAAAAATGATTTTGGATAGAATCCTATGTATGATCCTCAGATTATTAGAATCCTATGTATGATCCTCAGATTATGATCCTAAATATATGATAGTGTTATACCCCCCTTAGCTGGCCAGAAGTTGCGTACCAAACTCCCTAGTCCCTAGAGTGATATGATAAGGAGAGATTGGTTGAGATCTTCATGAGATAGTTCTTAAATGTCTTCATTTATAATGTCATCTAACCGAACCTCAAGAATAACGTTAGCTTCATCTCAAGTATTATCTTAAACACAAAAACACGAGCAACAGCCTGGCCTAGTATTTGCAACGTTGATATCTGTCATCTCGATCAAGATAGCATCCGCTCTCTCAGGAAGCTCTTTGTGTTCGTGTTCGATAACCGTTTACTTTCTAATGCAAACAACGCTGTTATTGTTTATAGATGTAGTTGTCGGTCTGTCACAATATTTAGACAGTAAGTTACCGTATCTTAGTTGTTACTGGAATCACAAATAATGTTTCAATTTACTGAGACAGACAAGCGTGAAATAGTGCAGTCTGTGTTTGCTTCTTATACATATTCACTTAAAACTGTACACAAATGAATATAGTACTCTTACTTCTGAGTGACTTAATAATAATACCAATCTGTTACTGTCCCACTGCTTGGCAAAAGGCCTCTTCTCAAACAGAGAAGACACGAGCAATACTCACCATGCTTGTTATAGGCCGGGTTAAGGTTTTCAGACATGTATTTACTAAGTCCAGGTTTCCTCACGATGTCTTCCTTCATCGATGATGTTAGCGATGTCCAGGATAAACTTAGAAAGTAGAAGTACATAATATGAATTGAAGAAGTCACATGTACTTGATCCACGACCTCATACACGAGAGGCGAGGTCTTAGCCACTGAGCAGGCTTATGCGGTGGATAAACCAGAAAAAAGAAACAGTAAGGACAAGGTCACTGTTTCTAACATTGACAATTAAATACCTGCATCAATAAACTGATATCCAACTGCTTCATTTGCGTTCATCAATATTCATTTAACCGAATAAGGAACAAGTACACAGGATATATCTCTTGACACAAATGCCCCACTGGCGTAAACATCCATCATAGCTTCTCTAAAAGGTTTATTACCTTACGAGGATTATTCTGTATCAAAACGAGGGTAGTCATGGCCCCTCCTGGGCACACCTTGACATGGTCAGCTTGTTACCTCGACTGATGATGGATGTAGAAGTAATTACGCTCGGATGGATGCCGCCAAAACAATCGCGAGTATGTAAATGATGCTCGAACCGGAGATAAGAGGCTATTGTTTATTTGACGGTAGTTTGCGGATTCTTTATGATCTTTGAAGTTTAGAATTTATCAAAGACTGGTTTTGGTTCATTAGCTGAGATGGTCTGTAAGTCAATCGTCTTACCGTTGTCCAGACTAGTCACTCTTTCGAATTTTATTATCTCCCTGTTTATCTTGTAGGACAAAGCAATCAAAACTTCCAATAGGATTTACAATGTCAAACCTAATGACCCTGAACGAGATAACCACAACATAATTAAGGGCCCTACTTCCTATACCGTTCCCTATTTAACAATTAATAATGAAGCAACTAACATATCAGTCCGCAATCACAACAGTCGTATGTTCATTCACGTCGGCCGCTCCTGCGTGTGCGCAAGTGCGAGTAGGTAACGTGATACGAACGAGGCGCGGTGGCTTTGACCTAGTGGGACCTTGGGCACCTTGGGCTGCCACCGTGACGGTTGCATCCTGCCAGCATATGGCCATTTATAAGCCGAGCTAATTCGTATTTACGTTGTATTATTGAGGGGTTTAATTACCATTATTGTGGTACTACAAAGCCTTCACTTGGATTAAAATTACCAACTACTGCTACTGTAGGCTCTGTAGCAATAATTTCTGAATAAATGGGTAGTCTGCAAAAGCTACTTGACTTGCAACAGAAACCTGATGTTTATTACCTCTTAACCTCATATCGCACTAGTTGGTTCAAGTTACATCAACTTTGATTTGTTCGTCCGAACCGAGCGTCATTTTCTCGACATCTTGTATGTGTCGGCGCATATCTTAAGATTCCTACAAGCTTTCTCACCAAAAGTTCTTGATAGTTTTTTATATGGCAATTGAAGCCTATACAGCATGAAAACTTACTAGTGTTAGAGCATTTTTAAACATTTTGCTATAACAGACTATAAATATACTCTCATATTTTCCTCTATTAAAATGCGTACATCTCTCAATCAACCAACACCAATCGGAATCCGATATAAAACCGTAGTAATACGGAAGCGAACCGGTCAGATAGAACCGGACGCTGTTAATCTCGGCAAACAGTCCGTAAAATAGTCGTTAAATGGGCCAACTGCTCGTCTAGACCGTACTGATGACCCTACTGATAGCAGAAAGATGAGCTATGAATCAGATGCGTGAGGCAGATAGGATGGTAATGGGACAGCTTGGAAGATGTCAGGGGGTAAAGCTACCTGGCAGGACATGACAACCTGTCTGCAAACTATCTGCCTGGGATTTTTAAATCTGACACGATGCCGTTTCTTAAGTCATTGTTAGTGTTAGATACAAATTTGGATCTTCCCTCGTAGATCGAAAGCAAATAAATCTCCTCATGCAAATTAGAATGTATCTGATGATTCGAAATTATACGGTGCTTAATATGTCTGTGACGCACGCAAAGCACTGCTTTCCCAAATATTTTAATAACATGATAATCTCTCTAATAAACCAGTTTATATTCCCAGTTCATTAGATACTTTACTTTCAACCAGTCTTTATAATTCTCGAAAACGAGTTGAAACAAGCAAGACACTTCCAAATCTCCGTAGTCCCGGCTATTGTCTCCAAAACAAATGAGCTGTCAGACGGCTGTGAGATGAACGATTCTTGGTTTATTTGCGTTCTGTCCAGCGAGGCGAATGAATTGTTTCCTCGCAGATTTCGCGCCCGTCATCTTTCATATCAGGCGACAGAAGATTGCGCGCAAACTGCTGTTGTTGTGTATGTGGTATAAGTGCTTTTGTAATGGTCCGCGTTTTGGAACTTGAATGATTGTCTTGTTCTCTGTTCGTTTTGAGACAATTGCAAAATTTTGTGTTTTGATTTATGTAGTTACCGTGACTCCGTTTACGCCGTGTTGTGATGTAGCTTGAGAGAGGCCTATGTCCAACAGTGGACTGCTATATTTAGTTGATTGGTTGCTTGACCGTGCCAAACCAACCGTAGGTGTTCTTAACCTTTTACTTCAGGATGACAGGAACCTTACTACAGCATGATTTTGTCGCTACACAAATTTCGTCCTAAGGATCAATTAATTTTGTTTAACCTCCTCAATCTCACCACCTCCATTTCTTCTTCCGCAGACTATAAACAATGAACGGCCACAGCAACGGCGACATGAACGGCGCAGGAGACATCATCACGCAGAACCAGCAGCGCGGCTGGTGGACCATCGGGCTCATCAACTCGCGGTACCGCTACCTCACCGCCGAGACCTTCGGCTTCAAGATCAACGCCAACGGCACCAGCCTCAAGAAGAAGCAGATCTGGACCCTGGAGCCAGCTTCAGGGAACGCTAATGATAGTGAGTAGCTTTTGTTATAGGCCCGTGTGGTGTGGATTCCAGCATATATTAAATAAAAATAGTTAATTAAAAAAATCAAAAAACCCGACTGCTTGAAAAGCAAACTAAAAACACGTAAACAAGAAGAAAATCATGCTGTGCAGTCGGAGGATACTTATTCGCGAACCCAAACCCAGATGTATCCTCCGACTGCACAGCATGATTTTCTTCTTGTTTACGTCTTTTTAGTTTGCTTTTCAAGCAGTCGGGTTTTTTGATTTTTTTAATTAACTTTTTTAATTTACAACTTTTTAGTTATTTTTTTTAGAATTAGGTAAATTTAAACATATAAGTGTTATATATTTTTGAAATCGCCTTTTAAAACCCTTTATTTTGATACCCCACACGATGGTCTTGGAAGAAAAAAATATTTTTTTTCCCCACAAAATGGCGCCCAAAATCCGCCATTTTTGTTTTTTCCAATTTTAATGTAGCCAGTGACACTCGCAGGATTAAGACGAATCGATTGACGTAAGAATCATCAAAATCGGCCAACGCGTTTGGTCTCTAGAACGCCACATAGGAACAAACATACATACATACATACATAGACTGATAAACACATTACCCTCCTTCGGCAGTCGGGTAAAAAAAAAAGTTAAAAGTGGTTTGGGAATAGCGCGGTGGTATTGCCCCAAAAAAAAAAGGCTTGATGCTAGTGGTCTGTTTCGAGGTCCATGATCAATTGATCAGCATTGTTTCGCTTTATTGATATTATAACCATGAAGAAAAACTCTTATCGGCTAAAAGATTCCGTTATCCAGGAAATAGGTACTCAGCCAAGTTACGCAGTAACATTTTAAGGATCAAATAGCGAATATACGAATTTGGTAAAAGCCCGATAAACTGTTATCCCTTTTTCTCCGCCAAAGCCGAAGCTATAACCTTGAACCGAGAGAGATACAAGCTTTATATTACCACCGCCTTTTGTTAGTATAGCTTTCCGGAAAAGATTATCCACCATCGGAAATCAATCCACTTACGAACAGATGGGCCAATTCCGGTCTATCGATTCTCGGTGCTATAAGGGATCCTGAGCAATTTGTAATATTCCTCGTGAAATTTGAATTCGCTACGTGTTTCGGTTAACGAGACGTCTCCCATGGAAGACCAGTTATTATAGCGTTTTACGGTAGGTATATTAAAGGTAGTCTGATGGTTTATTGAATCGATTTATGGCCGATTTGGGTTCGGGTTCTGTGTTGCCATAAGATTGATGGTTGTTATATTTTATGGTGTAACACATCATTATCCAAATGTTTGCTGCCAGTATTATGTCTGTCTTGAATTGGGTGATCAGATTGTACATCCATACTTAATATTATAAATGTAAAAGTAGCTCTGTGTGTCTGTTATGTGTTCAGGGCTAAACCGCTGAACAAATATTAATGAATTTTAGTATAGAGAGTAGAGACTTATCGTATCTCGGTGAGAGATATACGATTGTTTGTATCCAGAGAGTATTTTCCCTTGGGACAATTTCTATTTTTTTTTAGGGAACTTCCTATCGGGATGAAAGTCCTAATCTATATGCATGCCAATTTCAGCGGTTAAAATTTTAGTTGTTGCAGTAAGGAGTTTTATACAAAGACCTAACGCACGACTCGAGTTGATACGGTGACGACCCCTTTTCGAGTTGATAAGCGTGCTATGACCTTAAACGTGAAAACGTTACAGATACACAGATACACTTTCGAATTTATAATATTAGTTTAGGTGAGTCGATCTACTACACCGAGATAGTTTAATCAAGTTTCCGCTAGCGACACAATTGATTTATTTAATGCTGAGAGGCGTCTGCGATGTAATTTATACGCGGTATTTCCTCCAAGTTTTCATCTGCAGTCAATGGTTATTAATTGAATTATTTTAATTTCTATCATGATAGCTTTCTTATAAAAAATCATCATTAATTTGCTTGGATTGTTCTGGATTGCTAATGACTTCAAATCATAATTAATCAAATTGTACCTACATATACAATATCAATGGACACTGACCCCCAAACTAGACATTTGCCTGTATCTTGGGGGTCACAAAACATGATCATCGTCTTGCAAAGGCTTTAAAACTTTTTTTGTATTCAACCTATATTGTCCCGATTCTGGACAAAAGCCTCCCCATCCACTCTGCCTGGTGTTTTGCCTTCCTCTCTTACACTAAAGTACTATTACTCTCCAACCTGGAATCTTTTTAGGGTTCCGTACCCAAAGGGTAAAAACGGGACCCTATTACTAAGACTCTGCGGTCCGTCTGTCTGTCCGTCTGTCACCAGGCTGTATCTCATGAACCGTGATAGCTAGACAGTTTAAATTTTCACAGATGATGTATTTATGTTGCCGCTATAAAGACAAATACTAAAAACAGAATAAAATAAATATATGAGTGGTTAAATATATAAATATACGTGATGTTTTTGCGATAATGGTACGGAACCCTTCGTGCGCGAATCGGACTCGCACTTGGCCGGTTTTTTTTACCTTTATTTTATCCACTGGCGCCAGATCAATGAACTCAGTCGTTAACAACTCCATTAGTAATCCTACAAGCCATCTATGACTCAGTCCAGGTGCTATTCTTTTTAACACCCCGACTTCCGGTCTGCCCATAAGGCCTAGGATCGCTTACAACTATTATTATCGCTAGGAAGGAAACATTAGACCCTGGCAACTTAATTCTGAGTTTTATGCCGTATATTTATAGATTCAATTATAGCTGTTAAGGTAAAGGCAAGGTGCAAGTTTTTCTTAGCTAAGTGCAATTAAACTAATTGGAAAACATTTGTCATTTTGCCTTTACGAGCTAACTAGGCTTCTTCACCCGAGATTATATCAAGAGAACGTATTCTCAGGAGAAAAAGTATCGTATGTCATTCTCTAAGGTCTAATCTATCTCTATGTAGAACTATCTCTAAGGTCTAATATTATCTGTGTCTATAATTAAGTCCATCGTAATTGGTTTAGGCTTGACAGCGTAACAAACAGACAGACAGAATTACTTTCCTTTTTGTTATATTCTAGTATGGATGAGCGTGCTATAAAAGTCTTGATTTTAATCATATAAACGCACAAAACCATCTCAATTATGGCAACTGCATATTAACCATGATACCTAAACATAATTCGTTGGACAAAAACGTCGGTATGTCGCCATATCTGCAGTTTTGTCGCGCTCCCCTCGGCCACTAATTGTCGCAAAAAGCCCCCTGTTCCTGCACCAGCCACCAGCCCTTAATTACAGCGGTGTGCAGAGGGCATGACGGGAGACACGGGTGAGAGGAGAGGGGCCTAATACAATTGTTCTCAAATTGAATTGTGTTGCAAAAATTGCGAAAAATATATTATCAAATGAGGTGTATAAAGGTCGATTCAAAGTTAATAAAGCCTGTGAAATTTGATTTTCGCTCCGCAGTATCTTCACACACACTCCTTACCCCGCTGTCACAGTAATTTGCTACTGCGCAGCTACTCGCAAAGTGTCCCAAGCCGCCTTTTAGTTAGATTCTACCTGTAGCAACTTCAAACTAAGAAGAGATCTTCGTAGTAACTTAGCTATTTTACTCAAAGACCTCCTGAATCATGATTCTGCAAGATTGCTTACTTGATCTTCTTTATACCCTTAATTTGCTTAACTGCGGTGTAATATTGGTACTTAAGCCAAACGGAATAAAAAATGTTTGATTAGCCACGCAGTATATGGAACGGGATAATAACAGTGAAAGAACATTTACAAGCTACGCGCCGCGCCCCCCGCGCCTGCGCCGCTTACATACTTTGTGTTCGTATTTAGTTTCACGGTTCACCTGTCCCCGGTGTCTGTGTTAACACATAATATACAATAGTATAAGGTATTAATCAAAGCCTGCAAGTTAATTTGACGCACTACCTGGTATTCGATAGAACTGAAATTTTGCACCCACGTCACGTTTGTTTCTTGTGACAAAGCAATTTCAGTATAAAAATGGTTATAAAAAATTGTTTAAAGTTAGTCAAACCAATCCTTCCAAATATAAACACGTAGTCCTTTGGTATTCTATCAAAAGTTTGCTAAAATTTTAGCGTATAATATGCATTATTCCATAGCTGCCGCCCCACCGATTGCCAAATTACGTTCCAATCAGAGGGTCGCTCCCCTCGCCGCCTGTCAAGTTTCAAGGTCTAACAGCTGTGAGCTTGTGCTCACCTGATAGATGTCACTTCCCTCACGTGTGATAAGGGCTTAGCTTTCGACAACATTATATACTACCCTTGTTATCAACGCCAGCTATTTAAATTTCGGTTTTAATCTATACTTTCATACTTTTAATCTTATAAATGTCTCTGTCTATTTGTTTGTTTCCTTTTCACGTCTTAGCGACTGGACGAGTTTGGATGAAACTTGGTACTTCCCTCGCGGGCGAATCTGCTGGTTAGTAAATATATTTTTTGTTGTAAATTGTGTTGGCTTTATTCTGAAAATAATCGTCATAAATTTATACTTTCTTAGGAGAAAGTTATATTTATAAGTATTAATATTAACGACTCCAATCTGGTGCAATGTCTCGAGCTTATCAAATGCAGGTGAGGAAAACTGTAAATTCAATCAATCATCACTGTAATCCAGTATAATTTTTATAGATCTCGTAAATTCAAAACTATACAAACGTATTTTACGATCCTACGATTTCTAAGATGCAATTCATCAATATTATCGCAGTTTATTCTCAAGAGCTAGTAACTCACACTGTGCTCGTCACAAACCGTTTGTGAACGGTACCGTCAATCGAAGCCATCGGGCCAGATGTAGTGCCTCACCGCCCGACTCAGTTCGGTACGGAGTGGCGGCACGATTAATCTCTATCTAGCCCCGCTCAGATTAAAGCTTTCTACTTCAACAGTTAAGTGCCTGAACAAAGTAGTGCTTCAGTTATTTGGGTTAGGCTTAGCTGATTGGGTTTTGAGGGCAAAGCTCTGTCTTTGTTAGAGAGAATATTAAACTTCAATGACAATTTAACAAATCTATTACAGTAGTCCACTGTTGTACATAGACCTCGTACAAGTTGCGCCACACCCGGTCCTCTGCCTTCTGTATCCAGTCTGTCCCTTTTTAAGGTCGTCGGTCGAAAATGTTCTTAAGACCTGTGTCACTGTCTGCCATATATCGCATTCATTGTGTTGATAAATCCTACCGGAGGAGCATCTAACTCAACCAAGATTATTATGATTACAATCAACCATTGTTCTTTTTGAACGATTCACAGTATTCAATACATTGCGTAAACCGTATGCTACCTTTTTAAGCGCCTTATCTTTATTAGGATCCATTGCATAAATTTTTCTTAAAAGAAACACTGAGAGAACCCTCTTTTAGGAGATATTAGCGGTCTGAATTATAAAACGCTAGCCTCCCGCCTCGGCTTCGCACGGGACAAATAATACACTCCTCGTTTATCGCTCTTACTGTTACTGAAAAAACCTTATCAAAATCCGTTGCATTGTCCAGAAGAAGTTAGCGGAGAAACAGACAGGCGGACAGCGACTTTTTGTTATACTAATTGACAAAATATATATATACTTAACAACTAAACTATACTTTATACTTAGATATCACGGACGGGCTGAATTGTAAGACCTTCTTTACGTATAGATGTACTCAAATTTTGCCTCAACTACTCTCAAAGTTTGTCTGACCAGTATGTAACACCTTTTTTGTGTTTTGTCCAGGCATGATCTACCTGCGCTCCCACCTGGACAAGTACCTGGCTGTGGACTCGTTCGGCAATGTCACCTGCGAGTCGGAGGAGAAGGAGCCTGGCAGCAAGTTCCACATCAGGTAAGCTGTCAACATGCTCTCGAGGTTTTAGCTGGCGAATAATTAGGACAACACAACTCAATGTTATATAGGACCGGTTTCTGAATAGAAAATTAATTTTAAAGAGCACGTTTTCAGTTAGCCAGTAGAGTTTGACAAACACAATGTCAAATTGGGTGATAATCGTTAAGAACGTCTATGTTGAGTTTGATTTGGGAACTATAGCCAAAATTAAATTTCTATAAAAAAATCTTCTGATGTCTGTATTCCTTTTATTTTGCTACCATTTCTTCTTTGTTGTGGTGTGATCAAACTTATCTACATGTCGGACCTGTCATACCGGCTAAAGTAAATTGCTGGCAGAAAAATGTCCCTCTGTTTAACACATCAAAGACTGTATAACCTCATTAAACAAAATACTCGTGTTTAAGATTCACAAACAGAATGTAATTTAACAAGCTCCGGGCATTTCTGACAGAGCTTTATTAAAATTAATCAGATCTTGTCACTGGTTCGCGATGTTGACAATGTTGCTTTGAGCATTACCGACATGGAATACCAGGTTTTTGTTTAACACGAGTTTGTATAAGAATTTGGTACATTCTGATTTTGAAAGATAGCCATTATGGAGTTTTTAACAAGAACTGCTAATGATTTGACTAAAGGAAGACCCAGAATGTGAAATGTAGGTATGGGTATAAATAATATAATAACTTGTAAAGACCTTTGAGTCTGGGCAGCCAACGCATTTGCCTTGAATTAGATATTAATGTATCATTCGTAATTCGTAGAAGTTCATAAGCGAAGAAATGCGCTCGCAGACATCAGACTGTTATTAATTTCCTAAGTAAAAAGTCAACATCGAATTAGATGTTAGGCTCTCGCCTATTTCCTCCTCCAATATTGAACCAATTTCAAATATATTCCATAAACTGAAACAGAAAGATATATATTTCCTTTTTACCCGACTGCCGAAGGAGGGTAATGTGTTTATCAGTCTATGTGGCTTGGCACTTACATCTATAGTCACAAAAAATATGGACAGTCGTGATAAGTGTATGGCAGGTACGAGTATTTTAGACCTAAAAAAAGCCTTCGACACAGTCAGTGTCCCTACACTCTTGCGCAGGTTAGAAGACATTGGCGTAAGAGGAATACTACTTAAACTCTTTAAAGAATACCTAAGCGAACGCAGATATGTAGTTAAGATGGGATCAGTCACTAGTTCCGAAGAAATAGTCACATACGGAGTGGGACAAGGCAGTGTATACATCTGGTTTTGGTCCGCCAGCTCGTGAATATGTATCCTCCGACTGCACAGCATGATTTTCTTCTTGTTTACGTCTTTTTAGTTCGCTTTTCAAGCAGTCGGGTTTTTTGTTTTTTTTAATTAACTTTTTTTATTTCATTTATAGTTGTTAAATTTGTACGATAGGCCTCTGTTGACAGCGCAATTTTGAGCATCTTTTGAGGCAATTCAGTCGGATGTCTATGACCGCATTTCCTCTTAAGGCATAAAAGTACGTATCATCAGGTGATGGGCCGTCGACATGTTTGCCAGTCCGCAAAGCCCCTTCAAACAATGTCATTGATCTAACACCCGACACAAAAACCAATCTGAACACAGAACACAGTTCTGTTTGTTGTTTGTTCAGAACACGGGTCGCAGCGATAAGGTTGTTTACCTTATCGCTGCGACCCGTGTTCTGTCTAAGACGCCGTACAAAGGCGGAGTCCCCTTGCATACTAATGTAATCCCCGTGACTCACCGGAACCGGGGAGCTTGTGCCGGCGATTATTTTACCTTTTTTATAGTCTATGATATTTGCTTTATTGCCAAACGATTTATAGTAGAAAACTTTTTTAGTTTCTTGATGCATTTGCTGAGTGACGGGGTTCAAAGGTCCAAAGACGAAAATGCATGAATTTGACATGCGCTACCGAAATGTCTGTCGGTCAATCCCAAACATTTTGGCATTTTGATAATAGTTTAGCTGATATAATGTCAATTTATCTAAAGCCTCATGTGATGCGGAGGAATGATGAACATTTCAATTTTGGCATTTTGACAATATTTATCGCTGATATAATGTCAATTTATCTAAAGCCTCATGTGATGCGGAGGAATGAGCATTTCATGGGGGTGTACGAACTTGATAAGGGTAGAATATATAAAACAAAGTCGGGGCAGTTATAACTTAAGAACGGCCAGACCGATTTTCATGGTCTTTGATTTTTTGGAATTTTCTCCGGCCCGAATAGCAGATTTACTATAACCAGCGGCAAAATCACGAAAAAAAATTAACGATTAACCCTTTATTGATTAGGCGGTACACATTTTGTCGGGTCAAATTGTGGTAGACCAA
Source organism: Anorthoa munda (assembly GCA_945859665.1). Classification (NCBI taxonomy): domain Eukaryota; kingdom Metazoa; phylum Arthropoda; class Insecta; order Lepidoptera; family Noctuidae; genus Anorthoa; species Anorthoa munda. The sequence continues at coordinate 28,045,850 of OX243913.1, read as the reverse complement.
AGAAAAGATGAATGGATTGTGTTGAAGACAATAGGTATGGCTAAAAAAGAGTTGACTATTAAGATGACGAAGAATGAATTGCGATAAAGACACCTGGGTGATAATAAGTTATTTCACACTCTTGTTTATCCACAGAGACAGGGATTGAAATGGATGTTGTCTGAACCGCGTCTCAGTGATTAGATGAGATAATAAGATTACAACTGGTTATCATTTTACTCACGTTCATATTTTGGGAATGCCCGATGCTTGATAACAAGTTGAAAGAGAAAATTTGCGCTACGTTATTTGTTTTATTCTTCTTCCAATTCTATGGTAGATTCAAGATTGACTTGCAAACCGAACTAAGCTAAGTCTCTTAAAGATTCAGCATCTTCCTGCCCCTGTCGCATGTAACTTGGAGACGGCGAAAGACATGTTCATCTTCCATTCCGTCCTGTTAACCATCTGGCTATCACTGACTCCCTTTTTCTTTGAGAGCTTGTTAAAGATTACCTACTGTAAGTTATGTGCTCTGTCTGCCTGTCTGCATTGGCTCAATTAACAAGCTTATATTGTCTTTAATAAATCAACACTGTCAAATTATAATGAATCGTTCCGGGAGGGTAATGACGCCATTTTGAAGCGTACTTTCAGGAGAAAACAAACCCTGAGTCACATTGCTCGCAGCTTTCCAAATAAAAGGGATGAATCGTGACTCAAGCTCATGACTCAGCCATCACACAAATAACTTGGAAGTGTTTGTTGGCGAACTTTCAGATCCTGGAGAGATATCCCATGTCTTGATCGCCAGCGTTTGTTTCGACCGAGCAACTTTTGAAAGAGAATTCTGCTACTGCTTTCTGTCGTCGTTCGAGTTTTGTTAAGAGTGCATTCCTCTTGTTTTGTTCACTTAAACATAACCTGGTTCAATGCAGTAATCCAAATCCTTTGCATTATTATTACACACATACATAAACTCATGCCTACTCTCCATTATAGGGTAGGTAGAACATTCAGAACTTTAGCTGATACGGTCCAAACATACTTCTTTTGCGTCGTTCACGTTTCTTTACGTTATTTTCGTCAACATTAACAACATTTCAATGTCAATAACGCCGACACTTAAAAAACTTGTATTTACAAAGCTCTCAATCATCTAAACACTTGTAAAGCTCCACAAAACATTTTAATGGACTTCAGAAGCATGTACCAACCATAGCTACCGGAGGTAACCCCAAAATTATTGATCTTTCAATACAACACACACCGGTCGTTTAGAGGGGAGTGAATGCGAGGGTGCAGACGAGACGACCCCAAAGGATATTCAACCTTAACTTGAAGCCGTAAAGTTTATTCCAGCCTGTGAAATTAAAGGTTACATGAAGGTTGTAAGGCTCGTGCCAAAATAACGTCTTTAAATTGTTTTGAAGGGTCTTCATAGTTGTTATGGAAATTATTATTATTCTAGCACTGTTTTTGTTGACTTAGGATGACCTGTTAGGGATACGGAGAAGATAAATGCAACGTATTGTAAGGATATTTATTTAAGTCTGGAGAATAACCAGCTTTGTTTGTTGAAATAAGATCCGTAATTTATTCTGAGTGTTCTCTGCTAATAATAGAATCTCCATCTCTTTGGATTGATGTAAAAAGTTCCTAAAGGCGTTTTATCAGTCGCAGCAGTATTCAACTTACATAACGTAAACCATCCTCAAAGTTGTCATTCCAGCACAGAGAAAAATAATTCCAGACAATATGACATGTATATGTCTCCGGAGTTTTGCAAACACCGGTAGTTTGTAATAAATCTAAGGATTATAGAGTTTCGAAATATTTTGAACAAATCATTTCGAAAATATTATGTAGTTTACAATATAATATATCTGTCACCGGATTATTGCAAACACCGTAAGTTTATAATAAATCGCGTTTTAAACTATCGAATTAGGAATGGATTTATTATATTTGAAATGATCTGTTCACATTATGTCGTGAAACTATAATCTCGCAAGATAAATTACAAACTTACGGTGTCTGCAATAATCCGATGATAAATATCCGTATCTTAAGTTTAGACGGGCTGGTGTCCGCAACTCTATGTCTAAGCGCGTATTTTGCGTACGGGTGGGATACATTTTCCTCACTCAATTCACCTCAGCTCCTCGAGGAATGCCAGCCGCGTTTTCGTGTTGCCAACTATCCCCTGTACGGTACCTGGGTCACCGACGAATTTGACCCTGTAACCAGCTATTACTGGACAACTTAGGAGCAGGTGTGCTGCTGTCTCGTCCTCATCCATGCATGCTCTGCACAGTGGGCTGTCCGGGTTCCCTAAGACAAAAAGATACTTGTTAAAACTCCCGTGGCCAGTCGTTACGGCTGTGACTGCACGTAACTGTGGTTTAGTCAGTCTCCCTGCCTGAAAGCCCTGGCTTTCTGCGTAAAACGGCCATCTAAAGAGGGAAGTGCGTCCTTGGCCTGCCTGCACATATCCGTATCTTATCGAGAAGAAAGTCTACAATCTTACGCGATTTATTATAAAGTTAGTATGAGTTAAATCTATACTTCTATTTTACGACTCATTCCTTTGTCCTTTAACTCGCCAACAATAACCACCTCTATCCCATTTGCAAACAATTTCACTGACATTTTACCTCACTCGCTCTTCAACGTGCAAAACTGCAAGTCCCCTGCGCTTTCAAACCGCCTGGCATTTAAATTGAATGTAGCTTTCAACCGTTTGTTCTGATGCAAATGTTACAAGCTCGAGCATTTGTTTGAGTTAACATCTTTAGCTTTGCCCATTGACATTTAGTTTGTACACATTTTAATGCTTTGTAGTCGTGAAAGGAAAAGTTTCTCACTCTCAGGTATTCTATTATTTCTTTGAGCACTAACTTCCCAGACAGAATACATTTGTGTTTATTTCAGTTCTGTATTTTGTTTGATATTTAAAATGAACTCGTGTCTAAATAATAACAACCGCTCGGGAGTTCGGGATGATATTCGAGGTTATGCGAAGCTTGTCGAGGTCCGTCCGTAGATGGGTGACCATTCTTGACATACCAAGTCTCGGTCCGAGACTTTTCTGTGCCTTGGAAAGCACGTTATGCCCGTTTGGTCACGGCAGTCATTTGAAGATGTTTGACATTCTTTACAGTAGTTAGCTTAGAAGCCATGCAATCTGACACCAGTCTTACTCAGTTACTGGCTTGTGCGGGTCAGATAGTCAGTCTCTCCGTCTATAATATTGTATGTTCCATTTCCGTGAATGTGTCCGTGGCATCAACAGTGGGCCCTATAAGAATATCAGCGCAGGGTTATTTTCTTTATAATATCGTTGCACATGCTGGATAGGAGCTTTTTTGGTCTCGCACGGGGTTATTTATTTTTTTATTATTGTTTGTGTTTTGCTTGTCTCGTGTCTCCTGCGCGGGTCACAATTTACAAATAAATATTTTTTCTTTCTTTCTCTTTCTTTGGTACTCAGCTGCATCCGGTTAAACTGGAAGCCAGACAGACACACTTGGGAATAGGGTTATTATTTCGAAAATTGCAAAGTCCTGACAAAAAAGCTGAACGTTAAAAAAGAAGAAGTTGTGTACCTACGTAAATAAACGCTTATTTCAACTCAAAAAAATTTGAAATTTAGACTAATTAGAAGGCCGGACAAAGTCCGGACGGGACGCCAAATGTCCGGACATGTGCGGACTAATCCGGACGGATGGTAACCCTAGTTGGGAAATGCCAGGCAGATTTATTTTGTTTGACATTTTAAATGCTTGGTAGATACATGCTCGTTCTAAAAGGAGGTTAGCTAAAGGTAACCAGGTCAGATCTAGACTGAAGAATTTAGAAGCCATAAAACTGAAGCTAGCCAGGCCGACTCCGTTGCGCTCTGGTATGTGAATGCGTTATGCAATTAATGTAATAAATGTGCCAGTGCAGTAGTCAACATTCTAAAATGTCCTCACCTATATTAAAATTAAACACTACTGAAATATCCTAATTCATGATCGTTGTAACTGGGACACAGTTAACCACCGTTAGACAAAACATTCTATCCCCGAAAAGGTTTGTCAGAAGTTATTTTCACTCACTTCACGCACACTCACTCAGTCACTCACACACGACACATCACTCACCACTCACTTTCACACACTCATTTTTTTTTCTCACTTCTTCTGTCTTTCGTCACTTTGGGAACGTGACTTGAGGCACGTGCCATAACAGTAGCTAGCGCCTGTAATTTTAGGCTTTTGAACTGAAAGAACGTCGTTTTGTCCTGGTACTCTGAGTACCTAGTCAGAGTGCCACTCTTTCAGTGATGAAGAGTGTCGTAATGCTAAAATATAAGGGAATATACACGTGACATTCCGGTAGCGCATGACAAATCCGACATTTTGAATGCTTCTGTTTAGATGACTATAACGACATAGAATAGTGATACTTTACTTCTCTTTTAGGTTGCAGCCAAAAATCAAGGCGAAGAACTAAAATAGTCTCATTATTTTGAGTTTTATAACTGCTATCTCACGAGGATCTCTATCCAGATATAATGCATTCGCCATTTAGCTCTTAGCAAATGGCAACCTGCGATGAGGTATTGCCAGTTAAAACAAAAGACAGTCGCTCTCCCCTAGTCTTGTAGTGTAGTGGTTAATTAAAATGCACCTCCAGTGAGAGGGGTGGCTCGTGGCTTCTTCCCCTAATGTGTCGTGTGGATGCGTCTTGTATAATAATTTGTGTTTGGAATATGCTCCGTTTTGTGGCAGGTGTCTTCGTTGGTATTTATATTGCGAACATTCTGTGGCGATATGAAATTCTGTGACACTTCAGTGGAAATATTTTTATTTGTGAAGACATAACGTTACCTATTCTGAGGCGATACGTCCCGATAGTGATTGCTAAAATTTCAAAAATGTGATGCGACCAATCCTTTACACTTTGGCATTTCTATTCTCAGCAGGCGCCTGCGCTGTTAGAATGTCACTTGCCTAAAGTTCTGGTAACTTGAGACCATCTGCGAACTTGTGACTGCTTCTTGGATTCCACAGCATACTCATTGAACTCCTGCCATTTTTGTGTCTATACAGGAGAAGCAGACTAGCAATATCTGCCCTACAAATCTCTCATCCTACAGACCTTTCGGGGTAGTTCCTAGCTAATGACCCGGCGCACCTCTGCTTATGTACTTTATGCTCTCACTCTACAACGTAATGGACACATTTCTATATCACGTTAGACAAAAGACGCGCATTCGATTTTTGAATTTTAAAATGCGATCGTTTTGTTTATCTGGCATCTCTTCCATGCCAAAATTTGCCCAGTCTCTTTGTCCTCGACAATCCGAAGCATTTAGCCATCCTCGCCCAATAAGTCCTTGTTTATATCACTCACTAATTAAATAATTGCACGGCATTCCTAATTGGAGACGTCTCGGTTGCCGCGCTTTTTTCCGCGAAGCCGTCCCAGGCAGCCATTGTTGGAAACTAAATAACTCTTCAACTCTATAGGATTATAGTATTTATTTTCTGGTAGTTAAGGACGGGTTTTATGTGGGCTCGTTACAGAATTTTTGATGGAAAGTGTTCATAAAAGTGTATGGATCGCTTTCATGCTCATTTCGTGAATTAATAAGGTGCCATCTAAATGTGTGCCTTTGGATGGATTGTTACGTAAAAAATAAATGTGATAGCGTTCTTTAATTATTTTGGATACGTTTATTGCCGTAATAACAGGTTCAGAAACTTGCAATTACCTACAGTAAGAAACCTTTGACTTGACAAGAAGCTACCCGTTATGCAAAACTAAAATGCCAATACCAATAATTATCTTATGACCTCCTTGCCTGCTGTTCTTCTCGTACGGATGTTGCAACAACGAAACCCTTGCTATCGTCTTCTTGCATATATTTTCTTTACTAATCGTGTTCTCTCCTTGTTCAGTGTATCAGATGACAACAGCGGGCGCTGGGCGCTGCGCAACGTGGAGCGCGGATACTTCCTGGGCTCCAGCTCCGACAAGCTCACCTGCACCGCCAAGGTGCCGGGAGACGCCGAGCTGTGGCACGTGCACCTGGCTGCCAGGCCCCAGGTAAGACACGAGCACCACGCCCTTCCTCAGGATAATAGCTACTTAATGCTAAATGCAATACTGATTAATGATTTAACCGATAGGCCTCCCTTAAGCATCACCACGACCACTAGTTTTGTTTAGCCCTGTACCCCCGTATTTGGAGGATTCCCACAACCTTCACCAGAAGGCCTAGACAAATTTACATTCTACAACGATGACGATTGACAACTGATTGTTGTCGGCCGAAATAGTATCTACTTATTAATTCCATGCCGATAAACCACGTGATATTTCGATGACACATGTCAACTCCCTATATTTTGGCGCATTTTATCGTTATATAAGATTTGATAGAACCTTGTCATTATCGGTCTGCCTCTCACTTTAGGGTATATATGTTCTGTGGTCTCTCCATTTCAATTACATACAGTATACATTTACCTCCGAATTTCAAAGGACACGGACCTCCCCAGACTATTTACTAGCCAAACCGTCCGACAACGACGTCTAGGTCGATGACTTGCCATACACAGGCATTCAAGTCGGATAAGTTTTCACAAAGGCTAGTAGTGGTTTGCTTTGCGAGGAGATTGCTAGAATACGATTTAAAGGGGAATTGAATTCTCTTCAATAAAATTCGCATCTATTCTTATCCAGACTCAGATTTAAAGGACTTTAGGTACTTCACGCCCCTTTGCATCTAAACTAATATTATAAAGAGGTGCAATTCATTATTTATTCACAAACTACTCTCTCCGTCCAGCCTGTTATTTTACTTTTGACAGCTCATAAAATAATGATTTAGTGATGAACTAATGCAGTACCGATACGATTTATTATAACAATCGATTTTATTAATGATTAAATTTTAATCGATTTGACTTACGTTATTCTATGATTTTATTCAAATTATTCAAGTGAAGATGCCAGTGTATATGGAGAAGAATCCAACGATTCATCATAATAAATTCGCAAGTATTTTATTTGCTGCTTTTCTATATTTATATACTACCGATATTACTTTTTTTTAATTCAACCTTCATTGGCAGGACGAACCTTATCTGCAATCTTATTTATAATGACATTATTATTATGTAACAAATATTCAATTTATAATGCGATATTTACTGCTACGTAAATTCGATTTAACTGTGAATTTTAAATAATCGGTATAACGAAGTGAAAAGTCACGTCACTTCACTACTGCAAGCGTCCATGAATTATTGCATATATTGTCTATGGTTACCTGTTACTAATTATGTTTCCTAAGCGTGCATCTGTCGAAAGTAAAATAATAAGATTGATCGTCCTGTTTGATTTTAGGAGAGAATCTTTGGCAAACCTGATCAGACTACAGATCTCTAGCTGTACTATGATGGTACTTTCCCATTGCCATAAGATACTTTGCCGACCAAAATATACTGATATATATTGGATATAGCAAAAGCTGTGAAGTTATAAAATTATCCATCAAAAATTTATTTTTTTAAAACAATCTTTTTCGTATTCTTCACAGCAAACCTAATTTATTTGATACCCATATCATGACAGTGAACAAAAAATAACTAGTCCGCCATCTTGGGCCGTCCGCCATATTGGATATTTAGCATGACGTTACTTAGCTAACCATGCATTGTCACCCAAACTAAACGTGTATGTAATTAATCGGTTGAGGATAACTGCTTTAAAATTTAGTTGCAAGATTTGAACCGAACACACATACATACATACATTGCAAGTTAAATAAAAGCTTGTAAATTGTAAGTAAAAAAAAACCTTGTAAAAATGATATACGTTCAAGAGAAGAAACAGAAAGTTAGGGAAAGATTTTAGTAATGATTATATGCTATACATTGATTTACAATTGCAGATAACGCTATGTCATTCCAATAAGACCAATCAAGAAAGCCATTGCCAGTGGTGTCTCATCCCATACAAAGAAACCGTGCCGACGTTCTATACTGATTATTCTGATTATTTTTTGTACATCGATCGCGTTCGGTTCCGTTTCACGGATGTAGATGGTGATCTATCTATCGCCGTGGATCGGAACCGAACGCGATCGATTTACAAAAAAATAATCGGTATAATCAGATGAAAAACGCTAGTTACGTCGGCACGGTTTCTTTGTATGCGATATGAGGCATCTGTATGCTAGTATTATATAATCTGTGCCATTGCGTTGTTTATATGACAACACAGTACAAGTACTGTTATTATATCCAGCCCCACTTTTGTCAGACTAATAATCTGCGTAATATCATCAGAATGTCATATCATAAGATAATGTGCGCTGGATTGGTTCCGTGCCGTATCGACGATCTCGTCGGCTCCCACCGTTTGATACACGACGTTAATGCTCTATAGGACTGACTGACTGGCTGGGCCAGTCATTCTTATAAGCGTCTTTCTTCACTCAGTAGCATAAATTATGGCAAAAGTTGTGATGGATTAATGATGATGACAGTGCTTTGAGGGTTTAGTCCCATCTCGGCACCCATGAATTTATTTATCATGTCTACGAAAAATTCCCATCTCGGCACTCCGTCATGAGTCGTTGCTAAGTACACAGTCATAAAAAAATGGATACACTGTATCAGTATAGTGAGTAAATCAAATTGATTCAAAACTAAAAAAAAGTACACAGAAAAAAAATTACTTATGCCGATTGCTTCGAAACTAACTGACTGTAACTTACCTTCATACACGCACGCGGGTTATGATAAGACATTTCTGAGGAACCAATTCGATCCGTGTATATCCTTCTAGACTTTGAGAGTGTACCTATTTATTGCAAGAACTTATTTAACTTCAGCTGCAGACTTTTGCGTAAGTGGGCAAGGCAAATCGCAACTATAATCGACCAATCACATAGACGGAAATCCACATCGCGTCTTTCATCTCGCTGGTGTTGGTCGATTATTCGTACTCTGGTTTCTATAGATTTTAGCCATAACACAAGCACATATTAATCCTACCGCCGTTCCAGGTGAACCTCCGCTCCATCGGACGCAAGCGGTTCGCGCACCTGTCGGAGTCTCTGGACGAGATCCACGTGGACGCCAACGTGCCGTGGGGCGAGGACACGCTGTTCACGCTGGAGTTCAGGGCTGACGAGGGCGGGAAGTATGCCCTGCATACCTGCAACAACAAGTACTTGAGTGCTGGTGGGAAGGTGAGTCGAACATTTTTTTTTCATTATTGTATACTGACTAGGTTTTATTGTTTTAGTTACCTAAGGGAATTTATACTGATAAAGAGTAATACATAGGACATATCCTAATCGAGGTTGTGGTATATATAACAACAGCTATGCACCATCAAGGTCGACGTGAAAACCTAACCACATAACACACATATAATATTGGTTAAGGTTGGAAAGACCTAAGCGGTTATGTAGTCGATGATGGAGCTTGCATAAATAACGTATTAACTCCCGAATAAAATGCTTTGGGAAGAGTTGAAATACTTAACTGTCAAGATGTGGTTCATGCTGAACAGTGTAGCGTAATAGTACATTGTGATACAAGGGTGGAAAGACGCACCCGTGTGCGGTAATATCTGTTGCACAACTCTCTGTGCATTAATTTCCATAAGCGTATTAGGAGAGAGTGCTAAATCCTCTTCTTCATTGGACATTTTTAACAATTTTAGCAAATTTGAAGAAATTAATAAACGCACGAAAAAACAAGACCTGTTTCCCGCCGCTTTTTTGTAATCTTACCACATTGATATTAGGCTTCGGCTGCAGACCTATACAGCCTACTATTAAATTAATTTTGTAATATAATTTTTTTTAAATTAATTAAATAACCTACCGTATTTTAATTTAAATTTTAATATCTTTTATGTCTTAAAAACACATAAAAAGCAAATAAATGAAAGTAAATATTATAAAATAACAAATTCTATCTGTGAACTTTTTATTGTGTTTGGCTGTATGGCTCGTTTTCTTTGCCTTAATATAGATACATTTATAAGTAGATACGTTAATGCACTTGTGCACAAAAATCGATTTTGTGCAGCCTATATCCTGCTCAAATAAGCAATTTCAGAGCATGAGATGTGAAAAAGATATTATTTCTCTTCGAGACATTTCGCAGCCAACCGCCAATTTTTTCCACTAACCTTTTACACCAAAAACATTGACGAATATTTGGCATAAAGTAAAATCGTCCCCATTTGAGGACACATCTTAACTGTTTTGATTTTCTTCACATCAAAATACAGCCTTATTGAGAGACTGTAGCAAAATACTCATCCATAAAAGATTAGTGCTATAGCAAAGATTAACCGTAGTCTGATTTAAACACTGCTTTAATGCTCGTTAAGTGACGAAGCGGATCAAGAAAACGTTTAACAGATTTTAATTTCTCGCCACGTCTTGACACCAATTAGCGGGCGAGGAAAATCTTGCACCTCTTTACCGCTTTTTAATTCCCAGATACGAATAATTAATACTCAACGACTAAGTAAAAAGTAGCAAATCATTACCATAGAGAATAGTAATTAATGCATAGTCCATAAGTGAGAATATTAAGAGAATTCGCTGACACGGCACTCGGCACGGTCGCAGAACAAAGAGTGAGCGCTCAACACTGTACGATGTCGATAACTTATTTGTAGCCGCAAATTGCGTACGCGCGTCTTGTAATATAGGGTTGGCATTAAATAAATTAGTATTGTATTCAATGTACCCTTGGTATAAATAAATTATCCAGTTGGTCCTTTTGAAAACCATCAGAATAATAGATAATGATTTAGCATCACTGTTTGTGAACACGGTGCTTACTTTATCACTCATACATAACAGTCACTTTAGAGCCAATAAAACTGGAACTATTGTACTGCTTGTAAATATCGAATGAACTTGTTGATCATGCTTTCAGAAACAGTACTTCAGTTTATTACTAACTGGCTCAGGCCCGGAGACCCGTTTGTCGGTCTTATTCGACTTGGTTTCCGAGATTAAAATGTCATTATTTTTATTCATTTAAAAAGGGGCTTTTTATCGAGCAAAACATTGCAAATATCGTGAGGAAACCGGCATGTCCTAGAACCAAAAATTCGAAGACATGTGACATCCACCAACCCGCACTGGGCCCGCGTGTTGGATTACGGCACATTACCCCTCACAGAGAGGAGGCCTGTGTCCCAGCAGTGGGCACATTATAAGGCAAATGATATGCGTACATATAGTATCAAGTTAGCATCCCTAATGACATCTCAGTTAGCTCATTCTGCAAACAATAGCTCCGCGGCTGTTGCTTCCCATGGCCCCCACGTGGGAACCATCGATCTCGACGTACGACATGCGTGAGACCGCCAACATTGTGGCTCTTTATAGCAAATAGTTTCCTACGCAAACTGCCGAACGACGGACAAATTACTTAATGAGGCTGTTGCAGCTTTATACGGCGTAATAAAATAGTATTGAGTACCTTAGTAGGCCATACTAGGATGGAATGAATTGCCAATACCTAGCTTGGTAAGGAGGCATGACGCACAATGGGCTAGCTGCAATGCAATCTTGCGAAGAGTGTTCTTAAATGTCTTTATTTGCTTTTAAGTGTATTGAACGATTCATTTTTAATTCCAATACCAGGAATAAGACTATTGGTGGGTGTGTGCACAACACTTCGGGGAAGACAGGCGTGATGTTATGAAGACATTGGTCATAGGCTTCTGCAACACACATTGTGTTTTTCATGTATTGTATCAGCTCGTTAATTCTCAGCGTGGTTTGATCAACTGCATTAAACAATCTTATCTGTTCTTGATTGTGGACCATTGCAATCAAAATCACCACATATTCTATCTAACGATACTCATACGTAACTATCACACCGCCTCACCGTCACCTCTCCCCCAGCTGCAAGAGCAGTGCACCTCCACGTGCCTGTTCAGCGCGGAGTACCACGCGGGAGCGCTGGCGCTGCGCGACGGCGCGGGCGCGTACCTGGCGCCCATCGGCTCCAAGGCCGTGCTGAAGACGCGCTCCACCGCCGTGACGCGCGACGAGCTGTTCTCGCTGGAGGACAGTCTGCCGCAGGCGGCCTTCGTTGCGGCGCTCAACGAGAAATACGTGTCGGTGAAGCAAGGTGAGTTTTTAACATAATAATATGTTTAGATACTTAATGAAATATTTATCAACTCTTAAATGATCTAATCTAAATACGGTCTAAATTTCTATAACGAAATTATCACAAAATTAATGTGACAAATTGCCAAAAGCGCGATAGATTGGGGAAGTGATGAGTCGTTTAACCGGTTACTGAAACAATTAAAAAGCCATTGTGTCTCGCGTGGATTCACGTTCGAACACATTGAGGACCCGCTTGATGAAAAGCAAGTTTGGTAGCCCAGGGCTGACTGTCCAAGTGTCCAACACATTGAGGTCCCGCTTGATGAAAAGCAAGTTTGGTAGTCCAGGGCTGACTGTCCAAGTGTCCAACACATTGAGGTCCCGCTTGATGAAAAGCAAGTTTGGTAGCCCAGGGCTGACTGTCCAAGTGTCCAACACATTGAGGTCCCGCTTGATGAAAAGCAAGTTTGGTAGTCCAGGGCTGACTGTCCAAGTGTCCAACACATTGAGGTCCCGCTTGATGAAAAGCAAGTTTGGTAGTCCAGGGCTGACTGTCCAAGTGTCCAACACATTGAGGTCCCGCTTGATGAAAAGCAAGTTTGGTAGCCCAGGGCTGACTGTCCAAGTGTCCAACACATTGAGAACCCGCTTGATGAAAAGCAAGTTTGGTAGCCCAGGGCTGACTGTCCAAGTGTCCAACACATTGAGAACCCGCTTGATGAAAAGCAAGTTTGGTAGCCCAGGGTTGACTGTCCAAGTGTCCAACACATTGAGAACCCGCTTGATGAAAAGCAAGTTTGGTAGCCCAGGGTTGACTGTCCAAGTGTCCAACACATTGAGAACCCGCTTGATGAAAAGCAAGTTTGGTAGCCCAGGGCTGACTGTCCAAGTGTTCAACACATTGAGGACCCGCTTGATGAAAAGCAAGTTTGGTAGCCCAGGGCTGACTGTCCAAGTGTTCAACACATTGAGGACCCGCTTGATGAAAAGCAAGTTTGGTAGCCCAGGGCTGACTGTCCAAGTGTCCAACCCATTGAGGACCCGCTTGATAAAAAGCAAGTTTGGTAGCCCAGGGCTGACTGTCCAAGTGTCCAACTCATTGAGAACCCGCTTGATGAAAAGCGCAAGACAGAAATCTACGCTCATAAAAAACTATCGACGTGTTTAGCTCGTATAAGATTATATAATCACATGTAGTATAAACAATCAAGCACAAGATAGTACAACTCGAATCGCTTCCGAATCTAATACGGAACGGACAATATTGCTCCCGTATCGCATAACCGCTTATAAACTTGCATAATTGTAATGGGCACTTCCTTTGTAGTGATACTTCCTATCTCTTAGTGTTAGTGAAAGTTAACGGCATCGCCACTTGCTGCGATTAGGGCGCGTCATTACATCTGCTTCCTATTTCAATTAAAATTTGATGCTGCAATCAATGTTCTTCTTCTTCTTGTCTTTATAGAGGTACAGGTCTTGCTGCAGTGTGATTTCATGTTTTTATGGAAATATATTGTTGGTAATGCCACCACAAAAGAGAAACTTGCCAAAAAGGCAGAATATGCCCGAAATTATAATGCAGCATGTCTCAGAAGATACCATCAGCTACTAAGCCTCTTCTGGCTTTCTTAAATGCTAAAGGTGAAACATTCTATGGTGCCTTTAGTCCGCCGTGCTTTAAGACAGATCCGTCCATCCATGATCCATGGAAAATTCCATTTGAAATCTTCGATCATTAACTTTATTAGTGATCAAAGATACAAAACAGTTTTTCAAACCAGCAAGTCAAGTCATGCATCTCAGTGGCATCTTCTCGTTGTCTCAGCCCCACCGTGACGCGTGTGGATTGTTTCCTGAGTTCTCAGAAGCGATCTGTTTTGTCGAGAGGTACGAGAGGTGTGCCAATAAGCGAGAAGTCGCGACTGTTGACCCGTATTGTTCGGTGATGTGCTGTGTATGCATACTCACTTACTTGTCACCATGCCATGGCGTCATCTAGAACATCAGTCTTACAAGGAGAGTTAGTTATGATGATGACACATAAAAATAAGATGTTAAGTACACATTATTAGTCTCTGAAGAAAACTTTTATATTCCAGGTCATGTGCTCAAAGTGGACTCGGCCTCGAATCATCAAATTGACAGTTACAGTTTATTATTTATTGGCATTATCCATTTTAAGTTAAGAGTTTAAGACGTGTATCCACGCGAGGCACTATGGCTTTTTTATTGTTTCACTAATTACGGGCACACGACCGGTTTCGAGAGTTCGACGTGATTTGAACTGCAATATAATAATGGATGCTGCCGAAAACCTTGCATTTTTCAAAGCGTGCAAATTGTCTCACTACCTTGTGTTGGATTGAGCTGAAATGCCCACAAATTTGATTCTCGTAACAATACAATTTTTACGAGCAAGTAAAGCTTGTTTTCATAGCACACTGAGTTCCAGTATTCTCAGAACTATAATTTTAGCAGTACTAGGCAGAAAACGAGTATCTTATAACAAGCATTTCCTTCCTTTGCGTTATAACAGTCGTTGAAAGGCCGGGGCTATAAGGAAGCTGTGTTGCTCACAAGTACCAGGCGGTCAGGATAGCTGAGAGGAACTAACGGTGTGTCGACCTGCTCTCACCTCACGTAGGTAGTTTATACGATCCAAAGTAAGCCTATATCCCGGCCTTTTTGGCATACTGAAATAATATTGTGCCTCAGAGCTAATTTGTGTTTGTTCATGTTCTGTTGGCAATAAATGTTTTATTTCTTTCTTTATATGGCCTCTGCTGTGGAACTACAATCTATAATATACCTAAGATGGGTTAGAAAATAGAATACATAGATACCGTACCTAAGTTAAATAAGACTCGATGTCCCATAATAAATCTCTTCTAACCTGGTCTTATCTCTTTCTTTGTAAATCTCGTAAGGTGGGTCCACACTACACAGACTTCCTTGCTGATACACCGACATTTGTTCGTACTGCTGTGTTGCAAAGACAAAATTATACAGAAGTTGATGCATGACACAGACATAGATGTGGACCCACCATTCCATTTCGAATTTTTTGACAATTGATATCGCTGTCATTCCGGTTCAATAGCTACGTTTGTACAGATGGGTCAGTAATTGGGAATTTTACTTTATCTAACTCCAACCACAAAAGTATCACGACCTCTGAACTCGAATCTCAAAAGGCAACACAGCCCGTTAATAAAGACGCTACACTATGCAGCGTCACGCTAACTGTGCACTTTATTATAAACGACAGTGTACGCGAGCTACACTGGAGGGAATAGCTGTATATGTGTAATATTAAGAGACCTAGCGTGGTGATAATGAAGAGCTTGCTATATGCAGAGTCACGATTACCGCGAAGCCAGTGTAGGTAGTATTGTTGTTTGGAAATGATAATGCATTTAACAGAAACGAACAATATTCTAATAGAAAGTATATATTTGAAATGCCAAGAATCAAAATCAAAAGTCACTTATTCAAATTAGGCTAAGAGTCAGCACTTTTTGAACGACAAAGTTCTATATAAAGGCAGTCTTGCAAAACGCCTGCCTGTCTAACTACTTCCTACAGTGATTTGTAAAGTTAGGTGCACAAATGTATGGGTCCCAATAAATACAAGACTACATCGTGTCAGACCTAAACAAAGATGGCAGTACAAGCTCGACTCCTACCAAAAGGACTGCCCTCGCACTCACAAAAAAACAGAATTGTATGAGAGAGGGAGAGGCCTCTATCCTGTAGTGAAACAATAGAGGCTAGATTAGATTCAGAAGGAGTGAAAGGGTCTGACAGAATGACAATAGGTAAAATAGTGTCCTGAAAATATAAATATGCTGATTCCTCCTCAATCTCAATAATTGTTTAGTTTTTGAGAGACAGTTCAATCTCCAAAACCAGGGCATTCAAATCAAAATCGCTTTTATTGTAAAAATAACTGGTATTTTCGGTAACTAACGGTTTTGTAATTGTGAACAGATTCATTCACGTAACTGGCACAGTTTTTATACCGAGCTGAATCACGCCAATCACAATATTAGTCTCGAAGTTATTGAAATGTCCAGAGACAAAAAAAATACAAGTCACTAACAATGCAGACGTGCTTGCTTACTAAACCGTTATAGGTGAACTTATGTGCCCAGGCGAAATTGATGATGAGAATGCATATAGTGTTTTGCCCGATCATAGCTTGATTTGCTTTAGCTAGCAAGGATAGCTTCTCTACTGACACTTACTTCGTAATTATCTATTTATTCGTTTATACCGTGGTGGAAAGAGCAGCTATATATTCCATGTAGTTTATGATACAAGGTTGACTGTCAATACAAGTTCATGTAGATGCCATATCAATTCACCATACCGCTGTTTTACAACCTATTGTTTTTCCAAAACAATTACCTTTGTAGTCAATTCCTGCACTTAATACTGTTTAAGTTGTGGTTTTGTGTACAGCTCTCGTCACGATCTAGACCTTGCTATCGCCTACGTATCCCTCGGTCACGAGCCGCGTCCATCGAGTTACCGACAGCACTAGAAATATTTACTTGTTCAGTAGCTTGTGTTTGTGTAGGTACAGTTATATTATCTAGCTAGGGAGGATAGAAATAGGATTTCTTTAGCCCAATTAATTTTATATTTATTATGTTTATCTTTCTGAGTGTCGTTGTCAGTAAAATTTGAATATATATTGACAGAACCAGGCCGTGTGTTTTTAAAACATTTCCATGTATAAAGTTTATTATTGCCATAAAACAAGCCTCGGTCAAATTTCTTCAATTAATTTTAAATATCTGATTTCGTTCTGTATTTATAATTAAGTTTTGTTTATCTTTTGCCTGTATAACGTTTTCAAATGTCGAGTTATTAAGCGTAACGGTACAGAACAGTGACAGATGGTCAGAGCCAGTCCGCGTTACTAATTACACTTGTAGCATCATTTACATTTGAGATCACCTCCCCGAAGGTGCAAAGACCGCGTAATTCTTTATTATGATGCTAAATTATAATAATTTGCTCGTTACCACGCGTGCTATATTGGGCGTAGCGTCTTTTCTATTTTATTGCTGCGCAGTTAAACTATATGCTCAGGTGCACGCATGCAGATTAATCTACATAGTATAAAGTTAATATCCTGTCCAAAAATTTCCACAACTCTTTTCTGTATTGCAAATCTCCGGTATTGTTTTAATCTCAAACAAATTAGCTTGAAAATAACACCTAGCGGAGGTGTAGTTTTTATTGATCACACGTCTGTCGGCTTAACCGTCCATACCGCGATCTATTACACCAAGAAAAACGCATATTATAATCGGATATGCGCGATGACTTCCATTCAAAAGCAGGCCAATTAAGAGGTATTCAGCAACGTCAAATTGTCAACGGAATTGGCTGATAGTGCGGCGCGCAGCTATTCCGCGCAAAAAACTTGCGCGATGCTTTCTAACGTTTCTACTGCACGGATGCCTGCACAGTGTCGTGTGATCTCCCACATCACTAAACTTTATAGTTTTAATTAAATGTATGCTCCAAGTAGCTCGCGGTAACGCGTTTCCACGTAAAATGCTTAGTTTTGTGATTTCTTTCCATTTAAGATAAAAATAATTGGCCAGTAGTTTGGCTACTCTGTTTAATTTTAGGTGATTACTTAGCTATGCAAGTGGCAATAGCTTATGGTGTAGTTGGAATTGTAAAATAATCATAATTTTACTATAAAAAAGGCAGATTCGAACAAATTTAAAATTACAGCAATTACTCTTACTCTGAGCTATTATCTGTAGAAGGAGTTTTTTCTGTTCTGTGGCTATTATATTTATCTTTTAACTGCTATAACAGTATGAATATTAATATCAATTCAAGCCCGTTAAAGGTTCTGGAAATACAGTGTGTAACAATTAGGCACAAGACGTTGTTAGTGTGAATCATAAGCGTTTATGTATTAGTTGTATACCAATTACCACCTCCGGAACTGGCTAGCTAGGAACATTCCCGGCCCATACCCGAGCACTCGCGTCTATTTAAGTCTAGCCACGTTGTGTGGCATGCCGCATGCGGCTCTAACACATCGGTAATTACACACTACCTCAGGTACTGTGGTACAAACCATAAAAGAGATTGCTATGCAAGAAATAAAAAAAGCCTGCAATAAATTGGAATAACACTGACTTCATAACTTTTTCACCGTAAGACACATAATCATGTCCAGATGGGCGATGTCAACAACTTAACTACTTGGCATCAGCAGACTCATAACATGGTGCAATTTTATACAAGTTCTCGCCTCACACAGTAACCACTCTGAGCCTGAAGTAGAGCTACATAGGACGCTTCTCAGTCCTGTATATGCTCGCATACTTACCAATATTCTTAACTGATTTGATACGATGCGAGAAACACCTTCAGTCAGGCAGAAACAGAAAAGACCTAAGACCTATCCCCCTAGAAAACTCATTAATCAATCCTGAAAAACTGACAGCTGTCTACATTTTTTTTTGGGGAGTAGTTGTTCTAGCGTCGTCTAGTCTAGTGTACAAACGGTGAAGGAAACTCATCGTGAGTAAACCGCAAGTCCTACAACCTAAATACGAAGATATGTCACATCAGTGTTAAATCTACCAACCCGCACTGGACCCGTGGTAGATTACGGCCTATTTCCTCTCAATAGAAGAAGGCCTGTGTCCCAGTATTGGCAATATTATAGGCCGATTATGTTAATGCTTGTGCTTGTGTACAATTGCACATGATCATAATTATGACACTTGTCTTTGCAATGTTGTTTCGCCACTCCCGTCAGCCCGTCACTGGTCGGCAGCGGAGCAGCGCGCGGATTACATGTGCAATTACCTAACACGCATTTGCAGTACCTAATGTGCGGCTGTGCTGCGGGCGCGGCTGTGTTACACGCTCCACCACCTCAGCTGTCACTACCTTTGATGGAGAAGGATGCCTAAAAGATATGCTTTAAAGCCCAGTCTGAAACAACGAAATCGTAATGGACAAACTTTTCTCGTGGGTAAAAGGGATGAACTGCTTGCATTTTTCGTCTGCTACTGCCATGTCAATCACGAGTTCTTCGCTGACTGCTGAATGGGGAATGCCACTTCCGTCTTTCGCATATCTTTTGCCTTCTCCCATTTTGTACTAAATGAGGCACCGAACTAGCAAGGTTGGTACCGGGACGGCAAAGCGTGCGTAAGTTTTCTTTCACATTGGCAAACGATCAGGAATGTGAATTCCCCAATTGTCTTCTACATAGACTACTAAAGACTGGGCCGCTTTGTGAATTCCAATTATATATTTAAATGCTTATTTCGAAGCAGCATCAACATCCTCTCATGCACTTTAGGCACTACGAGATCGTTCTACAGCTACGATAAATATCGAAGCTCTAAACTTCTATCAGATAAATCGAATTTAGTGTAATATTGGCTGAGCTGAGCATGTCCGTTAGCCAACAAATAAATGTCCGCCAATGCATCTGCGCGGAGTGCTGGCCGCTAGCGGTACCGTGCGCCGACGGTCATAGCCCGATGATAGCGCACGATTCACGAAGCGATGCAGGGCTGCCCATATCACTGCAGCTATTGAGAACGTATTTTGTTTAGAAAGGAGAACTGCTAGAACACAGATTTCGCCCATTTTTCTTAGTAATTCTGATACTTAGTTATCTATTTGTAGGTTACAATAAGTTCTGTGTTTTTTGGGCTGATTTTCCTGGTCAGTAACCTTATTTGGTGTATTGGATACGTTTGACGTAATAACCAGAATAATTGAAGGTTGACAGTTCATTAAGAACTATGATAGCGTTGTATGTTTGAAAAATACGATTTCTTCCCTTGTATGAAATGAAATGGTTAAAATGTCAAAATGACAGTGATTACATCTGCCGACTTGCTTATTATGGTCCGATTTTTATGAAAACATCTAAGTTGAATAAGACATACTTAAAATGGGCGTTTCAGAAGCTATAAAGTCTTATTACAATAGGTAATCAACACGAATTACTGCTAATTATAGCAGTTACTAGTTGTTTACTCCAAATAACGGTTATATAGCGGTTATTGGTCGTGGTTCAATGGTTCGCTCGACGCCATGCAGTTACACAATAAATGTTCTAATTCCCATTGTACTATTCCCGTAACTAATGTCAATACATGGGTATCTGCATAATAAATGATGCCATATTTCTATTATTCCACTGCAGGAACAGCCTTTCATTTTTTTGTTGAGATTTTTTAAAATAGCATCTCATCTATTTTACGCGTTGATATTCCAATTTGTAAATGCAATTGCCGAATGCCCTGGGGTGACTGGAGGGGTCTGTCAGACTCGCACCTAGATATAAGCATTAACAAACAAAAACCAGGCAGTGTTCCTCCGACTACCTCTGGCCGAAGGGCTACTCACTGGCTCGCTCATGAATTGAGAACCCCCAAATTGTCGACTAAAAGCAACGATTTATTTTTTATTATTGAGAGGCTCGCGTTTGACCACTATATCACCTGATGGTAAGCGATGATGTGGTCGACGATGAAGCACGCTTGCCTAGAAGTAACCTATTCACTAGAGACTTAAATAACCCGAGGTTGTAGCTATCAGGAAACACTTACTCCGGCAGGGAATTCCACTCCTTAGCTGTGGGCACAATGAAAATAATCCCAAAACGTTTAGTGGTTGGTATTAAGAGATCATCAGAAGACATCATTAAAAAGATTCTTTATTCATGTGGCATCAAATAAATTCTACTAACATTAAGAAAGAACTGGCATCCCTATTGTCGACGTTTTGACGTTTGACGTTTCTACTGGTGGGATCGTAGTCTGAGTTTTTTAAATAAATAAAATAAAACAAAGTCGATTAAGTGTCTGGAAAGTTTTTAATCAAGTGTTTAGTAGCATAATTTGAGGTATACAGTGTAGTGATTGCTCCTAAAGTGATTAATTACTGCATAAACCAATTTAAAAAATCTCCAAGTCAATAACATAAATACCCTCAAATTTATAGAAACAAGTTTGTAACAGCTGTTCAAAGTAAACAAAGTTTTTGTGTTAATTCATCCAAGTACCTAATAGATATGGCGGTGAAGTGCGGTGAGTGCGGTAAATTCGTTTCGGCGGTTGACACTGTTAGGTGTTCGAAGTGCAGCGTCTCGTATCACCGAGTGTGTGTCGCCCTACCTACGAGGGGCCCCATAGTCTCTGCCTGGCATTGTCCCGAGTGCAGAAAAAATGTCCGTAGGGACAATAAGGCCGAAACGCCGGTACTCGGTTGTGTGGCCGACGAGGAGTCGACGCCTGCGACGACGCAGCTGTCAGCTGTTGCACCGTTGACGCCCCAGTCATTCGCTGCACCGTCGTCGCCTGTGAACGCGGAGTCCCCGTCGGACGTAGGCTCCGCTCTGAGATTGGTAGTGGAGGAGATTCGCACCTTGCGCTTTGAAGTCTCGGAGCTTCGGAAGGATGTAGCGGAGCTGAAGGCATCTACTGACTCGTGTCATACTCGCATGGATGGGATCGAGTCCAGACTGGCCGTGCTTGAAAAGCGTCATGATGCCGGATGCGATCCGACAGCAAATTTAAATGCGGTGGAGAGTGTGGTCTCACAGCTCAAGAGGGACCTTAATGACAGAGATCAGGAGCTGATGGCAAACGATCTGGTAATAGGGAACATACCTGAGTCGCAAGCTGAAAGCCCAGCACACCTGTTCCAGCTAATTGCCACAAAGCTGGGAGTTACTTTGGAGGACCGCGACATCGTGAGCGCAGAGCGAGTCGGCGGCAGACACGTTAAGGCGACAAGCCCGCGAGTCTCAACAGAACCCCGCCCTCGCGCTATCATGGTGCGCCTCGCACGACGTGACCTGCGTGACGCCGTGCTGAACGGCGCCCGCGTGCGACGTGACGCCACAACCGAGAATCTTGGACTCTCCGGCAGACCCGTACGCTTCTTTGTAAATGAGAGGCTGACCAGATCAAATCAGCAGTTGTTTCGTCAGACAAGGGCAGCTGCGGGGATTCATGGCTGGCGGTTCGTATGGACGAAGCGCGGTCGCATCCTGGTCCGACAAAAGCCTGGCGAAGCCACTCACAGGATTGCATCTGAGGATGATATTAATCAGCTTATTGGACCTCTTGCGGACACTGTCAAATAAATCTTTGTTTGTTGCTGCACATTTTTTTGTATTTGTTCATAGTTATACTGATTGTAATTGTTTAGTATGCATGGTGTCTGTGTGTCGTATCTGTAGTGATCTGGGGAGCTGCGAGTATCGAAGTGAGTACTACTGTCAAACAAGGAACATAGTTATATTATCTACACATATTATTATTATTTACACACAAACAGCAACATTATTTACAAACAACACATATATTTTATTATTTACAATTTATTATTTACTACTAGAACTAAAACTTATATACAATATTAATTATTTAGACAAAACAAATAAACAAAAGTACTTTAATAAATATTATATTAATGAAATACTATCCTTGCTATATACATACACTTATACAACCATTATTATTTGCATGCCATGACTAAGTCAAAATTATTAAAGTTTGGTTTATTTAATGCGGGCTCTCTGGCAACTAACCAGGATGAGTTTCTTATTGCAATGTCTCAGCACTCAGTGGATATAATGGCAATCAACGAAACGTGGCTGCGACCTGGGGAGGAGGGACGCGCGCCTAAGGTTCCGGGGTATAGGTTGAAGCACGTGCCGCGCCCTGCGACTATACGCGGGGGACGGGGCGGAGGAGTAGCGTTTTACATTAAAACAGGAGTACGGGCGCGTGTACGGCCACATCCAGAGCAGTCTGATGTGGAACAGATGTGGTTAAACCTAACTGTTAATGGTAGGAAGTTGCTGATTGGCACTGCATACAGGCCACCCTGGTTTGAATTGTCAAAATTTCTGGATGGTATAACTGACAGTATTAGCGCATTGGCACCTTACGATCATTTGGTATTACTGGGGGATTTCAATGTAAATTTATTGGATACAAAGAATACAAAAACTAAAGATTTGACGGAATTCCTAAATTATACCAATCTGAATCAGGTAGTGCAGTCACCAACTCATTTTGTAGGGGATAGTAGTACTCTCATTGATGTTATCTGTACCGATGTGGGGGTTCGTAATGTACTGGTTAGCCATGTCAGTGAACTTGGTCATCATTCGTTTATTGTATGTGATACTGTCATAAAGAAGCTAAAAAGTAAGCCTAGGCTAGTTGTGTATCGACCTCTGAGGGATATATTGGAGGATTATTTTGCAGTGGATCTGAATTTAATGTCATGGTTTGAAATTGATTCACTGCCTGATGTAAACAGCATGATTGAACATTTTAATGCCATTATTACCCAATTATTCGACTTACATGCCCCCATAAAAAGTAAAATATTTAGGGACCGACCCACGCCGTGGATAACGGATAATATTAAATTGATGTTTAAGCTGCGAGACGAGGCAAAAATTAGTTATAATAAGGATAAGTCCGACACTGCCAAGAAGTATTATTTGGATTTAAAAAAACAGTCTGTTACAGCACTAAGGCGGGAAAGGAAGGTATACTTTGACAGGCACATTAATAGTCAGATAAAACACCCGAAAAAGCTATGGAAAAATCTTAAATCAGATGTTTTCGCAGAGCATAGTGAAGGTACGCTTCCCGAACAATTTAATGACCCAGACGAGATAAACAAGGCATTTCTCAATGTACCAGGGCAGTGCATACTTCCCACATCGCAGTTATCTTATTTTGATGCGAATAGGTTTGGTGATACTCAATTTGAAATAAGAAATGTTACTGAGGAGGAAATTTTGAAAATTATCAAGAGCTTGGGGACAAATGCTAAAGGGATTGATGGAGTCAGTCTGGATATGATAATGTTAACATTACCGATCACCCTTCAGGCTATTACTAAAATCATAAATAAGTCGATAGATACCCACACTTTCCCTGACTTGTGGAAGTGCGCTATTGTGCGACCTTTACCCAAAATTAGCAACCCTACTACTTATAAAGATCTGCGTCCTGTTAGCATATTGCCTTGTTTATCGAAAGTTTTGGAGAGGGTGGTTTATAATCAAATGCTGGAATATTTAGAGTCAAACAATATGCTACCCGACCTTCAGTCTGGTTTTAGGAAGGGTCGTGGGACCGCCACAGCCCTTTCTGACGTGGTAGGGAATATCCTGGAGGCGCGTGACAGGGGGGAGGGAACAATCCTTGCACTGCTGGATTTTTCGCGGGCCTTCGATGCAATAAACACCACTCTGTTACTTTCCAAGTTGGCCTATTATGGTTTTTCAACGGAAACAATAGAGTGGTTCGCTAGCTACTTGCAAAATAGGTCACAGCTCGTGGAAGTCCAGAGGGAGGATGGATCTAAGATGTCATCCCCCCCTCGTCGGGTGCCACGTGGGGTACCCCAGGGATCAATTTTGGGGCCCCTTTTGTATATCCTTTACAGCGCAGACATTACTAAGTCATTCCGGCATTGCAGGTATCATATGTATGCGGATGACATCCAATTATATATAAATTTTAAACCAGCAGATACATTAGAGGCAGTGAGAAAAATCAATGACGATCTTGAAAGAGTTGTGGTATGGTCAGATAACAACTCACTGGTATTGAACCCGTTGAAATCAAAGTTTATGGTTTTAGGAAGTAGGAAAATGATCAGCGCAATACTGTCAGCCAAGCCAGAGGTTGTCATCAGGGGGGAAAAAATTGATAGGGTAGAGATAGCATGCAATCTTGGGTTAACAATGGATCCTGAACTTCGATTTGAGAAGCATATCAATAATGCTATGAGGAATTGTTTTTATAGATTGAAACTGCTATATTCCATTAGAGACTACCTGAGTGTTGAGCTACGTAAACAGTTAGTGGATAGTCTAATTTTATCAAGACTTAATTACTGTGATACCGTGTATGGCCCGTGCCTGTTAGCAAGAACAGAAAAGCTGATACAACGCATACAAAACGCATGTACACGGTTCTGTGTAAAGATACCTAGTAGAAGTCATGTCACTCCTTATATAAACGAAAATAATATTTTAAAAATGGCTGCTAGAAGAAAGTTACATATGGCTAGTTTGCTTTTTGGAGTGGTGACAACACAAAAGCCACACTATTTGTTTGAGAAGTTGAGTTGGAGGCAGAGCAAATACGAACCACGTTTTTCTACCGAACCTCTTTGTACGTCGACACATAGGACCGCAGCATTCAGGGGAAGTTTCAGATATGCTGCCACACACTGTTGGAATAACCTTCCTCCACCAGTAAGAGTCCTGAGAACAAAAAGGCATTTTTTGAGTATTTTGAAGAATTATTTCATGCAGATACAGCAAACCACATGATTTGTAAACTGGAACCAGTGACAATAGCTGCTCTTATCGGTCTTACCTTGTGGGTCATGGCCTACAGGCAATGGGGATGGTTTTCCAGCAGTGTGGGTGGCCTGTCTGATTCCTTCCAGGTTGGGCCCAGTCTTGTGTCACTGACACAGGAATGGTGTTCATCAGCCATCTGAGGCGTGTTTGCTGGCTTTCTGAAGCTACATTATCTGGGTGGGACAATGGGTTGGCATAAGTCGATAGTGCTAGAAGAATTACCAATGTTATTTAATGTAAGGCTTGGTTACTGTCTGAATACTTACCATGAGGAGTGGTTTCATTTTGCATTTCATAAGTAGATATGTCGGTAGATCTTACACCTTCCATCAAGCTCCTTCGTACATCGTAAGATCGACGATCCATACGGCCCACTAAAATAATGAAAGAATATATTATAATAACATTCTCAGGCTTTATTAAATTAATTTTAACTAATTTTATTGCTCTCGATTGAAAAAGTGAGGTTGTCGTTTGCCAACGCCATGGCTTTGCAAATGGCCGCCATGGCATCGCAATTCTCATGGTGCATATAGGTACCATAGATTCAATTTTGTTATAATCAATTTTAAACATAAAACATAATAATTATTAGATTTAGGAATACACACACAATGGTATTTTATTTTATTTTCAGTATGATTATTATGCCTCAGTTTATGTATCTTTTATTTTATATGTAACGCATAAATACAGACATAGGTATATAGTTTATAATAAGACTTTGATATATATTTTTATTTTATTTCTATGTACTTACTTTCAACATGTTCAGTCGGTTCAGTCACACTCATTTTCGTACGAAATTTTTGTATTTTCACATGGGGGAACGTCATTACGTCATTCGCGAGGTTTTTGCTGAAAATCAGCGCTGTTGACGATAGGTTCGTCTGAAGTCACGGCATTAAGCTGAGCAATGACCTATTCTTGCACAGATGCGACGCACAGCCTATTTGCCCTTGTTGTTTCAAAGATGGATAATTTTCCACTCAGTAATCGGCATTTCGTTAATTTGTAATTGTTTTGTTTGTTTGTTTTCATTTGGTAATGTCGAAAAATATTACGCAAGTAAATTGTCTTTGGCCTCTCACTCACAGATAACTGTTTATTGCTCTCATCAAGCAATAGACAAAATTTGACAAACTTTTATAATTTTTTTTTGTTTTAAATACGAGGCTTTTGGCTAATTTGTGAATTTGGTGAATGCCACTCTTTATTTTGTATTGTGCGTTTAGTTTGTGCAGAATAAACAATTTTTCTTTCTTTTCTTTTCTTTCTTTCTTTCTATTCTCATCCAGTCGTTGCGCACGATCGCCTGTCGGCCGCGCGGCAAATCTTTAACTCACACCGAGTGATGCGCGCGCGCTGCTTCCTGGCTTCAAGCTCAAACTGCACATTACTTTATGTTCTAACACTCAGCTTCCGGGAGATAGGCGATTTAGAAATTGCTGTGTTTTACCGTAACATCGGTGGTAATCTCACAATGTTGCAAGCATGCACATCAAACTCATGACATCTCGTATCTAATAATCTCGTGAAGAGAAAATTGTTCAACGAACCCGTCGCTGAAGTATGTTCCCCTTTGAGACCTTTCTCTAAATAGATGCAGGTAACTAACACTTGGTTACCGAAAAGAATGAATGTATTATGTCGTGGTGGCCCAGTGGCTTATACCTCGCCTGTCGTGCTTGAGGTCGTGGGTTCGAATCCGGGCAAGTACCAATGTGACTTTTTCAAATTCATATGTACTTTCTAAGTTTATCTTGGACATCACAGGCAACGGTGAAGGAAAACATCGTGAGGAAACCTGAACTTATATAGTTAATGTAAGTCTGAAATAGCCAAGTCAGAGGCCTGTGGGGTTTCCCAGAGGCGGCTTAATTAACTCTGACACCAGAGGTGGCCACACCTCACACGAAAAGAAGAAGAAGACCGAAAAGAAATATCGAAGCGTCACACTTTTTTCGATAATTTTTGTTTCATAAACTGGCCCTAAAACTGCAGCCTGGACATGTTTTAAAAGTTTCTCGACACATTTTTTACTGACGAAAAGAAGAAGCCCATAGATACGGTTTGAAATCTGAACCCGTCAGCATGTTATGTTATGAAAACGAACCAAAACTAATCTAAACTCCAGCAGTCTACCACAAAACATCAAGTCTCGAACCAATTCATTACTATTCACCGCTCAATTACGATCTCTACCCACCCCCTGGGGCACACGTGAAGCGTGATTATACTTCATGAATCCTGTGCCACAGGGGACTGAAGTTTAACGATACTCCTTGCGATATATATCCCTGGAGAGACTGTCCAGGGCCCCGCTGTGTATACTGATGTGATTCTGTTATGAATGAAAATGTTAAACAATGTCTGACCAGCTGAAAATGTTTAGTACAACCTCGGACAGCATTATGAAAACATCTCAAATATATTCACCATTGTCTGCAAAACTCTCACTTGGATTAAAACTTAAGCATACTAGCCTAAGAGCCAATAAAATAGAATAAACTGCACACTCTAACTCTTTTTAGGGTTCCGTACCCAAAGGGTAAAAACGTGACCCTATTACTAAGATTCCACAATCCGTCTGTCTGTCTGTCACCAGGCCATTTTCACAGATGATGTATTTCTGTTGCCGCTATTACAACAAATACTAAAAACAGAATAAAATAAATATTTAGGGGCTCCCATACAACAAACGTGTATTTTTTGCCGGTTTTTGCGATAGTGGTACGGAACCCTTCGTGAACGAGTCCGACTCGCACTTGGCCAGTTTTTTTATCTGAAGAATGAATATGGCATGGCGGTTAGGCATATGTATTTATACAAAAGATGTTAAACTAAAATGTTTATTCCCCAAAAAAAAGTTATTTGAAAAATGAGTAGGTAAGCCATGATAGTTTTTTTTTTTTTTATTAAAGTATATTGTATTTGTACGCCTTTCACCAAATGACGCTGCTGTTTGCCAAAACAAGCATAATTCTAGATATTTAGAAGATAGCTAGCCTAGCGATCTGGTACACAACTGAAGTGTAGCCAAACAAATAAGATAAACGAATATCCTCATCCAATCGCGATTAAAGCCACTCAACATAACTCCTTACTCCTATCCCACTTGTGCCATACCTTGAGCCACTGTATGTAGTGTTTACCGACGTACTCCGGCCCATACGCCTTCAAGTGCTCGTCCAACAGAGCACAGGCGGTCAGCTGTCCACTTGAGTGGAGAGAGTGGCCCAGAAAGGTCGACTGTGAGAGTTTGTTTAGTTACGATTGTAAGAAGAGGTGCACTTCTGCTGGTTTTATTTTGTTATGAATCTTGAAGTCTGATAAAAATACAATAGGCAAGAGGGCGTAATATTCTTTTTTTAAATCAATAGGTACTTATTTATTCAATCAGTTCGTTTTAGGCATATACCAGATTTTACAGAGGAAATTATTCCTATTGGAATAAAAAACAATCACCTGGATAAATACTCATTATTTTGACACCATAACACTAACCATAATTATAAACAGTCACCTTATGCCCTAGCTCTTATCTTTACTGAGTTCAGAACCTAACGTGTTTTCCTCCATTGTTTCCAGGTGTTGACGTGACTGCAAACCAGGACGAGATCTCTTCCCACGAGACGTTCCAGCTGGAGTTCGACTGGGCCACGCGTCGCTGGTACATCCGGACCATGCAGGACCGCTACTGGACACTGGAGACCGGCGGCGGCATCCAGGCCTCTGGAGACAACAAGTACGTTATCATCTGCCTGCTTTTTCCAAATATATTGGGCTCGTTCCCAGTCTCACTAGGATGTAGTTAAATACAAGTAACCTGTAACCGTTAGTCAGTATTAACCCCAAGTTTTAATCAAACATTGGCTAAAAGAAAGATTTGTATTTGCCAGAAGTCTGTCGTCTGCTAAGCCAGATTTCATGCAATGGATGCTAGAAATTGAAAGAGGCTTCTTACACCGTACCTTGTGTCCTTAAGCTCACCTGCACTATATTGAATGCAATAGCAATAAGTTTTATAATTTAATATAATCAATTCCAATTCTCACCTCCAGGTCATCCAACGCCCTGTTCGAGCTGGAGTGGCAGGGTGACGGCGCCGTGGCCTTCCGCGCCAACAACGGCAAGTACCTGATGACCAAGCGCTCCGGACACCTGTACGCCAACACTGACGTCATCGAGGAGAACTGCAAATATTACTTCTATCTTATTAACAGGTGAGTTACACTCTTATAAGTCCCTGAACTTCCTCAGTACCAAGTAGGAAAGTGTAACTCCAAACTCGCAAAGCGAGGGTACTGTGACGGAACAGCGGCAGGGTTTGGGGTGAAGTCGAGACGCAAACCATATCTGCTGTCCTGTGTGCTACAAAACATGTAGCCAAAGTGATCTAGATTCGATACCACCGTCGATGCCGTGGAAGTGGGAAAGTTTTGGGCCGAAAAATACGAATTATGTACTATAGTCAAATAAAATGTCATTTTTTTAAACTAAAATTGCATTCAAACCAAACATAAGAAAACATCCAGATTAAAAGTAAAGATGACCACGCAACCAAAACCAATGATTTTATGAAGGAAAATACATTGAAACCACAAACAAGCTAAACGAGATCAGTCAATTGATTTTAATTAAAGAAATAATTTATTCATTGAAAGCCTAATACACAACGTGATAATTTACAAGAAGAAATACAATGATTAGGCTACATTAGTACATGCAAAAACATAGAAACTTATGACACCCAAACTAGGACATGTCCTGTATCTCAGGTGTCAGGGTTCCTTCCTGGCTGGTCACAACATGTATATAAATTATTTATTAGTAATTTAATTTATCAGTAAATTAGTTAGTTAATTAATGAAATTTAATTTAATATAAAAATATAAATTATCCTTGAACAACATAAACTAATATTTAATTAATAAATATTGCCAATAAATTGTGACAGAAATAAACAAGGAAACAAAAATATCTTTCAGTTACTAACTCCATGAAAATTAAATACAATACAATGACTTATGTAAAGGTGTTTCGTTCTTCCTCGTCTCCATCGGTACAGTCTGGGCAGAGTGGTTGTGGTCAGCATGTCGCAGTCAGACACAGACACATTGCCGCCATGACACCTCATGCGACGCCATCCCTCTCGGTCGACTGTGACGGTCTACTGATTGAGATGTATAGACTGACCCGGTCGGTCCATCGCATAGTCGACCTTCAGTGCGCTCATGTTCCTTCCATACCTTGGTCTACAAGCCGCTCAATAGAATTTTTGCTTCGTCGAGACACGTGACCGAAGAACCGAAGTATAAAATGCGTTTTGTTTAGTTGCTAATTCAAGTTCTATTTGCAGGCCTATTCTAGTGCTGAAGTGCGAACAGGGCTTCGTAGGCCCCAAGGGCGTGCGGCTGGAGTGCAACAAGGCCAACTACGAGACCATACAGGTCATCCGCGGACCCAAGGGAGCCGTCTACTTCAAAGGTAAGCATAAACTTGAACAAAAGACGACCAGCAAAATTAGTCGCAGGATTTTACTACCCACAACTAAATACTTCCAGCAGCTTGCTGGGGATAATTACTTTAGACAAGGCGATTAGATTTAATCAGAATAAAAAAGAAACTTAACGTACGTTTTAAGTGTTCTTTTTGGAAATATGAAAATGGATCCCTGACCGAAGGGGTCTTGTTTTTATCTTGATTTTATCAAATAATTTTCAGCGTTCTCTCAGTAAGCAGAACCTAGTCAGTTATCAACTTTTCGAAAACCCAGCCACCTTCCGCAATAAGTAAAATGTCATGGCTTAATTGATAATCTCAAAACGATGGCTATTGGTCTCTATATGGCCAGGTTGGTTTCGTGATACTAAGGTCTACATTCTACTTCCAGGACAAAACGGCAAATACTGGCACGCGGACAGCGAGACGGTGCAGTGCGACGCGGACACTCCGCAGGGCTTCCACCTGGAGCTGCGCGAGCCCACCCGCCTGGCCATCCGCGCCGCCCAGGGGGGCCACTACCTGGCCGCCGCCAAGAACGGCAACTTCCGCCTGGCCGGGCCCGACCTCAGCCACGCCACCCACTGGGAGTACTAGGCAGGCACCAGAACACGTCACCAGGGATCCTTTTGACATCACATCATCGTCACACTGCTGCCCAAATCCAGCAGATCTGTCTTTATTTTCGGTTTCGTGACACTGCCAATTTGACCAAAACTATTTTGGGGTTTGTGACTACTGTGCGACCTAATTCATAGACATCATCATCATCTCATCAATACATCATGTTCAAAAGGGTCTCTCATACAAATCCTATCCGCAATACTCTTCCAGCATCACGCACACCTGTCACCGGTCACCGGTCTCAGGTGACAGGTGACAGGTCGCTGGGCGTGACACATAACTTGACATCTGTCACCGGAGGGCGCGCGCTACGGACGCCATTTTGTTTCCTTTAGCCGCCATCTTGTTGAAGCTTGGCGGCGACGAACGACCCAATCAGCCAATTCCGTGACGGAATCCGCTGCCAATGGTTAATATTAAATTATTATTTAACGGGAATGTTAGTCAATGCCTCTGCATTGATGATGCACATTTCGTACTAAAAAAGACATTATTTAAAATGCGTCACACACTCGTGCGCGCCCTGTTAGCATTTAGTACGAGTACGAGTAAGATGATATTGTCGCGCGATGTAGCGCGAATGTGATCATAATGAAAATATCGCTTCACCTTATTATTGTAATCATAGATTATTTTCTTATAACTGGTAGATCTGCCGTCACGTTGCTTATGTCGAATTATTTTTATATTAAAATATTTTGTGACCGTCACTCGTATCGCTTGAATTATTTATTCTAGATTGTATGGTATATAAATTAGTATGGAAGACATTATTCTGAAATTTTTCGAAAAATATTTATTGGATATCGTAGTGTCTAGTCGATGGTTTTTATACAATTTTTATCAGCTCCCAGTACTGTTCTACCGTCGTATCGCGTAGGTTAGTGAATGTGAACATCGTGAGACTGAAGCCTACAAACAGCACATAACTGCAGTAACATGTACCGTAATTAATTTAAGTTAAACAGGGATTGACGCAATACCAGACGAGTGCCTCCGCACGTACCGTACATTGCTCAAGATAATAGTCTGACAACATTAACTCTGCATAACAACAATGCAAGTCCTCTATCACTCTAAATAATAAAATGTCATGATTGTTGTGCTCTAACACACGAGTGCAATCCACTAATTAAGTAGTGATCTTAATAAACTCACCTAAGTTGATTATCTCAGCCGTAAAACGTTGTGCATAGTTAATTTGACAGACTCGAATATTTTCTACACAAAGGCGATCTTAGCGCAAAGCTCTGAAGCAGATGGTAGTAAACTTGCGACTTTACAATCGCGTGTAGTTGCAACAAGTCGCCCGTGTGTAGGAGGTGTACTTCGCACTGAGTCTGGCTTCTAATTAGTGAACATGTAAGGTAGGTAAGTTATTGTAAGTTATCACGTTAGGGTAAGCTTGATCCGCTCCCAACCATATAATCGTCCATTCCATGCTTTTAGAATTACGACATGGGATTTTTTTAATTATTTTTTACATAAAATACGGAGATTTTTGTAACTGGTGCATAGTCTTGTATATAAACGGTTTTCAATTGCGTATAAGTCTGTACTTACGAAAACGTTTGGGAAGCGTTGACTCCTTTTTATATTGAACAAAACGAGAAATATGATTTTTTGAGGGTATTTTGTATGCAATGCTGATTCTGAAATATTTGTACGATAACGTCTTTGTAAACTATTAATGAATAAATTATAATCATATTGTAACATTGCGTTTTATTTACTTTTCGTTGTTATTCTCTCTCTCTCTCACACACACACACATAAAGCAGTTTCAGTTCAATGCCTGATTAGATGTCACGTATTGTGTCAGACTATCAAAAAGTTATCGTGTTTGAAACTTTGTTTCGTAGTTTTTAGGGTTCCGAAGTCAACAAGGAACCCTTATAGTTTCGCTCTGTCCGTCTGTCCGTCCGCAGCGTAGCTCAGAGAATCTAAGTACTAGAAAGCTATAATTTGGCATGTATATACATATTAATAATTACGACAAAGTGGTAACATAAAATTATGAAAAATATTTTTTTTTCGGGTACCTCCCATAGACGTAAATTGGGGATGTATTTTAAGCTATTGCATAGCTTCTATCGCGGGCCTTGAGCGCGGGGACCGAATCCAGAAATTCCGTAACGAAAAAAACCTCACGCTCCCCACTCCGACGGGCAAGGAGGTGTGGCTTGAAGGCCGTGCATCGTCTAACGTCGTTTCAGTTCGGCAGTCTTCGACACGGCGTTGTGTGCGATTAGACGTATTGTACGAACTCTCTCTATTATTATTATTTAATTAATTAACAATAATTATTATTATTTAATAATAGAAAAATTTGTTATCTTATCGGTCACCACGCTCAAAAAGTGTAACTTGAATTAATATCAAAGAAAAAGCAATACTGCATGAATAAAATAAATAGATTAAAAAAAAAATATAATTGCAAAAGTTGATACAAAATGAAAATATTTTTTTTTCTCATCTATCCCATGGTGTGGGGTATCGTTGGATAGGCCATTCAAAAATATTATGGGTTTATAAAAACCATTTTTCGATTCAGTGATTCGTTTGCGTAAAATGAAGCTTTATGTTGCAAATTTATGTTAGAGTCAAGTGTCCCCCCCCCCCTGCCAGCGAAATGGTTGCTCTTGGCTATGTGAAAAAATTCACGGCAGTAGTAAATATAATGAAATTAAAAGGAAAATTATCGAGTAATAGTCGACCAACTTATAAAATGTACTTGGAACAGTAATTTTTTTTTACAAATGCCTTAGAAATTTTACTAAAATAAAGTTGATAGCTGTGTAAAACAGAGTTAATATAATGCTTACGAACCATGTAAAAATATACAAAAATAAAATCATAACAGGCTTTACAAGTTTACGAGTAATGGTCGACCAACTTATAAAATATATTTGGCACAGTAAAATTTTTGTACAAATGCCATTGAAAAATTACTTAAATAACGTTGTTAGCTGTGTAAAACAGATAGTAAATATATGCTTATGAACCATGTAAAAATATACAAAAATAAAATCATAACATCCTTAATAATAATGATTTCTAAATTAATAATTTTTAAGCTCGAATAACGCATTGGAGTGGCTGGAGTCGTTGGCAGTACCAGAACGTAATTATTTATTTTCTTTTATCGATATCCTTCTATAAAGTCAATATTCGACCCGACTTCATCACTAATTGAGTAGCGTATAACTTTCCAGAATGAAATAGTGAATACCGCAGATTAGAGGAGATTAGAGGTGAACATACGATTTTTTTTTAAATTCCGTAAGATAAATAAACAAGGAGCGTGCACGCAAGGATCCAAGAACGAACTATACCATTCCCCGTGGCTCTAACGCGCGCTCGTATGTGCTCCTTTCGCAATTTGCACTCAAATAGATAATATTTTTCTAACTTCAGTTGCGAAGTTGGATTTTATAACTCCTTCTTCAGTTACCAGTTAGTCCTTATTTAGTTTAAGTCAAGAGTGAATAGATTACATCTAGGCAAGCGTGCTTCACCGTAGTCCACATCATCGCTTACCATCAGGCGAGATAGTGGTCAAATGCGAGAATATAGATTAAAAAATCCTATGTGGGCCCGTTTTTAGACTTTGTGAGCCGCTGAAACCGTTCTAATGTTCATGTAACAACAACAAAACCCTCTTTTTAGTCCGCATTATTATGCAACTTCGGAACCCTATTACTGCGCGTGGCCCGACACGCACTTGGCCGGTTTTTTTTTTTGCTAATTATGTAACAAGGTTGTGTGCCTCCATCAACACATCTCCGACCAACATCACCTAATAAAGGAGAGACGTACCTCCCTGCTATGGTCTACAGATGGATTTCGACCTAGCCCGCACTCCACTCTGCAGAGAAAATAGACAGATTTTTTGCCTGACGATGGCATGGAAGTCATCGACCTGAGCTTCTGCAAACATAATTGATGCACTACAGAATTTGGACAATCCCAACGCACTATTCCCAAACCACTCCAACTCCTGAAAGCCAGAATCAACAGTGGCGACCACCAGAAAAGCGCCATGGCAATGAACCTCGACGAACGACACTAGGGATGAGATATACCTGCAACATTCTATACCCGGCCTCAAAGGTATGGGTATGGCCATATACCCAGTATCAAAATACCTATGGGTATGTTCAGACCTGGCCTTAGCGGTCGCCTTTCGGAGACTCGATCGAACGACCATTGGAACATTTAGATGTTTTTTTTTAATGAACGTGAACTTTCCGAAGTTTATAATATGCAGAAAAGCAAAAACGAACCTGTAGAAGCTTAACCCTTGTCCTGGAAAAAAGTAATTCAAAATAAATAATACTCTAACATTAATACGCAATTAACTTCCTAAATAAAACAAAGAACAAATTTGCATCAACGAATTATTTGGTATGCCTAAAATCTTACGTTTCAACACGGGCTCGATCGGGAGTATTCGGGAAGCGCCGTAACCTTCGGGTAAAGGGCTTATTACACTACACGATATTCAGGGCCCTATACCCTAATTCAGGGTAGTGTAATAACTGTTAGGGAGTTAGGGTTCTCATAATATCGACCTTATTGCTTCGGAATGATTTAGTGACCCGGTATTCAGGGCCCTGAATACCGTGTAGTGTAATAAGCCCTTAACTTCGTATACTCTATGGCGGGCGGTCGAGCGCGAGGGTTAGAGTCCGTCCAACGAAAGAAGTTCTGTAGACGCGGCGCTAATTTCTTTGCGTACAGTCGTACGCTGTCCTCTAACAAATCTTGTTAGTTCCATGTATTTCCGCGGGACTTTTGCTATGAACTAATGCGGCAAGTGTTCTGTGGGCGGGTGAGTGGTAGATAATAAAAAGTACGTAGGGCCGTACCGTCATACGATTTAGTTCGGCGCGTAGCTCGACATTATACCTGTCGGGTACGGACCGGATCTCTACTGTACATACCCGGTAAACTCATACTGGGTTTTTTTACCTGTACCTGTGTGTATATACGCACCATCCCTAAACGACACTATAAATATTAAAAAAATACTTTCTAAAGGCCAATAGGGTTTTGTCAATATACTTGTCCACAATCAGCTTAGTGCTTTTCTTTGTAAGAATAGTCTGCTGAATCCTTTTTATTCCGGATTTCGTCCTGGTCACAGCACAACTACTGTCTTAGTGAACGTTACGGATGACATACGGCTAGGCATGGAACGAGGACATCTGACGGTTCTTTGCTTGCTAGATTTTAGTAATGCATTTAATACTGTCGATTTCGACATCCTGCTTGGCATACTTCGCTCGCTTAACATATCTCCAACGGCGATTTGACTGGTTTCATAGTTACCTGTATGGCCGCCGGCAACGTATATGCATAGAATAATCTAACTCTTCTTGGTGTTATATAAATACCGGTGTACCTCAGGGTGGCGTTTTATCTCCTTTACTCTTCGCAATATTTATAAACGCTATCTCCAAAAAACTTCTCTCCTCCTACCAGTTTTATGCAGACGATTTACAAATATACAAACAAGCTCCCCTTGCAGAGGTAGCTGATGCAATTAATGCAATAAATAAGGATTTGGCTACAATTTTTGAATGGAGTGAGGCAAATGGGCTTCAGGTAAATCCGTCGAAGACCCAAGTCATAGTTGTTAGCAGCTCTAGGATGATTCCATTTACATTGGACACAACTTCCTATGGTACAATTTAACGGAACTACTATTCCCATATGTGAGAAGGTTAAGAACCTTGGGGATTGGATAGACAGATATCTGTCTTAGGGGCCCGCAGCTTCAGGACGTAAGCCGCAAAATTTTTGCATCTGTCAGGTCCCATAGACGATTGCGAAACTTTCTTCCCACTGCCACTAAAATTGCGCTTGCACAGGCCCTTCTGCTTTCTATTCTTGACTATGCTGATGTCAGTTATCTCGATCTCACCAAGGCACAACTAGATAAACTTGAGCGTCTTCAAAACCTTTGCATAAGATTTATATTTGGCCTGCGCAAATATGATCACATTTCTGAAATTCGGTCAAAGCTCAAGTGGCTTCCCATTCGTCTTCGCCGGGATTCTCATATTTTATTTCTACTTTACAGTATTTTATACAATCCTACAACCCCCTCTTATCTTAAAGAACGTTTCAAGTTCCTTCATGACACACATAATAGATATCTGAGGTCATCGGAAAACTTGAGACTAGAGATGCCGATGCATTCCACCAGCTTTTACGACAAATCTTTTACGGTTCAAGCGGTGCGGTTGTGGAATGCTTTGCCCGTGTCAATAAGGCTCGCTCAATCTCTGCGCATTTTTAAAACTATGGTAAAGAATCACTACCTGTCTCTTTAATAGTAGTATTTCTTGATTTGTGTGCTTTTGTTCCATTCTTATTACTGTATATATTTGTCTATATAATATATATGTATTTATTTTATATATAAATAGTACACCAAAGACTACCTACAGTACTGTCTTTCCTTTCATTTTTAAAATCCATCCAAAGGTTGTCTTGAAAAGATCGCTTTTAGTGATAAGACCGCCCATTGTTTCACCCAGTGTAGGGGAAATGTAGGTAATGGGGATCACTTAAGCGAGAATGAAAAAAAAAGCAAATCTATGTATCAACTATTTATTGCTGTGTTCTTATTATAAACTTTACTTTCTTAACTATCAATTGAGATCAACTTTAATCACTTTGGTTTATAAACTTTGGTTCAATAAAAAAATAAGTTTGATCACGATTGTCAACATCGGTTGGCAATGGTGATCAGCATGTGGACAATGGTGATCAACACATATCGCACACATAATTGTACGCAGAGTCCCATCCAGTACAGTCGGCATGAGCCCATAGCCCACAAGAAGTGCACCGGTACCATATTTCGTTATTTCGTCCGAATTCACCACATACAAGACACAAGTTGCCTGCACCTTCTGCGTCGTCATTTTCGTCATCCTGGCATAACTCATCCGTGTTCACGTCTGACGTCGAAGTATCATTTGACTCCTGCAGAATTTTCCTCTTAACCTTCTCACGACTGACCTTCTCTGGCTTGCTTTTCTTTCCTGTTCCTTTTCCTTTTCCTTTGTTTTTCACAGCTTTGTTCTTCCTTTTATTTTCTTTTTCAACTAGGGCGTCTTTGATTGGTGTAGACGTTAAAATCGTTGCGTGCTGTTTTTTTCTTCCTTGTCTTGTCTTGACAACAGTTACTTTCGTAGGCATCTGAATGAAATTTTGAATACTTGGCAGATCCTTAGATGTTGATGGTATATTTAATTGAGACAACGATGCAGTCGCTGGTTCAGAAGTTGTGGGACAAAATGTGGATGTACTTGGAATAGGAATATTTCGTTCTAGCTCAATAGTAGCTGTTGGGGATGATACGGAGACAACAGCACCAGCAGAAGTCGATTCTGAAATAGAGTCAGCAAGATCTTGAACAACAATTGGATCTGATTGAAGAACTTCAGCTGCTATAAAGTCTTCATCTGGAAAAATATTGGGATTTATAGGAAATATGCCCGTTGCTTTGAATCCTGCTTCGGCCTTACTCATGGAGGCAACATTAGAGAATGCTTTTTTGACCAATGAAGCAATATCATAGGGTGTTATTCTTTGTAAAAGTTGGCTCTTCATGAATAAATCGCATTCTCTTCTATATGCAGCTTTGAATGGACCAAAAAAGGACACATCCAATGGCTGCATGCGATGAGAGGTATGGGGTGGAAGAGATAACATATGGACAAAGTTTTCCTTACAATACTCAAAGATGGCCAGAGAAATGTGACTCGCATGATTATCCAATACTAATAGAATCGGTTCTTCTGCAGAAGGTTTGGCATACAGGGTAAAGTGCTTGAGCCATTGAAGGAAAAGTTCTTATTTATCCATCCGTTGTCGGAACATTTATATATTGCTCCTATTGGCCCATCCTTTTCAAGAGTCGGGGTCATCCTCTTTCGGGGAAAAATAAACATTGGCGGGACATATCCACCTGCAGCACTCATAGCGCAGAGCATAGTGATATTCTTACCCCTTTCCCAACTTGTTATGGACCCTACTCTCTTTTGTCCCGTTGCAGCTAATACTTTTTCAGGATCTTGGACGGTAGTGATGCCAGTTTCGTCACAATTGTATATGTTTTTCGGTAAAAATTTGTATTTTCCCATTAATTCTTCTAGCAGCTTATAGAATCGTTGAACTTCAGTCTTGTTGAAGGCTGTAACCCTATTTATGCTAGTAGCTTCGGGCTTCCGCACAGAAATATTATTCCTGGTAACAAATCCCTCAAACCAAACTCGACCAGCCAATCTTGAACTCGTATTAAAATTGTGTTTCAGATTTAAGGCTTCAGCGTATTCAAATGCTGCTCTTTTTATTTGGTTTGGGGTGCACCCGTAGAATATGTTAGCCATTTTTTTGATTATGTCCGCTAATTCTTTTTCCATCTCAGAAGTGAAGACAGTATTACGGCCGAGACGAGGTGCCTTAACTATATTTTTTTTGTACCTCTTGTGAAGACTGGCAAATGGAATATTCATGGTCTTGGCCGCTTTTCGTATTGAATAATTCTGTTCATCTATGAGCTTTACAGCCTTTTCCAGGTGGTCTATAGTCCAATTAGCTTTATTAGTCTTTCTAGAACGAACTTTCGGCATCTACAAACAAAAAATAATACTGTTTTACCGAGATTAGGTTGTGTGGGCAATGGGGATCAGTATGTAGGTAATTGGGATCACCTGACTCCGATTACCTACATGGGCAAACTGACGGAAAAAAAAATCCTGAGGAGAAATTATAGGTTATAATAACAATAAAGCTGTTGAATTGCACACTAAAATGCTACGACTATTACACATTACAAGTACAG
Organism: Anorthoa munda; assembly: GCA_945859665.1. Lineage (NCBI taxonomy): Eukaryota > Metazoa > Arthropoda > Insecta > Lepidoptera > Noctuidae > Anorthoa > Anorthoa munda. Next base: position 28,005,293 of record OX243913.1, on the reverse strand, counting down.
TAATAAATATTTGGTATTTTGTGATTTACCTTCGGATTTATCAACTCGAAAAATTAGATGAAAATGGCGCGAAACCTTCACACACCTGTTACTCTCCGACGCGTCGCGCGAACTGAGCCAATCAACGGCCGCGCACGGGAATGACGTAATGCTAGCGTGTAGTTATGTTAGCATCGTTTGGTTGCGTTCGGTTTTTGTTATTTTGAGGTGATCACCATTGCCAACTGACTCCCATTGCCTACATTTCCCCTAATGTTTTCCTTGACTATAATTTCTGTAACTTATATGGTGTACATAATAAAGAGTATTCTATTCTATTCTTGGGAGACCGTCAACAAACCGTCGCTTCAAGGTGTACTTACAATCCAAATAAACAGATGGCGCCGACAACAAAATGGTTTCCAAGGCAATGTGCTGGCACCCACATTAATTAATATTTACACCAACGACTCAGCACAACGAACGCTTTCTTGCGGAAAACCTAACCTTGGCGGCGCAATCTACTTTCACGGGGGTCGAAAATAAATTAACACTTGCACTATTGAATCACTCAGTAGGACAGTAATGTTCTTCGCCCGAACCCATCCAAACGCAATCGTGCGCCTTCCATCTCCGCAATAGTCTCGCAAATTTAATATCACGTGGCGGGAGACTGACATAGAACACTGGCAGAACCCTAAGTACCTAGGCGTTGCACTGAATCCGCACTAACGTGCACTGTTATAACACAAAGCAGAAAGTTGGCAGACTTCGTTCTACCAACTGAGAGGCTGCACCCGATGTCCTTCGCACAACCGCCATGTCCCTGTGCCTCTCTGCTGACGAATTCGCGTGTCCAATGTCGCACCGATCTTTACACGCAAAGTACTAAAAAGTTATAAATATAAAAACTTAATTAAAAAAATCAAGAAACCCGACATCAAAATGCTTTGTCTTGCCGAATTCACTTACGCAATTAGGCTGTAGGGAATCAAGAATTTTGCTGACACCTGCCTATGATGAATGTATCAGTGGGGCGATCGAAATCGTCTGGCCTTTGCTCTGCACAAAACCTATCAACTCATTTTGGAAGGTAATCCTACTTTTAAATTCAATAACGTTCCCGTAAAAAAATAAATTCTAAAAATCAAAAATACCCGTCTGCATAAGAAGCGAATTAAAAAGACGTAAAGAAGAAGAAAATCATGCCGTTTTAACCGTCGGATCGGATACAGCTGCTTTTATTACAAATTAGAGCGAAGTGAAAACGGAATGAGTTTGAAAATTTCAGCTAAGAATTTTCTCAACATTATGAATGTTACGTCATTTAACGGTGGGTTTACAACAAGAACCAATACCTAACATTCGACAGCGAAGCGAGCTAGAAAATTTTAGCACCACACCACGAATAATTTAGGATTTTTGGTGACTGTTAGTGCAGTTTGGCCGCCCCTCATTTATGCCGCTCCGGGCATTTGCCCGGCTGGCCCCCTCCCTTGTTTCGGTCCTGCGGCACATTATTCGCTTTTTAGGGTTCCGTACCCAAAGGGTAAAAACGGGGCCCTATTACTAATACTCTACGATCCGTCTGTCTGTCTGTCACCAGGCTGTATCTCATGAACCGTGATAGCTAGCCAGTTGAAAATTTTACAGATGATGTATTTCTGTTGCCGCTATAACAACAAATACTAAAAACAGAATAAAATAAATATATAAGTGGGGCTCCCATACAACAAACGATTTTTTTTGCGATAGTGGTACGGAAGCCCTCTTCCGCGAGTCCGACCTGCACTTGGCCAGTTTTTGACATTTTACATTATTACGATAACCGCTTGAGCGCAGTACTCGCGCAGAGAAATGGGCCACCGTATCGTCAGTGTAACTGAGTTTATTGAAACTTACCGTCATCAATACATCCGATTTTTTTTCTTGCTGCTGAGCTCTACGTTTTGTATAGGGGTTAAACAAATTGACAATTAAATTGATTGGTGACTTTTCGAGGTGGAAATCCTCATGAATATCCTCCTTCTGTGGCAGTTAAGGTTAAAGTTTACCTATAGATTCATCGGCGTCGGGGTGCGAAAGTAAGCCTGCATCCGGCTCTTTACCAGGGTACAGGCAAACTTTAAAAATTAACGTAAAATAATACACATAGATGTATTGAAAAACTTATATATTTTAATTAAATAGTTACATTAATCTTTACAGTTTCTCCCTAGCTAGTGACACGTTGAATTAGCATCGATGCATTATGGTCAGGAAATAATATTAAAATAATAATTTATCTAGATGACGGATAAACAATAACCACATCAACCTGCTAGTTTATAAGCGAACAAAAAAACAAACGCTAAATGTGTTGCCAGCGCGATGAAACTATTGGAAAAAACTGCAGTAACATTATCAAATGGATTGTAAGTATTAAATGTATATAAATGCGATTACTTATCTGGCAAGGCGTCGTGTTTGCTTCGCGCATGGCAACACAGCTAGCGTGTAAACTAATCGTACATAATTTATCTAATACGTTGAATACTACAATAATGAGGATAGCCAATTATATCATATATATTTATGGTTCAGCTCATTTATAAGAATTCACATGTTCCTTACAAACGCACTCTGATTGGACGCAGTATAGTTCATATGAACTCGTTACGCATTACTCAAATCAAAATGTAAAACAAACCGCTAAATCCCAGTATTGCAAAAAAGGCTTTTACTGTGCTCTCAACTTAGTTTTTTTGTGAACCACACAAACACAATTTATCAAAGTAACATTTAGGTCAGCTTTTATTTAGCTTCCAACCAAGTTATATATTACATTTTATTCGTTACAAAATATATCTATAAGAAGTTGTTTCGAAAAGCAGTCAAATGTCTTAACAAATTTCAAAACTTGCCAATTTTTAAACAAAATGCAAAAATAGTAGTCAACATATTTTGTATGACAAAATAACATTTGTATTTCTATTTCAAATCGTATTAGTTTACGCTTAAACGTCTTTTGAGGTAAGCAGACTTCAAGATGTAACTCTTGAAGCTAATGTTGTGACTGTAAGGTAATCTAAATAAAAAGTATGGACAGATATCATTGATCATGGGTGTAACTAGGAAGGGGCTTACAGTTAGAGGCTCTGAATTCGTTAATTATGTTAGTAAATTGGACAAAGTTATAATACTAGGACGACTTATGTTGTAGGGGTGTTGCCCCACCCAGCTTCTCAGATATTTCCCGAATAACACCCATCCTGATCCCTTATTTTAATGACTACGAGAAGCCAGCCAGTTACCCCATGACCGTAAATACAAGAGAAGGGGGAGAAGAGAAGTGGAGGGCGACGTACATACAATTACTGTAATACAAAACTTTACTAAGGCACGAATAACAACTTGTCACCTTAGTCGTCGCGACAACGTCTCGCGAGAGTTTCACAGAATCAGTTTTCCTACATTTTGCGTTTGTGTAGCTAGGAAGACAGATTTTGAGAACAAAAAGAACATGAAACTAGCCAAAACCTACTTAATACTCATGACAGTACAATGTGTGATAATGATAACATTTAATTACATGATTAATGTTACATGAAACATGATTCAGTGCTAACATTCTGTGAAACTCGCCGAGGACCTTACCAAAACCCTTAACACCCGAATCAGTTTGGGGCCTGAGCAGTGACGTTGCTGATAGCAAACATTTGGTTTGAAATTGACATATTTCTATCGATATTATTGCTTTTGGCTTATTTATAAAAGTCGAGTGGTCCATTGACTTTCTAGTAAGTTATTTTCGGACAAAATAGACGAACGAATTTTCCTAACGTAAATATTTAATTTTAGCTACCAATATCGCCACTGCTCACGTCAAATTTAGGTTGAACAATATTCAAGTATTCGAGAATATTCTAGCCATCGCGAATAGAGCAGTTATCGACGGAGGCCCCAAACCCTCTTAGACTATCGACGCTACTTCTCTATGCTACGGTCTATTCGTCTGTCTGTCTGTATGTGCACTCTAATACATAGTCACCTAAGCGCACGATCTGATAATTACAGTTAATTTTATTGCTAATTTGTTAACTAATTTGCAAATTTATGAGTTCATAACGTATAAACATCTCTTTAATCCCGATTTCCTTACGATAATACATAAAAAGCACAAAAACACTATCATTTAATTAAATAATATTTTTATTCAATTGGAATCTGTACAATATCGAAATACGAATTAATCAGACATTTGTACAATATAAAATTACGAATAATTTCCTATAGTTTACATCTATCCACGATACGTGCACACACAAACACACAGAGTCGTCAGCTACATATACACGACAGCTCACAGCATTATCCAGTCTATTAATAAAAACATTTCATTTTACATTATGTATACTGCGTCTATAGTTAGTGGGTATCGACACATCGACACTAACTAAACATTTACAAGCAAAAAATACTCGTGACGTATTACTTTTCTAATAAATTTTTATTAATTATATTATATTTTATTTTTTTAAATATCGTCATTTTATACATTTTTTTTTCATATAAAAGAAAATCATCTTTGTGTTTTTTTTTCAATAAAAGTACGTCGAGTGCGTCGACACCCGAGTCTTCTACCTACCACCGTATTGAGTCCACGATATATTAGAACTTAATTTCACATGATTATACCACACACCGTTTGCGTTAATTAGTTATTACCACGAATACAATTAATATACATAGATTTTATTGGTAATCAAAATTGGTGTTCGTATAAAGGACATATAAAAGAAACAAAAATACTAATTCCGTACAAACAAGCGTAGACTGAGGAATAAACTATCGTCCGTTATAACTAGAGGGTGACGTCACAACGATGACGTCAGTTCACACAGACACTCGGGGCGTGGAGCGTACAGTTTGTTTGGTCCAGTACACGTGCTCGTGACAGTGGAACTGTGTGTGGCGGCCGCGCGGCCGGCCTGTGCGGCCCGGGCGGCCGCACGTACGGGGCGGCCGCGCGTACGGGGCGGGCCGCAAGCCGCGCTTCCGACATACCCCGCGTTACCTTGTACCCTGCCGACAAAACAAATTCATTACAATCAGTTTATGAGACATTATATTAATCCACCAATATTCCTATTCATGGGAAACACGCTTCGCGAAGAGCTAGTAGCTTCAACTTTCTAATTCGTAATCGTATTCGTAGTTTTTTATAATGATCAGGAAACTTTACTTTATGGCCAAGCTTTTTTTAGACTGCTAAGAAGATTCTCGGCCCAGCTGCTAAGAGTCTAGTGTCATATAATCGAGGGCATCAGAGGGCATCACAAGTATTTCTCCTAAAATATAGATTATATTACTACTACACGCCTCTGCTCAGAATAAAAAAAAACACCCCAAATGATATTGTTTAGCCTCAAGTTCTTCTAACTTAACAGACATTTGTTTTGCTGGGGAGTTTTTTTGCGCCAAATCTGTTTTGACTTGCGAAGGGTGACAGTTTTAGTGGGCCTGTCACACGTGAAAACCGCTGATCATCATTTGACTTAAAACTTGAACTTTGATGAAATAACAATGGTACCTGTGTGGTGAGCGGCTAGGAGAGGAACGGGTTGGGTGTGTGTCGCGTGTGTGGCGGCGACCACGGGGAGCTGGAGCGGGGGGCGGCCACGGGCGGCAGCACGGGCGCCCAGGGGTCGGCGCCGTTGAGTGCGCCGCCCATGGGCGCCAGGCCGAGCGGCGCGGCGGCCAGGGGCGCCGACAGAGGCGCGGGCGCCGGCGCGCCGAACGATGGCGATGCTGTGCCGAAGTTGAGCCCCGTTAGGCCCATCTGCTGCTGCTTTAGCTCGTTCATTGTGAGTCGTGCCTGTAACATAGAGATAGATAGATAAAAATTGGTTTAAAAGCCGGCAGTTCGGTATTGAACCTTGAAACTTTATTCTACTGAGGAACCAATACCCACAATAGAATTAGCTACAGGCCCCGGACAGATTATTAATGGCAGTGCCAGATTGAGCCAGTAGGGTGTGGAGACAGGTAGGGGGTGTAAGAACTCACTCTATATTTGTCTCGCCCTTAAGACAAGAAGTCATTCCAGGATTCACTCTTGTCTTCATGTATAGCTTCAGTTTCACCAAATTTATAAGATTAAAAGATATTTCTGAAGGTTCATACTTAGTCGGACTGGCAAGGTTTCTAAGCTTCTTAGCATTGATTTTGTGCATACTATGATTGACTATAAATCAATAACCCACACGGTATTATGCGTTATATTTAATACCCTATTCTCATCAAGTGGTATCACAGAATAAATAAAAGTACAGAAGAGTCACTTCGCACAACAATTTATAGAAATAACGACTCTTGATGCTAAGTAACAAAGTGCAATTTAGCTCACATAACCGCTCAGGGCCTAACACGATATTCACCTAAACTGTATGTTTGATGCGTAATATCATACGGCCAAGTTGGTAGATAGACATTAGCGGCTCTCACACGTTGACTTCGGTGCGAACGAAATACCACGCGCAACTCCGAATCGAGCTTGTAAATGTACGTGTGAGTGTAATGAAGCAGCGCTCGGTGGCACACTGTTGACATCGCACATCGCACTTCGCACTTCGGAGCGCGCTCAGATGCGTTATCAATTCAACTGACGCATCAAACCACACGTTTAAAGGCATCTTAATCATTTCCCAAGTTGAGAGAATTAATTACACGAAAACCAACCAGAGGATTATAATATTTTTTTGCGGATGAGCAGTAAATATTGCAATTGCTTCTTATCTATGATAATGGTTACATATGATGGTTGAATTCGAGGCAAGGAAGGCATTACATCGTCTTGCTATTGCTGGACTATGGGATGCCTCCAAGCCAAAGACTAACCATACAAAGTTTGATGAGAATGAAGGCCTGGATCGGGTAACAAGCATGTTATCCGATAAAATGCAACCTATATTTGTGTTTCAAAGGTCTTTTAAGGTCCAAATCCCTACAATAGAGGACTGGAAGAAGGGACTCGATCCACCAGAACAAAACAGTCTGGTGTGGTACACTGATGGATCCAAAATGGAATCAGGTACAGGAGCGGGCATATACGCAAAAGGTTACAAATGTAGCAAAAGCTTAGGGAAGATGGCAACTGTATTCCAAGCGGAAACATTTGCCATAATAACCTGTGCTCAAGAGAATATAGATAGAGGAACCAGAGGTAAATCCATATATATTCTTAGTGACAGTCAGGCTGCAATTAAAGCCATGGCATCCTACAAAGTGGACTCCGGGCTTATTCTGGATGCTATCCAGGCCCTAAACAGGCTTGGGAAGCACAACAGGGTAAGACTGATGTGGGTCCCTGGACACAAAGGAATCCATGGTAACGAAGTGGCTGATGAACTGGCAAGAGAGGGCTCAGCAAATGACTTTGTGGGTCCAGAACCATGTGTAGGCATTTCGACGTGTCTCGTAAAAGCCGCATTTAGGGAGTTTGCAGATCACAGACAACGAACTTATTGGCTGTCTAATACCGGTCTGCAACACTCCAAGAAATTCCTAGGCTCTACGTTCAGAGCCCGGGAATGCATTTGGAACATGAGCAGGGGGCAAATCCGCTACCTGCTAGGGGCCTTTACTGGGCACTTTGGAACCAACGACATGCTCATGAAGATGGGTCTAACCGCGACACCAATGTGCAGGTTGTGTGGGGAACATACGGAACGCATGGAGCACCTTCTGTGCACATGCGATGCACTGGCTGGTAAGCGAATGAGTCTACTAGGGGATGGATATCCAAAACCAGAAGACTATAGGCTCATATCTCCTAGTCTCGTTGTAAAACTCATGAAAACAGTTTTCAACGAGATTGGGGATGAGTAAGTTATCTAGGGGACCACAATAGATCCCAATGGGTCGAAGTGTCCGAGATATTTCTCGGCCCCTCCATAAGATAAGATAAGATATCTATGATAATATATTCAAAAATAAAAAGAAGGACACAGTCATGAGAAAAAGTTTGATTACTTTTATATAAACCCGGTTACGGCTTCCACATTTCAAACTGCCATTTCTAACTCCAGAACCTTTACACGTACGTTCTGCCGCCAAGAGCGCTCCGATACGTTAGATGTGCTGAGTGCTGAGTGCTCACGTGCGCGCGACCGAGCGCCGCTTGACGCTTCAGCTGCGCGTGCGCGTGCGCGCCGAATGCCTTAACACGTATAGACTGCGCCAAACTTCTTGGCCGCCCTGAAGTTGGTTTACGGATGCGCGAGGCACAGATCGGTGCTGTTTTCGTATGAGATTTACTACTGCGCAGCCATCGTGGCCAACTTCAGGGCGGCCAAGAAATTTGGCGAGAACTATACACTTCTAAGTCTAAGCTCGCTTCGGAGTGGCGCATGTTATTTCGTTCGCTCCGAAGTCAACGTGTGAAGTGCGCGGTTTGTAATTAACAAATGAAAACAAAACTATGTTACCTAGGCACCTACCTCTTTGTTTAATCTTTATTTATTTATTTATTTATTTGGAAACTCAACAGCTTATTATTAAATTACATGAATTGATGCTCACCTCACTGTCAATGAACAGCCCAGTGCTGTTGCATCAACGTTACTTGCATCTTAGTAAACACACACACACTGCACAGTGATATGTTTTGTTCGTGTATTTAAAGTTGGCTTGACAAACTCTTAGATAGTATTTTTTATCTATTCTTTATTTATAAATACCTAATATATAACTTTTTATATTTGCCATCGACACGCTAAGAAGAAGAATACCTAACACCTTACTTACTCAAGCTATTTATTAGGCTAGGTAGATGTAATTTGGGTATATCGATAAATATGTGTGAAAAGGTAGATCTGACGCCGGCAGCAGCCGATAGTTCGCAATACACGATCTAAACGAGTGCCCGTGTGTTGTTACGTCTTTTTGCCGGTTACATATATCACAGTAGATAACTACTTACTTAGGCCACAGATAATATAATACTAGCTTACAGATGCCTCATCCCATACAAAGAAACCGTGCCGACGTAATTATCTTTTTTCGTCTGATTAATCTGATAATTTTTGTACATTGAACGCGTTCAGTTCTATTTCACGGTGAAAGATAGATGGTGTTCGCAGCGACTTGCAAGTAAAAGGGTTTACTAGCTTCGTGAATATTTTTTTCTTTAAATACAGTGAAGGTTCGTTTTATAGTATTTTTTTGCACGATAACAGTTTTTTTTTTGCACCAAAATGTGTTACAATGCAAATTTTAACAATCGAGTGGAAAGCCTCAGAATATTAAAAATGCGTCAACTATTGGCATCAATTTTAAATGATCCGTTCAAATAATCTTTGAAATGTGAAATAAGAGTCCATAATGTTGTACTTAGGAGTTGATTAACAAGAACATACAATTTTTATGTTCAATTCCAGAAAATTTTAATTTTACACACATTTAATAACAGATCGGTGCATATCGCGGCATCTAGCGAGATTTATTTGAACTAATTTTATTTCATAGTAATGAGACCCCGTGCTTAGGCAATTATAATTTATACCTAACTATAGGATGTACTTAGCATATACCTACGTCTCTAATAATATTATGCTACTTTCTTGGCAAGATTGCTGTCAGATTTTTGTTTTTAACTACCGTAATAACCTTAGATAAAGTACCTATAGATATAGTAATGACGTGGCCGCACATGAAACAACAAGAGTTATTTCTGGTGTTAGAACAAGAACACTACAACCCACCATCGCACTGACACGTATTATCTATAAATAACCCAATTCCTTGTCTCAATAAACACATAATACCACGAAATCAGAGAAAATCAAACACCACCAAGTTTGTTTGACAAACCTCCCATAATATTAGAGTTTGACAAACAACAAAAACGGGCCATGGTGACAAAGACAAAAAATTATCTTTTGTCCTTATTATTTACATGGGGCTGCCAACTAGCAATCTCGCTCTATCAATCACGCTCATTTTATGGCTAAATCTATAGGTACTTTATCTAAGGCAATAACTGTCCAAAATCCACAAATGACAGTCAGGACCAGCGGCTTCACGTACTTTTTGAGGCATGGAAGAATCTCTGTATGTTAAGATGGTCACCCATCTCCGGACCGACCTCGGCAAGCGTTGCTAAGTCTTGCAGATTGATCGGTGCGGTATTTATTAATTTACCTAGCAGCTGGGTGTTATTAATCTAAAATAGACAGTAAGCTCACCGGCTGTGGCTGCGCAAACATCTGCTGCGGCCGCGGCGGCGGCGCGGGCTCGTGCGCGAAGGGGTTGGGCGCGGGCGGCTCGGCGGGCGCGGGCTGCAGCAGGCGCTCCAGGTTCACCAGCGACGAGTTCTCGCCCAGGAACGCCGACGGGGACTTCTTGATGGCGCCCAGGCTGCCCACCAGCGGGGGGGACGGCTTTGGCGTTAGGCTGTCATCTGAAACATAATGACATGTTCTGATTCGTTTCTGAACTATTTTTTAGGTATAAAAAAGATTTTGACCAGTGATGGATTAGTAATATCTGGTATGGTTTGATTGATTTTAAGTTATATAATTTAGAGATGTTTAAACGAAGAGACAGTCAAAGCTAAAGCGGCTTGACGTCGCAAAATTATTGACTAACAAAGAGAGATTATGACGCTTATGGCTCCTTGTAAAGTAATTAGTCAATAATCTATTGAGACTCAAGTTGTTGTTGAACATTAACCAGTTGAATGCCGTAATTACCGAAACAATTAAAAAGCCGTTTTCTCGCGTGGATCTCACGATTCGGGCACTCAAGGTGCTAGAATATTAGAACATCACTCATGCAGTGCACCCAAGTAGGCTACCGACACAATTTTGCAAAATGGGATGTTGTAGACCTGTTCAAAACACCCTGCATTTTGGAGGTCTGAATGAATGCCACCGATGCTGCATATAACTTGAGTTTACCATCGACTCGGGACGAGAATATATATCGGCATTCATTGACTAAGGGAGCGTTCAAGTATTACGTAACGCAATTTGGGGGGGCGGGGGGGTCTCGTAAAACGTTACGATGCGTTACACGGGCGGGAGGGGGTCCTTCTTACAACACGTTACGTAACATTATTTCTTTTTTTATATAAAAAAATAGGGAAATAAAACTCCCAAATTGGTAGTGTTGCGAATTAAAAATCTCTTGTTTTATTATAAGGCAATTAAAACTATACGAAGGATAAAAACTATAACAACTTTTTGCGACTTCAGGGTAAAAATGATGACTTGAGTGTTACGTAACCTTTAGAGAGGGGGGGGGGGTACAGAAAAACGTTACGGAGCGTTACAGTGGGGGGAGGGGGGGTCAAAAATCTTCAAAAATTGCGTTACGTAATACTTGAACGCTCCCTAACGAGAAATGTATAAAATAAGTCTTACTTAAGGCGGTGAGGTCGAAAGGATCCGATTCAGCGATGTTGTTGTGGTGGTTGGTGCGCGGCCGCTGTGACAGCGCGTCGAACTGCTCCAGTTCTGACGACGACGGGGAGGACAGCACTGACACGGGGGACTTGCCCTGCAACACGCAATGTTATCTACTCAATATATTGCTAACTTACACGGGTATTCAACTGCATCTGGTTACACTGTTTCCTGATACCTACTCCCTGGGAGTCTTTAAGTCTCTAGTGAATAAGTTACTTCTAGGCAAGCGTGCTTCACCGTCGACCACATCATCACTTACCATCAAGCGAGGTAGTAATCAAACGCGAGCCTACCAAGAATAAAAAAGTGACTTCAACTGATTGTTGGAAAACGTTAGACAGACGATGATATGCAAACTAGCTGCACCCTCTAAATCTTACAGAAATCTTGCATATTTCTAGCTTGAAATATCTTATTACACTCGGGATTAATGTACTTTTCTAGCAGTGATATATTTGTTTGATATTATTGATATTTCGTAGATTACCAACATACCCAACTATACTCCAGTCATTTTGAAGATACAATGTTTACTAACAAAGTAAAGTAGCATTTTTTTATGGCTACCGTCTACTCAACAAAAAAATAAAACTAATTCGATATAGAATGTTGTATCTTTTGTACATTGATTAGATATATACAGATGAACGATAGTATGCGAACATAAAATATCCAAGGTCATAAGACTAGAAGATTAGATTAGAGCAAACCTAAAACATTCACCGCTGCTGTCAGCTGATTGAGCTGTCAGTGTTTTGTTAGTAAATATTGTACCTTCATCTTGGCCAGAGTATAGTTTTATCTTTTAATTTATGAGGATGAACTAATTAACAACAGTTTAAACTTGGAAAGTTAATTAAGGTCCAGAAGCATAGCTCTCAAAGTTTGTTAACTTCCTACTAAGGGCGTGAAAACCAAGGTTACATTTAAATCATATTTTATATCATAAAGCTCTGCCATTCATTAACCGTAACTCATATTTGCCATAACAAAATCTGAGGTATCGCAAAATATTCACAAAAATAATTTAATTAGGAAAAAAAACCACGTTCAGAATGTGAGTAGGCCACAATACAAACAGTGGAGTATGACATACCGGAGACCTTACGCTACACCAGCGCCTCTAGTGGCGAAATCATACGCGGTAACCCACATTCACAAGAGCTGTCATGTGGCAATAAAAATGATCTTCTTAATCTAAACTATAATGGACCAACTTAAAACATAGCAATACATACAGTTCTAGCAAAACCATGACAACTTCTTTTGTAAATCTTACCATTGCGTCAGAAAATATACCAAAATCCAACTGCGAAGACTAAAATTGAACAGAATAATGTTGAATTTAGTGTAAATTAAATTTTATAGTGCGTGCCGCGTGTCGCGGGTTCGAGACACGCACGGAACAAATATTTTTATGGCTTACACATAGTTTTGTTTGTGTATGTCAGTTTAAATGTTTGTAAACGATACAGGAGAAATTCTAATGTGGGGGGGCATAATATTTTTTTTAAGAAGAATGTTACAGTTCATTGAGAGACTTGTACTTACATGCATGCCGGCGACAGGCGCCCAGGGGTCGGGCGGCGCGGCGGCCGGCGCCCACGGGTCCTTGGCGGGGCTGCCCACTGCTGACCACGCGTCTGATGATGTTACAGTACGTGAGAGACTTGTACTTACATGCATGCCGGCGACAGGCGCCCAGGGGTCGGGCGGCGCGGCGGCCGGCGCCCACGGGTCCTTGGCGGGGCTGCCCACTGCTGACCACGCGTCTGATGATGTTACAGTACGTGAGAGACTTGTACTTACATGCATGCCGGCGACAGGCGCCCAGGGGTCGGGCGGCGCGGCGGCCGGCGCCCACGGGTCCTTGGCGGGGCTGCCCACTGCTGACCACGCGTCTGATGATGTTACAGTACGTGAGAGACTTGTACTTACATGCATGCCGGCGACAGGCGCCCAGGGGTCGGGCGGCGCGGCGGCCGGCGCCCACGGGTCCTTGGCGGGGCTGCCCACTGCTGACCACGCGTCTGATGATGTTACAGTACGTGAGAGACTTGTACTTACATGCATGCCGGCGACAGGCGCCCAGGGGTCGGGCGGCGCGGCGGCCGGCGCCCACGGGTCCTTGGCGGGGCTGCCCACTGCTGACCACGCGTCTGATGATGTTACAGTACGTGAGAGACTTGTACTTACATGCATGCCGGCGACAGGCGCCCAGGGGTCGGGCGGCGCGGCGGCCGGCGCCCACGGGTCCTTGGCGGGGCTGCCCACTGCTGACCACGCGTCTGATGATGTTACAGTACGTGAGAGACTTGTACTTACATGCATGCCGGCGACAGGCGCCCAGGGGTCGGGCGGCGCGGCGGCCGGCGCCCACGGGTCCTTGGCGGGGCTGCCCACTGCTGACCACGCGTCTGATGATGTTACAGTACGTGAGAGACTTGTACTTACATGCATGCCGGCGACAGGCGCCCAGGGGTCGGGCGGCGCGGCGGCCGGCGCCCACGGGTCCTTGGCGGGGCTGCCCACTGCTGACCACGCGTCTGATGATGTTACAGTACGTGAGAGACTTGTACTTACATGCATGCCGGCGACAGGCGCCCAGGGGTCGGGCGGCGCGGCGGCCGGCGCCCACGGGTCCTTGGCGGGGCTGCCCACTGCTGACCACGCGTCTGATGATGTTACAGTACGTGAGAGACTTGTACTTACATGCATGCCGGCGACAGGCGCCCAGGGGTCGGGCGGCGCGGCGGCCGGCGCCCACGGGTCCTTGGCGGGGCTGCCCACTGCTGACCACGCGTCTGATGATGTTACAGTACGTGAGAGACTTGTACTTACATGCATGCCGGCGACAGGCGCCCAGGGGTCGGGCGGCGCGGCGGCCGGCGCCCACGGGTCCTTGGCGGGGCTGCCCACTGCTGACCACGCGTCTGATGATGTTACAGTACGTGAGAGACTTGTACTTACATGCATGCCGGCGACAGGCGCCCAGGGGTCGGGCGGCGCGGCGGCCGGCGCCCACGGGTCCTTGGCGGGGCTGCCCACTGCTGACCACGCGTCTGATGATGTTACAGTACGTGAGAGACTTGTACTTACATGCATGCCGGCGACAGGCGCCCAGGGGTCGGGCGGCGCGGCGGCCGGCGCCCACGGGTCCTTGGCGGGGCTGCCCACTGCTGACCACGCGTCTGATGATGTTACAGTTCGTTGAGAGACTTGTACTTACATGCATGCCGGCGACAGGCGCCCAGGGGTCGGGCGGCGCGGCGGCCGGCGCCCACGGGTCCTTGGCGGGGCTGCCCACTGCTGACCACGCGTCTGATGATGTTTCCTGCACATAATACATTTATTCAACGATTTGTATTAACACTTCATTTATTTTAGACAAGTGATATCTTTTATTCTAGCGTCTTACGTTGATGCATAGATAAACTCTAATCATTTGTAAAACCCAACACACAATGTAGCATTACATACGGCTCTAGCGTCTTTACATAGAACTTCCTTTTAACGTCTTACCATCGATTCTGCATATATACCAAATTCCAACTGCATAGACCGATAGGATAAAAATAAATGAAGTTTTATAAAATTAAGTATAAATTGTTTTTACATCCGATTTTAGGCTTTGTGAAAGACCATTGTTTTCATTGAGACCGCCCCAGAACAAAAGTAGTCGGCGTATTAAATGCGCCACGCAAAAATAGTTGTTTGTCGTATTATAAAGACGTAGTGTAGGGCATGAATTTGTTCTGTCTTCAATTATTCTGTGTTATATTTATAATGATGTATCTTGTAACACATAGTGGTTTTAAGTTGAAACTCTTAGAAAGAAACTGCTATTTACCGGTCGTGGCTGCTCGTGTCCCCCCCAGGGGTCCACAAGTGGGGGCGCTGAGCCGGCCACCGGGCTGCTAAGGTTCACGTCCAGCAGGTCCAGCAGGTGCGACTGCTGCTGAGAGGACTGGCCCTTCTGCGTCTTAGGCGGTGGTAGACCGTCCGTCGTTCTGTACGAAAAACAATTGGTTAGTTTCACACGGAGTACGTATGATGACATAATTTTTCAATTGAGCTGCTTTCTTCTCAACCTTTTGACTTTTACAGATGTTTTTTTTTATTGATAGGCTCACGCTTGACCACTTTTTTATCTGTGGGATTACTCCGAGTTTTTACTCATGCTCGATCGCGTTAACGTAAACGATCTCATAATTATATCAATTTCAATACAAAAAAAAAGTTTCTCCTCACTGTCACCAGACAGCGCCGATCCAATTTCATTACAAATTGACGTTTACGTTAACGCGATGTAGCGTGAGTAAAAACTCGCACTACGGGCACTGGTGTTAAGAGATGATGTGGTTGACGCTGAAACACGATTGCCTCAGAAATAACCTCTTCACTCTTTATTTAAGAACCCATAATTTTCTCTTCTTAGTTGTCGATGGCAAATACAGTTTGAAATATTATGTTTGTTCTAGTATTAAGTTTGGCAACAACATTCACTGACGCGTGTAAATGGGCGTGAGAGTTAACAAAATGAAAACGTATTTGAGGAATATCTTTAACAAGTACGAATAGACCATTTGTCTGTATTTCATTCTCTCTCTGTGTGTATTATTGGAGCAGTCATTATTGAGCCTCAAAAACATCGACTCGTGTTACGGCAATTGGTAAGAACTCTTATTAAAATCGTAAGACTTTTTATTACATGTTTTTTAGGGTTCCGTACCCAAAGGGTAAAAACGGGACCCTATTACTGAGACTTCGCGGTCCGTCTGTCTGTCTGTCACCAGGCTGTATCTCATGAACCGTGATAGTTAGACAGTTGAAATTTTCATAGATGATGTATTTCTGTTGCTGCTGTAACAACAAATACTAAAAACAGAATAAAATAAATATTTAAGTGGGGCTCCCATACAACAAACGTGATTTTTATGCCGTTTTTTGTGATAATGGTACGGAACCCTTCGTGCGCGGGTCCGACTCGCACTTGGCCGGTTTTTTTTAAACTACTTATCTAAGTTAGACCCCCAAACTATCAATATATCAGTCTAAAGTACATTTCTCGTCCCCTTACTACAACCAAACTGCTACTAGTGACGATTTCGGCACTGACTGTATTACATTCGGTCTGAGACACTCCATGCACCCGTAGAACCAGCACCTCGGCGGCGTCTCCACGGGAGCTGACCATTCCTGGCCAGGCTGGCCCACTGCTGGACCAGTGGGCTCTTCTTCGGACCAGTCCTGGGTAGTACAGGTCACGGTGGACCAGTCCGGAGCGGATGGAGCGCGCTGCTTGTACGTGTGGAGGCGGACTGCTTCCTCGCGCAGGTAGGCTACCAGTCTGGTGGGTGGGATAGGTATGGGATGAGGGTGGGATGGATAGTGCTATAAATCGGAAGGGAATAGAAATGCATTACAATGCATGCATTAGGATCCTCAGTAGACAGCGCCTAGAGTCGTTACTTGTCACTTACGTCACTTAGGTCGCGAGGCACGGGGCTTGGCAGGCACGAACCGCAGGTCGAATGGACGAGCGCGGCTGTAGGACAGCGGCGCGGCGCCAGTGCTGCACGCCGGACATGGAACACATGCGCCAGTGCTGCACGCCGGACATGGAACACATGCGCCAGTGCTGCACGCCGGACATGGAACACATGCGCCAGTGCTGCACGCCGGACATGGAACACATGCGCCAGTGCTGCACGCCGGACATGGAACACATGCGCCAGTGCTGCACGCCGGACATGAACACAT
Organism: Anorthoa munda; assembly: GCA_945859665.1. Classification (NCBI taxonomy): domain Eukaryota; kingdom Metazoa; phylum Arthropoda; class Insecta; order Lepidoptera; family Noctuidae; genus Anorthoa; species Anorthoa munda. Next base: position 27,988,101 of record OX243913.1, on the reverse strand, counting down.
GCGCCAGTGCTGCACGCCGGACATGAACACATGCGCCAGTGCTGCACGCCGGACATGGAACACATGCGCCAGTGCTGCACGCCGGACATGAACACATGCGCCAGTGCTGCACGCCGGACATGGAACACATGCGCCAGTGCTGCACGCCGGACATGAACACATGCGCCAGTGCTGCACGCCGGACATGGAACACATGCGCCAGTGCTGCACGCCGGACATGAACACATGCGCCAGTGCTGCACGCCGGACATGGAACACATGCGCCAGTGCTGCACGCCGGACATGAACACATGCGCCAGTGCTGCACGCCGGACATGGAACACATGCGCCAGTGCTGCACGCCGGACATGGAACACATGCGCCAGTGCTGCACGCCGGACATGGAACACATGCGCCAGTGCTGCACGCCGGACATGAACACATGCGCCAGTGCTGCACGCCGGACATGAACACATGCGCCAGTGCTGCACACCGCACCTTATGAAGTGCCCGTCGTTACGGGCACCAGTGCTAGCTGCAGCTGTAGTAGTACATGTGCTACTCACTGGAAGTCCTGCTGCGACTGGCTGATGGCGAGCTGCAGCCGCACGTCGTCGGAGCGGCGCCGCCTCTCCTCTCTCTCCGCCTCCTCACGTGACATGGTACAGGCACCAGTGCTAGCTGCAGCTGTAGTAGTACATGCGCTACTCACTGGAAGTCCTGCTGCGACTGGCTGATGGCGAGCTGCAGCCGCACGTCGTCGGAGCGGCGCCGCCTCTCCTCTCTCTCCGCCTCCTCACGTGACATGGTACAGGCACCAGTGCTAGCTGCAGCTGTAGTAGTACATGTGCTACTCACTGGAAGTCCTGCTGCGACTGGCTGATGGCGAGCTGCAGCCGCACGTCGTCGGAGCGGCGCCGCCTCTCCTCTCTCTCCGCCTCCTCACGTGACATGGTACAGGCACCAGTGCTAGCTGCAGCTGTAGTAGTACATGCGCTACTCACTGGAAGTCCTGCTGCGACTGGCTGATGGCGAGCTGCAGCCGCACGTCGTCGGAGCGGCGCCGCCTCTCCTCTCTCTCCGCCTCCTCACGTGACATGGTACAGGCACCAGTGCTAGCTGCAGCTGTAGTAGTACATGCGCTACTCACTGGAAGTCCTGCTGCGACTGGCTGATGGCGAGCTGCAGCCGCACGTCGTCGGAGCGGCGCCGCCTCTCCTCTCTCTCCGCCTCCTCACGTGACATGGTACAGGCACCAGTGCTAGCTGCAGCTGTAGTAGTACATGCGCTACTCACTGGAAGTCCTGCTGCGACTGGCTGATGGCGAGCTGCAGCCGCACGTCGTCGGAGCGGCGCCGCCTCTCCTCTCTCTCCGCCTCCTCACGTGACATGGTACAGGCACCAGTGCTAGCTGCAGCTGTAGTAGTACATGCGCTACTCACTGGAAGTCCTGCTGCGACTGGCTGATGGCGAGCTGCAGCCGCACGTCGTCGGAGCGGCGCCGCCTCTCCTCTCTCTCCGCCTCCTCACGTGACATGGTACAGGCACCAGTGCTAGCTGCAGCTGTAGTAGTACATGCGCTACTCACTGGAAGTCCTGCTGCGACTGGCTGATGGCGAGCTGCAGCCGCACGTCGTCGGAGCGGCGCCGCCTCTCCTCTCTCTCCGCCTCCTCACGTGACATGGTACAGGCACCAGTGCTAGCTGCAGCTGTAGTAGTACATGCGCTACTCACTGGAAGTCCTGCTGCGACTGGCTGATGGCGAGCTGCAGCCGCACGTCGTCGGAGCGGCGCCGCCTCTCCTCTCTCTCCGCCTCCTCACGTGACATGGTACAGGCACCAGTGCTAGCTGCAGCTGTAGTAGTACATGCGCTACTCACTGGAAGTCCTGCTGCGACTGGCTGATGGCGAGCTGCAGCCGCACGTCGTCGGAGCGGCGCCGCCTCTCCTCTCTCTCCGCCTCCTCACGTGACATGGTACAGGCACCAGTGCTAGCTGCAGCTGTAGTAGTACATGCGCTACTCACTGGAAGTCCTGCTGCGACTGGCTGATGGCGAGCTGCAGCCGCACGTCGTCGGAGCGGCGCCGCCTCTCCTCTCTCTCCGCCTCCTCACGTGACATGGTACAGGCACCAGTGCTAGCTGCAGCTGTAGTAGTACATGCGCTACTCACTGGAAGTCCTGCTGCGACTGGCTGATGGCGAGCTGCAGCCGCACGTCGTCGGAGCGGCGCCGCCTCTCCTCTCTCTCCGCCTCCTCACGTGACATGGTACAGGCACCAGTGCTAGCTGCAGCTGTAGTAGTACATGCGCTACTCACTGGAAGTCCTGCTGCGACTGGCTGATGGCGAGCTGCAGCCGCACGTCGTCGGAGCGGCGCCGCCTCTCCTCTCTCTCCGCCTCCTCACGTGACATGGTACAGGCACCAGTGCTAGCTGCAGCTGTAGTAGTACATGCGCTACTCACTGGAAGTCCTGCTGCGACTGGCTGATGGCGAGCTGCAGCCGCACGTCGTCGGAGCGGCGCCGCCTCTCCTCTCTCTCCGCCTCCTCACGTGACATGGTACAGGCACCAGTGCTAGCTGCAGCTGTAGTAGTACATGCGCTACTCACTGGAAGTCCTGCTGCGACTGGCTGATGGCGAGCTGCAGCCGCACGTCGTCGGAGCGGCGCCGCCTCTCCTCTCTCTCCGCCTCCTCACGTGACATGGTACAGGCACCAGTGCTAGCTGCAGCTGTAGTAGTACATGCGCTACTCACTGGAAGTCCTGCTGCGACTGGCTGATGGCGAGCTGCAGCCGCACGTCGTCGGAGCGGCGCCGCCTCTCCTCTCTCTCCGCCTCCTCACGTGACATGGTACAGGCACCAGTGCTAGCTGCAGCTGTAGTAGTACATGCGCTACTCACTGGAAGTCCTGCTGCGACTGGCTGATGGCGAGCTGCAGCCGCACGTCGTCGGAGCGGCGCCGCCTCTCCTCTCTCTCCGCCTCCTCACGTGACATGGTACAGGCACCAGTGCTAGCTGCAGCTGTAGTAGTACATGCGCTACTCACTGCAAGTCCTGCTGCGACTGGCTGATGGCGAGCTGCAGCCGCACGTCGTCGGAGCGGCGCCGCCTCTCCTCTCTCTCCGCCTCCTCACGTGACATGGTACAGGCACCAGTGCTAGCTGCAGCTGTAGTAGTACATGCGCTACTCACTGGAAGTCCTGCTGCGACTGGCTGATGGCGAGCTGCAGCCGCACGTCGTCGGAGCGGCGCCGCCTCTCCTCTCTCTCCGCCTCCTCACGTGACATGGTACAGGCACCAGTGCTAGCTGCAGCTGTAGTAGTACATGCGCTACTCACTGGAAGTCCTGCTGCGACTGGCTGATGGCGAGCTGCAGCCGCACGTCGTCGGAGCGGCGCCGCCTCTCCTCTCTCTCCGCCTCCTCACGTGACATGGTACAGGCACCAGTGCTAGCTGCAGCTGTAGTAGTACATGCGCTACTCACTGGAAGTCCTGCTGCGACTGGCTGATGGCGAGCTGCAGCCGCACGTCGTCGGAGCGGCGCCGCCTCTCCTCTCTCTCCGCCTCCTCACGTGACATGGTACAGGCACCAGTGCTAGCTGCAGCTGTAGTAGTACATGCGCTACTCACTGGAAGTCCTGCTGCGACTGGCTGATGGCGAGCTGCAGCCGCACGTCGTCGGAGCGGCGCCGCCTCTCCTCTCTCTCCGCCTCCTCACGTGACATGGTACAGGCACCAGTGCTAGCTGCAGCTGTAGTAGTACATGCGCTACTCACTGGAAGTCCTGCTGCGACTGGCTGATGGCGAGCTGCAGCCGCACGTCGTCGGAGCGGCGCCGCCTCTCCTCTCTCTCCGCCTCCTCACGTGACATGGTACAGGCACCAGTGCTAGCTGCAGCTGTAGTAGTACATGCGCTACTCACTGGAAGTCCTGCTGCGACTGGCTGATGGCGAGCTGCAGCCGCACGTCGTCGGAGCGGCGCCGCCTCTCCTCTCTCTCCGCCTCCTCACGTGACATGGTACAGGCACCAGTGCTAGCTGCAGCTGTAGTAGTACATGCGCTACTCACTGGAAGTCCTGCTGCGACTGGCTGATGGCGAGCTGCAGCCGCACGTCGTCGGAGCGGCGCCGCCTCTCCTCTCTCTCCGCCTCCTCACGTGACATGGCCAGTGCTAGCTGCAGCTGCAACTCTTCCTCGCCGGCGGTGAGAGGTCGCGCTAGTTCGGCTTCCCGACCGCCACCAGACCACTCCGCTGAATCTCCGCTTAGCTGGAATTTATAAGTGAAATTTAACAAACGGGCGACTAGATTTTGCCAGATTAATGAAGCTGTGATCACTAGACCAGTCTAAAGAAACATACAGTCAGTCATCGCTATCCGCTAAGACTGTCAGTTCTCGAACGGAACATAGTACATACCATAGTGACGCCGCTCCATTGATCGCTTTGCAATTTGAATATGGAATAGAATGAACAATCGTGCGAGCAACTAAGCGCGTTCTATTCCATATTCAAATTTTATTTTTGCTAAGATTTTTTTTTTTTGATGTTAGAAAATCGGATCTAATATTAAATATAATATTGACTTTCAAATTAACTCGATTTCATTCAGAAATGACTGGTTCTGTGAAAAAGTCATTATTTTATCTAAAAACTAATGTAAATTTTTTTTTAATATTTAAATATAAAATGTGCCAAGCAATCACTTAACAGTGTCAATTTTTTTATAGGAATTCTCCATATAAAATTCAAACATTTGCAAATCGGTTCCTAAACAGCGTCGAGATATTGATAAATAGAATTAAGGGTGTATATTGCGAACATAGGTTAATCGTCTTCGATAACCAACTGAATGATTCTACACCGTATTGTGACATTAGTAAAAGATCAGTGACAGACATCTAGGTTAAAGTGCAGGTTTAGTAGAGTGTGCTCACCGCAGGGTAGGTGGGACTGGAGGTGGCGTCTAGCGCGCCGTCGCTGCCGAACTGAAAGGGACACACAGGTTAGGGCACGGGCTACTGAAAGTTAACACGTACAGAGATAGACATGTGAGAGTGAACTATGAGATGGGTCAAGAGTAAATAGGTTACTTCTAGGCAAGCGTGCTTCGTCGTCGACCACCTGCCCCTAGCCAAGTTACAAACATTTCGTACCGAATCTCTTTCTACAATCGTTAACGCCTTCTATTTGTATGGTCTGACCACGTGACTTAACGTTCAGATGTGTCATTCCCATACCTTGATTCGTTTTCTACTAGCGTTAACGATTGTAGATTGTCAACTTGGCTACAGGTGCTGGTGAGATAGTGGTCAAACAAGAGCCGACAAATAAATATAAAAAATTGTGATCACACAAAATGGTTTAACCCACCGATTCCTGAATTATGAATTTGAAGTTTAGTCATTTTATTATAGTCATATTTAGCCTGAAAACATGTCAAACTTTGGCATTTAAGTAGAATTTGATACATTTTTAACTCCAAATTTTCAATTCAAAAACTGGCCCATAATTTTACCAATGGAAAGATTAGAAAATGTAATGAAAGAGATGAGGATAGTTGTAAGGTTGGAAGAAAAGAGACAATTTAATATTAGTAAATGCTTCTTGTAATACAATCAAAGCATTTGTACAGTATGGCCTGTCGCACGTCAGTGGTAATAAAACCAGTCTAAGCTGGATTCCTGTTATATTTAAACACCGTACGATGCCAGGCTAACTTAAACTCAAAGTGTAACACTGTCGTGCGATTAGCATTACCAACACAAAACACAGAATACAAAACGTAACAGAAATGTAACTTTATCCTACAAGACAAGGAAGTGGTGAAAATAAAACCATTTTTTGAGTTTCTCCACTACTCCTTCCGCCCTCGAAAACATCGAACATAATATGAAACCTTAGAGCACCGAGACGCTTTGTTGCAGCCACTGCTAGAGACTCAACCACGCTACAAAGCAAGCGTGTCAGTAATATTGTCACCGTTTACTCAAAGACATTGACTGACAGTGACAATTCTGACTATGACACCTGATACAAGTTTCAGCAAGCATATTTCACAAGATTCTATGCAACGAGAGATGTATAATATGCACACTTGCTCTTCCAATATACTTTAGACATTGGCAGAAGGGTTGACATCGGCTCTGCTTGTCATTAATAAAAAATAGAAAATAATGCGTTTTCAAAGGGGTTAAGCTCTAGCCGCTATCCCGTGCTCTGTGCATCAAACCGGGGTAGTGCACAAAGCTGCCAGGCTCGCTAAGCACTCACACTCACACTCACACTCACCGCGGGGTAGGTGGGACTGCTGGGCGTGTCGAGCGCGCCGTCGCTGCCGAAGGCACTCGCACTCTGCGCGAACCTCTGCTTCGCCTTCAACGCTCGCGCCCGCTCGTTCTTTAGCCTCTCGTCGTCTTTTAACAGGTTTACTAGTGATTTCGCCTTTTCACGGACGTTTAAGCCTGGAAGAATACGTATAAAATGGTTAAAATACTTTTATAACATAAATAAATAAAAAATTGCATTGTCAGATTGACGCGAGTGCAAAATTTTCAGCTCAATCGAACATCTGGACGTGAGTCAAATTTAACCTGCAAACTTTGATTACATACACACACCGGGACAGATGAAAATGAAAGTAAATTAAAACTTGCAAAAATCTATCAATTCTGTGTAAAATGACTAAATTCAAGATAAGCTTTAGGGATTTTCGGCAAAAATTTATTTAGAAAAAATAGTGGGCGTTTCCTGAAGTGACATAATTTACTAAGGACGTTTAAAAAGTGCTAATCGTCAGTGTTATTTGGATAAACAAGATTAAAATTCGAATCTACCTTTCAGAAGAACGAAAAGATCTAATTTACTTCAACAAGGGGCACAGTTTCACTACAGGATCAAATAATTATATGTAGGCTTGGCTATGCACCTAAAATGACCCGACTACAACACTACAGTGCAACCACAAATAATCAACTGAATAATTTCGATGCTCACAGAATAAAGGCCACTGTCAAACTGGAACATAGTCTGAGCAGAGCTTAATCATCCCATAGCTGGATCATCCGTTACAGGGATAATCAACCTATGCAACAGATACAAATTCAAATACTGACCATGACTGACCAGCAAATGACACAATTTTTAGTCACTGTTAAGAATTATTCAACGGTATACAAAGAGCTGGTCATGATAAATGGATTAGCCGAATAGTGTCTAAGGATTGGAAGACAAGTGTCTTCTGTTCTACCGCGTGTAAAACCGGGCACAGTAACATGGGGATTGACAGAAGAAAAGAAATCAGCAGTGGGCGAACTTAGACTGTGGGTAATGATGTTGATAATTCTTCTTAAGACAAGCCAGAGGTGACGTGTATACCCTCATTGCACTAGCAAAGTATGTAATAGTAAATAATTGGAACTTGTACCGAGCATAAATTGACTCTAGGCTAACTGAGACTGCCCGACCCCGGGGGAAAACCTACCTACATATTACTCATTTGTAAATCATATCGGTTTATTATTAGCAGTGAAATCAAACGTAAGATTCTACTATCATATAATTAGTTAATCAATGTGTTGAAGTATCAACCACAGGTTCACAATCCCTGTGCTTATCACATGCACAGATAACGCAACGCCTACAATCCGGAACATCATTATCATTCTGCACATTGTAGGTAGGTAGTATTGCTTATTAATAAGGGGAATAAATATAATGACCACCAAAAAAAACTTTGTGACGATAACCCCTATCACCTAAAATATATACTAATCAGCAAAAAAAATAAACCTAAACCAAATTTAGTAAATTGATCACCAAATTTCATAAGTGCTAAAACCGTAAGATATCAAATCTAGTGATTTGGTCAATGAATCAGTCCAAGAGCGAGCGAAGCGAGCTCGGGAGCTAAGGGCACCCCGACACGGACAGGTTAGGTTCGAAGGAGATGACGGGAGCTGAAGTGAGCGAGCAAAGCGAGCGAACTCAGCTCCCGTCATCACCTTCGTGTTAGTTTACTTTAGACCCTGTATTCAGAAATAGGAGCCCCGCCCATCGACTCTGTTGCGATTCTAAATTTAATTTTGGTGATCATTTACTATTTTTGTCAGTATATTACTAGATTTGGTGGTTTGTTAAACATAAGCCATTAATAAGTCGCCACGTTGCTAAACAGTGTCGCTGAGTTTCGTAAGCCATTAGCATGGGTTAGAGGCCGATAGCCCAAAGGTGCGACAAGGTTGCTTAGATTAGGACATGGTTGTGTCCTAAAATTCATAATAATTATTTGGATGTAGGATGAACAGCAGATGTTAAAACTGCAGCTCACTGGCAATAAAATAGTTATTCTTCATAAAAGATAGCTTGATCTCTGTGACAGCTGTCAGTAACAATAGCGCTTGACAGGCTAACAATAAAATATACGTCAGTTTGACATATGTCGCAGAGATCAAGCTATCTTTTATGAAGTATAGTGACTACAAATTATACTGCTATCAAGAATCTCCATCAAAGCCGATTTATTCTCCAGCATTGGTAACTCGGTACCTAAGTTCATCCTGCTTTCAACATCTGTTACAGTACGACCGATGAGTCGTGGACCGTCTGAACAAAAGGTTTAGCGAACTTTGGCGCATGTACACTTGTGAAAACAACAGCCATTTGGTTCGTAAAGTATGTTCTACACAACGATTGGCGCTAACTTCAGACGGGCACGACTCATCGGTCGTACTGTACGTGGCCTTTGTGCATGTCTTGCAATTGTATAGCGCCGTCTGATGACAATACAGTGAAACAAAATTATCTACTTCAAACGATTTCTCATATACTAACGTTTATGTTGCCGGTTACCGCGATCGAGTGAGTATAAAAAGTAACACGGCCACGTAACAGATGTTGAAAGCAAGATGAACTTAGGTACTAAATTACCAATGTTGGAGAATAAATCGATCTCCTGATGATGATGCTATCTAGCCGGTTTCGGCCATATCAACCGAGCCCTCTCCACAAATTATTATTGATTCTTTAAAAATTTACAGAAACTCACCCTGATCCTTCCCCTCTTCCATATACTGGAAATCCTTCAACGTATGTATCGCAAAGATATTCTCTTTGCACTGCATCGCGACCTTCTCGCTGCCAGTCTTTATAAGGTACTCCATGAGGACCAGAGCCTTGTACACGTGCCGCCAGTTCTTGCCGTGGTCGTTGAGTCGTTTCCAGATCATCTGCATGATCTCGGTGAACGCCATCACGTTGTACGTGAGGTCGGCGATCTCCGCCATCAGTGTGCTGGAAGGGCCCCATGGGTCGTTTGATGTTGCCTCGCGCACTTTTACCTGCAAAATCGAAATTGATTATGTGAGATACATTCTTTATTCGTTATTATATTATATGAGATCGCAAACGCAAACTGAACACGATCCACGATCTGCCTTCGTAGAATTTTGGAGTACTTTCTAGCAATGTGACCAAAGAACTCCAGAATTCTACGAAGGACAGTCTGATCTTAATGTTCAGTTTGCGTTTGCGATCTTATATGGTCACATCATCATGGTCATGGCCATTTGGTCCGATTGCTAGAAAGGTTGAACACAACCTGGAAAAGCTGATGGTTACTGGCAAGATTAAAGAGAAACGTCCTAGAGGTCGCAGTCCAATAAGATGGTCAGATCAAGTCCACACATCGTTGAACACCAAACTGCACGATGCTCTCCATGATGCAAACGACAGGTATCATCATCATCATCAGCCTATTAATGTTCCCACTGCTGGGCCTCCTCTATTTGAGTGGGAATGTGACGTAATCCACCGCGCGGGCCCAGTGCGGGTTGGTGGATGTCACGTGTGTGTTTTTGGTTCTAGGACATGCCGGTCTCCTCACGATGTTTTTCTTCACCGTTTTGAGAGCAGTGGTCAAAATAAAGCGCCTGCCTGGGCTCGAACCCACGACCTACAACTTGTAAGTCGCGGCCGATACCACTGGGCCACCACTGCTTCTCCTAAGACAGGTATGGATGGCGCAAATTAATGAAGGCAAAGTTGTCACGACCCTCAGTAATGAGGAGCACGACACGAGGAGGATGTGAGATCGCGAGGATTTGGTCTTTATTCCCGAAAATTGTTACACGCCGACTGTCGGACCGTATACATAGTGTGAACGGTATTAATAATGGGAACGGTACAGATTTTAAGTAATTATGTAAATTACCAAACGTGTAAATGAAAAAAATAAGGATTGCGTGGTAGTCAGAGTACAGTTTAACCTATGCGGGATGTAAGTACCTAGTTGTCAATTAAACCAAGCGGCGTACTAACTAGCTGAGAGTTATCACTAGACCCATGCAAAGGGTCTGGTTATAATTTCATCATTATAAACATCTCTTTAAAGAGAGCAATGTGCTCAACAGTAATGGTCATAATTTTAAAATGGTCATAATAATCTTTAACATCATTTTAGCCGAAAGACGACACAAATGCACCTACACTCAACATAGACCTACCTCAAGCTTCGTCACATTGACCGGCCCTGTGCGTCTCGCATCCAGCGGATTCCCACAACCTTAACCAGGTCTTCATTCCACTTAGTGGGAAGCCTTCCAACGCAGCTGGAGGTGTTTATTAAAGCAAATCTACTACAACATAATATGTATGGAGGAATATATGTTACCTGGGCATCGGAATAGTTGTGCGCGAGGTTTTTAATATTTCTCCTTAGCCCTGCCACGTTTACTTGCATTTCGTCCCGGCCGCGGGGCATCTGAAACACAAACATTTATAATCAGCTTCATGTACAAACTTAATCTATCACTATATAAAATGCAAACAGAAAGATGCTCATTCATAATATAAATAAAATGGTGGAGAAAGCAAAAACAAATCTTAAGGGTGTCCTGAAAGTCAACGTCAAGGTTTTACCGGTTCTGAAGAAATGAAATGAATTCGTTTATTTGCTAAATGTAGGTGTACAGATTAGATGTTCTTTTAGTAAAGAGTCCCTATACATTTTGTCTTACGGCATGCAAATTTTTATTCTTTTTTAATTTAATATAAAGAAACACCAATATTTTTATAAATTATCAACACTTCAAGCAATAACCAGTCCAAACATAAAACATATAAAATGACTAGAAACTGGAAATGAAAAATGATTTAGGTTATTATTAGCGAAACATTATTTGAATAAACATTATAGACATTAATATAATAATAATCAATCATAACAATGAAATTTCACCACAATAAATGTAAGATATATAAGATTGAGAAGAATAATATTAGTAATGTCAAAATAATAATCAGGGGGGTGACCATAAGCTCTTAGAGTAAGGTTATTTTGAGATCGAATTAGTGACAGATGTATACAAGTCGTATACATCTGTCCCTTATACACAGGGAGCGTTCAAGTATTACGTAACGCAATTTTTGAAGATTTTTGACCCCCCCTCCCCCCACTGTAACGCTCCGTAACGTTTTTCTGTACCCCCCCCCCCCCCCTCTCTAAAGGTTACGTAACACTCAAGTCATCATTTTTACCCTGAAGTCGCAAAAAGTTGTTATAGTTTTTATCCTTCGTATAGTTTTAATTGCCTTATAATAAAACAAGAGATTTTTAATTCGCAACACTATAAAAAGGGTTGCCAATTTGGGAGTTTTATTTCCCTATTTTTTTATATAAAAAAAGAAATAATGTTACGTAACGTGTTGTAAGAAGGACCCCCTCCCGCCCGTGTAACGCATCGTAACGTTTTACGAGACCCCCCCGCCCCCCCAAATTGCGTTACGTAATACTTGAACGCTCCCACACTCAAAATAACCTTACTCTAAGAGCTTATGGTCACCCACCTGATGTCTGTTAAAATCTTTACAAGTATGTATGTCAATTTAATAAAGCATTAACTAAGTGCTAAAATATAAATCAAATGTCAAATAAAATCAATATAATTAGGTATATTTAAAAATCGTCAAATGTCAAAAATAGTAATACAAATGTCAAAACAAAAGAATCTACTATAAAATCGGAATAAAATTGAAAATAATAAATGTCAACAGAAGAACTGGTACAACCTAGCCTAGCTCATCGCTCTGTACTCGCTTGACGTTGGATTTCGAAACACGCTGTATGTGATCATAATATCATCAGTATTTATCAGTTATCACACCCCTGTCATTCCAGGCTCAATGAAATAAGCGCCATTTTCTTATAAAATGCATGCATACTCAATTTATAATTTGAGATAATTTCAATCCATCGTTACCAACTGATATCGACTTTAGCAGTGTGTACCTAAAGCTGATTTTTAAGTGACCATTAGCATTAAAAAGACGCTAAAGTATGGGTTGCAATGGAATTTGAACTTAGTCTTTTACGACATATGGTTAGTTATTCGAAATTTTGATAATTAGGTATCTTGAATTTCTGAGTTTATTTACATAAGTTTTTGACCCCATGTGAAGAGTTAGTAATTCATTCATTTAATAGCTATCAAAATATTTTATTTTTGGTTTTAATTGTTCATTATCACAGCAATAAAACTTTAAGATAGCAGCCAAGACATTGTCTAACATATTTTTTGAATTTTTAAAGTGTATCTAAACAAAGAAATTGTTTATCAGCAAACATTGATAAGACTGATAAGCTTTTATCGTGCAAAATATTTGTGACACTGATAAAACTGTTCACTAAAAGTCATTTCGTAAACAATAACACCACATCAATAATAGTAATCTGCATAATCTTTAGTTAATTGTCCTTTTTAAAAACCATTTGTCAGTGTTAGGTCAAGAATGTAATAAATAAAGAAAACCCATAGCCACAGAGGAATGGACTGAGCGTAGGAAACGCTCAATTCTGCTGCGAACTGAATTTAGTCAGAAAAGAGTGAGAGAGATAACGAAACTGACACTGCAAACCTATAATGTTGTCCAAACAAAATTATAAAAACCGGCCAAGTGCGAGTCGGACTCGCGCACAAAGGGTTCCGTACCATTATCGCAAAATACGGCAAAAAAAAACATGTTTTTTGTATGGGAGCCCCACTTAAATATTTATTTTATTCTGTTTTTAGTATATGTTGTTATAGCGGCAACAGAAATACATCATCTGTGAAAATTTCAACTGTCTATCACGGTTCATGAGATACAGCCTGGTGACAGACAGACGGACCGCGAAGTCTCAGTAATAGGGTCCCGTTTTTACCCTTTGGGTACGGAACCCTAAAAAGAGACATATTAGTCGTACAGTTGCTATAGGCTCTTTTTACAAAGTTGTCTATATTTTGTATTGCTCAGTCCATTCTCCACGTGTAGGAGAAAACTTAACTGAATTTTTACAAGTTGACAAAAAGAAGTAATCTAAAAAATGTGTGCAGACTTAAAAAAGATTCCGACGAATTGAGCAACTCCTCCTTTTTTTGAAGTCGGTTAAAAATAGAACCGTTCAACTGAAGTATGCATGGACGTTTTGAAATGAAAAATAATAAATTTAAATCGAGAGAATGTTTTGTATTGTTAAGATTTCAATTTAATTTTGTAATACAAGTAGCCGTTATAAATCGTCTTCTGTCTAAAAACAGAATAAGAAGTAATTGTACCGATAGCTAAAGAACATGCAATACAACAGCACAATAAATAAAATTGTTATCAAGCTTGGTTACGTAGCAACTAGCAACGGTATCCGCTGCAGACGCACGCATTACTAACGGAATTGGTGTTTGGAACAGCCATAGTGAGTAAGAAACCACAATAACTCTTTTATTTTTGGGTATATAATCATACGGGCAAAGAATCCTATTTTTTAAGAATATTAAACTAATCTGTACTAATTTAAAACAATAGGGATGTTTCCTGGGTAGAAAAATGATAATTCTGTAGTCCATCAGTGAGATTATCAAATAATATTGGACCCGTAGTTTTTGCTTTATCAATTACTAGTTTCTGCCCGCGTAGATTTTATCATCCCTAGGGCATACAATATCCTATGTCCTTCTCAGGGTCTCAAACTACCTCCATGCCAAATTTCATCTAAATCTGTTCAGTAGATCGGTTCGGTTTCCCCTACAACCTCACAAACTTTACCTCTTTATTATAATATTATCTATACTACAATATAATAATAATATTATAAAGAGGAAAGATTTTTTTGTTTGTTCGTTTGTTTGTACCGAATAGGCTCCGAAACTACTGGACCGATTTAAAAAATTCTTTCACCATTAGTAAGCTACATTATTCTCGAGTGATATTTTTTAATCCCGGAAACGAACGGTGGTCCACGGGAGCGAAGCCGCGGAGAACAGCTAGTATTATAGTATAGTAAGTATAAGATATAAAAAATTACAAATATAAAGAGCATCAAAGTTCAAGAGTGGGGAGCTCGTGACGTCACTTTGTGAGTATAAAGTGTAGCACACCGTGACATCACACGATATTTCAACGCACGTATCTTCGATTTTTTTTTGTTTACGTGGCAAAAGAAAAAATACGTGTCCAATATTTTTAGGTTATCTAACTGATGGACTAAATATATATTTATTGTCAACTACCCTAAACCTTTATAAAATAAGTGTACGGTTTAATTAAACACGGTGATCTTAAAAATAACCTTTTGATTGACTGAAAGTAAGAAGATAGATTCTCTAATCTAAGGCCCATATAAATAAATCACTCTTCTTTGAGTGCTCTTTCGAAAGGGATCTTAATTATGTATTGCGTAACTAATTCAAAATCAAACACGTTGGACGGCTTGACAGAGATTTTAAGCTATTTGCACTTTGAGATTTAATCTCATAATTATGTACGTAAGTATCTTCTTAAACACACGCAGGTACATAATTATGTAGATTCTAAAAACCATGGCATTTTGCGTGACGCATTTTGCACAGCTGACCTTTGCAACGTTTATCAACGAGCTGTTTATACTCTTACAGCTAAGACCCCGTTTCTAGATAGAATAGTGCAAGAATAAATTTTCAACAACCAAACTAATTACTTGAACTGCATTTAATGTGTGACGCGTAGTTATTTCCTTTCCAGAAACCGGGGGTAATTTGTATATATAATACTTTTCTAGTCCTTATTTCATTATCAACACTATAAAATCTGCATCACTTATCATCGAGTATGTTGAGATAAAGGCCACAGGCTACAAAGATCTGCATTCGTATTTATTAACACGGTCAGCAGGAAAACTTGATACTTATTGTTTTAATTCAAGGAAAATCTGTTTGCTGTGTATTGCTTATGACTTATGAGAAATAACTCATAGGTGTTTGTGGAATACATTGCGATATTTTTAACCGAAAATCCATACTAATATTATTATAAATGCGAAAATAACTCTGTCTGTCTGTATGTAACCTTATCATGCTTAACCGCTGAACCTATTTTGATGAAATTTGGTTTGGACATAGTTCGAGACTATAGGAAGGACATAGGTTAGTTTTAGCCCGGAAATCATCTTTAAGGAGGTGGAAATGGGGGTGGAAGTTTTAATGTGAACCAATAATTTCTCGTTACTTATGCTACGCAGACGAAGTCGCGGGCAAAAGCTAGTCAAAGTCAATAATTCTCTCACACAATTTGTAATTAAAATTCAATGACATTTAGTGTTCTAGGGTACATAATTATGTCTAGTTGTACAGCTGATAGTTTTTGTTTCCTGTCGCATGCTCAGAAACATCTTTGCGCACATTCCTGGTTAACAAAACAGCTGTCCCTACGTCCCTCTTATTTACTTATCGTCTTAAGAATTAATAGAAATATGTCTTTAATTATACAGGGCACATTTTTTAGACGTACTCCTTCACAAAAATTCAACCTTTAAAGTACAATCAAAACCCGTTTAATAAAAAAAGTTAATTAAAAAAATCAAAAAACCCGACTGCTTGAAAAGCGAACTAAAAAGACGTTAACAAGGAGAAAATCATGCTGTGCTGTCGGAGGATACATCTTCGCGAGCTGGCTGACCAAAACCAGACGTATCCTCCAGCTGCACAGCATGATTTTCTCCTTGTTAACGTCTTTTTAGTTCGCTTTTCAAGCAGTCGGGTTTTTTGTTTTTTTTTTAATTAAATTTTTTTATTTATAACTTTTTAATATATTTTTTTTCGTATTAGGTACATTTAAACATATAAGTGTTATATATTTATTTTTGAAATCACCTCTTAAAATCCTTTATTTTGATACGCCACACGATAGGTTAGGAAGAAAAAAAAAATTGGGCCCCCATAATATGGCGCCCAAAAACCGCCTTATTCCTATTTTCCAATTTTCATGTAGCCAGTGACACTCGCGGGGTTAAGAAGAATCGATTGACGTAAGAACCATCAAAATCGGCCAATGCGTTTGGTCTCTAGAACGCCACATAGGAACAAACATACATACATAGGAACAAACATACATACATACATACTTACATACATACTTACATAGACTGATAAACACATTACCCTCCTTCGGCAGTCGGGTAAAAACGACATTGAAGAGACCATTCAGATGCAGGCTTTTTTATTTTATTTATTTGGATAAACAAACGGTTACACATTACAGTATAAATAAAAATTTAAACAAAACAGTGTGACAAATGTACAACCAACGACGTTTTCCACAGAATATTTATGAATGTTACAAAATACTACTCTTCTCTTTATAACCGATAGCCGTTACAAATGTAAATAATTGCACATAGGTCCTTATAACAGGACCTATATACATTCCGTGTTTTAAGCAAAGTCACAAGATACAGAACAGCAGCTAAGTAGTAGAATTACTTGCCTTTGCCGGACTCTGTATTGCCTGATAGCTACACCCTGGGGGTTGTTAAGTTAGAGTGAATAGGCTACATCTTGGCAAGCGTGCGTCGACCACATTGTCATCATCGCTTACCAGCAGGTGAGACAGTGGTCAATCGCGAGCCTATGAATATTAATAAAAAAAAACTGTATTATGATTGTTGATGTGTTTCAAAATGAACCAACCACACCTTGATCAAAGCGTTTTGTCCTTCTAAATCTCAAATGACAAAACAAGTCACCTCCAATCACAGCTATCTAAATAGAAGTAGATGTACACAACACATGTATGTTTTCAGTAAACACACTGGGGGCGCGGGGACACTGACACGGCACACGGCAGCCATCTAATTGACTTCGACTATTTACGGGCGCGCACTAATTGGATACAAACCGGCGGCGACACTAACGTAGACGGACACTCGAACTGGCTTATTGATTTACAGGCTGAAATATTCATCTTTCTGCGATACCGTCAATATTTTTTTTCATAATATAACCTAACATCATGCCTGGCGATCTTTCTCGAAGGATTAAGGCGATATATACGCCCCAATGTTAACGCAGTACTGGCCGTGCACCCGCTCGGAGCCAAAATATCAATATTGAACCTCCTTTTGAACAGTTTTGTTTGCAAAATATTATTTGATTTACATATGCTATTTCAGTTATGAAGAAATCCCAGGCATCAATATTTCTATGTAAAAATATTTTTAAACATCCAAGTCGTTTTGGAGGAGTTTCCAAAAATTGCGAAAAATTATCGTGTTGTTAATTATTTTTTTAAAGCAAAAGTTTTAGTTACACGAGAAAACCTTGTTTCAAAAATGATGTAGCCGTTACTATGGAGTATGCTTTAGAAAGTAACCGTTTTACGGCACTAAAGCGGTGGAAGGCCCTTAAGCAAATGTGTACCCATGTGTATGTGTGTATCTTGTCAGTTATATTTAAGGCTCATGTAATAGACCAGACCAGTCTCCTGGCTGCTAATACTAGGAAAGTATAAACGGAAAAACCTTATAAGTTTATAACTCTTTTACACGACCCAGGAATGCTCAGCATTAGCCTTGCGACCACTAAACAACAAACACAACGAGGGGGATCAAAAGAGTTGACTACTCAGCACACTCACAACACCAAACATCTGTATACCAAACAGCTCAATCAACTGTACATACATAGAAACATATTACTATGTCGTGTATGGACTCGTGATCATACTTGAATGATCAGTGATTGTGCTAATGGATATTGCTAATAAAACATCTTCTTTATCGGCCACTATTAAACTTTGAACGTCATCTTGATAGGTGGACTGCAGAAGCAATAAATGCTAAGTTGGCAGACGTACCTATTGCTGGTCGATAAAAGATTTTATTAGCTTGAGGGGTGCTGACATTTGAATACATATCCCCATAGCAGCTTTTACGAGCCTCGTCAAAAGATACAGGAGTCAACATAATTTTTTTTTTTAAATTTAGGGCGAAAATAAACATAACTGTAACTAGGATAAAAGTGTGCAAGTAAAGTAGCTTGCATGCATATATATAATAAACTTGCATGCTATTGTAATATAATAAAAAAAAATACGGTCGAATTGATTCCGCCTTTTTAGGAAGTCGGTTAAAAATCAGATTGGTTGATGTCACAATGGCATTCAAGCTACTTGCTCACTTTTCTGTAAGTTACAGGCATGTGTATTTTCGCCCTTAGTTTCAACCATTGTGCACGTTGCAAGAACCTTCACTGCATTTCAAAATGTTAGTGTCAAGAAGTACTTCAAAATTTGTTACGAAAATTAATTTTAAAAAAAACAAAGAATAACACTTTCATTGACTATAGTAATCGCTACTAAAGAGTGACAAGAAACATTTATTCCCAAGCTCCAAAACTTGGCAGGACACTGGTCCTTTTTCCCAAAGCCATTGTACCAAGGCACCAAACACTGGTTTTTATTCGTACAATGGCTGTTATTTTGGACGCTCGTAAACATGTGACGCTTCAGTACATTATATTTTTATCTGCGGCGATTGACCCGACACACAAAGACATTTTGGTAATGTTTGTTTTGAAGATTTTGTTTGAATTACCAAGATAATTTTCATGATAAGTACATTCGTACGGCAGAGGTGTATGCCCTGAAATACTGTCTAAGATACATATTATCAATCAACATTTAAGCCAAAAGACGTCCACTGTTGAACACATGTCTCACCCAAGTGTAGCCACATTGACTGGTGTACACATAACATTGTTAAGTGGGTCGCTGTATGCATAACTTAGTCAGATGGGGGTACTCCAATCAGCCACACTGTGACTGCGGAACCACCCCACGCCGATGTCCACATATTCTGTCCTGCTCCTTATGTAAAGACACCTGCACCATGCAAGACCTTTGTGAGGCTAGCGCTAAGGCTATCGACGTGGCTGAATACTGGTCGAAGAAAATTTAGTGAAGGGAATCTTCGACACGAAGAAGAAGAAGATTGTCTGATCCTGTGCGTCTTACATCCAGCGGATTGCCGCAACCTTAACCAGGTCATCGGTCCACTAGTGACAAAGTCAGTACCATATACAGGTGCAGTTGCGAATAGTGTCCTTTTAGGACCCCTCATCATTCTATTGCCATTATCAAAACTAATTCAGAGTCAATGCACCATGTCTTCTTTCATACTTCTCAATTAGTCACCATACATAGCAATAGTCACCTTTTCTAATAATATAATCTTCTTCTCGTCTTTACAATAAGGTACAGGTCCCGTCACGTAAAAAGAACGCTGAGCGACAGTGGAGGGGATGTGTCTGCGCATTGGTACTGTCGCGGTCTAAAGAACTAGGATATTGTTTTTTTATATAAGAGTAATTGTTTTATTGTAGAATCATAATAGGTACTTTCTAGCTACTTAGTACTTTAGAAGAGGTTGGATTTAAATTAGATAATGTTTTCTTGAGCATTATTTTTTATTTCGATCTTATTATTATAAATATCTTATCATTATAAATTATCAACTGCTCCTTTCTCAACTTCTTTCTTCATAAAATAATAGATACTATCATCAATAATAAATAAAATAAAAAAATCAATTAATCATTTTTCATTCCTTCATTTTTAAAAACAATCGTCGAGCAAAGAAAAATGTGTGTGCGACTGTATTTTGGCAGCGAACGAAGCGTGATCTCTGCGCGGGAAGCATGGGTCAACTGACGAACCAATAGCGAGCGCGCACAGAAACACTGGCGGGGTATTCCCCCGTCGCGCCCCCTTCATACCACCAGTTTGATCGATAAATCGCTCACTGCGCAGATTCAAGGTCAGCGTTCTTTTTACGTGACGGGACCTGTACCATCATAGCAATATTTTATCTGCAAAGGACATCTTTGGGCTGATTGATAGTTCAAATAATCACCTTGTTACACAAAGGCATTATGTTGAACCATGTTTGTCAATGTCAGCGGTGTGGCAATCAGCGATAATGACTATGATAAGAGGACTACTGATAAAAAACCGGCCAAGTGCGTATCGGATTTTGCACAGTTCGGGTTCCGCACCAAAGAAAAAAACAGATTTTTCAATATATTGGTAGTAAAATATGCGTAATTTTTCAATATTTTGGTAGGTATTTGTTAGTAAAATATGCGTAATTTATTATTCCGCTTTATCACCAAATTTCAAGTTCATATGGTCAACGGGATGTTAAAAAATTCTTCGGAATAAAATTGTGTGACATTCGAAAGACAGACAGACGAGAGATACGTGAGTGACAGCAATAAGGCTCCGTTTGGACCCGGGGTATGGAACCCTAATTTAGTTAGTAAGTATAATTCTTAGATCGCTGTCGTATACTAGTAGGTTAAGTTAAATAGCGAAACTATGCAGACAAGATTCGATATCTTAAAATGATAAATTACGAAAAACGTCGCCTCTGCGGCGTTTGTGATAATGATATTTATTATGCAAACAGGTACACACTTTAACACGTCAATATTTTTATCAAACTAAACTAGATCCAAATACCGACTCAACTTCATTACAAGTCAAGGTAATGTCCTGTAGTAGACTTCCATACATTGCCATTCAATGGCACTAAATGACCTATTTGATTATGAAAACGTTGTAAACGTAAATTGAAAAGGGGATTTTTTCAAACTAAGATTTAAATCGTGAACACGTAAGATAGTACAAGTACAACAAAACTGTATCAATTTTGTTGTTACTCGTTATCTGTTATCAGAGCCAGCAGGTTTGCGACGTAAATCAATGGTGGTTTATCAGAATCTAGTGATAACACTGTGAATCAGTCATATTAGCGCATATGACGGTATGCGGTATTATATTAGTCATCGGATTCTGATAGTTTTGACGTATTTTTTTTACAACTTAGATTAAATGTTTTTAGGGTTCCGTACCCAAAGGGTAAAAACGGGACCCTATTACTAAGACTCCACGTTCCGTCTGTCTGTCTGTCCGTCTGTCACCAGGCTGTATCTCATGAACCGTGTTAGCTAGACAGTTGAAATTTTCACAAATGATGTATTTCTGTTACCGCTATAACAACAAATACTAAAAACAGAATAAAATAAATATTTAAGCGGGGCTCCCAAACAACAAACGTGATTTTTATGTCGTTTTTTGAGATATGGTACGGAACCCTTCGTGCGCGAGTCCGACTCGCACTTGGCCAGTTTTTAAATAAATAAAGCATTGGGAACTCAGCTGTGTGCGAAAAATGGAATGTTTTCCTATTTACATTAACTTCCGATTTTTTATGTTTTTTCAACTGTTTCCCTAAACGTTGTCGCTTGTAAACCAATAAGCCTCGCTTTACACAAAACGAAAGTATGCGTGCAGCTGCCGCGCGACTGTGGATTCTATTTCCTAAATGACAACATTTGAAATCCTTCGACAAGTCATGCAACCGGTCGCACGAAAACTTACTTGTTGTGTAGACCTGAGACAATACGAGGATGCGCGATGAGCATTTGTTTCTTGTG
This sequence comes from Anorthoa munda, assembly GCA_945859665.1. Lineage (NCBI taxonomy): Eukaryota > Metazoa > Arthropoda > Insecta > Lepidoptera > Noctuidae > Anorthoa > Anorthoa munda. The sequence continues at coordinate 27,966,343 of OX243913.1, read as the reverse complement.
TGATTGCTCTTTTAATTAAATCTTAGCTGTCAAATAAATATTGCATATTTTGCGTCAACGTCGTTCCCGGTTATTCGAGGTCAGAATTTTTCTCGTATAAACGCGCCCTAACTCACCATCGAAGTTAAAGTTCCATCAAATTCTTTATGTACAGACCTTGAAACCGTCCGGAAAAGCGACGTGATGAACAAACACGATTATGTCGAACGTGATTAATTTACATTGTATCGACTTTCGCGTGTTTTCATTCAAAACACGACCTTTAAATTATTTCCATATTTTATTATTCAAGATCACATTTTTCCAAAAGGGCTATGTGATCTATAGTTCAGTTTATTACAATCCGGAGGCGAGCCTATTACAATCCGGGCAAAAATCCAGATTCCGGGCTGGTACTGAACAATGCCAGGTGGGAAAACCATAATATATTTGCTCGACCCGAGAATTGTACCCAGGATCTCATATTCAGCAGCAGCGCTTGCCACCACGGCGCCATAGAGGAAGTTTTTATTATTTAGTTTATATTTCTTATTCTAGGTAAGTGCTCGTTCACACAGAGGTCCGTTTTACAGGTACGCTTTATCGTATACATATAAAGGTGAGCGATTTCACACACATGACATTATTCCAGATCCAGTAAAAAATACCGATCCGACAAAATATACAGCAGTCCGTTTTACAGGTCCGCTTTATCGTAGGTATACGATTTCATTCGTCAATGGCGTAGGTAGTTGCATGAGCGAGTTCACACACACGACCATTATTAAAATACTGATCCGTTTTTTTTTTTTTTTTTTTTTTTTTTTTTTTTTTTTTTTTTTTTTTTTTTTTTTTTTTTTTAAAAAACGTTGCCCCACACTAGGAATTTCTTCCTGTATCGTGGGTGCGTTTACAAACATATAAACTCACATACACAAACACCCAGAGCCGGAACAATTATCTATAGGTCATACAAATTTTTGTTCCGTGCGGGAATCGAACCCGCGACACGCAGCGCAGCAGTCAATCGCTCAACCACTGCGCCAACCGTGCGCCCGCACCGTTTTGTTTTAAAGTTGGTGAACATTACCCCCAGCAGCCGGATCCGTTAAAAACGATGCTGGAAATAAGGATGTTCTATGTGAACGTAGCCTAAATAAATACCTCCGTCCATTTTCCTGATGCTGGTATACTCCAATCCAACCAATCATTCCTCAAGTAGATAGTGCGACTATTCTTAATTTAAAAATGACTTGGAACTTAAAGTATGTGATGTGATGGAAGGACCAATGTAAAAGGACCTACAGGACATGTAAAAAAAAACATGTTTTGAAAAAAGAATTGTTCATTCATGTGTACATAACTCCGAGCAACTACGGAATGTGAAACAAAACGGTGTCAAAGTCAAAATGAGGCGTATCCGGTCCATCATTGTTATGACCGGTGGTGACCAGGATACCATGCTAACTGGATGACGGAATGAACCAACAGAATTCGTGTCTAGTCAAACCAAGCGTGGCAAAATATTGTACCCCTCAGTGTCTGTTTTTAAAAGTTAACGGTACGACTTCTATAGCATTTCAATTTGCGTATTTTTCCAAATATTCGTAATAGCGAATTAACTCGAATATTTGTAAATATATGCCACCAATAAACTGCCGAAGAGGTACCGTAACTTACAAAACTCAATCCCCGGTTTCCGGAAAACAGATCAAATAAATCTGATGACAGATCTCATGTCAAAAGCTATGATTGGTTGACCAAAATTAAAAACAATCAATCACAAAAGTTTTCCAGAGATCTGTCAACAAATGGAATTGCTGACGCTTTCCGAAACCGATGGCAACACTAGGGTACAATGTGGAAAGCAAAAAAAAAAGACCTTTTTTAAAACTTACTTTGATGTGCAATAGTGTTGTATTTTGTTTAAATTTTAGACAAAAACAGCGTAGATTGCGTGGTTAGTCGCCTTCTGCCGACAATAAATACATAAAGATATACATACAAAGTTTATTATTATTATGTTAGTAGTACATGCATATTGTTGGTAAACAAGTATTATTGTTGCCGAAACAGTGTGCATTTTGACAGCGATTGTTGACTAGAGGGTTAAATTAAATTAGAGCAAAACTTCGCAGGCGTGAAAGGTATCGATATCACAAATTTGTCATTAGGAGGGATCGGAATAGGTAGAGTATATTAACCCAAACTTCACGGTGGGAAGTAACAGAGTGAATAATAGTAGACCTATAAAATCCTAGAATAATATTCGTTAAACTAAATTCGCTTAGTTGTTTGTCATCAAATGCCAATAAAAATTCGTCATAGTGAAGGCCCAGGATAAATTCAAATATTTATTACATAACACATGTGTTTAACAAGATGTTATAAATAGTAAGACGGGCACAGGAATTGAATAAAACTATAAGTTAATTTAATTAATATTAGGTAATTAGAAAAAATAAAATAATGTATAACAATTGTAAAATAAAGAATGTCAGTTGAAGTTTACATACAAATGTCAAATAAATGGTAAAATATCAATCAAAATAATAAATGTCGAGCAAAGTAATTTAGTGTAGTCATGAATTAATACGTCACGACTATTATTCGGGGATTTCAGAGGATATTCACTCTTAAGTTACTGCCTGGTGTGAAGTTAAGGTTAATCTAAATATACTTTATTTATTTCGATCCCTGGCCATTAGATATCGATAGAATTTCGTTAGCTAAATTAATTTATCGTTTTTGCAAAATTACTTTTACGTTTTCATAAACAACTGTATCTCTATGTTGTTTGCATAAAAAATGTGGATATTGGTTAAAACTACCAAAAATATCTTTGGGATGAATCCACTAGAGGAGGAAGGCTTGAACTTTACTCATCTCATTGTCCATTGAATTTTGTTGATAGTCAAACAAACAATTGGATTGTACAGGTTGTTCAACATCAGTTCTGTCAAATTGCAGTTTTCTAACGTCGTACATCAGATAAATATGATTTAAATATAGTGATATTTAAGAATTAAATTCAAACTACTAGATTTCTATGAATTTCTAAATAAGTTTAAATAAAAACAAACTACAATATTTCTATTAATTTCTAAATAACTTAGCATGCATAGAAATGAAAATAAACTAGTCGGTGTTAGTGCAATATCGTTTTTAAAATACACCTGTATTTTTATTATTGTTCTTAAATTTAAACAAAATATTCTAGCTATAGTAATATGTAAAAGACAGAAAATGCAAGGTTCATATTTAGAAGCAAGTACCCACCGTGACTGTTAGACCACTTCCAGTTCAACCACTAGTCACTTTCAATCAATTTCAGATCCTATCCCCCACAACATAAACACGATATTGCACCTTCACACTTATCGCACACTTAATATATTAATAAGCGAATAATAAATCTAATTAAAACATCACAAACTATGTATTAATACTTGAAAAATCACATTTAAACTTCACTACTCTAGGAAATTTTAAGAAGGACTACGCTATCACTATTTATTTCACTAATTATTTCGATAGTTCTACACGTACGTATACACACTTCAAAGCGTAATCGCGACAAAGAGTAGGGAATTAGCAAAGACGCGAGGAACGCGTCACGCGGCGAGCACGGCTCGGCATTGTCTAGGCGAGACTGTACTGCGTCCGTTAGAGCCCCGGCACATGACTCAACATGTGAATAATTACGAGGAAACAGCGTACAGAGATGTGGCTGATTTGAGCGGCGGAATATACAAAGAGAAGGAATATAACATTAATCAAATTATAGTGAGTCAGATGCCTGAAATTAATTCAATTTACTTGACTGAAAATTTAGATGTGGAATTCGCAGCTAAGACTCATTTACGTCAGTTCAAGTTGTAAATACACTAACACACACAACAAAATAGCTCTACAAATAAACAAAAACAGGCAATGAGTCAAATCCCTGTTTCAGCAGAAGTTTAATTAATTACATTTACAATATTTGGATATGTTGTTGCTAAGGTGTTCGTGGCCAAGACTAATTAACGTCAGTTCTAGTTGTAAATACACTAACACAATCGTTTAACAAATACACAAAAACAAGCAACTAATTCCAACTCAAATACACGACTATGTATTTGTGTCATCGCACTTCGCCACGTTAAAGATTGCGATTAGATATCAAAGGCACTGGCAGTCGTTACGTGCGTGTTGGTTCGTCTACCCGGGCCCTAACTAAGAGGGTAGCTTGTAACAAGGTGGGAGGAAGCACTACGCCGGCTGAAACACGACCTACCTATATGAAATGTTATGTGTTGTATTGGGAAGACTGTGGAATTTATTATATGTTTGCATGTACACTAATGAAAAGATTATAGCAGGTACATTTCAGGATTTCTCTGAGTCATGGTACCGGATTTATTAGATTTGGATGCTAGCGAAATAAATGATAGAATATTCCAGTGTAATTTGGAGACAGTAATAAATAAAATGTGGGCTAGATTGATAAGGTAGATATGTTATTTGTTTGTCATATCAATATTCTATTGTCTATATTATAATACCAAGAAGTTACAACTATGGATGACAAGCAAGTCAAGTCAAAAACAAAGGTTTGCCTATAGGATCGAGATACGTTATTCACTCCACTTCTCAAAAACATGAAGCGAAATGGAGGAACAACAAAAGTTACAAACTTGATGCTGAAATGAAAGCAGCAAAAGGTTTTCAAATGTGGTTGGAAGCTAAAAACAAAGTAGCATTTTTTTTGTTTCTGTGAGGTCGTTCTCTTGAAGCACTAATCCTATTATGACTATTCGTTCACTGCAACTGGTAGAAAGCCAAGTGTCATTTTAATCCGTAAATGCGCAGATACTCCTCAGTAGCTGATTTTAATAAGAGAATCACGTCTAAACGGCTAGTCGTAATTTTTTAGAAAAACTACATGTTACATTAGACCATTTTCTTATTAATTTGATCCAAGAACATTTTGAGTTTTATTTGTATAACATAGTGTAATTATTTTGTAAAGTTATGTCTAACACGGACAAAAAAACAACGGCACCAAAACGGGCCGGGCGTATCTTAAATTTCCACCATCTCAAGGACAATATAATTATCTACATTTTGATCTAAGGCTTTTTTTTAAAGTTATAGAATAATAAGGAAAGTACAAAAACCCGGCCAAGTGCGAGTCGCACTCGCGCACGAAGGGTTCCGTACCCTTATCGCTAAAAACGGCAAAAAAATCACGTTTGTTGTATGGGAGCCCCACTTAAACATTTATTTTATTCTGTTTTTAGTATTTGTTGTTATAGCGGCAACAGAAATAAATCATCTGTGAAAATTTCAACTGTGTAGCTATCGCTATCACGGTTCATAAGATACAGCCTGGTGACAGACGGACAGACAGACAAACAAACAGACGGATCGCGAAGTCTTAGTAATAGGGTCCCGTTTTTACCCTTTGGGTACGGAACCCTAAAAAACTACTGAATTTCGGGTTGCGCAGGTGTGAAACGAGTGCGCGTTTTGTTCTCTCAAGGTCGTTGGCGACTGTCGTCGTCGTAACACTCATGGTCTCGGGATATGGAAAAGGCCACAGGAGCGAAGTTCGTAAATAAAGGTCGTCTTTCTTTCAGCAAGTCAGTGCTCTGATGTCAGTCGGCTTAAGCATATAACATCTGTTTGTACATAAAGACAATGCATGTTTACAGGTGCTGACGTCACACGTTATCAGATAGCGGCTCCAAGGAGTATTTTATTGTTGCATAGAACGTTCTAGGTGCGGGCGTCAATATTATGCAATTGAGTTGAAAGGCTTTGTCTCAAAAGTGGATTACACTCTTCACTTCATTGAAATTGCGCAGTTTACTTTTACTCATATGTCGTTAAAGGATCTTTAATCAGTCTGCCTGACCTTTTGTGGACTATGTATCTTAAGGTTATATGAGCAGCAAGCAAATCCGCTACCAGCTTGGGGCCTTTACTGGCCACTTTTTGAACTAACGACATGCTCATGAAGATGGGTCTAACCGCGACACCCATGTGCAGGTTGTATGGGGAACATTCGGAACGCATGGAGCACCTTCTGTGCACATGCGATGCACTAGCTGGTAAGCGAATCAGTCTCCTAGGGGTAGGATATCCAAGACCAGAAGACTATAGACTCATATCTCCTAGTCTCGTTGTAAAACTTATGAAGAGAGTTTTCAACGAGATTGGGCAGGAGTAGGTTACCTAGGGGACCACAAAAGATCCCAATGGGTCGAAGTGTCCGAGTTATTTTTCGGCCCTTCCAAAAGATAAGATAAGATGTATCTTGGGTTGGCTTCTCGTCCATCCGGGTGCTGAATACCAGTATTTTACAAGGAGCAACTGCCTATCTGACCTCCACAAAGGATCCTAAACGTTTTGGGAATACTTTAATTGTGCGCAGTGCGTGCAGCAGTGGAATTCCCTTCCAGAGTCTGATAACCGCCATCTAGGGGTCTTTCAGTCAGGAGAGAATAGGTTACTTCTAGGCAAACGTGCTTCACCATCGACCACATCAACGCTTACCACGGATAGTTAAACGTGATAATTAAACGCGAGCCTCTCGTTATAAAAAAAATACCTTTATAGTTACTATTATTTCTAGCCGTAAGATCCTGACCTTGCTTCCCGATCAAAGGTTAAGTTAACTACATTTTCAAAGTTTCAGGCTTCTGTGTGCCCTTTATCGAGTTACAAATACTCTTTGACTACTCAAGCCAGATTCTTGTTTCTATATACAAAAATATATTTTCTGTTACATTCGCACACAATACAAGAAAACTTTGACATCAAGCCATACTAATGCTAAGATTTACAATAAGTCGAGTTTGGAGGACGAAATAACAAATTACTCGTGTACTTGACCGAAGTCACCGGTCATCGCCACGTGGCTTCAACATGTTGGCTAATATTACCTGCCTGACTGAGCCAATATTGCCAATATGACCAATATCATAGCGGTATGATATTGGCAATATTTGCGGACCTACTAGAACGGTCGCATTGGTCGTTCGTAAGTTAAGACCATGTTCAGGAGCAAATGTTTACGGTTGGGAATAAGACTCCTAATATATTAGAATCAATTACCAATTTTGGTCCTAACTACGATCTTGGGAAAGAAGGAATGATACAAGAAAATATCTATGGGAAAAGGTGGCTTTCTGGTACGTTTTTTAGGGTTCCGTACCCAAAGAGTAAAAACGGGACCCTATTACTAAGACTCTGCGGTCCGTCTGTCTGTCTGTCCGTCTGTCACCAGGCTGTATCTCATGAACCGTGATAGCTAGGCAGTTTAAATTGGAACAGATGATGTATTTCTGTTGCCGCTATCACAACAAATAATAAAAGCAGTAATAAATATTTGAGAGGAAAAAACGGCAAAAAAATCACGTTTGTTGTATGGGAACCCCCATACAAGAAACGTGATTTTTTTGCCGTTTTTTGCGATAATGGTACGGAACCATTCGCGCGCGAGTCCGACTCGCACTTGGGCGGTTTTTATCTATTGGCTCGCGTTCGACCCCTTTCTTACCCAATGCTAAACGATGATGTGGTCGACAGTGATGAAGTACGCTTGCCTAGAAGTAATGTATTCACTCTTGACTTAAAAACTCCCAAAAGTTGTATTTATCAGGAACAATAGACTACGGCAGGGAATGCCACACTTTACGCACAATGAAAGTATTCCCAAAACGCATAGTGCGTATGGGTGGGATGTGCACCAAACGAATCAGATTCCAAAGATATTCATGGCGATAAGATTCAAATTGCTAACACCATAGATGACAAGCACAGAGATAAATCACCCAACCTCATTGGAAACCTAAATTCCAACATTTCAAACCAAAAATCTATACCAAAATATGAATAAAATTCGCTCTGCACGCTCCTAACTGTATTTTTGACAACGTAGAATATTCTCCTACCGAACTCCTCACTAACTTCTATATTTATGGCCATAAGGTAGAATATTGCGCGAATTTGGTCGTTAAAGTTGTTAGATGGTAATGATAGTGCACGCTTGGCCGTGGACCGCGTCGTTCAATGAACTTATGATTTAGCTATGGTACAGATTTGCATGTGTGATTTACAATGGTTGGGTCTGTTTCGATTCTGTGTTGCGAAGGGAGATGAACTGGTGTTATGTTTGTTTTGTTTTGTTATCTATCATTTGATCATTTCATCAGGGGCTTCTGTTGGGCTTCTTCGTTGCTACTGCTAAGGTTATGGTTCTTTAAAAGCTACTGACAGAGATTTTTTCTGTAATAGACGCTACTGCTGATGTAGATTTATTTTTTACTCTACAATACTACCTATCTTTATAAACTCTCAAAAGACGCCTTGACTTTTGGGGCACAATATCAGGGTGTGCGGGATTTTTACCTTACTAAAACCACCCCGGAGATCAGATCACTAATATCATATAGACCCCCGTAACCTTCCCGGAATCCCCTCTGTACAACGCATGACAAGGAGGTATTAATTTTTATAAACCTAACGTTAGCAATAGACAAAGGAACTTGTCTCGCCATAGGCAAGCAGTGTAATAGTTCTTATACCACAGAGGAAGCTAAAAAGGAAGTTTATCACGTGCTGCGATAATTAACTAACTCACAAATGCATTATTAATGGAAATTTACAAACGCTCTAATATATGCTGTGACAAACCTCAGCGTGGCTTTAATTCGTCACGAAGTGGATTATAGGAAGCCGATATACCCTACACAAGAGACTAAACGATAACTGACAAAAGACACCTGACTGAAGACCCATAAAGACGAGAACCTTGAACCAATCTGGCAATACAAACTGTCAGAAATAAACCAGCTGATCCGTAATCAGACAGATCTTGTGACCCGTAACGAAATTGTATACGAGAACATAACATCACGACTGTGTTCGATCAGGTACTTGTACTGCCCACCCAGATTTTACCAGTTTTCTTTAAGTCCATGTAATAGGGCACAAATCCAGACTATGGCCTCTTAATGAGAAATTCAAGATGGAAAATCCTCACACTTGGCCCATAACCTACGTAGAAAATGAGCCGTAACAGAATCGTATACGAGAATTCCCATTTAATCTTTTACAGTTAGCTATTAAGACGTCAGATTTGCATATGGATGAATCCTAATAACAAACTTAATAGTCAAATATTTAGCCTAAAATGTGACCGGAATGACAAGCTGTGACTTTGAGAGACGTCGAACGAAATGACGTAGTGCCATAGTGACGTTACAGTTCTAATGCTAAATAGATTTACAGAAGTTCTATTCAGAAGCATTTGCGGACGAAAAGACGAAGATAGAAAAACCGGTGAAGTGCGAGTCGGACTCGCGCACGAAGGGTTCCGTACCATTACCGCAAAAAAAACGGCATAAAAATCCCACTTAAATATTTGTTTTATCTGTTTTTTGTATTTGTTGTTATAGCGGCAACAGAAATACATCATCTGTGAACATTTCAACTGTCTAGCTATCACGGTTCATGAGATACAGCCTGGTGACAGACAGACAGACAGACGGACCGCGGAGTCTCAGTAATAGGGTCCCGTTTTTAACCTTTGGGTACGGAACCCTAAAAATGAATATGAATATGTTTATACGTAGAAGAAGGTGTGGAACTTTACTACCACCGTCAGTGGACGGGAGTTTCCAATATATTAGTGGACACACATACTTTCTAAATAAATAAACATAGGCATTAGAATTACTGCCTATAGAATAGAACACCACAGTCAGAACTTGTTATTTTGACACCTGGTCTGTCAATTTTGAGGGGTATTCCGAAATTTATTATTATTCCGAACGTGTGCGTGACCTTGTTATGCATGCGCAGTGGAACTTCTCTGTTTACTTGTGTGTTACAGGTGGGACACTCCTGCGCACGCCGAGGTCGTTGACCGGCGCATCCTATCGGCGCGGGATATTGTTTCCGACTTAAAATATGAATGATGTGTTTGATTGTGTTATCTCAATGTTGCTGTCTTTGGGCTGGTTAGGTATATGGAGATAGTTCCTGAATAAGTGTGTTGTACATTTTCGTTAGATATGCGTGACCATTTGTCATTGCACTCTTGGCTCCATAATACCCATCCCACTTCTGATGCAATGACAATCTTCGTCAAATTGTATCAAAATGTTCTTTTTTTATCATCGTTCAAGTAGTTGTCTCCAAAAGACACGAATACTCTGCAGTGGGCAGTCACAGCCTCATAAATACGTCATCATTTATGATATGTGTAGCTGTTTCCGAATAAGTAGTTATTCAACTTGATTGAGACACTCGAAACGAAAGCTCTAGTCCTTTTACAATACTTAGAATTGAAAGTTTCCTTAAATGACAGATTTTTTAAAACTTCCTAGTTCGGACGTGACGCACCACGACTAAAATCTTTAAAAATGTTCGGCAAACAATTACAAAAAGTTTCGGCGTTAGAATGTTTACGTAAACATGTTTTGACGGTACTATTTTCGTCTTGTTTTGTTTAGTGCCGGTACAGGAGGAAAATATTCATGCGTTTGGCGTTTATCAAGCATCCCACGCGCGTAAGAATCAGCTGATCGACATAGGCTATTAGCTTGTAGAGTACAAGGCCAAAGAACATATAAATAAAATAATAATAATAATATGATTTAAAAAAATAGAGTAACGTGTCTTTGGGCATATTGCGATGTTATACAGAGTTAAACTGAGTTAATTGGAGAAAATGCGGTGACGTAAAGATCATTGATATTTATGACGATAAAACAGAAAGAAATAAAAAGTTCATAATTCCAAGTAACTACAGCAGCGGCCAACTTACCACAGTGTCTCAAGACGAAAGTTTATGACCAGTGTGTGTTGCCAGTTATGACATATGGCTCTGAAACGTGGTCGCTTACAATGGGCCTCATCAGAAAGCTTACAGTCACCCAAAGGGCAATGGAGAGGGCCATGCTCGGAGTATCCTTGCTTGATCAAATCAGAAATGTAGAGAACCAGGATTACCGACATAGCTCGAAGAATTGCCAAACTTATGTGGCAGTGGGCAGGGCACATTGCTCGAAGAACGGATGGCCGATGGGGCAGAAAAGTTCTGGAGTGGCGACCGCGAACCGGAAGACTTTGCGTTGGAAGGCCTCCCACCAGATGGACCGATGACCTGGCGAAGGTTACGGGGATCCGCAGGATGCGGGACGCACGGGACCGGTAAATGTGGCGACGCTTGGGGGAGGCCTATGTCCAGCAGTGGACGTCTTTCGGCTGATATGTTCCAGAGATTACCCCCTACAACGTCATCACCAACTCACAAACTTTGCTTCTTTATAATATTATTAAGTATAGATTGACATCGATATCAATCACTTTATTTTTATGAATAGCCCCTTTATAGTAGTTGCAAAAACTACGAAGTAAATTGCCTCATGCTCTAAAAGTCTAAAGCCCATACAAAACTATATTTTACATTCATTTAATTGCCAAAAAAACCCAAACCAAAGTAGCACACAATTAACTCAGTATCTTCGATCTTTCTGACGTACAGCCGGCGTGTATTATGGTGCCTGTGGTTTTCCAACCCGACGCAGACGGTTTGTTTTCTTTCCAAGATTATCATCGTTAGAGTAGTTGCATCAGCGTTCATCAACATATTTTTGTGGTTACATCACTTCTGTGGCTAAATTAAATTCACTTTCATAATGTTTGAACTGGTGAACTACTTGTTACAACTAGATTTTATGATGACATACCGGGACGAACTGGTGATGTGAATGAGGTAAGTTTTGCCGTGAGCAAGATTGAATTTAGTTTCTAGACTTTAAAAATGTTTAGCAATATTGTGTCGTACGGTTTCCTGCCAGAGGGGCTCGTGGTTAAATAATAACAACTACAAGGATAGAACTTCAAGTTTGAGCAACGCTGCCGAGGTTTAAAAGCAGTGGCTCCATGTAGTTGGTAATTTGGACTATGGACAGAAGTATCAGGAAAATATCTCGAGGTTTGAACAAAATATTCTGCCTTATTTATTACACGGAAGTACAATGTCCAGTCTGCAGTAGATAGACAAAGATTCAGATGACGTGATGACTCATGAAAAATGATAACTTAAGTAAAAAATCGAGGGATTCAAATTGTAATTTTAGCCCAATGTTGTCTTTATTATGACGTAGCTTTATATCAGTGAAAACCCACCTACTAGGCCCAAACAGTACGATCAAAAAGAAAAATAACCGACGAAATAAGGAACTGAAAAGCAAAAAATAAATAAAAGAAACTTTTAGTCTAGCATTTTGAGTTGGCGCCAATCAAATGATAAAAAAATTAATGACCTAAACCGTAGAATGATTGTACCTAGGTTGATCTTCGCCAATGGTTTGTTTGGTGCCGGCTCAAAATGCTAGACTAAGGTCTTTTTATTTTTTGTCTTTCAGTTCCTTATTTCACCGTAAATTTTTTTTTTGTTAAAAATGAGTTTTTTTCGCTTTTCTGTTTAAACAGAATCAGTTCGCAATTTAAATTCAGTGCAAAAATGATCAATAAATTCTCTTTTTCTAACTTTAGAAGTGGATTTTATTTTTAACCGACTTCGCAAAAAGGAGGAGGGTTTTAAATTTAAATGGAACCAACTTTGCGAACTCTTTGAGAAACTCCTTTTTTTCGTCGGTTAGAAATGTAGGTTAGGTACCTACCGTGACACGAAAAGAAGAAGATTAATGAAAGCATACGGATCGTAATCGGATCAATATAATAATGCCGGAGATTACCTTTTATAAACAAAGTTACCTGTATTACATGAGTTTATTTATTATTTATTTATGTACGCACATAACAGAAATATAAATAATACAGATAGAGAAGGGTGTGTTTATATGACGTTGGACTTTTTAACCTAATATTTTAGTAGGCTTTTATGAATAAGGGACCGCATCTCACCATGACTGTACGTTTAGTTCGGACTTGAATCTTCAACACGTAAACCATGAGTCATATTTCTTTGAAAAATGTATGAATCCTATCGATTACATATCGTTGGAGAAGACGGATGTACATACAGACAAAGATTACGTATTTTATTAAACATGATTTGTTAATAAATTTTGTATTAGATCATATAGAAGATAAAACTACCTACTTGGTAGATATTAAACAAAACGACGATATTTGTAGTTTTGGTCAGCCAGCTCGCGAATATGTATCCTCCGACTGCATAGCATGCTTTTCTTCTTGTTTACATCTTTACAGTCGGGTTTTTTGTTTTCATTAACTTTTTTATTTAGAACTTTTTAGTTACCTATACCTTATTTTTTTCGAATGACTTTTAAACATATAAGTGGTATATATTTTTGTAATCACCTCTAAAAAACCTTCAATTTGGTAAAAAAAATTGCAACCCCACAATATGGCGCCCAAAAGCCGCCATGTTCCTTTTATTTTAACGGCAATTATCTAAGCACACTTGGGCGGCCAAGACCTATCTAACGATGTCTTAATTATAAAAATCCGTCAAGTGGTTTGAAAGATACGAGGTAATAATAGTACATTATGGTACAAGTGTGTAATGTTGGTGATTACCGCTGAGGCGCCATTGAGACCCGAGCCGTTAGGTGAGGGTCTTATGGGAGCCGAGGACGGTAATCATCAATACATACGTGTATCATACGACGTTTTTCAACACACTTGTGAAAAAAATAATACTGAAAAATCATTTTATTTAGTAGATAATAGATATTTTTCCTTGGAGTTTTCAGGTTATAAAATTTCCATAACGTTAAAGGCTTCACATCTTATAACGGGCGGTGTACAACTTGAATAATTTTCTTCATAGTACTTGTAGACATTTTAATTAATAAATAACTGTAATTTCAACAGTGAAAACGAATTGTGAAAAATTTGTCGCCATGGCGGGAAAAATTAATCAGTTTTCCTATGCGCGCGCATCTAACAATGGCGATCGGCCATAGACTAAAAGAATGAGGTTTCTTTTTTTTGGCTTTTCGCGGATAGCCTTTTAGCCACGTACAAAATGGGGAATTTAAAATTTTCTTTATTACAGAGAAAACGAAAGTTATATTTGAGTGAAAGATTTATTTTTTAAACACGTACAAGTTGAAATTATCTATTTAAATACGAAGTTGCATGAAATGAGCAAGCAATAGGTCCATTAATTTATTTATACCTACTTTTGAGCACGATCTTTTTTGTATCGAAACTTTTTTAAGAACAAAGCAACTCAACCAATAAAAAAAAACTCTATAACTCACTTGTGAATAATAGCAATGAAAAAGTCACAGTTTGATTACAGGTATCATTATGTGCCTAATTACGGTGAAATTAGAGCCACTTTATGAGCAAGTGTGTTTAAAAGAATATTACATACATACATACAAATATACATACATACAAGATACGCGCGAAAAACATAACCCTTTCCTTGTAGCCGGGTAAAAACAAAATTTTAATAGTGAAACTGATAAAACATTATTTGTTTTATTTTGACTGTGTCGTTGGCCTAGTGTTCGCAAGAGCTACTGTTGAGCGTGAGGTCCCGTGTTCGATTCCCGTGTCGGGCATTGTGTTATTGGTTTTCCCATACGGATTTTCTCAAACTGATGGCAATAGGCTCGCACTTTAAATTTACCTATTCGCGAGCTGACCAAAACCAGGATGTATCCTCCGACTGCACAGCATGATTTTATTCTTGTTTACGTCTTTTTAGTTCGTTTTTAGGGTTCCGTACCCAAAGGGTAAAAACGGGACCCTATTACTGAGACTTCGCTGTCCGTCTGTCTGTCTGTCTGTCTGTCTGTCACCAGGCTGTATCTAATGAACCGTAATAGTTAGACAGTTGACATTTTCACAGAAGATGTATTCCTGTTGCCGCTATAACAACAAATACTAAAAACAGTATAAAATTAATATTTAAGGGGGGCTCCCATATAACAAACGTGATATTTTTGCCGTTTTTTGCTCGATATTAATAACTGCAACAGGTAGACGCTTGAAATATTCACAGAATATTTAGTTGTATATTCTCTTCAAAAAATAATAATTATTAAATTAAAATAAAATAAATTAAGGGGGGCTCCCATACAATAAACGTGATTTTTTTGCAGTGTTTTGCGATAATGGTACGGAACCCTTCGTGTGCGAGTCCGACTCGCACTTGGCCGGTTTTTTAAGCTGTCGGGTTTTTGATTTTTAATTAACTTTTTAGCTTACGTGGCCTTATAGCTAAGTCCACTACACAAAATGGACTCCTAAAACGCCACTAAAACAGGGAAACCCATAAAATTGCCATAAACTTTCCCTTACCACAAGCAGCTTTAAAAATGGCTGAACTTATGAGGCCCATCCTATGAAAGTTTAATGTCGATGACGTCACAAGCATGTCCCATGTTTTTGCAGAATGTCGGACTACCCACAGTTATTGTGAATCAGGTCGCATGGGGTTGGTCAGCGGCCAAGGGTGTCAAGATTAAGGGCATACGAGCAAGAGGCTTCGTTGCGTAAGAAGTTAATGGAGATATTACTTGTAGGTACATTTTTATGAGATCCAACCATGACCTATGGTTCTAGGGAACGGCTTATTTGATTTTAGAAGGTAACCTCTGTATATTAAACTTCATTAAATTGAAAACGGTGAAGAAAAACATCGTGAGGAAACCAGCATTATCTAACTAGTACAAAACATCGAGGATATGTGACATCTACCAATCCGCACAGGGTCCAGGTGGTAGAGCACAGTCACTGCTTCTCGCAGACAGGATGCCTCTGTCCCAGCAGTAAGAACATGATAGACTGTTTATGCTTATGCTTTGAAAGTTATTCTCACTTGACAAGAAAATGTAATGTTCCAGTCACCCCTAGGTGGAAAGATCAAGTCTCAAGTAACTGTAATCATTGAATGTTATCGATCGACACCTATATCTTTCTCGTGCTTGAGATCGCGGGTTCAAATCAACCAACAATCAATCAGACAAAGGTAAAGGAACACATTTTGCAGATGCAAGACAAGATGTAGATTTCATTTTGCAGATGCAAGACACGATGTAGATTTCATTTTGCAGATGCAAGACACGATGTAGATTTCATTTTGCAGATGCAAGACACGATGTAGATTTCATTTTGCAGATGCAAGACACGATGTAGATTTCCGTCTATTTGATTGGTCAGTTTTTCATACTCTTTGCCGTTAGCCTTGCCGAATTCCTTACGCAATAAGGCTGCTGGACTTATATTAAATGTAAATCTGAAATCGCCAATCCGCATTGAGCAAGCGTGTATGAGAAGAGACCTTTGCCCTGCAGTGGGAACAGTTGTACAGTCTGTTATTATTATTTTATTATAAGAGTTTATATGTATAAGGAATTTATTAATGATCAAGCCTAAACTAAGAGTCTGCTGATAAGCTTACATCACCAATTCACCACATCGAGGCAATGATGCAACTTTAATAAGAAATTCTCCTTTTACATCAACTCCGACAGTTTCATTGCAAATAACGGTTTCAACGTATTCTTAATTTGACGCTAATCAACATTTTAAATATCACTTTGTTACAGTTTCGAAAGTATACCAAATTCTAAGCAAATATCACA
The DNA here is from genome assembly GCA_945859665.1 of Anorthoa munda. Lineage (NCBI taxonomy): Eukaryota > Metazoa > Arthropoda > Insecta > Lepidoptera > Noctuidae > Anorthoa > Anorthoa munda. The sequence continues at coordinate 27,949,769 of OX243913.1, read as the reverse complement.
CTGTCGACATCAGCAGCTTAATTGCGCAAGTAAATTTGGCCAGGCAAAGGGTTTGACCGCCATCAATCAACCAATAACACGCGAGGAGCAGGTTGCAGGGTGCAGGTTCACGTTGGGAAACTTCGCGACAGTACCTGATAAAATGCCTACCCCACTCCCTCAAGGCGAAGAAGACATTAATTCGCTTTTAACCTCCATAATAATGGGTTTGACATCAAACCCCCTAAGACCACCATGGTCTATAAATAGCCTCGATTGGCTGCAGATCGATACAGCACGTGAAGGCATACATAATCAGCAAGGCAAGGCTATGGTGTAGCCGTTGACCTTGGCCGCAACGTCTTGTGGCTACACTTCTATGTTTTAATTTTATTACGTGAGAATGCAAACCATAGAAATATACAATAGCAGGGTTCAACAATATCTCCTGTTTCAATACGCTATGGCGGCCTAAACCAGCATAACCGGATTTTTGATTGTTTGAATATTTTGATTTATTTCTTAATATATATTTTTAGGTACGTATATATTTTTATTTTGGCTATAATATTTTCTGGACATGCTGTTTTTTATGTATTTTATTTTCAGGACCCAAAAAAAATATTCTATAATAAATGGGAGAATCGATAACTTTCCGATTTAGTCAATCACTAGCGTAAATGTAAAATAAATTGCTTTTGCACAGTACAACGATATCGACCGATGTATTTGTGTGGGTAAGTTGTACGGTGCATGGTAAATGCACGCTGTGTTTGATGAGACAAGGTTTATAATTAATTGAGTAGTACGGTCTGATTTAAGAAATGCGGGTGTGTGCTCGACTGCGTTTGCGTATCTATTGCTTTAACTGAACTGCATGTGTAGTAGTTGACGTGTGGTAGGGGCAAACTGGAGACACAGGTTTCCGATATATTATCGTCTACCGGGCATATCTCCTTGTTTATTATATCTATGATGCAAACATACAAACAGTTATGACTTTGCGCCCCGCAGTCAGCATATCGTTCAATTTTGATTGATCTAATTGTGACGGTCATTACCCATAAGAAACTGGCCGATGTGACAAAAGACAGTGCAAAAAGAACTAGCCTCCAGTCTGTCACTAGGTCAGCCAGATGACGCAAAAAAAATAATGTTCGGATACACGACCGGTTATGTGGCTAACGGTAATAGGCCTTAGACCAGTCTAGCAGATTGTGCCGGCAAAAATGTAGCGACTTTAGAACTGTACAATGATGGAGTTAACTATATCATCGTTTTGCAGAGGCAGTTGCACTAGTGATAAAGGAAAACCTTCAGAAAATTATGATACGATTTCTTCCCAACGAAAACACTTGGAAGCGGTGAAGTTTTCGGTGAAGTCTTTTGCAATAAGTGGAATCAGTAGAAAACAACAAACTATTAGATAGATACATACATGGATTACTCTTGACTACCTACACCACATAAGTTACAACATAAACCGGCCAAGTGCGAGTCGGACTCGCGCACGAAGGGTTCCGTACCATTATCGCAAAAAAAGGCAAAAACTCACGTTAGTTGTATGGGAGCCCCACTTAAATATTTATCTTGTCTTTGAATCATCTGTTGTCTTTGTCTTGTCTTTGAATCATCTGTGAAAATTTCAATTGTCTAGCTATCACGGTTCATGAGATACAGCCTGGTGACAGACGGACAGACAGACAGACAGACGGATCGGATCGTGGAGTCTTATTGTCTAGTTGCGCGACATTTTGCTGAACTGGTCCTATTTGGCGCAGCCGTGGGACACACAATTTCATATTTATATTTTTTTTTTCTCTTTTTTACTGTTGTTACTGTGTAGTTTTAAGTATTCTTTTTGTTTTTTTTTTTTTTTAATATTGTGTGCTTTAGTGGCTTGTGGCAAATAAACGAATTTTCTTTCTTTCTTAGTAATAGGGTCCCGTTTTTACCCTTTGGGCACGGAACCCTAAAAACTACAATTTACTAGCTCTTTCCCGCGGCTTAGCCCACGTGGATTATCCCAGAAGCCAATGGCACTTAGTCATAGGCAGTGTACTTTTTTATCTGTGAAATAATTTTCGATATCGGACGAGTAGTTTCGGAGATTACTCCTGCCTATATAACCAAACTTACAAACTTTACCTCCTTTAGCGTAGAGTGACTGAGCGGCCGAGATCTGAGACGAGACCTAGCTAGCTAGATCGATTTTTCGTCCCTAAAAACCACTTTATTGCAAATTTCTTCGAAATCGTTAGAGACGTTTTCGAGAAATATTGCTCGTTTAATAGTATAGAATAGGACATTTGTTAACCTAGTCGGATAGAACCTGTACGGGCCCTACGGTACTAACATGGATGCAATCAATTCAAGCGGTATTGAACAAGGCCTGCAAAGACCGCGTTGCTAACCAGTCGGCCTTGTGTGTGTCATGCATCCTATGTTATTGTATTGATGCTAATTACATGCGATATATCACACCGAAGTCCCTATCAGGGTCAGTAGAGACAGTTCTAATTAGCAATTAGGTTTTGGGCGATGTGTGTATAAGGGCAGGGAACACTTCAATGGGATTTTGTGGGAAGTATAAAATACAACCCGCCTTGATCAACGAAACGTGGATATTAATGTTCGTACCTTATCTATACGAGAAGAGGCCTTACCTACTTACTATTTATATAAGAAGCAAAAGAGAATGATTTTTATTAGGTTTGCAGAACAATTTGACAATTTGGAACAGCAATGGAAGTGAAGCAGTCCATAAAGATGAATAAAACAACTTTCTTATTGACAAAACACAACAATTTAAACTTTCAAGACATTACCTTCACTCCTAAATATAACAGTTCCACATAGAAATGGCTACATATCAGCAATTCGTCATGGGAAATAAACTTTACCTCATCGTTGAAATTGATAGCCAGTGCGCGATTGGCTCACGACATTCGTGTTCCGTTTGAACCTCGTGACGAATCACTGGTATGTTTGGATAATCGTTTGTTTGAAAACACATTGCTGCATGCCAATGTTTGGTCAAGACAACAACACCGTTTTCTACGAAACACGTATTACAGATTTAATGTTTTGGTTTTGGTAAGTCAGGGAAGGATGAATGAATTGAACTCTGGTGTCGATTATTTCGGCTCGAAAGGATGAAGGATTCAATATGGCAATCTATACTATATAATCTATGCTAATATTATAAAGAGGAAAGATTTTTTGTTTGTTTGTTTGTTTGGACCGAATAGGCTCCGAAACTACTGGACCGATTTAAAAAATTCTTTCACCAATTGAAAGCTACGTTATTCCTGAGTGACATAGGCTATTTTTATCCTGAAAACGGGTCCTGTGGGGTGGCCCACGGGAGCGAAGCCGCGGGGAACAGCTAGTGTCATATATGTATTACTACTACTATGGAGTTAGGAAGAGGATATCACAACACCTGTGACCCGTTAGTCTACATAGTAAGAATGAACAGATATATCTTTACGATCTGTCTACGATTGTACAAGCGAGTCCAGAATATATCTGTGATCTGTGTATCTGTCATCGCTTGCCATCAGGCGAGATCAAGATTAAGAGCGAAATCAACAGGTATAAAATCACCGGCAGTAGACTTACATCAGAGTTGATTACTCATTTTGATGAGACGACAAGGATTTCCCCATTTATATAACAACCACTCCTTGCATTCCCCTCAAAAATACCAGGAAAATCAAGTTCTTGAATAAAGAAAAAAGAAACTAACGTAAATTCCTTATCATTTATTGACTTCATTAACAAACACTATGAAGGCGCCAAATCTGTGACTAATGCGAGGTATTTTAAGCTTTATCGAAGGAAGGACGTTGATAACAACTCAGTCGATAAACAAAGGTGAATAACATAATTATTTCGTCGATTTTATTAAGACTAGCGACAAATCCCGGCTTCGCACGGGGAAAATTATACAAAAACCTTCCCCGTTTATAGATCTTACTTTTAGTGAAAACAGTATGAAAATCAGTTTTATGGTTTAGACAGCGACTTTGTTTTATACTATTTAGATATTAGAGATTAATGTACTTCTATGGAACCGCGTAGTTTCCAAGTCAGAACTGAGAGAAAGTTAGTGTGGGCACAGATAATATAATACTAGCATAGTGTGGGCGATGGACTAGAATCTGTCAAGACTGATTCATTAATGGTACTGGTTCTAGAATGAATTCGGGAACCCCATGATGTTTTAGAGAACTGCCGAGATCTATCCTTGAACTCTGAACTGTTGTTTTGAATGGAACCTCATTAGTAGCATCATGTGTTCGCAATAGTTTTGGTAATAGCAAATTAACAACAACGGTAAAGGAAAACATAGTGAAGAAACCTAGACTTATGGTTAGTATAAATTTGTGCTCCATTGGTGATCGTTCCAGTGCGATACACGAACAATAAATAAATATTTTTTTATGGGCAACTCTTGTGGATCTTTACACTGCAGAATTTAATAAAAACCACTCAATATTTGGACTGTTGATTGGTTTCCTATAGGATGCTTAAAATAATTGTGTATAGCCATTCGAGATCACAAAAAGTTGTCAATGTTGTGTGTCAACAAATGCCGTCTGGCCTGCTTACGATAATTCAGATAATACCTAAAGACCGCAGTGTCTGCTCTTATCAGGGGGTCAACGTATTTGATAATATTTGTAAGTTCAATTCCCTAATTTTTGTCTGGCTATCGCTGTGTTTATTGTTTTATTGAGCAGCTATTAGTAAACAAAGGACTTCGTTCTAGTTTATGCAAAAGGCTGGGAGATCAGCGGAATGTGTTTCATAAACATACAGATCACAGCTTTATAGAGAAAACGAAGATATTGTCTTAATGATTGTGTGACAAAAATTTCGTAGTGGACCTAAAAATGTGCTTTCTAGTTTTTCGGAGACTAGTTCCCCAAATGTTGTCAGTTCACGAGCAGATAATAAACAATATAACTAATTTTCTCCAGAAACCAAAAATTGTATGAACAAAATTGAGTCACCACGAGATTGAACATTCAATGCCCGTCAATGAAACCCGACGGCCACGTGGCGACTTCGGGGCACAGCTGACACACATTTACGAAGCCGGTTTAAACGCTATACACATAAATGTACAAGTAACTTCTGCATCGACTTAAATATTTCATTATCAAGGACTTCGGCCGGCATTTGGAAGGCACTTTGGACATTTTATATTCACGTTAGAGCACTACCGGTCGTGGGTAAGTTTGGGCACGTATGGGTCTTGGTGCGGAAGAATTATGTATTTTATCCCGGAAGGGTCTGCGGTTTTAATTGCGGAAAATGTCTTATAATTATGATAAAAAATATGTGAAACCCTTCAAATGGTTGAAATCAGTTTTAGGAATTTACAAAAACCTGTCGCATCAGGGATCAAATGCCAAAATTTTAGGCAAGTTTCCTAGTAGAATGGAATAAGAGTGGACTTTTGTTGGCAAACATTCCTGGATCGACGTGTGTTATTGAAAAACCGAATGGTGGACCTCATCATAATTTTCAGTAAGCTGTTCTAGCTTAGTACCTGCTAACTTTTACTCGACTACAGCGCAGGAAAGGGTATTGATTTTTAATAAACAGTAAAGCATTACGTTGCTGCCAAAAAATCTGAATGAAGAATAGATTTTTTAACGCCATAGAGTTGCAAAAAGTAAGCTGCCAAAACATGGTGGTAAGTGGTCAGGTCACCGGCCCTCAGACAGATGAAAAACCACACAGGTGCATTGCCTTCCCTTTTTACCCGACTGCCGAAGGAGGGTAATGTGTTTATCAGTCTATGTATGTATGTTTGTTAATATGTGGCGTTCCAGAGACCAAACGCGTTGGCCGATTTTGATGATTCATACGTCAATCGATTCGTCTTAACCTTGCGAGTGTCACTGGCTACATTAAAATTGGAAAATAGGCGAAACTTTTGGGCGCCATAATGTGGGGCGCCAATTTTCTTTTTCTTCCAAACCCATCGTGTGGGTTATCAAAATAAAGGTTTTCAGGAGGTGATTAAGGTTATAAGTTAAAAAATGTAATTCAAAAAACCAAAAATCCCGACTGTACAGCAAATATGTATCCTCCGACTGCATAGCATGATTTTCTTCTTGTTTACGTCTTTTTAGTTCGCATTTAAGCAGTCGGGTTTTTTGATTTTTTGTTTAAAAGGAATCTCTTCAATTTTTATATAATGCGAGTAATTCTGCCCATTCTCTTAAGCTTGAAGATATTGCGTCAAAATAAGGTGATAAACTTATTTGACATTCATATTGAGGAAACGACATTGTTCCGGTGACAAAGATTGACATTGGCTGCAACCTTGTGATGTTACCAGGAGGAAACTGACGACATGTACATAAACTGACCTCTTGTACGATCGGGGATGGGTGCAAATATTTTAACGAGATTCGTAAGCGCATAGGGACAGAGCAGTTGCGCAGGATTGCTGTAAAGTCCAGTTTTGGGCTGAAACTAAATATTACCGCTGAGAATTTGGATATCTGCAAAACCTCTGAGGGGATTTTTCATGTTTTTTTAAGGCATTCTAATCTGTCAAAAAAGCCTGTAGTTTACCTAATTATTTGAATAGTTTTAGACATTAAATTAGAACATTTTATACGTTCGAGAATTTTATTGGCCTTCTGAAATAGTATATTATAAAGAGGTAAAGTTTGTAACTTTGTTTGTAGGAAGTCTAGGAAGTAATCTCTGGAACTGCAGAACCGATTTTGTAAATTATTTCACCAGTAGAAAGCTACAGTATACCAGTGTCATAGTCTAATTTTTATCTCGTAAAAATATCGGGTCCTGCGGGGTGGGCCACGGGAACGAAGCCGCGGTAAAAATGCTAGTAGCTTATAAATCAGAAGGCCAATATGACTGATAATTAAAAACGTAAATGAAACCATTATCGCGTCGCATTACGAAGAATTGCCAAACTTAAGTGGCAGTGGGCAGGGCACATTGCTCGCAGAACGGATGGCCGATGGGGCAGAAAGGTTCTGGAGTGGCGACCGCGAACCGGCAGACGTTGCGTTGTAAGGCCTCCCACCAGGTGGACCGATGACCTGGTGAAGGTTGCGGGGATCCGCTGGTTGCGATACGCACGGGACCGGTCAAAGTGGCGACGCTCGGGGCAGGCCTATGTCCAGCAGTGGACGTCTTTCGGCTGATATGATGATTACGTCGCCGTGGGAATTCATTTTTACTGTGCTTTATCAAATTACTCAACACAATTTACACATACCTTTTCATATACGACATTACCTCCAAAAGGTTTTTCTTTGGCCCAAATAAAGAAGTTGGAACGGTAACTTTTCCGTGTATTTAACTGTGTTAGTTCCGCGCCGATAAAATAGTAAACTAGTCCCCGATATGGTGCCTTGTCGCGCTCGCGATCGTAATGGTTGCTAGAGGAAACAAGCTTTAGTGCTTGTTATGTTATAAGCTCGGCACTTTGACCAATGAGCAAGGCATTGGTCAAAGTGCTAAACTTATTTACAGAGTTTTTTACCGACTTACCAAAAAGGAGGAGGTTCTATGTTCAACTTTATGTAGGTTTTTTTTTCTTTTTTGTATATTAACCGATATCTCCGTCAATTGTAGACCGCTTTTGGAAATTCTTTTTTTGTTTGAAAGAGTATGTTCCGAAATTGGACCCATTTTAACTTGGTGAAGATCTGAACAAGAACTTCGGAGCTACACAACAGAACTCTTCAATAAATAACGGCAAATCTCTCGGGTTGCTGCAATCGCATAACTGTTCATTGTTTATACCATTTCATAACATAACATCACGCCAGTACGCTCTTAAGGGGTACGCAGATCTCTCATTTCACCGGCTTATTACTTATCTTTTGCAAGAGCAAAACGATAGCGATTTTTGCGCAATAATTGCTCTTACAGAAGTTTTAGAGTTGTTGGCGGTTTAAAAAAGAATAAAGGCATTTATAAATAAAGGCAAAGACAAAAATACGTAATAAGTGTGCGGTTATGTTCAAGTTTCATGATATTCGGGTAATCTATTCTGGCATTATAGGTACCTTACTAAACAACTTACCTATTAGGTAGGTACAACTAAAAAGTGAAAAATAAACAAACTTTTTTGCAAAAAAATACTACCGACTACAAATAAAATACTACAAAGTGAAAAATAACTTTATTTTTGGAAGTCGGTGTCTAAAACGCAAAATAAATGGTAACTACGAAAGACACCGACTTCCAAAAATAAATTTTTTATCTATTTTTCCCTTTGTAGTATTTTATTTGGAAGTCGGTAGTATTTTTTTGCAAAAAAGATTTTTTCTTTAATTATCTACAACCTGTAGTTGAGGGTCTTTAAGTCAAGAGTGACTGACCAGAGAGTCACCGACAATTATTTCAGCATCGCTTATCATTTATCAATTACCATTAGGTTAGATAGTGGTCAAACGCGAGTCTACCACACTATCACATCACACTAATCGCATCGCACTTATCACACTTCACACTATATAATATTTTAAAGGCGAAAGTTTGTGAGTGTGTTTGTATGTTTGTTACTTCTTCACGCTCAAACGGCTGGACGGATCTGAATGAAATTTGGCAGTGATAGATAGACTTTCACGCGGGCGAAGCCGCTGGCAGAAGCTAGTCAATAATAAAAAATAATATATCCATTCTTACATTATAAATACGAAAGTAAATCTGTCTGTCGCTTGTTTGTAACGTTTTTCCGATCAACCAATTTTGATAAATTTAGGTACAGAGATAAATTGGATCTTAGAGAAGGAAATACGATTATTCTATCCCGGGCGTATGTTCTCTAGGGATCGTTGCTGACTTTCACATGGGCCAAGCTAGTGTAAGCTATATAATAAGTTAAGTATCCCAAACAAAATTGCAGCAATATTACATTATGTTGTAAACAAGAAGTTGCCCCATTTCGCGCCCATTCTTCACCAAAATTGGGTGTAAATAATTGGGTTGACTTTCTAGAGTTTCTCCGTATTTTCAAGAGATCTAGTTCCTTGAAGATGCAACCTATTTGAATTCAGAACTACTAAACTACAAAACTAAACTACATATAAAATACCTAGTAGCAGAGTTAAGCAGACACGCTTCAATCGACAATCTATCGAAACGCGTAATAATGACACGATATCTTGCGAAAAAATCCAGATTCAAAGAGTAAAATGCGAATAACTTTTGAACGGCTAAACCGATTTTATTCAAACATAGCTTCTTAGCTATGTTTGAATAAAACACTCTCGACAAAGTCACCTTTCAAACAAAAAAACTAAATCAAAATCGGTTAATCCGTTTAGGCGCTATGATGCCACAGACAGACACACAGTAACACACGTCAAACTTATAACACCCCTCTTTTTCCGTCGGGAGTTAAAAACACCATTTAGAGACCCGCTGCTACCTTTTAAGTTTACATTTAAACTTGTCAATAGTAGGTACTTATTTATATTTGGCTGACAAATTTTAATATAACAGTGGGTTTTTTTATTACCAAGATATTACCAAGTGAGTACGAAAAATTCGCAATGACCAATTAATTGGACGAGTGTCAGTGGGAATCCCATACCTAAACAGACAATGCTAAGAAATAATGTTATCAATAAAAATGTATGTAGTAGATACCAAACATCATCTTTTCAAAGAAATGATAAGAACTTTATCCTGTTTCAAAATTAATACAAGTCTAAACTAATAATATGAACAGGAAAAATTGTTTGTTTATTTTTGTAGGAGGTAATCTCTGGGAATACTGATCTAATTGCGAAAAATCTTGCACTGATAAAAAGCTGCACTATTTTCGAGCAATATACTAACTTTAAAACATAAACATTATGCCATGGACAAATATTTGGCTCCTATGGTAAATGCCACGAAAACAAAGATGCAGGAAAAACTGGTATATCATTAAAAGAATATTAAAATGTGAACCGATTGACTATTTTAAAATTGCTTATTAATAGCAATGACAATTAAAAGCCTCTTTTTTATCTCATAATAATAATGATTCCTAGAAATCAAATCATGAAAAGCGTCTGTTAACAATTAAACAAAAACTAAAGTTTTGTTATAAATACACCACTGAGAGGTCACAGAGCTTAAACAATGATGTCTGAAACAAATGACTGTACAAATAATATAAATTATCAGTAGCCATCTCATCGTGATAAACATAGGGATTTACTACATGTTCTGTGTTGTATCAAGGCTACCTAACTATTTAATTTACTGTTAATACTACGTCAATTAATGGTGCACCAGATATACAGGGTCAAATTGAAGTCACCAAAACTCCACAGATGGATGGCTATCAAATATCAATATGATTGGATGAAAAATAAAGTTATATACTTTTCATTTCGAGTCACTACAGCTAAATAAGGGGTCAATGGCTGCAGGTAGTGTCACTTGAAATTGTTTTACTGTCATTAGTCAACTATCCATAATAGTTACCACTTGTGGAATTTTACTAGTTATTCTGATAATGAAATTTACTTTGCAAATTGGTTATAAATGTCACTTTTACAAATCAATATACACTTAAACATGATGCGGACAGTGTCTACTCTGAGAAGAATACCAAAACACACACATTCAGCAGTCAAAGTCTCTTTTAAAGTCCATTAAATGTCCATAAAGTGGTCAAATCATATGAGAATCATGTAGGTTAATGTCGGAGGTGGTCTTTATCTAATAATCAAGTCATGGTGAACAAATTTATTTGTCATTCATATTTTCATGTTGCACATTGTTGAGTAAAAGGACTTTTCAGTAGATCATGAATTTTACAGATAAGAGTAAATTATGATAACGATAATAATCATCTGATTATGATGTTAAACCAGTAAAAGTTAAAACAACATAACATCAGTTCAAGGAAAACAATTTATTTTTAGTGTGTGATAACTTGAAAGTTGTTTTTCATAGAATAGAATAGAATAGAATATACTTTATTGTACACCAAAAAATTAAGTTACACATCTCTCTCTCATAGCTAGTGAGACATGCTTTTTATTAAAAAATATTTGTTTTCTTGTATTGGAAAGAGTGGCTGTTTCAAAAGGTTCTAAAGATGTAGATATTTTTTCTGAATAGAAGTTTAGAGTAAGTTTTAATGAGAAAATAATAAAAAGTTTTAGATTGGAATTATTTGCTGAATTCTAAACGGTTGTCTATTTATTTATTAACATTTATGAAGCATACCTATATGGTTTTCCCAAGGTATTAAATTGGCACCAGCTGATTGTCAATTTGTTATCATGGCTGTTAAATTTTTGATAATAATGATAAGAACTTTTGAGGATCATAGTAAATATTTTTTTTTCAGGATTGAAACTTTTATGACATCTCTAAAATGTTTTTATATGGTAAATTAGAGACTGACTTTAATTATAACTACCTACCTCTGCTAATTGACTTAATTAGGGATGTCAGTAAGATTATTGTAAATATTTGTGGTTACAATCTTGTTAGACTAATAACTTGAATAAACAATATGATCAAGGATTAATTAGGAGAGGTATAACACTTATAAATAAAGTAAATAGTAGCTGGGACAAGGTTACTAGCAAGGTCTCCAATAAGAAACAGTAAAAACTAAGGTTATATGAAATAAAATATAAAAAACTTACACAATACTGAAAGAGGGGCTAGCAACTACACTAGACACTTAAAATTATCACTTTTTTCGTACGAAACGTACGGTGTGCTCACGAATAACGGAATCAACTGGAGACTTGATACTACTATCATGTGTAGATAATGTTTATCATATCAAAGGCAACTTTACCACGAAGAATATCCAACTTGCATACATGTGACGTCACAAAACAACCACCCAATTCGCAAATACACAACACACACATCCGATAAACTTGCTAATCGCGGCCTAAATACGACAACTACGCGGCGCGCTACGTCAGCCCAGGCGCGCTACAATTACTAACTACGGGCTACGCTGATCCAGCAGGTGAAGGTCTAACTTGCACAGTCCAGTCACACAGTCAGCATTCGTTACATAGAAAGTTAGTGACGGGCAAACATTACTGCATATCAAAAAACTTACCAAATAACAAGGATTGACGTTGTAATGAATGTTTATCCCTCAGTCAAGACTTATTTACGTAAATATATATCACACATTATACTGTTATCACGTTACACAACACGGTATCACAAGATTTACTATAGAATTTTGTTAATTTTTCGTCTAAACAAAACAGTTTTTGACGAATTGACAATATCGTTTTTATTCGTGACAAAATCAACATGTCCTCCAACAGGTCATCCGGTCATAATTTGATTTGATTAATACGAAATAAACATAAATGTAGCAACAAAAATTACCTTTAAAAGTTTTCCGTTTTTATTTGTAGCACAAGATAAATCTCCAGTAGTATTATATTTATAGACTTTACAAACACATCATTGAAAGTTTCTCAATTAGCAACTATAGAACGTAAACTATTTTTCTAATACTGTTTTTTAGTTGTAGTAACTTGTGAAACTCACAACACTGGCGCTAGTACTGAGTATGGGTCCGCGAGACGATCAAGTGTACTTGACAAGTCTCACGTGATTGACGGTTTCACTTGATGGGCGACTTGACGCCCATTGAAGGTGCCGTCAAGTCCGATCAACTGCGCACGACGGCAGAGTCGCCTGCCGATCTGTACACTAATTATCTCAAATTATCAGTTTATTAATTTTTTTCTTTTTCTACTCTTATTATAGGAATAATATCTCTTATTATATTATAAATAAAAGAAGGAGAAAAAAACTGGAGTATGAAGGAGTTGTACAAAATAGACGCAACTCTACGCACCTTCCTTGAGTCATATATGGGGCAATGGAAGACGGTCCTTCGATATCCAGGATGTCGAACGATTCAGGGGGATGATGAGCCTATATGGATTAAGCGGGGGATATTTCAGGGCGACCGTTTGAGTCCACTTTGGTTCTGCTTAGCCCTAAATCCTTTAAGTACACTGTTGGAGGATTCAGGTCGAGGCTATCGGTTGAGAAGATGTGGCCAGGTCATATCTCACCTACTTTACATGGATGATCTGAAGCTCTTTGCCCCAACAACTTGAAACTGATGAAGTGACGGCACGTAACAGAAACCTTCAGTAACACCGTCAGGATGGAATTCGGTGTGGGCAAGATTATGGAATCCGAGGTAATTCAACTCTCTAATTCCATAAACGTCAGACACCTCTCCTCAACCGAAACTTACGAGCATTTGAGTATGTCGGAAGCGTTGGGCATTAACAGTGCTGACATGAAGCAACTGCTGAAGGAGCGCTTCTTTGGCCACCTGAAAAAGGTATTAAATACTCTGTTGTCGGGCGGAAATAAGGTGCGTCTTCAACGATTGTGCCATGCCGGTTTTGATGTAACCTTTCGGCATACTCAAATGGTGAGTCCATTTGAGTATGCCGAAAGGTTACATCAAAACCAACCAAAAAAAACCAAAAATATATTAAAATTTTCTTTTCTTTTAATATTTAAAAATGTAATAAATAAGAGTGTAGATAAATAGAAGTAATAATAATAGAGGAAATTAAGATAATCAGGTAATATTCGATTATTTATTTCGGTGAATTTATTTCGATGAAATGTCGTGTAACCTTAAAGCAGCAATCGACCTTTTATTTTTAACCGGCTTCAAAAAAAGGAGGAGGTTCTCAATTCGACACAATCTTTTTTAGGGTTCCGTACCCAAAGGGTAAAAATGGGACCCTATTACTAAGACTTCGCGATCCGTCTGTCTGTCTGACAGCTGTCTGTCTGTCTGTCCGTCTGTCACCAGGCTGTATCTCATGAACCGTGATAGCTAGACAGTTGTAATTTTCACAGATGATGTATTTTTGTTGCCGCTATAACAACAAATACTAAAAACAATATAAAATAAATAATTAAGGGGGCTCCCATACAGCAAACGTGATATTTTTGCCGTTTTTTGTTCGATATTAATAACGGCAACAGGTAGACGCTTGAAATATTCACAGAATGTTTAGTTGTATATTCTCTTCAAAAAATAATAATTATTAAATTAAAAATAAATTAAGGGGGCTCCCATACAACAAATGTGATTTTTTGCAGTGTTTTGCGATAATGGTACGGAACCCTTCGTGTGCGAGTACGACTCGCACTTGGCCGGTTTTTTTGTCAACATACCCCTTACTTTTAACTTTCCATAGTACAGGAAAATCCCTGTAGAGAGAAATTAGTAATAGGACAAAATCACGCTTAGTAATTATGTCGGCGCTTCTCGCAAAGGCCACGTCTAGCACCTGCTCGTCATCCGCTACTTCGCTGTTGCGGCCGCAAATGAAAAAAAAAAAGACGTGTGGCACTCGGGGACTGCCGCGGTAAAGCTATTGCATAGCATTTTGTATCAACTTATGCAATTATAGTTCTCGAAAAATGGCTTTATCACATTGTACTGGGATCGGTCCATCATCACTGACAGGACTATTGTAGCCAATAAGCCTGATATTGTGGTGGTGGACCGAATCGAGAGGCGTACAATGATTGTTGACATTACCGTCCCGCATGACGGGAACCTCGTGAAAGCCGAGAAAGATAAGCAAATCAAGTATCTTGACTTGGCTCGCGAGGTTGTCGACATGTGGGATGTGGACACAGCGATCATTGTACCGATAGTCGTGTCGGCCAATGGCTTAATAGCCACGAGCCTCGACCAACACCTTAGGAGGCTCTCGTTAGGCGGCTGGGTCAAGGGCCTGATCCAGAAATCAGTACTGCTGGACACGGCTCACATTGTTAGGAGGTTCCTCTCTCTGGAGCCCTGACCGCCGGTAGCTTGGACCCTGTTCCCGATACCGGTGGGCCTCTATATTTTATTTTTTTAAATGTTTTTGTTTTTTAATTTATTTTATAAAAATATTTAAAAATGTAGATAATAAGAAAGATAAATAAATAAAGGAGATAATAATAATAATAATTATTATTATGGTGTATGGAATCCGTGGGAATACAACTCTCGGATTCCATACACCTTCGATCCCTTTCCTCAACCGAAACTTACAAGTATTTGGGTATGTCGGAAGCACTAGGCATCAATGTTACTGATGTGAAACAGTCGTTGAAGGAGCGCTTCTTTGGCCGCCTGAAAAAAGTTCTAAATAGTCTTTTATCGGGCGGGAACAAGGTGCGCGCCTTCAACGGCTGGGACATGCCGGTCTTGATGTATTCCTTCGGCATACTCAAATGGACTCAGACAGAACTTGACGCCCTGGATAGGAGAGTCCGCACATTGCTTACCGCAAATCGTATGCATCACCCACGGTCATCGGTTATGAGACTGTATATCCCTCGGAAGTGCGGGGGTCGTGGCTTTTTAAATGCTAAGACCCTGCACAACCGCGAGGTATACAGTCTTAGGGAATATTTCCAGGCAGCTGCCGTGGGTATGCATCGAGATGTGGTAGCGGTGGACAAGGGCCTTACCCCGCTCTCCTTGGCTAACGAGAACTGGCGCAAACCTATAGTATTAGATACTAATGACCGCAGGGAGGTATGGCAGAGCAAGGAGCTTCACGGACGCTTCTACCGGGTCCTACATGGGCCTGATGTAGATCTTTTAGCGTCCGTGGCCTGGCTGCGATTTGGTGACCTTTTCGGGGAAACCGAAGGTTTTGTCTTTGCGATTATGGACGAAGTTATGATGACGAACAACTACCGGAAATATATTGTGAAAGACGGCACGGTTGACATCTGTCGGGCATGTCACCGGCCGGGGGAATCCATCCGTCACATTATCTCCGGTTGTTCTAGTCTAGCTAACGGAGACTATTTGCATAGACACAACCTTGTAGCCAGGATTATCCATCAGCAACTTGCGCTGAAATACAATCTTGTGGAATCGGAAGTGCCTTACTATAAGTATGAGCCCGACCCAGTTCTCGAAAATGGCAATGTCACGTTGTATTGGGATCGGTCTATCATCACTGACAGGACTATTGTTGCCAATAAGCCTGACATAGTGGTGATAGACCGACTAGAGCGTCGCGCAATGATTGTTGATATAGCGGTCCCCCATGACGAGAACCTCGTGAAGGCTGAGAGAGATAAGAAAAGTAAGTATCTTGATCTGACTCGCGAGGTTGTCGACATGTGGGATGTGAATACAGCGATCATTGTGCCGATAGTTGTCACGGCCAATGGCATAATAGCCAAGAGCCTCGATGAACATCTGAGGAGGCTCTCGTTGGGCAGCTGGATCAAGGGCTTGATCCAGAAAGCGGTACTCCTGGACACGGCGCGTATCGTTAGGAGGTTCCTCTCTCAGGAGCCCTGACCACCGGTAGCTTGGACCCTGTTCCCGATACCGGTGGGCTACTATTTTTGTATTTTTAAATGTTTTTTTATTAATATTTTTTTATAGAATAATATTTAAAAATGTAAAGATATGTAAATAAAATAAATAAATGGAATAATAATAATTATTATTATACATATTTTAACATTTTTAAATATTATTCTATATAAAAAAATATAAAAAATACATTTAAAAATACAAAAATAGTAGCCCACCGGTATCGGGAACAAGGTCCAAGCTACCGGTGGTCAGGGCTCCTGAGAGAGGAACCTCCTGACTATACGCGCCGTGTCCAGGAGTACCGCCTTCTGGATCAAGCCCTTGATCCAGCTGCCCAACGAGAGCCTCCTCAGATGTTCGTCGAGGCTCTTGGCTATTATACCATTGGCCGTCACGACTATCGGCACAATGACTGCTGTATTCACATCCCACATGTCGACAACCTCGCGAGCCAGATCAAGATACTTGCTTTTCTTATCTCTCTCAGCCTTCACGAGGTTCTCGTCATGGGGGACCGCTATATCAACAATCATTGCGCGACGCTCTGGTCGGTCTATCACCACTATGTCAGGTTTATTGGCAACAATAGTCCTGTCAGTGATGATAGACCGATCCCAATACAACGTGACATTGCCATTTTCGAGAACTGGGTCGGGCACATACTTATAGTAAGGCACTTCCGATTCCACAAGATTGTATTTAAGAGCAAGTTGCTGATGGATAATCCTGGCTACAAGGTTGTGTCTATGCAAATAGTCTCCGTTAGCCAGACTAGAACAACCGGAGATAATGTGACGGATAGATTCACCCAGCCGGTGACATGCCCGACAGATGTCAACTGTGCCATCCTTCACAATGTATTTCCGGTAGTTGTTCGTCATCATAACTTCGTCCATAATCGCAAAGACAAAACCTTCGGTTTCCCCGAAAAGGTCACCAAATCGCAGCCAGGCCACGGACGCTAAAAGATCTACATCGGACCCATGTAGGACCCGGTAGAAGCGTCCGTGAAGCTCCTTGCTCTGCCATACCTCCCTGCGGTCATTAGTATCTAATACTATAGGTTTGCGCCAGTTCTCGTTAGCCAAGGAGAGCGGGGTAAGGCCCTTGTCCACCGCTACCACATCTCGATGCATACCCACGTCAGCGGCCTGGAAGTATTCCCTAAGACTGCATACCTCGCGGTTGTGCAGGGTCTTAGCATTTAAAAAGCCTCGACCCCCACACTTCCGCGGGATATACAGTCTCATGACCGATGACCGTGGGTGATGCATACGATTTGCGGTAAGCAGCGTGCGGACTCTCCTATCCAGGGCGTCAAGTTCTGTCTGAGTCCATTTGAGTATGCCGAAAGAATACATCAAGACCGGCATGACCCAGCCGTTGAAGGCGCGCACCTTGTTTCCGCCTGATAAAAGACTATTTAGTACTTTATTCAGGCGGCCAAAGAAGCGTTCCCTCAACGACTGTTTCACGTCACTAGCATTGATGCCTAATGCTTCCGACATACCCAAATACTTGTAAGTTTCGGTTGAGGAAAGGGATCGAAGGTGTATGGAATCCGAGAGTTGTATTCCCACGGATTCCATAATCTCCCCTCGCTTTACATGCATGACTGCACATTTGTCCACACCAAATTCCATCCTGATGGCGTCACTGAAGGTTTCTGTCACCTTCAGTAGCTTCATCAGTTGAAAGTTGTTGGGGGCAAAGAGCTTCAGATCATCCATAACCTGACCACCTCTTCTCAACCGATAGCCCAGGCCCGAACTCTCCAGCAGTGTACTGAGAGGGTTCAGGGCTAAACAAAACCACAGAGGACTCAGGCTGTCGCCCTGAAATATTCCGCGCTCAATCCTTATAGGTTCGCTGTTTTCCTGAATCTGCCGACATCCTGGATAGTGAAGGACCGTCCTCCACTGCCCCATACATGACATCAGGAAGACGCGCAGTGTTGCATCAATTTTATACAACTCCAGCACCCTCATGAGCCATGTATGTGGCACCAAGTCATAGGCCTTCTTGTAATCTATCCAACATGTCGCCAGATCCTTGCGGGAACGGCGAACCTGTTGGCTAATAGCAATGTCTATGAGGAGCAGCTCCTTAGTACCGCGGGACCCATTCTTACATCCATTCTGAGAAGCAGACATGATGGAGTTAATATTAATAATTATTAATTATTATAATTATTAATAATAATTATTTATAATAATAATATTGTTATTATTTATATTATTTATTTATTTATTTTATTTAACCAATAATGTACACACACATAATAAATAGACAAGAATAAGGAACAGAAAATAGGTACAAAGGTATGCTTATTTCTAACGAAATCTCTTCCAGCATACCTGCGAGAGGAGAGTTGCAAAAAAAAAGATATGTAGACACCGTGTGTAGAACGATAAAAAGAAAAATATATTAAACAATTCACAATAAAGAAGAATACTGTTTAGATAATTAATATATACTCTTATATACATGCATATTATTAAATTAAATATTACAATAATAAATACTAACTAATATCATAAATACTTAAATAATAATACATATTAATGTGCAACTAAGACGGAATGGAAAGATAATGCTCTTTCACTCTCTTTTTAAAAACTGCAAGAGTTTGGCAGTTCCTAATATCAGGCGGTAACGAGTTCCACAACCGCACCGCGTGCACAGTAAAGGAGTAGGAATAAAAGTCGGTAGTGTGGGAAGGTATTTCAAGGAGATGCTTAAGATGCGACCTGCAAAGTGCATCGGAAGGACGAGAGTAGGAGAAGCGTTCGCGGAGGTAAGAAGGCATTTTAGGGTTGTGAAGGACTTTAAATAGCAAACACAAAATCCGAGAGTTCCTGCGAAGTCGAATAGGGAGCCACTTGAGCATTTTGCGAAAGCCTGAAACATGGTCATACTTTTTGAGATTGAAAACAAAACGAATACATATATTTTGCAAACGCTCAAGTTTATTTAAAAGCTCCTCGGTGGCATCCAAATAACAGGCGTCGGCGTAGTCAATGATGGGCTGAATAAGAGTTTGGGCAAGGGAAATTTTGGTGTTCAAGGGCAAAAAGCTCTGGAGGCTCTTCAGCGAGTGGAAAGTGTAGTGCACCTTGCGACTGACTTCAGCGACGTGGGCAGTCCATGATAAATAAGAGTCCATGATCACCCCCAAGTTTTTAGCTGTCCTAGCGTATTCAATTTGAACTCCATTCAAACTGAGAGAAGACAGCACCGCAACATCCAGCCTGTTTCGCATATGCCTACCGCCGATAACCATGGCCTGAGACTTCTTAGGGTTGATTTGCAGCCCAAAGGACCGTGACCACTCCCCAATTAATTCCAGGTCACTGTTAATGGCGGTCACTGCGGCTTCTGCATCTTGAATAGGAAAATGATGGTAAAGCTGCAAGTCGTCAGCATAGAGATGGAAGTTACACGAGATTACTCTAGTGACAGAGTTAATAAATATAGAAAAGAGAAGAGGAGAGAGAACGCCACCCTGTGGCACACCCGCAGTAAGAGAGCACCAATCCGAAGAACTCTCGTCGAGGTGTACCCGCTGCGAGCGGCCTCCAAGATAGGAGTTGAACCAATCAATAGTGGAAGAGGAGAAATTGAAACTTTAAGGATCCCAAGAAGGATATCGAAGTCAACAGAGCTGAAAGCGCTGCTGAAATCGAGAAGTACAAGTAAAGTAAGAGATTTGTGGTCCATAGCCCGGCGGATATCGTCAGTAACCTTTAAAAGAGCTGTAACAGTGCTGTGACCGGGCCGGAAACCAGATTGAAAAGGACTAAGAAGATCATTATTAGAGAGAAACAGAGACAATTGCTGATGGACAATGTGCTCAAGAACTTTGGAAAGATAAGGAAGTATGGAAATGGGTCTGAAATCGGTCAGTGTGACCGGGTTAGGGATTTTGGGTAGTGGAATAATATGGGCTAGCTTCCAAGCATCGGGAACAGTGCAAGAAAACAAGGAGAAGTTAAAAATGTGGGTCAAAACGGGAAGTAATGTGGAGAGGATAGGAGAAATCATTCTTGAGCAAAGCCCGTCATTCCCAACAGCGGAGGAGGAGATAGCACAAATAGATTTTTTGACATCACTTTCACTCACAGGACTGAAATCGAAAGACGAACACCGCGGCACTGGCAAAACGGAAAGTTTATTTAATGTCGATAATTTGACGTGTGGATCCAACGTCACGGGTGAAAGTGAAAAATGTTTGTTTAGAGCACACACGTCAATGCCTTTGCTAGAAGCGGCAGGAGACTTACCAATGCCGACAGTTTTCAAAAACTTCCAGACTTCAGAGGAGTTCCGGTTGTCAAGAGAATTATGGAAGTAGCGTCTCTTTGCATCTCTACACATACGACTACAGCGATTACGCATCTCTCTACACGAACTCAGGTTGTGCTCGGAAGGACGGCACTTTAACCTCCTTTTAGCTCGGTCTCTAACTGCCATTGTTGAAAATGTGAAACTGAACTAATAAAACCACCTGCACGCTGTTGTTGGAAGAGATTTACAAAATATTAAAGATAAATAAAGCAATCGAGAATATCAGTCATCACAACAAACTAAAATAAACGCACAGTGTAACGAAACGTAAAACAGGAATTATGAAATTGACAGATGTCAAATGTCATCATGTCAAGATTTTCAACTGTCAAGTAAAATATAAAGGTAAACAAATAAAAATAAAACAACTACCGGCAGACATTCAGAGTGAAAAGTAAATAAAATAGATGTTACAGCAAAGATTGTAAGGTTAGAATAATAGAAGAAAAAACAAGTCCAAAAGTGTACCGACATGACTTGTTACGTCATTACTAAGTGGCCGAATTAAAATATGTACGGGGATCAAACAAATGAAACCGTAGACTCAGCGACGGGTCTTCCTCATAATCTTCGCTCTAGGCGTAGCGGTTTTAGGCAAAGTGGCAGCGGCAGCAGGCCCAGGATCGTTGGATGAACCAGCACTGGCTGCAGTGGGAAATAGCGCGATTAATGACTGAAGCTCACCCATTGATGCAATCTTCCGGCGAGACTTGTCAGGAGTTTATGATTATTATTATACATATATATTTATATTTAGTTTCGTAGAGTCGTACAATACGTCTTATCGCACACAACGCCGTGTCGAAGACTGCCGAACTGAAACGACGTTAGACGATGCACGGCCTTCAAGCCACACCTCCTTGCCCGTCGGAGTGGGGAGCGTGAGGTTTTTTTCGTTACGGAATTTCTGGATTCGGTCGCCGCGCTCAAGGCCCGCGATAGAAGCTATGCAATAGCTTAAAAAACTTGTCACGTCCCGAAAAACAATATACCACGGGAATTTATCGCGATGATTTCGATTATTTATTTACCCATTTAACCCGACGTTTCGGCCGTGTTGCAACCACCGTGGTCCCGGGTAGACTGGGTGATATATTATTTTTCAATTATGAAACGCGAAAGTTTTAAAGTAAATATTGTCAAGTCCCGTCAAGTCGCGTCAAGCGCAAACGTATCAAGTGCAAAATTTCTATCAATTGCGATCACCGTTTAACGGTAGCGTCAAGTGTGCGCAGTAACCGATCAATATTCACTTCAATCACGTAGACTTGTCAAATGCACTTGATCGTCTCTCGGACCCACAGACTAACGACACACAGTGTGGAACGCATGCAATCAGCGTACATACTGTAAGTGCGAGTGCTTCTGGATCAATGTAATTGATCATCGTAGACTCAAACAGAAGCATTTATGATTATTTAGTTTGTTTTTTCTTTTACCTCTCGAGTCTTCTTCTGTGCGGGTCACAAATAAATATTTTTCTTAAATGCTTTTATTTTCCTATAAGAAAAGGTGATAAATATTTATGTCAAACACTTATGAGTTGAGTTGGCCACGTCTAATAATTCAGCCACTCCAAAACTGAAGAAAACTGATAACTAGAATACAAGACAGTTGAGTTTTAATACTTTTTACCCAGTTGAAATACAGAATCCTGGCCAAAACATCAGCATGGTTTAGTTACTTGATGTAGAGAATTTAGAGTTTACATTTATAAATGATTGTGCATTGCGTGCGAGTGGCAAACGTAGGTGGCACTATATGCAGAAAAACGCCAAGCACCAAAAGCTGGTCATAAGGCTTGGTTTAGATATTGTGAGGAGAATTTTATTAATTCTACTGTAGTGGCAGTATAATAATAACCAGCGTTGCCAGAAGGTTACATTTCTTACATTTTTCGTGACTTTTGACCCCTTCGCGTAACATGTAAGTAATTTTTATATTTAAGCAATTTTCGTAACTTTTGAGAACAACAAGATTTGTAATACTTGATTTTTATTGCAAACAGTTTACGAACGCATCCAAATTGAACGACATATTCAGAGATGGCTCTGAATGAAACGCGCCATGACAAAATGAAACATATTTTGCATAAGTTAAAGGTTAATTTTGCTTGAGCGCGTGCGCGTACTTTTCCTACTACACGAGTTCGCGCGGTTTCGTAGGATATTTTTCAGAAACCCCGTGCAAAATTGGACATTTTGAGTATTGGACATTTTAGGAATTAGAAGTTTTGGGAATTGGACATTTTGTAAGTTGGACATTTCGGGAATTGGACATTTTGAAACCGCTGGACATTTTGGGAATTGGTCATTCTGAACCTGAACGACGAAAAAGTGCCAGCCCAAAAACCAAAAGCCCAGCAGCAGACATCTAGTCATCTTTTGGCTGAAACCAGCAGAACGACAGGTGAAACTACATTCTACTATCAGATGTTATTTAGTTCAGTTAATATACAGTCGGGAAAAAGGAATAAATATATGAAATAAACTGTTTTATCATAAGATTAAATACACCATATCCACCATAAGATTAAATACACCACATCATAGATTCCTTTATATTCCGCCAACAAGAAAAAAAAATTAACTTTTGCTGCAAAAATGTAACATTTCAGGAAATGAAATGTAATTTTTGACTTTAAGGCCCTGGCAACACTGATAATAACATGCTCTGTGGGTAGTGTGGCAAGTGTGGCATAGCAACACCGTCCGTCTGACGGTCGAGCACAGATTAAAAAAAACTGAAATCTGAAAGGACCACAGGAAAGGACGAACGAAAAGAAACGGTCTTTCTGATATATTTTTATGAATTGCAAACAATTTGAAGGATTACTTTTAGTGGAATTATGAATACCTCAAGCTTTTCTGCAGACCCTTCACATGGGAAAGCAACAGAAGCAGTAAAAACATTCGTAAGTAGAATTTTATAAACATTAAGGTTATGTTTTCTCTTGAATTAGATTATAAACACTAAAACAATGTGAATGTACTTGTTGTATATTATTGTGATCGTTGCCATGTGTTTTCGCCAGCCCGTTGATTTGGTTTCTGTTTTGGTAAAAGTGTTGCCTAGTCTTTTACCATATTGTTTTCGGTTCCGCCTAAAGTTCTGCTCATGTTTGCATAGCAAAAAGTTGAAACATATCGACAAAGCACGGATCACCATGCTACTTGCTGATAATAAGCATATTTTGTATTGAAACTTATAATTTACTACAGTTCTCATACACTCATGTTCACTCTTGTTAACAAGAATTTTGTTGTTTACAGATTCTACCAGATAAATGCTTTAAAAAAAATGTCGGATGTGCGTGGGGGCAAGGAAACAAGTTCACGATATACCCTCGAAGCCAATCGGTGAACAAAACATCAACAAACACAACAGCAACAGAAGACAAACTGCTCAACACCCGCCAAGATATTCTCCTCTTTACTCCAATCCTCAGAAAACTGGTCAATGAATCCAATGGAACATACTTATCACTACAAAAGGCTGCTGAAGCTGCCAAAGTTTCTGATAACCAAGTTGAATTTCTAAAACTCTCCCGCCAATTTCGCTCAATCATCCGAGTGTGCATTGAAAACCTTCAGGATGCTGCCTCAAATGAAGGAAATGGTGTTGAAAAGAACAACTTACTATCCTACATAACAATATTCTATTCTATAGAATGTATTTGGCATTTATGTGAGATTATGTACATAGACAATGTTCCAGGAGACATAGTTTTACCGTATTTATTGGAATGGGTGCGGTTTCATTTTCCGTGCCACGAGCAGACCGCTGCACGCCTGCTGGAGGCTTGTGAGAGGGGGTCGGAAGACCAACAAGAGTATTGGGACACTGTGTTAGGCATGGTGGTACAAGGTCGTGTGGATGTGGCTAGGGCTCTGCTGAAACTACATTCTGCTACTGAGAGTAATGAGTTCAAGCTGGTTGATAACTCTCTGAGGAGTATGCCAGTTTATAGTGTAAGTTCTTTTTATCCAGTAACTTTAATTACCCAATCAACTTATGACAAGGTTCATTCATTCAATTCTTATTGGATTTGTTCTCTTTTTGGGTTACATACCCAAAGGTAAAAACTGGAGCCTATTACTAAGACTCCACTGTCCGTCTGTCTGTCTGTCACCAGGCTGTATCTCATGAACCGTGATAACTAGATAGTTGAAGTTTCCACAGATAATTTTTTAAACACACGTCATAATAATGGACCTACTTCTCTTATTTACTCATTTAGATAAACATGTGAGGAATTCTACTGTTTGTGATTGCAGGTATATGGAGGAATATCTACAGGAGAGTTCACAATATCCTGGAAGCACTGGCAGGCAGAGTGCAGGTCTAAGCTCAGTAGCAGAGTGCTGGCTTCACAACCTAACCTGGAGCTTATAATGAAGGTAATAATCTCTATTTTAAAACTACAAAATTTTAATGATCAAATGGTTGCAAGGAGAATAGTCTACTCATTGGTTGAAAAAGTCTACTTATTAAATTGTTGTCTATGAAAGGCATTTGACAGACAGACAATACAATCAAGGTACTCCAGTAAGCTCCAGTAATTTTTCTTTACAAAACTAGAACTCAAAGAATCTAAGATTCAGAATTCAATATTTTTATTGCTGTACGGGTTGTAAGTCCGTACATGTAATTTGTCGTGAAGGTTTGTAAGTTAAGTTAGTGAAGAGAAACGCTTTCCACTAAGATGCAGTTAAGTTTATTGAGAGTAAGTTACAGTACTTGAGCGGAGGCGATTATTTCTCTCAGTTGTTGATAGTCACACACTTGTATGTTTACTACGATTAAATTAGTTAATAAGGTTATTTTTATAACGCGCAATCGTGACGCGCATCGCTGGTCTAAAGTAGGTTACAGCGTAAGCAGAAAAATGTACGGCGATGAGACCGTACATATTGGCAACCCCTAAAGAAGTTAAGATGAGTAAAGAGAGAGAAAGAACCGCCTGTACAAAGTTAAGGCTTAATGTTAAAGTAAGTATACAATTAGTCAAAAGTAAAGGCAATGTTGTCTCGATGTCCTTGAGGTTGAGTGTGGCAGACGTGGTCGCGCGCCTGCTGGTTTTCGTCTCTGGCAGTCTGCTGTCGAGGTCCCATTGGCTGAAGTTCGATGTCTTCATGTTTTGGCTTCGTATTTGTTGTCCTCGGAAGTCGTTTCCTGAGCCGTACGCAGTATTTTCTTGTGACGATCCCCAGACACGTGATGACAGCAATTGTAAGTAAAAGGTAACTAATTGCATATTGGTGAATATCATGCTGTGTGATGGTGGATGGTAGTTGTGGCTCGTTCTCTTGTTGGAACCGTAGTTTCTTGTCGATTACTGTGAAGTCGTTTTTCTTGAGAGTGAAGAGTTCGTCTTGAGAGCCGTGTAGTGTTATGTTGACAATGTTATTAATCGACGAGTTCAAGTTCGGTACATGCATGTCGTAGTTTACGTTGAGGTTGCTGTTGTACTGATTGTGTGAAGTGATGGTGAGCTCTTTTGACTGCAGAACACATCCTTGACTCAAAGTTACAATAGCCGCTGATGTGATAGTTTGCGAAGTTACGTCGTTATCACAAACAGTACGTAATTCGCATCTTCCGCAACAAACAACCAGCCAGCTGTTTGATTCTTGCAATTTGATCCATGCCTCGTCGCATGACACACTGACGACGTTGCATGGCGACGTAGTTACACGATGACCCAGTAGTTTTGCTTCGCAAGGTGCATTCTTGTTCTGTAAGTTGAACACTGGTATGTTTGCGTTGCAAATAAAGTTATCTTTTTGTCTTTTGGTACATTGCTTGAAGTCTTCATCCTTTAATGAGATGTAAGACTTCTTTTCAAAGTTCACGGCGATGTACTCTGACGATAACTGCATCAATTTGAATTTTTCCTCAGTTTTAAAGGGTATAGCGATAGCCCGGTAGTAGTTGAAGTCCTCATCCGAGATCAACGGAATGTGAACTTCGAACATAAAGTAGTTTTTTGTTATTCGTGCTTTCACGTAGAGCAGTTTGTAAAGTTCCTTGATATCTTGTTTGATGTTGGTCGTCGGTAGTGTCAGAGTTCTCGGCAGTTTGCCGGCTATGTCTTCCATTTGTTTGACTAGGCTGACTGGTGATATCAAGTGCACGTCCATGTGTCCACTGTAGACATTCGTGAGGGTGTTTAGGAGCATTGTTTGAATTTCTTTAAGATTTCGTAATAGTAATGATGCTGTGAGCGAAGCGGAGTTGAAGTAGCTTGTAGCCATCATTATTTGTATTTCTGTTTCAATGTTGCCCAAATTCGACTTAGTTTCATTCATGAAGCGTTCTATCATTTTGCATTGTAATTTAATGTTTTCATCGTTTTTCTTCAAAACATCGTTTTGTAGTTGCATAATTGACGTTTGGTTTTTTGCGAGTTCGCGTAAATAGTTTTCGTTGCGTTGAATGGCATCAATATCTTGGTGATATTTGTCAGCAAATCTCTGGTCTAAGACGCCGAATAAGCTGTTTGCTACCATGCCTACTCCGTCGATTAAGCCGCGTTTCTTGCGTGTTGATAAATGCTTGTGCGGAGCCAGCAGGATCGTATTGTAGAAGTTGAGTAGTTCCATCTCGTGTGAAAGTTGATCTGTCGTAGCTTGGCAATAGCTTTGATGGATTTTCTGGCATAAGCTATTTACACCGTTGACGTAGTTTTCAATGTTTTGAACGCCTTGCCAGTAGTTAGTTAGATTGTAGTACGTAAGCAAAGTCCATTCGTCGTGAATGAGTTCAATTTTGCCTATGGTGTCATAATAAATCGGCCGCTCGGGTTCCAGGTTTGTAATCTGAATTCCTGACCTTTGTTGCGTACCATATGATCCATTCACGAATATCAACATTGTGAAAATACACATCAAAATGTTTGTAAGACATTTTTTCGTTGACTGTTTTGTTGTGGTAGGTCTTTTAGTTTTGTCAGCGTTTTGTAAGTCCGTCTGACATTCTTCACTATCTCTGTTGCAAGTAGTTTCGATGGGTAGAGCAGATAGTTTCACAATTGGTCGTTTGATGACACCGGTTTGTGTTTTCAGGGTTGTCACTCGAACGTATCCGTCGGCTCCAGGGTGTAATTTCAGCACCCGTCCCATGGCCCATTTTCCTGGCGGCAAATTGTTGTCCCGGACTAGTACGATGTCCCCCTCGTTGAGGTTTTTCTTAGGATTGTTCCATTTGCTGCGCCTTTGAAGTTGTGTTAGATAGTCGTTTGACCAATTCTTCCAAAATTGTTGGTACATGTGTTCAGTTAGCTGCCATCGTCGGCGTAGATCTATGTTATGTTTTTCATTGTAGTCTGCTCGTGGTAGAGACATTGTTGGTCCCCCCGTTAGAAAGTGACCTGGTGTCAGATAGTTATAGAATTCTTCGGGGTCCTCAGTAAGCTGGCAAAGTGGCCTGGAGTTCATGCATGCTTCTATGTTCGCAAGCAAGGTAGTAAACTCCTCGTACGTCAGTTTTTGGTCTCCTAGCACCCGACGAAGGTGATACTTCATCGACTTGACCGCTGCTTCCCATAGTCCACCAGCGGTTGGCCAAGCGGGTGCATTGAAGTGCCATTGTACTCCCATGTCAGCAATACTATTGAAGAAGTCTGGCGATAAGATTTGCTTGAAGTCTTCAAACTCTTTCTGAAGCAATCTTGATGCGCCGATAAAGTTCGTACCACAGTCCGAGTAGACATGACCTGGTGTACCGCGCCTGGAGCACATTCTCTGGAAGGCTGCTATGAATGTTTCGGTGCTTAAGTCCGATGCGAGTTCGATATGTACAGCCTTAGTTACCATGCACACGAATATGCATATGTAACCCTTTGAGGTCCGCACTCCCTTTCCTTTGTTAAGTTTGACTTCCACGTGTCCTGTGAAGTCAACTCCTGTGTGGGTGAACGGTCGCGATGGTGTCACACGTTGTGGTGGTAGTTCTCCCATGAGTTGGTTTAACTCCGATGGGTTGTAGCGGTGGCAACGCACACAGCGCCGTAGTTCAGCTTTTACCGCTCTGTTGCCGCCAACGATCCAGTACCGTTGTCGGATGTGCGCTAAAGTTAATCTGGCTCCTCCGTGTAAAGTCGTAAGATGAGCTTGATGAATCACCAACTCAGTAAGTCGTCCACTCTTAGGTAGGATGATTGGGTTCTTCATCTCGAAAGGTAGAACAGAGTGGTTCAGTCGACCACCGACTCGGATGATGCCTTTGTTGTCCAGATATGGCTTAAGTTTGAAAATGTAACTTTTAGTAGAAATAGTTTTAGTAGTTTGAAGTTGTTTGTATTCTTGCGCAAGTTCCGTTTGTTGCACATATTTTATTATTTGTTCTTTTGCACTGCTTAATTCGCACAAAGTAAGGCATCCGGTGTCACGTTTGGCCTTGTTTCTTGTATTTGCAATGAATCGTTGTATCCATGCTGCAATTCTGTTCACTTTGGTCAATGAACTGCAATTAGTTAATAAATTATGAATACAATTATTGTTTTCTTTGTTCGTCGAGTTTGATTTTGCTTGGCAAACGCTGCCTATGTTCGTAGTAAATGTGCATGTTACGTTTTCTTCACGACTTTGTTCTTGGAAGCTAGGCAGAAATGTAGGACCTTCCCACCACAGACTGAAAGTTTGTAGCTTGGTGGGTAGCATGCCTCTTGATGCGCAGTCTGCAGGGTTATCTTGTGACTTCACATAACGCCATTGCTCGGCTGGTATGATTTGTCTTATTTTTTCAACCCGGTTAGCGACGTATTTTTCCCTTTTGGTTGTGTCCCCCTGTATCCAAGCCAGGACCACTTGGGAATCGCACCAAACGCTTGTAGTTATGTCGAAGCCATTCAGGGCGTCTCTGATTTTTTCGATGAGTTGCGATAGTAAGAGTGCGCCACAAAGTTCAAGTTTCGGTAATGTGATCGTTTGTGATAGCGGCGCCACTCTTGTTTTAGCAGCGAGTAATGTTATTGTTGACTTGTTTGTTTCTTCTCTGACGCATCTGTATACCACGCAAGAGTAAGCCTTTTCACTGGCGTCACAGAATCCAAATAGTTCTATCTTCTTGTTTGTTGTACGGACCCAGCGCTTGATTACCATAAGTTTTACATTGGGTATGTCAGCTCTTAGTTTCAGCCACTTTTCTGCTATTTGTGACGGTAACTGATCA
Organism: Anorthoa munda; assembly: GCA_945859665.1. Lineage (NCBI taxonomy): Eukaryota > Metazoa > Arthropoda > Insecta > Lepidoptera > Noctuidae > Anorthoa > Anorthoa munda. The sequence continues at coordinate 27,919,891 of OX243913.1, read as the reverse complement.
TCCCAGTCAAGTTTGTTGATCCAGACTTCTTGAAATAGTAGTTTTGCCGCAATAGTTATGGGTGATAGCCAACCCAGCGGATCGTAAAGTTGCGAAATTTCAGAAAGCAGCCGCCTTTTAGTTATCTCGGATCGACCTTTTTCTTCAAATTTCCAGTTAAACACAAATGTGTCGGCGTGCGGATTCCAACCTAGTCCTAAGGTTTTCATTGATTCCTCTTGCTTAAAGTCAAAAGTAGTTCTGCGTGAAATCTGTTCATCGCTTAAGTTTACTAGTAGTGCTGGATCATTGCTGGACCACTTGCGTAAGTTCATCCCGGCTCCTTTTAACATGTCGATAAGAGATGTCTGGAGTTCCTGGGCCGCTTCTAGTGAGTTGTGGCCGCTTATGACGTCATCGACGTAAGTTTCGTTCAACAGTATTTTAGCAGCCGTGGGGTATTTGCAGCCGTCATCGTATGCAAGTTGCTTGATGGTTCTCATGGCTAGCCACGGTGCGCACTTAGTGCCATAAGTGACAGTGCAAAGTTGGTACTCCTGCAGCTTCTCTGACTGTGTAGTTCGCCAGATAATTTTCTGCAAATGTTGTTGTTCCTCAGACAGCCAGATACATCGGTACATTTTCTCGATGTCAGCTGTAAAGGCGTATTTGTAAGTTCTCCATTTTATGATAAGTTCTTGGATATCTTTTTGCAGGTTGGGGCCTTTTTCTTGTAAGGCGTTCAAGCTGTATCCTGTGTTAGTTTTCTGAGATGCGTTGAAGACAACCCTGAGTTTCGTGGTTGTAGATTCTTCTCGAAGTACTCCGTGATGTGGTAAGTAGCATTCCGTCGTTGACGATTGTATAGGTTTTGTTAGTTTCATGTGACCTAGCTCCAGGTATTCCTTAAGGAACCCTTTGTATAGCAATGCAAGACGGCTATTTCTTTGAAACCGTTTTTCTAGTTGCAGCAATTGTGATACTGCTATCGTTTTCGATGATCCAAGTTTATGTTCGTAATCTGAACATAGAGGCATCTTCACAATGTATCTTCCGTCTAAACCACGGCGAGTAGTTTCCTTGTAGTAAGTTTCACATTGATCTTCTTGAGATTGATCAGTGTTTGCTTTTGTTACGTCTTCACACTCCCTAAATTTCGTTATTTCGGACAAGTCGAGTAGGGTGACGTGACAGTTAAACGTTTCTAGTTTTCCACACAAAATCCATCCCAGCTGTGTCTGTTGAGCAACTGGTGATTTTGGTGCGCCCTTTAGTATTCCGTCTTGGATTATTTCTGCGTATACGTCAGCTCCAAGCAGTATGTCAACAGCCCTTGAAATGTTGTAGTCAGGGTCTGCTAGTTTTAAGTTTTGCAAGTGTGACCACTCAGGTCGTTCAAATGTGTAGTTTGGTAGTTTGTTGATTAATTTCTTCATAATCAACGCCTCAGTGTCGAAAGTATATTCGGAGTGGATTGATTTGCATGTTAGCTTCAGGCGCCCTTTACAGTCGCCCGATACAGTACCAACTCCCGATATCTTTGCAGTCATTTTGCTTCTCGGCAGCCTCAGCAGTTGTGCTGCATTTTCAGTTATCAAATTAACTTGTGAGCCCTGGTCTACGAGCGCACGAAGAGCGATGTAAGTGCCATCTAACGATTTGACCTTGATCTGGACGGTTGTAAGTAAAACCTCCATCTCGTTGGTTGATAGGTGGTTTGAACTTGGTTCAGTTTCCTTTGGTCGTTGACCTGAACGCTGATTTTCATAGCTCGGTGAAGGTGTATTTTTGTTGTAGTTGTTGTAATGTAAGAGCGTATGATGTTTCATATTGCATTCCTTACACGTTTTTGTAGAGTTGCAAGTCTGGTTTTCGTGTTTGAACAAACAGTTTTTGCATATCCGCAATTTTGCAACTGTGTTGTTACGTTGCTTAGTATCCATGTCCACAAATTGCTGACATTTCATTAGAACATGATTGTTTTTACAAAGAGGGCATTGCCCATACGAAGTGTGGTAAGTTTTCGGATGCCATTTTTTCTGATCGTAGTTTTTTCGAAACGTATGTTTTTCGTTTTCAGTTGATTTTCCTGAATTCTGTACCTCTTTCTTCGAAGTTTTCATGGTTTCAAACGCTGTAAACTGGTTTTCTAAGAACATTAGTAATTCATGAAGTGTTGGTACCTCTCTGTTGTCGTTTAAGTCTTTTATATATTCGTTGTATGTGCCACAGTCTAGTTTTAGTGACATCACATGGACAATCATAGGTTCTCCACCGGTTGTATCAAGACCCATATTTGTCAAGCCGTTTAGACATTCCGTTGTTACGTCATGTAGCTTCTTCAAGTTGTAAGCGTCAGGCTTCTGTATGACAGGCAACTGTAGCATAGTGTTCATATAGGCTGAGAACTGTAGTCGACGGTTATCGTACCGTTGATTCAATATTTCCCAGCATGAAGCGTAGTTGTTGGCGCTGATGCCCAGGTGTTGCACCAGCCTTTCTGCTTCGCCTTTCAGTTTGGTCTTCAGATGCTGCATTTTTTGTGCGTTATTCAGCGACGGGTTTTTGTGTATGGTCTCCAGGAATAGATCTTTAAACGATGTCCACTTGCTGTAGTGTCCTGAAAACTCTGGTATCTCGATTTTCGGTGCTGAACGTTCGTGATGAGCGTTAGACCATATTTTGCCTTTCAGGCGTTTTCTTGTTTCGTCGTATTTGGATTCCATGCTGTAGAACATGTCATAGTATGTCTGATTCGATCCTTTTAGTAGGGCTTCCAGTTCCCAGTGAGTGTTGTCAAGAGCATCCCATTTCGACTTCAAGATTGACAAGTGATCATCAAGTTCCCATTTTTCAGCTAGGCCTTCATAGTCAATTTTAGCCATAGCACGATCCATCGCCTTGAAGTTACATTCTTGCTTAGTCAGTAGCGTCTTTGTCTTCTCGTCAAGCTCTCCCCCTGAGGACTCCGTAAGGTCGAATTTGACGCTTTCTCCTGCAACTTGTTGTAACATACTCGTAATGTCGGCTCTAGTCGTTTCATACATAGTTTTTGTCTTGCCGTAGACCTCTTCCACAAAGTAGTTTATGTTTTTATCTTCAATTTCCTGCAAAAGCAATGTGTGCCTTGCATTGAAATCCATCCATTGAGCTTCTAATGAAGACAGTCGCTTGTTCAAGTAATCAGTTGTTTTTCTTGTCTTGCTATCCTTTTTGTAGTTGTTGCATAATGTTTTTATGTTTTCCAAACACGTAGACTGGAGTTGTAGCTTATTCATCTTGATTTGTTAGACAAATAGCTTCCTTATAGTTTACAAGATAACTTTCCTTACGTGTTTGAAGATTCTCCCAGTATTTGAAGTCTCTTCTAGTTATAGTTGAAGGCGCTTCTAGTTGTCGAAGGCTCTTCCAGTAGTTGAAGTTAGTTTCAGTAGTTGACGACTCTTCTTGCAATCGAAGACTCGTCCAGTAGTTGAAGTCAGTTCTGCAGGTGACGGCTCTTCTAGTAGTCGAAGACTCACCCAGTATCTGCAGCTGGTTCCGGTACTCAATGTGCCTGTACTCGAGCTAAGTATATGCGCCTTCTCAATCCAACTGGGGCGACCCTCTTCCGGGAGACCAGCTGAACCGATTCGCTACCGTACAAGAGACACAAACACACTAAGATACGCGAAGGCTCGAAGGACCATAAATGTACGGGTTGTAAGTCCGTACATGTAATTTGTCGTGAAGGTTTGTAAGTTAAGTTAGTGAAGAGAAACGCTTTCCACTAAGATGCAGTTAAGTTTATTGAGAGTAAGTTACAGTACTTGAGCGGAGGCGATTATTTCTCTCAGTTGTTGATAGTCACACACTTGTATGTTTACTACGATTAAATTAGTTAATAAGGTTATTTTTATAACGCGCAATCGTGACGCGCATCGCTGGTCTAAAGTAGGTTACAGCGTAAGCAGAAAAATGTACGGCGATGAGACCGTACAATTGCATTCCACAATGTAGACAGGTTTTCAAAGACATGATCATTGTGGACACCAATAGGCACAGCAGATTCATCATCTGTTGTGTCCTTGTCACTTTCGTGCTGATAAACTGAGTGTGTGAAGTCACTTTGTTTTTGAAATGACACTTCTTAGGTGGTAATTCGACAATTGGACGACAATTGAGAGTAAAATTTCAAGACTACGCCAGTGTGTGTTCACGCGCCAGGCTTGTGTTAGTGCTGAACACTGGCGAACCGGCTGCCGCCGAAACACACCCTGTGTGCGAACCGCACTCGCAAAAACACAACATATGTTTTTCACAAAGCTTCCTAATCTAATCAAATCCTCAAACACGTTACTCCTAGATAATAATCGGCGACTACTCTGCCTTCGAGTCGATCCGCGGCAAGTACTCGTCGTGGTTCGACATCCTGGGCGGCTGGGTGATGTTCACGGCGCCGTGGGCGCGGCGCCACGAGCTGGGCGCCGCGGCCGCCGCCTGCGCCGGCATGGCGCCCGCGCCGCGCTCGCATCTCGATGACATGGTGCGCGCGCTGCTCGAGGGGGATCTGCATCGGGTAATTAATTTAAACTCCCGGCACATGTCGTGTCGTGCCGCTATGGTTTCCTATTTTCATTTATATTTGTCAAATTTGTACACTAAGCCTCTGTTGACAGCGCAATTTTGAGCATTTTTTGAGAGTTCTAGTGCTTCTCAAGATAAAGTATCAACAAAAAGGAAAACATAGGGGCATAGTATATATCTTTCATTTTCAGTTTATGGAATATCTTTAAAATTGGTCCAATATTGGAAGTGGAAATAGGCGAGAGCCAAACTTCGAATTATGACTTTTTACTTAGGAAACTCAGTCGGCGCTCTCCACCCATATTTCCTCTTAGCAAGTAGAAATGTTCACAAAGTTAAAGCAAGTGGTTCGTAGTATATTTTGGTATATTCTATATGGGTGTTATTTAAATGGTTAGCATAGTATTCGTATTTTTGTGAGCAGAAAAATATAATCTGTGAGCAGAAATAGCTAATTGATCAGCAACTCATGGCCAGCAAACATTCCAAAATCAATCAGCAATTTATGTCATTCTGGATGGCTGTAATTATTTTAGTACAGCATATTAATTATATAAGCTGTTTCTGTTTAATAAAATTTTGGTAAGCACTCAGTATAACACGCACGCAAGTAAGCTTAACTAAACTTAACTCACCCAAAAATATTCATTCTGAGCTGCATATAAAAATTGACATTGGTTTTAATATAGAATAGGTGCAAGTAAGATTTGTATATATGGGACAGAATATTTTCAGGTGATCCACGAAATACAACAGATATCTGACAACGGCTGGTTCGCGACGCATCTTACAGATATACTGTTCCACTGTGGCAAACTTACCATCATGGACAAGCAACAGACCAAGTAAGTAAAACTTTTAAGCCCTTGTGGAATTCAGTTACAAACTTGACTAGGCTGCTTATGGTTAAATTATAAATCCCAGAGGTAATAATAATCATGGAAAAATAACAACATAGAAATATTATAAAATGCAGACAAGACTTTTTCCACTACCTTGTCTATTATGTAACACATTGCCTAAGAAATTCGTTTCCAAATATGAACATTTAGACACAAGATTATAAAATAAAAATTAAAAATATCAAAATTACATAATAACAGTTACAATATGACTTTTGTATGAAGTTTTGATATCATTATGTAACTGGCAGAATGATACTGAACCTGTTACCTCTCGAAAAAGCGCGCGTTGATTGGGTGTATATAGTCTTTGGTTTTTAGTCTGAACGTTTCTAATAAATTGTTGTTGGAACTTATTTGTATTTAATTAAGTAAGCTCATCAGTGGGCTTAGTGTGAGTTTTTACTCACGCTCACTCGCGTTAACGTAAACGATCTCTTATGTCAAAATGTATACAAAAAAAGAGGTTTCTCTTTACCGTCACCAGGCGGCGCTTATCCAGTTTCAATACATATTGATGTTAACGTTAACACAATTCAGCGTGTGACAAAATTCGCACTAAGCCCTCTGGTCTTATCTCGTTTATACAAACTTTTTTATTTTTATTTTTTACGACTTATTGTCGGGCCTACGTTGTCCCCCCATATCTAAGCACTAATGTTGTAACATGGAAACATTGTAAAAACAAACCAATTTTTTTGAAAGAGTAACTGTGGAGTTTCTTGCCGGTTCTTCTCCACAGGAAACGACCAACCCGAACCGTACACCTTTTGTCGACGTTTTATAAGTGCCCATGTAGGCCTATGTGAAATAAAAAACATTTGATTTGATTTGAGGTGGTGGAAAAAGAATCTGTACGGAAACTGTCTGGAAGAAATGTTCTATTTCAGACCTTGAGAAAACTACCAAAAACTTCTTTAGTTCATTTCGTAACAAGCTTTCTTACCCTCTTTGCAGCGTAACATCCCGCCTTCGTGACAGTCTAGTCCTAGAATACGGCTGTCTCCTCATGGAACACAAGTCACTCTGGTCAGTAGGGCTCTCCTACCTGGCCTCCTGTCCCTCCGAGGGATTAAGAAGAGCTGAGCTCATCCTGGAGAGGATGCCAGTCCATACCGACGCTAAGGCTATGAAGATCATTGCTGAGGCCAAGAAGTATGGCCTGATCGGTGTTGGTAAGTGTCAAAGTGTTGAAAATCGAGTTATAAAAACTTGCTTATTTGATTTCAGTTTTAGAATTAATTATTTTGCCAATGTTAAAAGGGAAATAACCAACTTGATTCGCCAAAGTTTACAAACTGTCAAAATTAAGATATTAGCCTCCAGTTTTGAGGCGTATGATAGCTCAGTTTGGCTTTGACATGTTTTATGATATTTTTTTGTGTAACTCTTGCTGCGGGCGACTATCGCTACATTAGATACATATGTGTCCAACGAAAATACACCACACAACCGTCGTTGCAGTTTTCATAAACGGGGCGATATATGTACTAAAAACTACAAGATAACAAAATAATAATAAAAACACGTGTGTAAAGCGCACTTGTATAGCGAGGAAGAAAAACACACCACTAGTGTTTTCAGCACTAGATAGAAAAAACACACCAAGCGTGTAACAGCACTGGCGAACTGTCCGGCTCAGAAACACGCACATTGTGTGCGAACCGCACTCGCGTTCGGTTGGTAAAAACTTTTTAGCACTGTTAAACACTTTTTACCAAACGAACGCAAGTGCGGTGAAGGTGTGTTTTTAACAAAAACACAACTTCAACCCACCACAGTTACAGATCGTATTGATTTATAGACCTCTTATTACTTGTTTTACTTCGATTAAAGGGGTAGCTCATACAAAAAGAATCGAGGCGGGATTATCCATAGGATTTTATTCAAGTTAAGGCTATGCTTTCTTTCTTTTTAATTTTTGTTATTGACTAGCTTTTCCCCGCCGCTTCGCTCCCGTGGCCCACCCCACAAGACCCGTTTTCGGGATAAAATAAATAGCCTTTCACTCCGGAATAAATATCTTTCCAAAGGTAAAAGATTTTTTTAAATCGGTTAAGTAGTTTTTGAGTTTATCCATTACAAACAAACAAACAAATTATAGTGTAGAAGATAGGCTCGCGTTTGATCACTATTCGCTATCAGGCAACGCAGGGAGTTCCACTCCTTAGCTGTACGCATAATGAAAGTATTCCCAAAACGTTTAGGGGTATGGGTGGGATGTCCACCATGTACCGATGGCGCATCACCGTAAGTCTTGTAGCCCGATGATGCAAAGGGCTAGGCGGAATTAAATCATGCAATTCCATCACACTCTTCGAAATGTAACTTATAAAATACCGACATGCTGGCAATTTTGGATATCCCACCCATACGCACAAAGCGTTTTGCAAATAGTTTCATTGTGCATACTGCTAAGGAGTGCAATGCCCTGTCGGAGTCTGTTTCCTGATAGCTACAACCTAGGGGTCTTTAAGTCAAGAGTGAATAGGTTACTTCTAGGCGAGCGTGTTTCACCGTTGATCAGATCATCACTTAAAATCAGGCGAGATAGTGGTCAAACGCAAGACCACCACAACAAAAAAAAACAATTCCACCCGGGGACTACTTGTAAGTTTTCATAACGGGTATTTTTCTCGGCCCTCTATCTCTCTTTCTTTAGTCAAAACGCCGGCCGCGCGTCGACGGCTGCGAGTATATGAGCGATAACCCTTTGCATTTTCTTATTTAATTCCAGTCCAGTCAGTCTGCAACTGCATGTGCGCGCGGCACCTGTCGGCCGGCCGCGTGGGCGGCGCGCTGTGCTGGGCCATGCGCGGCCGCAGCGGCGCCGCAGCGTGTCGCGCCGCGCACGCCGCGCTCACGCACTATACGACGCATGCTGCGCTGCCGGCGCAGGACCTGTTGCTGACGGCTGGCTCGGCCATGTTGCTGTCTGATACGCTGCTGTTCTTAGGTATGTGTCTGTTGGTTACTATTGCTGGGCCATGCGCGGCCGCAGCGGCGCCGCAGCGTGTCGCGCCGCGCACGCCGCGCTCACGCACTATACGACGCATGCTGCGCTGCCGGCGCAGGACCTGTTGCTGACGGCTGGCTCGGCCATGTTGCTGTCTGATACGCTGCTGTTCTTAGGTATGTGTCTGTTGGTTACTATTGCTGGGCCATGCGCGGCCGCAGCGGCGCCGCAGCGTGTCGCGCCGCGCACGCCGCGCTCACGCACTATACGACGCATGCTGCGCTGCCGGCGCAGGACCTGTTGCTGACGGCTGGCTCGGCCATGTTGCTGTCTGATACGCTGCTGTTCTTAGGTATGTGTCTGTTGGTTACTATTGCTGGGCCATGCGCGGCCGCAGCGGCGCCGCAGCGTGTCGCGCCGCGCACGCCGCGCTCACGCACTATACGACGCATGCTGCGCTGCCGGCGCAGGACCTGTTGCTGACGGCTGGCTCGGCCATGTTGCTGTCTGATACGCTGCTGTTCTTAGGTATGTGTCTGTTGGTTACTATTGCTGGGCCATGCGCGGCCGCAGCGGCGCCGCAGCGTGTCGCGCCGCGCACGCCGCGCTCACGCACTATACGACGCATGCTGCGCTGCCGGCGCAGGACCTGTTGCTGACGGCTGGCTCGGCCATGTTGCTGTCTGATACGCTGCTGTTCTTAGGTATGTGTCTGTTGGTTACTATTGCTGGGCCATGCGCGGCCGCAGCGGCGCCGCAGCGTGTCGCGCCGCGCACGCCGCGCTCACGCACTATACGACGCATGCTGCGCTGCCGGCGCAGGACCTGTTGCTGACGGCTGGCTCGGCCATGTTGCTGTCTGATACGCTGCTGTTCTTAGGTATGTGTCTGTTGGTTACTATTGCTGGGCCATGCGCGGCCGCAGCGGCGCCGCAGCGTGTCGCGCCGCGCACGCCGCGCTCACGCACTATACGACGCATGCTGCGCTGCCGGCGCAGGACCTGTTGCTGACGGCTGGCTCGGCCATGTTGCTGTCTGATACGCTGCTGTTCTTAGGTATGTGTCTGTTGGTTACTATTGCTGGGCCATGCGCGGCCGCAGCGGCGCCGCAGCGTGTCGCGCCGCGCACGCCGCGCTCACGCACTATACGACGCATGCTGCGCTGCCGGCGCAGGACCTGTTGCTGACGGCTGGCTCGGCCATGTTGCTGTCTGATACGCTGCTGTTCTTAGGTATGTGTCTGTTGGTTACTATTGCTGGGCCATGCGCGGCCGCAGCGGCGCCGCAGCGTGTCGCGCCGCGCACGCCGCGCTCACGCACTATACGACGCATGCTGCGCTGCCGGCGCAGGACCTGTTGCTGACGGCTGGCTCGGCCATGTTGCTGTCTGATACGCTGCTGTTCTTAGGTATGTGTCTGTTGGTTACTATTGCTGGGCCATGCGCGGCCGCAGCGGCGCCGCAGCGTGTCGCGCCGCGCACGCCGCGCTCACGCACTATACGACGCATGCTGCGCTGCCGGCGCAGGACCTGTTGCTGACGGCTGGCTCGGCCATGTTGCTGTCTGATACGCTGCTGTTCTTAGGTATGTGTCTGTTGGTTACTATTGCTGGGCCATGCGCGGCCGCAGCGGCGCCGCAGCGTGTCGCGCCGCGCACGCCGCGCTCACGCACTATACGACGCATGCTGCGCTGCCGGCGCAGGACCTGTTGCTGACGGCTGGCTCGGCCATGTTGCTGTCTGATACGCTGCTGTTCTTAGGTATGTGTCTGTTGGTTACTATTGCTGGGCCATGCGCGGCCGCAGCGGCGCCGCAGCGTGTCGCGCCGCGCACGCCGCGCTCACGCACTATACGACGCATGCTGCGCTGCCGGCGCAGGACCTGTTGCTGACGGCTGGCTCGGCCATGTTGCTGTCTGATACGCTGCTGTTCTTAGGTATGTGTCTGTTGGTTACTATTGCTGGGCCATGCGCGGCCGCAGCGGCGCCGCAGCGTGTCGCGCCGCGCACGCCGCGCTCACGCACTATACGACGCATGCTGCGCTGCCGGCGCAGGACCTGTTGCTGACGGCTGGCTCGGCCATGTTGCTGTCTGATACGCTGCTGTTCTTAGGTATGTGTCTGTTGGTGTTATATTAATGGCGACTATCGCTACGCTAACGCAGTGTGGTAAAGCACACCGGATTTGATTCGGCACGGCATAACGCGCCTCACGTGTTTTGCTACGCCAGTGCGGTTCTAGCTAGTTAGCACCCTGCAATAATATCCTTTCTATTTCTAAAATAATTTATGTGAACGTATCGGATTTTCTAGATTTTATCTTTGTACAAACATTTGAAACACAATTTTGTCACTTTGTACTATTACTTTTACGTTTGACGTTTAGATAATATTAATATCGACCTTAATAACTCAATAACTAATACAAGAAAACAAAATAATAATAAATACGCAACGTGTGTGTTAACCGCACTGGCGAAGCGACGAATGAACACACTACTTGTGTTTTTCCACTACCTTGTCTATTATGTAACACATTGCCTAAGAAATTCGTTTTGAAATATGAACACAAGATTATAAAATAAAAATTAAAAAACAACAAAATTATATAATAACAGGTAAGAAAAGACTTTTGTATGGATCATTATATAACTGGCAGAATGACACTGAACCTGTTACCTCTCGAAAATGCACGCGGTGATTGTGTGTATATACACACAATCAACGCGTGCATTCTGTAGTTTTTAGTCTGAACGTTTCAATTAATTGTTGTTGGTACTTATTTGCATTTAATTAAGCAAGCTCATCAGGTAGTGGCAAAAGAATCGTTCGTGTATCGCATAAAAAGCTTTATTTTAACACGCATGTAGCTTCCGACGTTCGCCTTCGGCTCACGTCGATATTGGCTACATCGCACGTGTTTATAATCTCGACTTGTTATGCTCGACACGAAATGTACTATTGTATGGAGTTTTGATATCATTATGTAACTGGCAGAATTATACTGAACCTGTTACCTCTTGAAAAAGCGCGCATTGTGTGTATATAGTGGTTTTTAGTATGAACGTTTCTAATAAATTGTCGTTGGAACTTTTTTGCATTTAATTAAGTAAGCTCATCAGGTAGTGGAAAAAGAATCGTTCGTGTCTCGCATAAAACGACTTTATTTTAACACTTGCATCTAGCATTGGCTCCATCGCTCTTGTTAAAATCTCGACTTTTTATGCTCGACACGAAATGTAATATTTCAGCACTGGAGAATAGAAACACGCCTGGTGCGTAATAAAAACACTTGCGTACCGAACGGCGCCGAAAAACGCCAGGCGCGTAATCAGCACTCATTTGCGGTTACAGGCCAGGCGAATTCCGCCGCACAGCCGTTGTGACACTTTAGAAAACACACAGGCGGTATCCACACCACACTGGCATTCGATTGGTAAAAACACGCACAGTGTCTGTTTTCACCGTTTGTTTCGTATACGCGGATTAACAACCAATGTTACCAAGGAATATTCTATTACGCATTCATGCTCGTGATATTTCTTTTAGTTCACACTAGAATCACACACCAACATTGATAGATGGTTGACCGATAATGACTTTTGTAATCATTTTTTTTTTCTTGTTGCAGGTAAATACTGTGATTTCCACAGACTGTACAAAACTAGAGAATTCAAGAAAGCTGCTCAGCTACTAGTCTCTTTGATAACATCGAAAATTGCTCCTGAATAGTAAGTATACATTAATATTTATTTTAAATTAGTATAGTCAACTGCACGACTAACATACAATTTGTCTAGACAGGCAGTGTTTTAATTTCATATCAATATATACAAAACGAGACGACGATGAGCTGCAAGTGGGGCAGTTTGGAGTTGGACGACGGAACCACCGGGGTCACCTACTGGCCAGTTTTATGGAGAAGGAGGGCCTCTATATGATGAACTCCTTCTTTGAAAGCGTGAGCACAGGAAGTGGATCTGGCAAAGCCCTGATGGTGCAACTAAAAACGAGATCGTCTTCGTCATGTAAACCAAGAAGCAAATGTTCAATGATGTCTCTGTGATCAATTCGGTGAAACCCGGGAGCGATCACCGCAGGGTAAGAGGCACATTGAACATTAATGTTAAGCTTGAAAGGTCTCGACTGATGAAGTCGCACGCTCCGTCCAGCACAGATCCGACCCGAGAGCTTTCAGCTCGAACTCCAGAATCGTTTCGAGTGCATAGGGAGCCCCGTGGACGAATACAGCGATGAGTTCGTGGAAGCTGTCCATACTATCGGGTCTAAGTTATTCAAGACTCGCTACCTTTGCGAATGGGCAATAGAATCAATAATTATTATTATTTTTTAAATTTCATTTGTTGTCATTCAAAAGTGACTCTTAAGGTTGCATTCAGACATTCTTCCATACAAACGTAGTATGGTGATTACTCCACTGTTTGACGGTGCAAGTTCAAAATAAAAAAAATAAACAATTTGTCTCATCATTATCTACACGCTTATATGGAAACAAAAAAGTAAAAAAAATATATATTTGAAAGTTATGAACGTCGAAAGTTCCATATTTCACCACTAATTTTAACGCATCTTTTGGGTGGAAATAAATACAGGGTGGCGCAATAGAACGTGCATTTTTAAAATAATTATTAAAAAATAAATACAAAAGGTATAGTTAAAATAAAACTAAGCAATTATTAAGTGATAACTGAAGTTTATTTTTTAAAAATAACATCATCTAAATGATGACCCTCTCTACGTTGGCACTCCTCTAACCGCAAACGGAAATTACCGAAAACTTTCTTAAGTAGTGCTGGTGTGATTGCTGCCATTTCACCACGAATATTCTCCTTGAGCTGACTGATGTTTCTCGGATTATTGGTGTAGACTTTGTGTTTGAGGTATCCCCACAAAAAAAAGTCAGGAGGCGTCAAGTCTGGACTGCGCGGAGGCCATGGGATATCACCTCTTTTCGAAATCAGTTTGCCAGGGAACATCTGCTTCACAACCGCCATGGAGTCATTTGATGTGTGACTGGTAGCTCCGTCTTGTTGGAACCAAGTCCTAGAGTTCTTTATTCTTGAATTTTCAAGTTCTGGGGCCAAAAAACCTTCCAACATCGCAACATAGCGTTCGGTATTAACAGTGATGTTTTGCCCCCGTGCGTTTTCAAAAAAATAAGGACCAATTATTCCTTTGGCAGAGATTGCGGCCCAAACTGTCACTTTAGGGCTATGTAACGGTTTTTGATGTTTGAGTCTGGGATTCTCACTATTCCAATAACGACAATTTTGGCGGTTTACGAACCCATTCATATGAAAATGTGCCTCATCAGAGAAAAGGATGTTTTCAAAATTTGAAAACCGATTGAGCATTTCATTAGCAAATGTGAGCCGTGCTATGAAGTCAGAGTCTTTCAATTCTTGAGTTAATTGCAGCTTGTATGGATGCAATTTAAGATCCAAGTTTAAAATTCGTTGCAAACTTCGTCGCGATATGTTTAGGACAGACGATCTCTTGCGAGTAGACATTTGTGGATCTTCTCGTACCGACTGCTTAACACTCTCAATATTGTCTTCGGTCCTAGATGTGCGTGGACGACCTTTTGCGTGTGGTTTAAACGTCGATCCAGTCTCTTCAAACCGCTTTATCCAGATTTTAATTAAATTAGCACTCGGAGCCTCCCTAATTTGCCGTACACCATACTCAGAACAAAATAGTCGCCTGACAACTACGTACGAACGAGAGTTTTCGTAAAATGCGCGCACGCAAAATGCGCGACGCTTCCCGTCGAAGTGACTCATAGTGACTAAAACTTCATGAACCGCGCTACCCAACGATATCGGTCTCCCCTCGCCCACGCCCCTTCTACCCCGCAAAAAAAATGATGCAATATGCACGTTCTATTGCGCCACCCTGTACCATAAGAAGAAGGAAAATTGCAAAACAGTCACCATACGTAGTTCAACAAAGCGAATAATTCTATTTTGAACAGATAAATTTAGTCGTATTTTCATGATATCCGTATTCCCAAAGGTCTGTTTATAAAAATTCGCGCGCTCGTTTTCACCCTAAATCATAATTGATTCCACTACAAACTTGCAAAAGTGTGTATTCGTACGTGAACTAGCTTCTTACTGCTCATCACAGCATCTATCTCTTTCGCACGTGTTGTCGGATGAAATAGCTAAAAAACTTAAAAACTTTAAACTCGCGCACAAAATAGTTCGTGCCGTCGACTGGGGCAACCTTAATGACCTAATTGAAATAAACGAATTGCATTTTTCTTTAAGTATGTATTTTTATTTTTCCAGCTTCTGGGAAACCCTACTCCTAGACACATTACCTCTACTCGAGTCTGACGAACCAGTGTTCACGTCAAACGACACTTACGAGATCATGCTGTGCCTAGAACTCCGTTCCTCCACCCTAGACGGAGAGAAGGCTGACCTCCTCCGTCTGGCGTTGGCGCGCAACCTGGCCAGGACAGCTCTGGCAGAGGGCGACGGGGTGGATAAAGCGCAATGATTGTTCATGATGCACCGGTCTTGGAACTCTGTGCTTATGCACCAGGATAGTCAAATTGTGTGGGATGCGATCAAGAAAAACTAAATGTGAGGAAAGTGATTTTTTCAGTGGTTACGTAAAGGTCTGTTTACATTAGACTGAGTGTGAATGTTATTGTTAGGGGTGGTCCTAATAGAAAGCGAATACGCTAAGTATAGTCGCGTTTTTTTATACGGCAAGCCCTAATGCGACGTCGCGCCGTCAGAGGTTGCTCTCCGTTTTTTCCGAATAAAAGAACAAAATTATCGCGTATTTGAGCAATGATTAGGACGACAGTTAATGTTTCCGAAACTCGAAAACATTAACTGCTGGAATAAGGTTTCTGCCCAGAATTGGCCTTAATAAATTGTAGTTTTGGGCTGTTTATGACCAAACAATTTCTAGCCAACAAGAGCTCTTACGTGAGCATACTCTTGGAAGCCCCGGCAATGGGCTTTAAAGTGCAAATAATAATGATAAATTGAACGAATAAATAAAAAAAAATATCGGTTCTCAGGACATTTTTGTAATATTTTTTAATGGTGATATCTGTTATTTTTATGAAATAAAAAAATAGTTTCTAAGTGAAATTAAAATAACATTGTGTTGAGGATCCTGTTTACCAAAAAGGAGAAACGTTGTGACTTGTAATTATAGATTTTGTAAAGTTTCTTGAAGTTTTTATATGTAGCTAATTGTAATTGTTACTTGAGGTAGGCAGGACTTAAATCGCGATTTTTTTTTGATAAATTTGAAATGGCATTGACGGAATACTGATAATTACAGTAATGTGTTTAAAAGATGTTTCTGCAATCCGGATGTGTCCCGAAATTACCTAAACAAGAGAAAATCCATTGTGTCTCCCATTTATCCACGTTTTAGGCTCTGAAGGGGTTAAGTCATAAGTAAATATTTTCCATTTTTGTAAAATACATAGAAAAGCGTGCATGGATGAAAGTACCTATTTTTAACATACAACACACTCAACTTAAGCTCGTGTATACTGCAATGCTCGCCCAGTCCCTGCGGCCGCGCCTCCGCCTCGTGGCCACTCGTGCTCGTGCGCCAACAGCGACACTCGAACTGCAGAGTGACGTAACAGTGCCAGGCACAAATAACTTGTGTCAACCCGACCAATTGTAATATGCTAACCAACGGTTTAAAATCTCGGTAAAATGCGGTTTATCATCAATTGTTAGCTTCACAAATCATCAGATAAGTTTGAGAGTTAAATTATTTAACCATTTATTAGACTAACAATTGATGAATAAAAGCGTTTTAAGGAAATTTGAAACCATTGTTTTGGTTAGAATATTTAACCATTGGTCGGGTTAACTACGGATCAAAAATCTGGGGCTAAGTCACTGCCTTTTATTTGTTTGTTTTGTAGCATCTGTCTATAAGGAACTTGAGTATTATTGTTATTAGAATCAGAGCTATAAGAAATTTGAGCTCCCTGACACGATGGCATAAGTTTATACGTAATTTTCTCGATGTATGAATTATTTTAAAACTTGTAAGGATGGGTTGAATGTTTCAAATAAAATCTGCCATCTGTGCATGTCGGTCATCAGCCGCATGCACAGAGATCGCTGGGCAGTATTGTACAAATTGGGTGCCTGGATGGAAGGCACCGCCGAGGCTGGCCCAGAAAGAGATGGCGAAACCTAGAAACCTTTGCAGTAGGTGTCTAGGTCGTCTCGCCATCTCTGCTGCTCGAGGCGGCTCAGGAAAAGAATACTTGGAAGGATTTGGGGGATGCGTTTGTCCAACTGTGTGACATTATAAGAAAAAAAAAACTGTGCCTAGCCAAAAATGTAACCTCATAAAATAATAACAAAATGTAAAAGATTTACCAAGATGTCGAGAAAACTACTATGCATTAATACGAATCGACTCGACGCTATTACTAGTATTTAACCAAATATGTTGATTTTTATTCTTTGGCAATTGGAATTAATCAATGTGTAAATAACAAAATTTGTCCAAGTGTGGACCACTTGATAATGTAGTAGAGCTCGTCTAAGCAGAAATGAATCCACCACTGCATTTATGCACTACACAATTTAAAATAAAAAATAAACATCCGAATTGAGAACTTCTCCTCCTTATTGGGCAGTCGGTTAAAAATATGGATGCAATACACGAAAAACTTATTCAGTTGCCTTAGGATAGCCAGACTTTGGAGCACGCTTCGTTCGATTGCAAAAGCACCCTTATAAGTAGAGGGGTATGTAAACTAATAAGTATAATACTAATAAATAATAAGCGCATTTTAGCTTAGACAAGCTCTAACAGTATGTAAGTAATGTATGTGTGTTATCATAATTATTTGTAATAATAACTAATAATAAACAATATTTTTCCAAACAAACGATTTTTATTACTTATCTCCTACATTTTGGTATACTTTTCTATCATATAAAGATGGCAACATTGGCTTAGTTATTGATAAACTCTAGTTCTAGTAAAAACTTGATTTTATAGATATGTATACAGAATACATGATATATAGGTTTCTAATCATATTTCTAGTTTACTTGAATAATGGCCGATTTTTCAATAGTCTGATAACATAAATGGAATCGCCGTTTGACATAATTTCTATACAAAAGCTGTCAAACCGCCATTTTTATTCCTCAGTTTAAAGTTATTAGACTTTTAAAAATCGGGCCTTAATCACCTCTGCTTAACCCTTTGAGGGATACAGGCGTGATGTTGTGTTATATTATATTAAATAGGTAACTATAGTCGTGACAATTTAAGAAATTGGATTTGACAGCTATAAAAATACGTAAGTCGTCAAATCCAACTCTGCTGCAACTCGCTGCCTATTATGTAATTAAACTTTATGCTAAGGAATGGTACTCGTTATTATAGTGTATGCACATAGTAATTAATTAGGATTATGAATTTGATTTTTCAATTTCTTATGTAGTACAAAGTTATTGCTGAATGTAAAATGAGAAATGTCATCAGACTTCTTAGATTGTCATGATTATAGTTGATAAAATGTGATATTATTGCTGAGTTACAGTATGTTTTACATACAGTACCTTGATTGTCTATGAGAATGTTTATTCTTTTTCAAAACAATGAAATCAGCAATTAAATACTTGGAACTACAGTCTCTGTTTAAATAGTTGTTTCCGTTTATTACATTGTTACCAATGTAGGTATAGAAGCAAATTGCAGTGTGACTGTGAAGCCACAATGCGACACATCATCTTCCAAAATGTGACCTATGATGACAATAATACAGATTCTACAAGATTAATTACATTGACATATTGCATCCTCATAAAAGCAATATTGAAATGTATGTTTGGATAGCAGTATTTTAATTCATACTAACTACTTAAGACTTAATCATATATTTATAGCAGATTCCCAAACATTTTTGGACAAGAGACCCCTTTTTAACCGACTTACCAAAAAGGAGGAGGTTCTATGTTCGACATTATGTTTGTTTTTTTTTTTTTTTTTTTTTTTTTTTTTGTGTATGTTCACGCATATCTCCGTCAATTTTGGACCGATTTTGAAAATTCTTTTTTTGTTTGAAAGAGTATGTTTCGAAATTGGTCCCATTTTAATTTGGTGAAGATCTGATGAAGGACTTCGAAGATATACAACAGAACTCTTCAATAAATTACGGCAAATCTCTCGGAATTGCTGCAATCGCATGTCTGTTTATTGTTTACGCCATTTCATAACATAACATCACGCCAGTACGCTCTAAGGGGGTACGCAGATCTCTCATTTCATCGGTAATACTCTAGTTTCATGATATTCGGGTAATCTATTCTGGCGTTATAGGTACCTTACTATACAACTTGTACAACTAAAAAGTGAAAAATAAAAAGCTTTTTACAAAAAAATACTACCGACTTCCAAATAAAAAGACTACAAAGTGAAAAATAACTTTATTTTTGGAAGTCGGTGTCTATAACGTAAAAAAATGGTACCTACCAAAGACACCGACTTCCAAAAATAAAGTTATTTTTCACTTTGTAGTCTTTTTATTTGGAAGTCGGTAGTATTTTTTTGTAAAAAGCTTTTTATCCAAAATGAACTGATACCTCAGACCTATATTATTTTAAATATCCGCTTATCGACTTTTTAAAAGTACAACAATGATACTTCCTATTAAAATATTAGTCATTCTTATAACAAGTTGGTACATGTAACACAACTTATACAATATCTTGAAAGTTTCAAATAAGAACTTGTGTTAATAAATAGGGGTTGATTTTTAGTTCTGGTCGACCCCCAAAAATCAGTTTTTGTTTATGTCAACCATTTGGGGAATCCCTGATCTAGAGAGTACCTATACTAGAGTCTACCCTAGAACTATGTCTATCATAAGGGTCTACGTTTCTATCACATAGAAACTTAGATTGGTTGTTCAAATGGTAATCCTAGTTTAACTTCAGCATCAAAAGAAACAATAAATATAATTAAATTGTATGCTTATCTACCTAATCACACATTGATCACAGCAAGTTATATAACTACTTATAATATAGTAATGATTAAAACATAAAAAACACAAATTAGTGGCACAACAGATGTTGACAATCACAAATGAATATAAAATAAAAAATGATGGAGATTCAACATAAAATTATTCTGACTTTCTTTTTACATAAAAATCTTCGATAGACTCCTGTTCCTCAATTTTATAATTCAAAATCTTGTCAAAACCTTCATAGTGGAAATGACCAAAGAACTTTTTGCCTTGTAGCATATAGGGAAACCACAATTTATCATCAAGCCACATGTCATCGAAGGGTACACCATCGTTTTTGAACCATTTCGGCTTCATTTCTTCAGTTTCTTTCGGAATTCCTTCGAAAATATGTGTGGAGAAAACTCGCACATCCATGAGTGTGGGTTGTCCTTCAAACGTGAACTCTATATGAGCGATATTCTTCAGATCTCCAGGTTTAACGCTCAGACAACATTCTTCCTTTAATTCTCTTGCAGCAGCATCTATTATCGTTTCGTTGGGTTCCACTTTCCCGCCAAAACCATTCCATTTGTTCATACCGAATCCTCGCTTTTTAAGACCCAGAAGTATTTGGTCTTCTTTATGAATGAAGACAAGGGTGAACAATTTTTTGGCCAGCATTGTTGTAAGCGGAAATTTAACTGGTTTTATCACAGAAATCACGATTATTTCAATTGCACAGCAGCAGCGATAAACACATACACAAAACAACAACCCCAATCGACCGACGGACATACGTACAGATTGGCAAAAAAGAGTGTGGAATAAATGAGGTCGCCACTATCGCAAATGTATACCCCGAAATACTATGACTCAACAGTTTTTGATACATTTTCATTAAATTTTTAGTTACTCTAACTACTATTAGTACTATTAGGTAACAATAGGCAAGTAATAGGTAGGTTATTTTAGTTAACTAGTTAGTTTTGTTTTTAGTTCCAAC
This sequence comes from Anorthoa munda, assembly GCA_945859665.1. Taxonomy (NCBI): domain Eukaryota; kingdom Metazoa; phylum Arthropoda; class Insecta; order Lepidoptera; family Noctuidae; genus Anorthoa; species Anorthoa munda. The sequence goes on along the minus strand of OX243913.1, from coordinate 27,899,490 downwards.
TGTCACCGCGTCAGACTCTTTTTTGCCAAGCTGTACGGGCAACTGACACTAGCAGACTGACAGGTGACTGGACCAGTGTTGCCAGTGCCAGTGGCAGAAAGTCAAATGTTACATGAGACATCTCAAAATGTTACATTTTATGAGAAAAGTTACATTTCCTTATTTTACGTGGAAAATGACACTAAAATAATAAAATACTATAATTTCACAATATTTTTTCTACTTTCTAGACTCACTTTGTAGGTAGCGGAACGAGCCCAATATTCGAATTTTCGCGCGGGCGGGCCCTCCCCCGCGACTACCACGGGTAAATCCGTTGCGTTTAGTTTAGAACATTCAATTTACAACGAGAAACAACTATGTAGCTAGTTACCTACTTGGTCGCATTAGCGAAAAGATCGATAAACAAAATCAAATCTAGGTTACGCCGGCCGGTAGGTACTCAGCCCGTTCTAGTTCTTGTAAACGAAACCAAAGTTTCTTAACAATGAGTAATAAATAGCTAAATAAACTTCTTGAAGCTATGTGCAGTGCATGGCACACATATAATAAGCTATTTGACTTGATAATCTTGATATTTAGGTGACTATTGATACAAAAATAAACTTATTTCAGTTGCAAATACGACTATGTTGTTGATTTACTGATTCCCTAAATAATTACTTATTAAATTAAAACTACAATAAATATAACATTTATTAACCAAGTATTGTTAGCACTAACAAGTCGAAAACAAACCAATCACTACACTATTGATGAAATAAATTTAATAAATAAAGTTACATCCACAGATATTAACTTTTGTATTTATTTACTCTTCTTTAGAGATCACTCGCTCGCCGGAGAGCGGGATTTACAAATACACGTGAGTGAATAAAGTTTGGTCATAGGTGCGACAGACAACACGACGAACAAAAGCTTTCTTAGATGCGTTCCGTTTCACGATTATTATCTGTTTGCGGGCAAATATTTTAATATTTTTAGTAAGTCCTAAAATTTACGTAAAAGTTACATTTTGATTCATGTTACATGGAGGTTACATGAGACGGTCAAAAGTTACGTAAAATGTAACAAAAGTTACATTCTGGCAACGCTGGACTGGACATTGGAGTGGACTGACTGCTCGTCGTAGACTGTCACTGTCACTTTGTCATAGTGTCAACGCGTTTAGTATAGTGATAAAAAGCTTTTTTACAAAAAAATACTACCGACTTCCAAATAAGAAAACTAGAAAGTGAAAAATAACTTTATTTTTGGAAGTCGGTGCCTTTGATAGGTACCAAATTTTTAAGTAAATATAAAAGTAAATGGTCGGTAGTATTTTAAAAAAGCTTTTTTTTTTCACTTTTTAGTTGTACCTACATAATAGGGAAGTAGTTAAGTAAGTACCTATAACGACAGAATAGATTACCCGAATAACATGAAACTTGAATATAACCGGTGAAATGAGAGATCTGCATACCCCTTTCGAGCGTACTGGCAAACAATAAACATACATGCGATTGCAGCAATTCCGAGAGATTTGCCGTTATTTATTGAAGATTTCTGTTGTATATCTCCGAAGTTCTTCATCAGATCTTCACCAAATGGAAATGGGACCAATTTTGGAATATACCCTTTCAAACAAAAAAAGAATTTTCAAAATCGGTCCACAATTGACGGAGATATCGGTGAACATAAATAAAAAAAAAAAAAAAAAAACATTCATAAAGTCGAACATAGAACCTCCTCCTTTTTTGGTAAGTCGGTTAAAAATTAAAAACAAATTATCATCATAATTTTGAGCCGAAGCCGCTAAAGAAACATAACCTTATGAACTTCAGTGAGAAAATAGAATTAGTGACAAAATATTAGTTTATGAAACTGTTGCGTATTAAGGGGTATTAAAACATTAGTGTGTTTTAATAATATTACACGAATGTTTTAATATCTAGATATGTGCAGTTTCATACACTACTTTATCTACATTGGGATTGAATAATATTTGATTGCATGCAATAAAGTTGTCATAGCATTTAACATATAATTTTCTCGACTTTGCTGTTATTAGATTATGAGTAATTTCCGTCACCACATCTATAATATCGAGCAGCGTCAAATTTTCTTCACATTCACTGATATCAGACATTTTTAAGCAAGAATTACAAAACTCCTGAAATTCTGTATAGTCCTCGCCAAACTTCTCAAATTTTATACAGCAAAACGTATGAATGGTGCCAAAAACCAGCACATCACCACCGCGCATGCGCTAAAGCGGGCGTTGCCACAGACAAATAAAATTGGAATCAAAAGTAATCAAAACTTTATAAAATAGGTACTATAAAAATGGCGCACCCCGCCATTCGCTTTCCATTGCAAAAAAATAATTGATGGAACTCCTTGGTGGTATTAACTTCTTGGACAGGGCAACCTATCGTAATAGAAAAAAAATTGTTTATAGCCAATGATATTCTAGTACTTAAATATCATTGTTTATAGCATTATTTTGTTAGAGAAAATTATGATTCTAATTTATTGTGTTTACTGTTTATAAAGTATGTCACAATATAAACTCGTTTTGAAGTTTATAATTCGAATATTATGTTAAGAGAGTAGATAAATAAGTTTAATAATATAATGAAAGGTAAAAACATTTTCTGGTTATTAGGATTTTTCATAAAACTCACTGATCCATGACCATACCAGACGTATAGTTATTATTAGTTATTGCTATTTGTGTCATTGAATCCACTTTAATTAAAATAAATCAAGTTGTTTCATCTCAAAGGATCTGCGCCGTAAACTAAGAAGGTACCTAAGTTTGCAAACTAAAGTTATTAGAAATTAAATAGAGTTAGTAAACTTTAAGGGGAAGCTTACCTTATCCTTAATACGATGTTTTACTGAGATGGACTTAGTTTTCAAGTTTATGATTTAATTCGGCCGTAATAATACGGTTAAGGAATTGTGTGGGTCCTTACTTATGTACTTATTAGTTTTCTTTGTGGTTGATCCGTAAAGATTAAGTTTTACAAAGTTTGTGGTGTGTTTCACCAGTTATAAGATAACTACTAGTTTACAATAGGTAGGTTTAAATGACCACAGGGGTAAAGGTCACAGGAACTTTGCCTTTGGTCCAGTGGTCTGTTGGTAAGACCGTTATAAAGAGGGAGGATACGAGAATCTAGGACAGAATATGAGCTTCTTTATTTAGGTATCTACTTTAAGAAGATTGTACTATAACAAGCACCAATAAATCGTTGGCTTTATATGATGACAGGTGATGGAAGTATTTAGATATTTATCGCATGCACCTTGTTAGAACATTTTTCATTTTTTTTTTTTTTTTTTATTGTCTAGCTCTATTCAGGTCTACCGCGTTTGAATTTTCCGTTAGGGGCACTAATTTAGACTGAGGTCTTCAAAATGTTAAATTGCATAGATTTTTGGCTTTAGCGCGAGTTTAAGTTTACATTTTTTTACTGTTGTGATTATTTTCTCAATATGGCAGATTAAGAGGCAATGCGGTCGCAGACATCAGACTGAATTTCATAAGTAAAAATTCGAGTTTCATAAGTTAAAAGATATAATTCGAGGTTTGGCTCTCGCCTCTTTCCTCCTCCAATATTGGACCAATTCAAAAGATATCCAAAAAAAAAGCTGAAAATGATATATATGCCTATACTGTGCCCCTATGTTTTCCTTTTTGATGATACATCTTTAGAAGCACTAGAACCCTCAAAAGATGCTCTAAATTGCGTTGTCAATAGAGGCCTAGTGTAAAAAATTTACAACTATAAATAAAAAGAGTTAAACATAGGGGCACAGTATAATTATATCTTTCTTTTTCATTATATGGAATAACTTTCAAATTAGAGAGACCTAAACCTCGAATTGTGACTATTTATTTAGGAAATTTAGTCGGATGTCTGCGACCGGTACGGGATTTACCAACCACTGCTCTAAGACATTCTCGATTTTATATTTAGTCGCACTTTTCCGGCATCGGAAATAAATTTTTATTCAAACTGCTGTCGTGCGCGTTATACCCTTAACCTTAACCAACAGTGGCGCCAACTGGTGAGCAACAAAACGTCAGCCGCAGTAGACATTAACTGCCTCGGTGGTCTAGTGGTCGTAAGCGCTACTGCTAAGCATGAGGCCGGGTTCGATTCCCGTATCGGGCAAGTGTTATTAGGTTTTTATTTTCCATCTGGAATTTTTCTGTAGCATTTCAGAGTTTGAATTCGTGTCGGGCTGCCCGGCTCGCCCCCTGTTACATGGGACTTCAAAATATAACTGGTGAATCTCAAATCAACAAACCATCCAATTTACAAAATATAAGGAGCAACGACTTGATAAATAAAAAGAGAGCTATTGTAATAAAACAGCTCACTCCAGTATACAATAGCAATATTTATTTCTCGACTCCAACAGACTATATTCCAGTTAGAATAAACTCCAGTAAACTTGGTAAACAGCAAGTTTACTGGAGTTTATTCTAATGTTATCGCAGTAGACAAATTGTGTCCGACCTCGACCAGCGCCAACAGAACAACCACCTACGTTCTTTTTTTAAGTCATTCGCTATCACGCTATTGACAGTTTTACCATAGATTAGCACAAATTCAATCGTTTCGGAGTTGCCAGCACAATTAGTTAAATGCGCTCGGGGGAGGCTGGGTCGACCCAACGCGAATGTATACGTACATCCGTGGTGGGGCGACCCGGACTGCCAGGCACTTCTTCTCATGCAACCGAGCGGGTGGGCAGGTTGCGGATAGCCCAACTCCGACTGCGGGATCGACTGACGGCGGCTACCTTTGCCGTTGGCGATCCTGCGGTCGGGGCATCTGATATAAAGATCCCGGACAAGAGAAGTTCCCGAAAGCCAAATCCCAGGCCTAGGGTAACCTATACACCACTCTCCTATGTGCCCACCACCTAAACAAGCCATCCCTCCCTATCCATACACATCCCGTCGATCCTTAAATCCCTAGGTCAACTCCCAGGCCTAGGGTGACCTCCAAGAAACCCACACCTCTATCCATTAAACTCCCTCCCTCCTATCCCCCTATTCCCGTCGGTCCCCGAGGAAGGGTAACCTCGAACCCCAATAAAAGCCCACCCCCTACGTCATGAACATGCAGAGTGAAAGAGAAACTACCCAGGTGGGTCCCGGCCAAGCCGGGGAATCCCACACCGCTTCGGCGGTTAGCTCCCAGCGTATTATGGGGGGAGCATCAAACTGCGTTCTCGACCAACTCATGCCGCGCTTTACAGCGCGGCCGGCTGCTGATTTAGCGCCCACAACACAGGCTGCGACAAACGCGCCCATAAACCAGACCTCGGCTGCGTCCAACGCGCCAACTGACTCGACCCCGACTGCGACACCCGCTTCACGGTGTATGCCCCCCACGAACCCCTGGCAACAGAGCGTCGTGCGGAGCAGCACCAATTACCCAGACAGCGACCCAGATCAGCACAGACAGACAGTCGCGGGGAAGGATAGCGGAACTGGCAGTTCTACAACTCTCCCGGCTGTAGGTGACGGAGTACGCTCGCGTAACAAGCGCGGAAAAATCACGGCCCGCGAGAGGAGAGTAGGCGACCGAAAGCGCGACACCCGCGACGGCACCAGCCAGAGCGAAGCGCAATCGGACGCTGAAGGAGTGGCACGCGACCAGCCGCAAGTACGCGCAGGGGAGACCCAGCGCGAAAAGCGGCCGGACGCGGAACCACGCGACCAGTCACAAGTACGCGTAGGGGCAACCCAGCGCGAAAAGAGGCCGGACGTGGGGCCACGCGACCGGCTGCAAGTACGCGAAGGGGCAACCCAGCGCGAAAAGCAGCCGGACGCGGGGCCACACGACCGGTCGCAAGTACGCGTGGAAGTAACCCAGCGCGAAAAGCGACCGGACGCGACAGAATCTGCCAGGGTCGCAAACCGACCCCAAGACACTGACAGAACCCAAGACGGACCGAAACCAAGACACACCAGGAGCAAGCGCGGTGGTGCTGGGCGCAAAGCTAAACAGACCACGCCACGCTCTCCAAACCCGACACCTGGACCAAGTGGAACTGCGCCACTAAAGAGGGAGCGCCCCGACGACACGGCCTCACCAAGCACACTGCAAGGGGACGCCAAGCGGGTGCGAATCCACTCGGCTCAGGGGGGGCAGAGGACCTACGCGCGGGCCACGAAGGATATTCCTGCGCGGCTGGCGGTAGCAATCTGCCTTCCCCACCCCGGCAGAGAGCTGACCATACAGGAGGCCGAACACATTAAGACAGCACTAGAAGACAGAATGTTAGACACAGACTCGACGACACCGCTCCCGGCCTTCCGCGGATACCCAAGGGTAGCGGAGGGCACGGTGCAGCTGTGGTGCGAAGACGACTATGCTCTGACCTGGCTGACCCAGAATGTTCCCCTCATCAAACTCCCCGACAACGACCTTACACTGACGGTGATGAAACAGACCGACGTGCCCACCCGTGTCCGAGCCTCGCTCTTCGTCCCTCGTTATAGAGGTGACGTGGGCAGGCTCCATGGTATTCTGATCCGTCAGAATACCTGGTACGACATCAGCAGGTGGTCACTGTACAGGGCGACTACCGTCGGTGGCGACCGTCACGGGACCTACCTGACCCTGGGGCTGCCACCGGAGGAAGCCGAAAAGGTCGTGGGGCGGGAGCGACGGATATCGTACCTCTTGGGGTCGATATACGTGCGCTTCTGGCCCACGACCCGACCCTCTGACACACAGACTGACAACACGGAAGGAAACCCATCAGAGCAAACGACGGAACCGACGACGACCCCGACAAGCTATACGGACATTACCCACCTCGAAGAGGTCATGGCCCGTACGGTAATGGCCGATAGCGCTGACTCCATACCACCCGAGTCACCTGGCTGGAGCGAACAGCTCCTTGCCTCGTCACCGGGTGACCGACATGACGACAACTACAGAGAGGTGGAGATGGAGGGACTATCTGATGGATCCACCACCGACTAACCCCACCACACCTCCATCCCCACCCCTCAACATCATCCAAACCAACCTCCAGCATAGCCAAACTGCCACGGCTAGCTTACGCAGAGCACTGGAGGTAAAGCCCAGAACCATCGCACTGATCCAAGAGCCGTGGATCAGGAATAATAGAATATGCGGCCTCGGTAACATCGGAGGTAAGATAATTCTCAACACACATGGCTCAGAAAAGCCAAGAACCTGCATCTACATACCCAAAGAAATTCCCTTTACGTCACTAACCCAATTCTGTTCCAGAGACCTGACAGCTGTCAGGCTCCATACCGAAGACAGCGCTCCAAATGTCGTACTGGCCTCGGCATACATGCCAGGTGAGGACACAGATTGCCCGCCAAAGGAGCTGGCTGACCTGGTGCAGCATTGTGAGCGCGCCGGTCTGGACCTGATTATCTGTACCGATTCAAACGCCCACCACCCGCTCTGGGGCAGTGTCACACCGAACCCCAGAGGAGAGGTACTATCCACCTTTTTATTCTCTACTAATCTTAACATTGTTAATCGCGGCACAGAACCCACTTGGGTCACTGCCCGGGGACAAACGATCATAGATTTAACACTTGCTACAGAAAACGCAACAAACCTTATTACTAATTGGCACGTATCGGACGAGCCTTCTTGCTCAGACCATAGAAGGATCCGCTTTACACTAACCACAAACACCAAAAAACCCGCACCAAGGCGAAACCCGAGACGTACCAACGTTCCCGGGTTCAAAAGCCTTCTGGCATCACTACTAGCTGGACATCCAGCACTGGGTACCGTAAGGGACCAAGCACAATTAGAACACACCGTAACGCAATTATCCAAATACCTAACAGAAGCTTACCACGCATGCTGTAAATCAAGAGCGCCACAAAGCAGGAACGAGAGGAACCCCTGGTGGAACGCTGAACTTGGTAAACTCAGAGAGACGCTGCGTAAGCAATTTAACAGAGCAAAAAACACGAGACTCCCGGAAGACTGGGAGATATACAAAGAGACCCAATATGCATACAAAAAACAGACTAGAACCGCCAGGAGGATGGCATGGCGGAAATTCTGTGAATCCATTGAAACGAATAATGAGGCCGCAAGGGTACGGAAAATCCTATCAACTGATCAGGACCGATCCCTCGGCGCGCTGAAAAAACCCGACAACTCATACACACAAACCGACTATGAAACCAGCAAGGTCCTTCTCGAAACTCACTTCCCGGACTGTCAAGTCCTGGAGAACAGGACATGGGAGGCTGAACCCGAATGGACCCCAACGGAACAAGACTGGTCAAGAGCCCATAATATAGTAACAGTGGACCGGATAAAATGGGCTATCAACACCTTTCAGCCATACAAGTCAGCGGGGCTGGACGGCATCTTCCCAGCCCTGCTACAGTGGGGGGTAGATTATCTCGCGCCATGGCTGTTGGAGATCTATCGGGCCTGCATAGCACTAAGATACATACCCCTCGGATGGCGTGAGGTGAAAGTCATCTTCATACCCAAACCCGGTAAAACTGATTACACACAACCCAAGGCATATAGACCTATAAGCCTCACATCCTTTTTACTGAAAACCCTCGAAAGACTCTGCGATAGGCACATCCGTGATGGGCCTCTCCGAGAAAAACCACTGCACAAACAACAGCATGCGTACTCCACAGGCAAATCAACAGAATCCGCGTTGCACAACGTGGTTTCTAAAATTGAATGCGCAGTGGACCACAAATGCTCAGCTTTGGCTGCCTTCATTGACATTGAGGGCGCCTTCGATAAGACCATGTTCAACAGCATAAACACGGCCCTCGACAGACACGGCATAGACCCGACCCTAGGGGGCTGGATCACCAATATGCTTAAACTGAGAGCGGTCCAAGTCACGGTTAACGACACTACAAGGGCCATCGTCGCGAAGGGCTGTCCACAGGGGGGCGTCCTTTCGCCACTTCTGTGGAACCTGGTAGCTGACAGCCTCATCAAAACACTCAACGATAAAGGCTATTTCACCGTTGGCTACGCGGATGACATAACAATAATAATAAATGGGACCCACGAAAACACCCTATGCAATCTCATGCGTCAAGCCCTGAAAATAGTAGAGGAATGGTGCAACGAGCACCAACTCTCAGTGAACCCCACAAAAACTGAACTAATTCTCTTCACTAAGAAGAGAAAACCGATGACACTGCAATTACCGCGTTTCTTCGGAACAACCCTAAGCCTTTCAACAGAAACCAAGTACCTGGGCATTTATTTGGACAAACAGTTGAATTGGGCAAAACACATGAACCATATCACCACAAAAGCCAGCATATCCCTGTGGCAGTGCAAACGACTGCTAGGCAGGAATTGGGGGATTAGCCCCATGGTCACCTACTGGCTATACACCACAGTTATCCGACCAATCATTACATATGGCTCGCTGGTCTGGTGGCCCAGGACAGACCTCAGCACAGCCCAAAAAGATCTCGAAAAACTACAGCGGTTCGCCTGTGTTGCAATCACCAGTAGTATGAGAACCACACCCACTGCCGCCTTACAGGCAATGCTGGGACTCCCACCTCTACACCTAATTGTGAGGGAGGAGGCAGCCCTAGCCACCTTTAGACTCCATCTGTCAGGCTCCCTAAATAAAGACTCCAGAATTAAGCACACACGCATAAAGGATGATGCGATCAATCGTAAACCGATGTTAGCATCACCATGTGACAAAGCCCCGAAATCACACCACTTTCTTAGGCACTACAACATAGTACTCACAGAGGAAGAATGTGACTACTCTGGCCCGAAAGAGATGAGAATATACACCGACGGATCGAAAACTGACTCAGGTACCGGAGTCGGAGTCTTCTCATACGATTTCAATATAAATATATCCAGACCGCTAGGAGAGTTCAACACCGTCTATCAGGCGGAGTGTGTTGGCATCATACAAGCGGTCCATGCCCTAGAAGCCAGGAGGGTTACGGACACCCACATACGGATTCTCTCCGACAGCGCATCAGTCCTCCAATCCTTACGTAAAAAATACATTACATCAAAACTAATACTAGAATGTCACAACGCGCTAGAACAAATAACGATATCTAGCCGTAACACGGTAACACTACAATGGATAAAGGGACACAGTGGATCGCTGGGCAACGACGCGGCTGACGAGCTTGCGAGGCGCGGATCCAGCTCGACGGTCTATGGACCCGAACCTGTTGTACCCATTCCCTTCAACCAGATACGCAGGTGGCTACAGGAATTCACCCAGACACAGGCGGAGAACTGGTGGGCCTCGGCACCGGGCTGTAGGCAATCCAAAGAAGCTCTGCCATCTTTGGATAGTAGGCTTACCAGGCGTCTTTTACGCCTGGACAGGAATGGCCTCCGCCAGGTGACGGGGACCATCACGGGACACTGCTCACTCAACAAACACTTTCACACAATAGGCATAACGGACAGTCCTCTGTGCAGGGCATGCATGGAGGCTGAGGAAACCGTTGCGCACGTTCTTTTTGAATGCACAGGTGTCACACAGATAAGAGCACAAACCCTCGGGTCACCCAGATCTTACACAGATGTTCTGAAGAAACCAGGAGCTCTAATTGACTTCTGGAGGGAGGTGGGCTGGTTGGAATAACCACCCAACGGCCGCCATGGCCCACGTACAAAAGTCCATTTGAGGGACTAAGTGCGGAAACCAAACCCCCCTAACATAGATAGAACATAGATAGTTAAATGCGATAAATAGTCGAATACAAATTAGATGGAGTAATATTCTTGGTCACAAAAACAGTCTTAATAATCATATAACATAATATCCAAAACCTAACACTATAGAACGTACCATCAATACTCGTATAAGAGGGTAGATACTAGATCATGTTCTGTCTCGCAACGAGATGCTTTATGCCTTTGCTATGCACTCAGCGAGGCATCGGTACTCGTTAGTGCTGGGCACACGTGCACACGGTGTAACATGTCAAACACGTATTCAGATTACAGTTTTAAAGTTCAAGCACCGCTCCGCCGCTTAAGTAGGTACCTACTTTGTGGTTCAAGTAAGTTTCATCTGCTGTTGCGAAAAGACTTGCGACCCAAGAGGGAAATAATGTCGTCATCAAACTATGATTTGCAAGGAAATGTTGTTTCAAAGACGAAAAAGGATAATTAATTGATCTTTTGTTCTTAGCTCTCTTTGTATTGTAAAGTCTGCATACAAACTTTAATATTCAGGTCCGTATCCCAGCCGGGGTGGTGAAATCGGGCTTGCTTTCATTCATAATGAATTCTAAATTCTCTTTACACCACTGGTTATATCTTGTAAGTCAAAAGAACCTAAGCTTACTTAACGTTTACAAGGTGAGGAGGATAAAATTTCGAGTACGCTTCGCTCGCTCTTGCATCTTTCGGGGGCGTCTATTTTGTTGTGTATCCCCAGGCTTAGTCCACAACTGATCCTCCATTTAGTTTAGAAGTAAATCTATCCTATGCCAGTGGCTTAACTTTTACGACCCAATAACTGATGGGCATTATTCTGTAAGCACGGTAAATTTAATTATTTCAATAGTTTTTAGCATATTGCCTACTAATATTTCAAATTGTCTGGGCATTATGAATAATGCCGTATTAATCACTTGGTCCGTAACATATACACGTTACATTACAAAATCAGAAACTGAAGACTTTTGCAAATTACTTTATGAAAATAATATTATTTAAATGTCGTCTTTCGCGGCTCTGGCACTCTTCAGAGCAATCTCTAACATTCATGCAAACGCACCTCAAAAATTGAGTAGCCCAGACCTGACACCTCCGGACTTTTTCCTCTGGGGTTATCTGAAGAGTCGGGTGTACAACAGTAATCCATCAACCATATCTGAATTGAAAGAAAACAAGGGCGTCGACAGCTGGTGGCCAAGGGGGGGGGGCAAGTTGATGTGGAGAATGAGAAAAGTATTAATGGTAAAGTCGAGAGCACATGAAGCTTTTCACTTGTAATACGAGCCTAACATCTACAGCGATTGTTATAGTAACGGTACAGAGTCCAGCGGGTAAAGCTTCACGAGTTCCTGACTGTACAATAAATTAATTTTATAATTAAGTTATTACTGTTAGAAAAATAGAATAAAAATAATTTGGGTTTTTGAATTTAAATATACCTATAGTGTATTTTTTTTGTAATTACGTACCAGATTTTTAATATTACAGTGGTCGATAAAGATTATTTTTTAATATAGATATTTAATATAGAATAGTTTTCAACAAAACCATTCAACCACTTTATTATGAAAATCTTGTAAGTTTCCATGAATAAGTTTCTGTGCGCACTCATCATGGCCAGACCATTGAGGCGATTTTCACCCATAGTGCTTCTTAGCCAGGTTTTTAGTCTCCTGAAGCTGCTAAACGATCGCTCTACCGTAAGTCGAAGACTTTGGACTTTGATTGCTTTACATTTGGCAACATTTTTAGAATCTCTAGGGGGGGAGGGGACATATGGGGGAAATATATTTATATATAAATATATTTGTTATTTTTTTATGCATCTACAAAAGTTACCTTTTTTGGGACTACCAGATAAGCCTTGTCAGTTATATCATTATAGAAATGCAAATTGCTATTTTTTTGTTGTTGTTTAATTTTTTTTTGGTGTTGTTCGTATTGTGACTGGTATTACTCTTGTCATGCGGAGTAGCCAGATAAAAAAATAAGTGTGGGTGCGGCCCACACTTATTTTTTTAAAAAGAAAATCCCGGTAGTTTGGGTCTCAGACTGACGCTGATCTGGACAAAATTGGACCTTTTATGATGAGCAAAAGACATATTATTTTTAATCCTTATGTCTTCAATCGTTCAACTTGATAAAGCGAAAACTAATCCACACCGTAGGTTAAATAATACCTATGTCATCCATAGCTCGTAGCTTGTGACTCATTAATGACCTCTCTATAGCAGCTGAAACATGTGCTCTATGTCGAGACTCGAGAGCTCGAGTTACGGGCATCTGCAACATCGGGTATATATCGAGCGCTGATTTATGTATTACATACATCAGACGAGGCGTTGCTGGAGAAACTGCGACAAAAATTGTTATAACAGGCGGTGAAAATATATAACAACTTAGCAAAAGAATTAAAAAGTGGTACATATTTGTAATAAATAGTAGAAAGCTATATAGCTGGTTGTGTGGGAGATGTTTTATTCCATCAATGAATATTTTGAGTGTAAAATGTAAAAGTTTTTTTCAACACACTTGCTCATAAAGTGGCTCTAATTTCACCGCAATTAGGCACATAATGACACCTGTAATCAAACTGTGACTTTTTCATTGCTCTTATTCACAAGTCAGTTATATAGTATTTATTTTATTGGTTGAGTTGCTAATTTGTTCTTAAATAAGTTTCGATAACGTTTAGGAAAGTTTACTACCTGAAAACTCCAAGGAAAAATATCTATTATCTACTAAATATAAAATAATTTGTTAGTATTATTTTGTTCACAAGTGTGTTGAAAAACGTCGTGTGATACACGTGTGTATTGATGATTACCGTCCACGGCTCTCATAAGACCCTCACCTAACGGCTCGGGTCTCAATGGCGCCTCAGCGGTAATCACCAACATTACACACTTGTACCATAATGTACTATTATTATAATTTATTATGACATATTGACATTACTTGATTAATATTCTTGCAATTTTTTTGGGTGCCGTACCCAAAGGTTTAAAACGGGACCATATTACTAAGATTCCGCGGTACGTCTGTCTGTCTGTCACCAGGCTGTATCTCATGAACCGTAATAGCTAGACAGTTAAAATTTTCACAGATGATGTATTTCTGTTGCCGCTATAACAACAAATTATACTAAAAATAGAATAAAATGAATATTTAAGTGGGGCATACGACAAAAGTAATTTGTTTGCCGTTTTTTGCGATAATGGTAGGGAACCCTTCGTGCGCGAGTCCGACTCGCACTTGGCCGGTTTTTATTGACATGACATCATTATTATTGCTCGCTAATTTTAATATAAATTATTATTTTAAATGAATAGAATTGAATTACCTAAGTACCTATTTAATTTATATTTTATTAATTGCATTGTAAGCTAAATTTTAATTATTATTAGTATTTTTATGTTATTGCTAATTACGAGTACTACATGCTATAAGTAGGTATAACCAACAGGTAAAATTAAAATATTTGCACGGCTGAAATGCCGAATATATACCCCTTTACTTAAGAACTTATGTTAGCTATCTATATTCTTGAAAATAAATATCATCACATCACATCATCAGCCTATTAATGTTCCCACTGCTGGGACACAGGCCTCCTCCCTGTGAGAGGGAATGGGCCGTAATCCACCACGCGGGCCCAGTGCGGGTTGGTGGATGTCACATGTCTTCGAATTTTTTGTTCTAGGACATGCCGGTTTCCTCACGATGTTTTCCTTCACCGTTTTGAGAGCAGTGGTGATGAAATCATTTACACAAAGTAAAGCGCCTGCCTGGGCTCGAACCCATGACCTACAACTTGTAAGTCGCGGCCGATACCACTGGGCCACCACTGAAAATAAATATAACATTCATTAATTCAAAGAAATTGTTGTTTCTAGGCACTTTTGTTTTATTTCAATAAAAAACCTCGGAACAAATTTTATTAAAGACGCGTTATAAATTAAACGCAAGTCAAATGATGCGAATGTCCATTGAAAATGCATTCAACCAACCACAGCTACCTTATTTTACAAAAACCGATCCAGAAACGAGGCCTAGATCAAGCCCAGTCAAAAATTAACTTGAATAGGTACATGCAAAATACAAACTGTATTGTTGCTTACAAAACCTAATATTATGCCTTTATTGCCGACGGGTTAGACAGAGGTTGACCCTAATAGTACCTACACCCACATTTCCCTAGGCCATGGATGGCGAACCCTCATTGGTGACCGTGCCATTATCATAAAAAAAAAGAATGTGACCACCAAAAAATTGATTCTATTAACGCAAGTCTTAATAAGTAACCCGAAATTCGTACAGCAGTCGTAATGTTCACAGTTTTATGTTTATTTAAATAAACGTCAAAGATAGTGGGATTTCTGTTGCTGTACAGTGTTCCCGAATCTTTTCTGCCGGGCTGAACGTAAGCTTTCTGATGCGCATGGCATGGCGCGCTGCTGCTTTAGTGTGAGATATACTACTGTGCAGCCATTTGTAGCCAACTTCATTCCAGCCAAAAGGATTGAGGATTACTATGAAGTAGGTATCAATACGCTTAATAATCTTATCTCAGTGTACCCGAATTATTTTGCCGCGTGCCACTATTGGTACTAGGTGGACCGATGACCTGGTTAAGGTTGCGGGAAGGCGCTGGATGCGAGACGCACGAGATCGGTCAATGTGGCGACGCCTGGGGGAGGCCTATGTCCAGCAGTGGACGTCTTTCGACTGAAATGATGATGATGATGATGTGATGATTGGAACACGTGGCATAGGTTTGCCACCCTGTCCTAGGCCATCAAAAAGGCACGAATCCGAACTATTCAAAAAACAAATTCAGAATTCATCAATTTCAATCTATTTAAGATCATATTATGTTGTAAATTTGAAATTAAAAAAAAATAATTACCCACAATCAATGTATATAAAAATAATTAATTAAATAATATAAATAAAATCATTTTTCTTTAAATTGAAATCATAAAATAAATACAAACATGATTACTAATACGCCTGCCTCTGAGTTATTTGTTTGTCATTACATTAATCATATAACAATGGTTAATGTAATGACAATCAAACCTGTTCGCAAATACGCTCAGGATGATGTTGGAGGTGGTCCGGAGCCTGCGCCCCAGAGATGTGCACCACTTTCGCCATCGTCATGTAGAAACAGTCGACACGGGCGTCGGTGAATATACCCGAAGCCTTGCAGTGCCGGGGTAGCCCAACGCATTATTATACTGAACACGGAGAGTGTTTTTTTTTGGGTATATGACCCCCACAGGCTAGCTGTGTACCTACACATATATACAAAACGCTAAACACTATACGCTCCTACTGAAAAAAGTCAGGGGGTGACCATAATCTCTTAGAGTAGGGTTATTTTGAGTGTGTGTAAGGGACAGATGTGTATGACTTGTATACATTTGTCCACCTAATGGGAGGCCTTCCAACGCATCGTCTTCCGGTTCGCGGTCGCCATTCCTGAACTTTTCAGCCCCATCGGCCATCCATTCTGCGTGCAATGTGCCCTGCCCTCTGCCACTTAAGTTTCGCAATTCTTCGGGCTATGTCGGTAACTTTTGTTCTCCTGCGGATATCCTCATTTCTGATGCCATCACGCAAGGAAACTCCGAGCATAGCCTTCTCCATTGCCTTTTGGGTGACTTTAAGCTTTTTGATAAGGCCCATGTGATCGACCACTTCTTGGTCCCATAGGTGATCACTGCCAATACTCACTGGTTGGACTTTTGTCTTCAGACACTGCGGTAAATTGGACGAGAAGATATCGCGCAACTGCCCGAACGCCGTCCATCCGAGTCGGATTAGACGGTTGGCCTCTTTCTTGAAGTTAGACCTACCCAACTGGACCGACAGGTAGGTAGGCTTAGGTAGACATAATCGTCTACAACTTCGAGTGTAGAGTCCTCCATCTATCCCTTACGCACACTTAGAATAACCTTACTCTAAGAGCTTATGGGCAAGCCCCAGGTGGCAAAACCCAATAACACTGCTTAACCCTGGGGATCTACTCCCTAAGCACGAAGTCCGTAGTTTCGGCCTTCGTTACGGGCGTTTCCTACTCCGCATCACATACGGACGGATGATTCGTTCGGCGCCCGAAGTAAGAATGAATGACAACACACTTTGACAGTTGTACCTACTCCCGATGTGTTTTTACCAATCCGAAATGTTTTTTTCATTCCGAAATTTCGGAGTAGGTACTTTTGAACGAGGCCCGTAACTTTGTTGACGGAGATAGGGAGTAGACCCCCTGTCCCCGAATTCATGCTAGACAAACGAGGCAGTTTTATTGTTAAACTCTCTGTAAAAACATGCATAGCGGGTTCCAATAAAATGACAAGCATTTTTTGGTAAGTATGTGACTTTTCTACCTTATCTCAAAGGTCAGAAAAACATCACAATCTCTACAAATTGGCCTTAGTGGGGTTGTATAAACAAAAATATTTGCATGAAATCAAGGCCAAATAATTTGTTATTGATAATTGATGATTAAACGAACTTACTTGTACGTGCAGTTCGATTATAAGAAGTGTATACGAAGTGCTTCGTTCGAAGAGATTAGTAACCTGAAATAATTTATAGTTTTTTTTCTATTTTTGTGTGAAAATCTTAATGCGGTTCATAGAATACATCTACTTACCAAGTTTCAACAGCATAGTTCTTATAGTTTCGGAAAAAAGTGGCTGTGACATACGGACGGACAGACAGACAGACAGACAGACGGACAGACAGACAGACATGACGAATCCATAAGGGTTCCGTTTTTGCCATTTGGCTACGGAACCCTAAAAACGGTCAAGTGCGTGACGGACTTCGCACATTTAGGGTTCCGTACCAAACCGCAAAATCATGTTGGTAGTTATAGGAATAAAAACCGGCCTAGTGCGATTCAGACTCGCGTATGAATGGTTCCAAAGGCAAAAAAAAACACGTTTATTGAATGGGAGCCCCACTTAAATATTTATTTTATTCTGTTTTTAGTATTTATTGTAATAGCGGCAACAGAAATAAATCATCTGTGAAATTTCAACTGTCTAGCTATCACGGTTCATGAGATACAGCCTGGTGACAGACAGACGGACCGTGGAGTATTAGTAATAGGGTCCCGTTTTTACCCTTTGGGTACGGAAAAAATGAATAGAATATTTTTTATCAATATATTGGTATTTGTTAGTTAAATATCATCATCATCATACCAGCCGAAAGACGACCACTGCTGGACATAGGCCTCCCCCAAGTGTCGGAAAAATAAACAGAATAATAAACATTGTCACCAAATTTGAAGTTTTGTTCAATGGGAAGTTAAAAAATTCATCGGTTTATTTTTATAAAGCTGTATTTGGTGGTTTATCATTCCTTTCTATACCAATATATTTTAAAATAAAAAAACAGTATTCATCTACTCAACGAGTTCTAAACAACGATACTCGATGGAGAAGGTCAAAAATTTTATTCATGGCCCCCTTTTTGCTGTATCGGAGCCCCCCTAAATTTTTTTTTTTGACAATTTGTTTGGTTTTGAGTCAACAATATGCTTATACTCGTACTGTGAAAATTTGAAGACGTGAACGTGACGAATGACGGATAGACAGAAAGACCGACACGCGAGTGACAGTAATAGGGCTCCGTTTGGACCCTTCGGGTACGGAACCCTAAAAATAAGTAGAACGATAGACTACTGTTTAAAAAAAAAAAACTTTTATTTCATTCACATTACATTTTACAATTATTCTTACGCAGGGCCCCCAGGGCCTTTTAAGTATATCAAATACCTGTGCTAGGTGGCCCCACTCTTCATAACTTGAAAGTAAAAATGAACAAGGCAAAGGTCAGATCGGCAGTCACTTTCAGTCAAAAGACGTCCATTGCTGAACATACATAGACCTCCCACAAATATCGCCACAATGACCGGTCCTGGGCTTCCCGCAACCTTATCCAGGTCATCGGTCCATCTAGCAAGTGGAAGGCCTTACAACGCAGCGTCTTCCATCGCCCCATGTAAAATATTGGTATCCAGCTGCTAGTAGACTGGAAGCCGACTCCAACATATTTTAGATATAGACCGCTGGAAAGCTATAATCGCTTCATGTTTTAATATTTCATAATTTTCAAGGAATAAATAACTGTCGAGAGTATATCCGTATGAGATTTGCGAAGCAATCAGCCAGGACCGTTTCGATCTATGACGTCACAAGATAGCAATGCTGCGGGCTAATTGAACGATATCGTAATTACCTTCATGCCCCATTTGATTTAATGGGAACAGCAGATCTCTAAGTGCTATCTAGCTAGACCCTAGTCGGCAATAATTCGGGTAATTTATTGTGTCGAAGATAACCCTTAGGTAAATAAATATTCCCTGATTGTTTTCTAATAATCTAATTGTAGCCCTATTATAATAAATGTTTTTTGAATGTCTACTAATTCGTAATAGTGTATAAAAAGCTTTTTTACAAAAAAATACTACGTTGTATTTGGTAGGTACCATTTTTTTGCGATATGGACACCGACTTCCAAAAATAAAGTTATTTTTCACTTTGTAGTTTTTTTTAATTTGGAAGTCGGTAGTATTTTTTTGTAAAAAAGCTTTTTATTTTTCACTTTTTAGTTGTACCTACTTAATAGGCAAGTTGTTTAGTAAGGTACCTATAACGCCAGAATAGATTACACGAATATCATGAAACTTGAACAAAACCGGTGAAATGAGAGATCTGCGTACCCTTTTAGAGCGTACTGGCGTGATGTTATGTTATAAAATGGTATAAAAAATAAACAGACATGCGATTGCAGCAATCCCGAGAGATTTGCCGTAATTTATCTGTTGTATATCTTCGAAGTTCTTTATCAGATCTTCACCAAATGGGAAAATGGGACCAATTTCGAAACATACCTTTTCAAACAAAAAAAGAATTTTCAAAATCGGTCCAAAATTGACGGAGATATGCGTGAACATACAAAAAAAAAATGTCGAATATAGAACCTCCTCCTTTTTGGTAAGTCGATTAAAAATAAACAGTTGGTGCAAATAGTCTCTAGTTAAAGGCAAAACGCAAAATATTTATTTTAATTAATTACGATTGTATTTAGACAGTTAATTTTTAGGTATTTCGGTATTTGTTAAATATTATAGTCCGCACTGTGGAGTAACTGACACAGTAAAAAATCTCTAAAATGGCGCCCAACACGGGTCCACTAATTTCACTCCTGTAACAGTCGCAAATCGTTCAATCTCACAGCATGTGATCAAAGAGGTACCGAGCAATCAGCGCCGAGCTATCAGGAATGAACTGTTTCGTCCTGGGGCAAATTACGGAATATCCAGCCAATCGCTTGATCTAGAGTTCGGTGTTTGAAAGTACTCGACCGACCCGTACTGTTGATTACTACCCGCAGTTTATGGAAATAATCTTCTTCGTTACAAATAGTACTTAGACGGTATCAGATTTAGAGTGGTAAGATGTAATCATTCTTTATTCTTATCAATTTTGTTCTATATCAATTTTTTTAAGTAATAGCCTGTCTGGTTTCGAATTTACAACTCTTAATTGGCCCACTATTGCTCTATTATAAAGTATATTGCTAAACATTCTATCTAAGGCCACGCTTCCACCTGCAACCAGCTCGCATACAAGTTATATTATTGCTAGCTACCGAGGTACGTGATATTTTTTTTTATACCTCTTAGGTGGCAGACAAGCACACGGCCGACCTGATGGGCAGTGGTAACCGTGGCCTATGGACGTGTGCAACACCAGGGGCGTTACACTCGCGCT
This sequence comes from Anorthoa munda, assembly GCA_945859665.1. Lineage (NCBI taxonomy): Eukaryota > Metazoa > Arthropoda > Insecta > Lepidoptera > Noctuidae > Anorthoa > Anorthoa munda. Next base: position 27,878,966 of record OX243913.1, on the reverse strand, counting down.
GCCGACCCTGAAGAAACCTTCTAATGCCCTTCTTGAAGAACCCCATATTGTAGGCGCTTGGGAAAACCACTGCAGCGAGTTAATTCCACAGCTTGAGTGTGCGTGGGATGAAGTTTCTTTCATACCGCACAGTGCGCACCGTCTCAGGTCGCAATGTGTGAGGATGAACTGCCTGTGGCGAGCAGTGCGATGATAGAATGTAGCTGTGGGCCATCATGTCAAACAATTCATCTGTGCACAAACCATTGTACAGGCGGTAGAAGACACACAGCGAGGAAACATCCCTCCTTAGTAGAGTCGAAGGGGTCAAGCTGACATGCAGGCGCTCCAGCAAAAAGGTGGCAGCAGTACTCCATGCGGGGCCGGACCTGTGCCTTGTAAAGAAGGAGTCGCTGCCCCGCAGTGAAGTACTGCTTCGCCCTATTGAGCACTCCAAGTTCCCTTGATGCCAACTTAACCTTGTCCTCCAAATGACTACGGTACTGGACGTCACTGGAGATATCGACACTAAGGATCCCGATACTCGAGGAAATCGTAAGCGGTGTGCCCAGGAATTGCGGTGCTACAATAAATGGGTTTTTTTTAGCGGTGAATACTTGTGTCTTAGTGGGTTTGAATTGGATTAGGTTTAGTCGTCCCCAATCAGATACCCCAGAGAGAGTAGTCTCGATTTCGGACACAAGTTGTTCGCGACTCTCTTCCACCTCGGACTGAGGGATATTTGCACGGCCCGTATAAAACGTGTTTTTTTTTTTGTTTTTGTTGATATTTTTATAAAGGGATTTGTTGCTTAGCGACCACATCGCCCAAAACATTAAAAATAATAATACAAAAACGTAACAAACTATCTTAAAACTATACTACTCATACATTTGGCTTTATCGGACAATGGCGATCAGATCAACCTTATCGTTTTCGTTTATGTACTTGCGACGTAATCCATTGAAAACAAACAGTTTCTGATTTGGATTGAAGTTTTAAAATCAATTCATATATAACATAGGCTGTCGGAATACCTCGCACGTAAGAAGTGTGCCGAGCCAGGTGTTGCAGCAAACTTTTAGAGTCTATCAGAATCACAAATTTATCGCCAACAATATGCATAATAGAAATATCTGAATCAATTGCAATCTTCATCTGGTTCAGAAGAATGGGATCTAAAAAGGCAGCGCCTCCGAATAGTTTGTCTTTGGAACCGTCAGTATTTTTTTTATGATAACCTGCATACTGTTCTCTCGGCTATATGACTCACCAAGGTGTTTTTATTGTACAGTACTGTAGCGGCGCGCGGCGTTTAGCTTGAGCAATACTAGGTATTTGATGATCAAATACCACATTAGACATATTGATACTACTTACCCATGTGTCAAGTGAAAACATTTCAAGTTGGACGCATGAGTGTATTGGCACTGAATTATATTGTGAAAGAATATCAATAAGTGTAAGAGATTTTCTAGTGACTTAGTAGTTTTACTATTATAAAATTTAATAGCTAATTAATATTCCTACGAATATGCTTGCATCAAACGCAGCCTCACGTCTCAGGAGAAGTGATTTTTCAGTCTCCCGGATATGTTCTAACAGGCGTTGCACAGAGGGGGTTCCGGGGTGGTCTTTAAAGAGGTCAAGGGGTTGCTGTTCAAGGTGCTGATGGTGGTTTTAGTGAGGTAAATAACCCACACGCCCTTATTTTCTCCAAAAGTCCCGGCGCCTTTGAAGGTTTCTCTCCGTTAACAAAAAAAAAGTCAGTGGAGCAATACTTTTTCTATAATTATATTGATATAATTTGCTAAGAGTACAGTATCGATAGCTAATAAAGTAAGTGATTGCATTATATCATAATGTTTACGATAATTACTTGCTTGAACCGACGTGTCCCAAGATAACGAAGTATTATTAGATAACACCGTTATCGGTACGTTATGTGAAGTAATTAGTCTTCGCTTGTTTTATTTAAGAAAGTATAAACTATAGTTTTTCAAGTCATTTCAAAAACACAGATAGAGATACCAGAAGAGTCAAGTTGATGGAGGACCTCATTCCTGGGATAAGGTTTTCTATGGATTTACAAGTTGTAGGTCGTGGGTTCGAACCCAGGCAGACACTTTACTTCGTGTAAATTATTTCATCACCATTGCTCTCATAACGGTGAAGCAAAACATCGTGAGGAAACCGGCATGTCTTATAACACAAAAAATCGAAATGTGACATCCACCAAAACGCACTGGGCCCGCGTGGTGGATTACGGCACATTCCCTCTCACAGAGACAAGATGAGGCCTGCACGCACAACGGACCAAATGGGAGGCTAAGTGCGGAAAAGTGGGTCCATCTAACATTCCAAGGTTTTTATTTCTGGAATTTCTCGGTAGCAACCAGGAGTCTGGACCTTTGGCCAGTTGATGGTAATAGGCTCGCCCCTATTACATAGGATTTAAACATAACTGGTGAAATGTAGGTGTACTGTAGGTGCACGCTCTGTCAACTTGTGTATAAATGTGAAAAATTGTATGTTGGTTCCGATCACGCTGAATGGATATGGATGAAAATTGAAACACAGGCTACGGTCTCGATACGGACATATGATACTGTTCCCGGTAGTACGCTAAAGTGGGATTCATTTTAACATAATTACGTAGACGCCACTGGAAAAACTCACCTAAACAATTTTCTTTAAGAGTCACCCAAAGTTAAATTAAGAAGGAAGAAACATTTATTGCCAACACTGTACAATCTCAATATTAATTACAAAACAATGATGATTTCGGTGTGGCATAAGCATCAAGCTTGGTAAATGTTGAGTAGTGTGCAGTGTAGCCAACGCTGGCTTGGGAGGTTGTATCAAAGAAGTAGGTTGTGAACCCACATATTCAGGGTGATAAAGGACCACAATAGACATTATCGAAGACAAATTAAAAAGATTTCAGACTGAACAAGTAGGATACGGATTTGTAAGACACTACTATAAAAACACATCTAGCTATAGCCCTCGCCAAACTTCTTGGCCGCCCTGAAGTTGGTTTACCGGATGCGCGAGGCACGAAACGGTGCTGTTTTTGTATGAGATTTTCTACTGCGCAGCCATTGTAGCCAACTTCAGGGCGGCCAAGTAGTTTGGCGAGAACTATACCTAAGTAAAACAGTAAGAAGTGGTAATGGGCGGGCATTTTAAGCGGTGTCTTTTGCAACTATGACATTCAAAGAAGTGGCCATTTCAGCATGTCTTCATTTTGAGCCGATGGTACCTAAATGTACTTTATTTATAGTTATATTAATAAGAATAGGTGGCCACGGCAATCACGGCATCAGTGGCCTTTTATGATCTGTCTTTTGCAAGTGTTTGATTGTCATCCTATTTCACAGGTATAACAACAGAAAGGCGTAGGCGTTTACTTGTTAAGAAGATTAACAAATTAGAGTATAAGCTCCAGCAAACATTTGCTTGCAAAGTCGATTAGAAGTGGATAACGTCGCATTACAGGTGGACGGTTTGTCTGGCTGACACGTGCCTGTTTGCAATGTTATCCTAATTACTCTTTAGTATAGTGGAAAGGTTCTGGAGTGGTGACCGTGAACCGGAAGACGTTGCGTTGGAAGGCGTCCCACCAGGTGGACCGATGACCTGGTGAAGGTTGCAGGGATCCGCTGGTTGCGGGACGCACGGGACCGGTCAAAGTGGCGATGCTTGGGGGAGGCCTATGTCCAGCAGTGGACGTCTTTCGGCTGATATGATGATGATGATAGAGGAAAGTAACTGCGAGTGTAGTGTTTTCTCTATGAGACTACACGTCTGCATACTCGTATATCAGTTTTAAAATTCAAGATGAAAATAACTGTAGATCTTCAAACAGCCTGTTTTACCAATTTGCTGTTCTCTAAAAATCTCCTCGGTTTGTATTTTACTAATAATTTGGCCCATTATTTTTCGAGGACCAAGCTACGAGTATTAACATTGTCTATAGGTACTACTTTATGAAGGTAGGTATCAATAAATATTTCCTAATAGTAAACCACGATTATTTGGATAGGTAAGTTAAATATTTGGTTAATGGACGATTTTGCTATCGCCTGATAACTTTGATAATAAAAGTACCGGTTTGTTAGCTTTTGTATGGAAACCATATCAAATCTCCATTATTATTCTTCAGATAAAAGTTATCGGACTGTTGAAAAACCAACCCTAAGTTAATAGACGATTGACACAAATTAAATAAATAGTTAAATATGTGTCCACAAAAGTCAAAACCGTGTCCCATTTAAATATTACACAAACAAACATACAAACAACAGAAGTTTACACTTGATCTAATGACTTGATCGTATTAATAAGGATTTGGGAAAACACTGCTATCGGCTTCGTAGCCACTGATAAAGATATGTTCACAGATTGATAGCATTGCCGGTCAGTCGGCCGCCAACTGTGATACCATACGATTCTGATCTGAGTTATTTAATTTATTTATTGTGTTGGGATTTAAAATGTAAGTTGCTTTTTTTATTTTATTGGTCAAATTATAATAGCCACACGGATCGATCTTAAGGGTTAAGCAACGCTTCCCAAGGTCGGTCCGTGGATGGGTGGGTACCGAAACCCCTCCGTGCTTCGGCAAGAATGCTAAGCTGTTGGTAACGGCTGTCATGTCTAAATCTAAACGGGTAGTACGAAGCCGGCAAATTTTACAGCAGTTTTGGGGTATCGTGTTAGGCAGTTGAATGGTGTTAAGAATGATATAGCAGAAAGTGAATTATAGCGTGATGAATGGAAGGATAAAATGTCTGAATGAATAAAATGCCACAAGTAACATAGGACAAGGGCAGGAAGATGATACAGTTTTTGTAGTTAAGTCTTTAAATATCCAATGCTTTACGTTACCTCTTAAATCATAATTCGATCTAACCTCAATTTTAATCTGGTCCACGCAAAATGGCTTTCTCTTCCACCCATTTCTATGGTTATGTCAGTATTCACTTCTTTCCTAGCCCATATCATCTCCAGCATTCACCACAATGCATCTGTCTTTTCAACAGCCTTCAAAAAGAGGAGGTTCTTAATTCTACTTTGTTTTTAATGCTTCTTTTTTATTTGAAAGCTTTGCTTCTCATGCGGTGCCACTTAAATTTCATCAGAGATATTCGGAGATATACAACAGAACTCTTCAATAAATAACGGCAAATTTCTCGGGATTGCTGCAATCGTTTGTCTGTTTATTGTTTACACCATTTCATAACATAACATCACGCCGGTACTCTCAAAAGGGGTACATAGATGTGTACAGTTCACCCTGGTACACTTTAATTTCACCGGTTGTGTTCAAGTTTCATGTCATTCGGGTAATCTACTCTGGCATATCTGTGGGTAGAGATATTTACCACATCTAAAAGGTAAAAAATAAAAAGTTTTGTACAAAAAAATACGACTAACATCCAAATAAAAACACTACAAAGTAAAAAATTACTTAAATTTCGAAGTCGGAAGTCGTTTGGAAGTCGGTTGTATTTTTTTGTGAAATCGTTTTTTTTGTCCTCCTGTTTTCTCATAGCCAACATATCTTGTCAAATGGTATTAATATTAATATGCACTTACCGTACTTAAACGTCAGGTTGTCGAGATAGTTTTGGTACCAGTGAGCATCCTCATTAGATAGGACAAATTTATTTATAGGACAGAAATATTAAATTCATTTTATAAACTTTTATATAGCTCTAAGTTTGTTTCGGTGTTTCTTCTCAGAGAAGGTAAGTAAGGTAGACAGCTAGAAAATATCGGCGGCTTTTTACTCAAATTGAGGAAAAATACTGACGTGTAAGTGTTAACACTTTAACAAAATAAATATCACTCATCATATAATGCTCAAATCTTGTTTAAGTCAAGGTAAAGCTTCTTTCTTGGGTATTTACGGCACGATTGGTGATTTTATGGGTATTTACAGAGATTATAAAAGGTGTGCAATACCTTATTCTATCAATGAATTAGATAAGTTATCATTCATAGTGATTTATTTTTAATCATTAGTTTTTGTCTCTTTATCAAATTATAATCTTTTCGTGGGTTATACCAATCTGAAGAACTTGTTTTTACCAGTGTATAGGCTTGTTAATACAAACATATTTGGGGTGGACATTTGGTGTACCCGTGTATGTATAACAGAACACAAATACCAACCATATTTAGTTCAGTATCAGGCATTTATTTTCTTGCTTTATTTGGATGGATGGAATGATGGTCCCAAGAGAATGTATTGTCGGGATAAATAGATATCTTTCTCCAAGGTACAATCGCGGTTAGACATGAAATCTTAATCAACAGAAAGACAAAGTTATTTTCGTATTTATAATATTAAGTATGGATTTACTTATTTATTTCAATTACTCTCTGTATTAACAGTGTGACCCAACACGTGCAGAGAGTCAATGCTATATGATTACTACATATACAACAGGCAAACAACACACAAATAATTTACGACTCGCACATACCAACATTAAAACAACACAGCATTAAAAATCTCAATCAAGCAAATCTATTAAATTACATTCTCGCTAAATTAACATACTTAAGCAAAACAATCATCGTCCTCACCTTCCGCCTGACGCTGATCCTCATCGGACACGGCTGTTTCGGGTGGTTCCTGTTCAGGATAAGGCGGGAGGAAACGCCTACCACCATTGTGTGTATCGCCCGACACGGTGGAGCATACGGTGGAGGTCTGCCTCGCTTGTGTGGAGAACCGCCGTGTCCTCGTGGAGGCGATCAGCGGTGGCGACCTCTCGCGTCCCGCCCTGGTTCAAGCTATGGTACGGAGCGAGAGGGCATGGAAAGTTGTTACTTCCTTCTGCGAAGCAGTAATGCTCGCGAAGGACGAGGCGGAACGCGAGAGGGAGACGCAAAGGAGACGCCCTCACGCCCCTAGCCACCGCAGGAGACGCCCCGAGCGTCGGGAGTCGCAAGCCGCTTTCTAGCCACCGTAGACGCGGGCTTGCGGAAGGCGAGTAATGGGTAGCTTGCCGTCCGATAAGGCCAGGCACGTGTCGAGACGGCGCGTAGTGTTCCACACGCGCCTCTAAGTGATATCAGCAAAAACTGACGGGGTCCGATAGGGCCGATGCCTGTCTGGGTCGCAGATAAATTTGAAAGACAATTACCGCGGCCCTGGTCCAAGCAACTGAAGGAACACGGGTGGGTTTTAGTTAGAAGTCCTTCCGCTTCACCCAGAGCGGGAGAAGTCATTGGAGGTCTCTATGGAAATGCTAGCTAATATTATATCATCTGTGCTATGGATAAGAACCTCTTTTCCATTAGTAAAATTTAATTACAAACTGCATAGTAACATTAGTAACAGAAAGTTACCGGTAACTCTAATTAAAGTTTTACTGTTTTTCTTCAGTCTTAGATCAAAGCCTACGGAGTCTCTTTGAAGTAAAACACTTAAATATTCATCGCAAACGTTTCCGCGTGGCCAGCAAACGATTTCAACTTTGTTTGTTAATATTGAAGTTGGTAACTTTCTCTAGAGATATCTATTGCTACGAACTTGTGGTATTATTAGGACAGTCTCGCACTATCTCTTTTATACAATGGATTTATGATGTCTATCACATATCATAGTATGGGCGCTGATCTTCGTTTTCTAACTGTTTCAGAAACCATGAAGTGCCTACAGGTGGGGTGCCACGCTTACAGCCAGGGTACCGCTGGAACTTACTTCACCAAGCTGGTGACGCAGTTCCTGGCCGCCCAGTGCCTCATCACCGAGCCATGGCCGATGGATTACTCTTACGGACTTACGAGTGAGTGAAGTAGATTTATTTGGGAAGAGAAGAATTTCCGGCATTTGGAGCTATAATTAGATCAAACAGCATATGCTGTCGGAACTGGGGAAAAGTATCCTTTATTTATAGGGACCGAAGAGTTTTCAGGATTTGTCAATATCGGTTAGTCCAAGAAAATAATATGTAACTAGTTTTTGCTTATCCCAAGAAACCACCAGAAAAAAAGAAAGAAAATCGTTTTATTTAGTACATAAGGGCACACAACAATATCTTAGGCAAACTAAAATTTATACTCAAAAATATAAAAAATGCTAAGTCCTAGTCAAGGACATTTTGCACTCGTATGCCAGGTTCAAATCTGTTCAACCATTGAGGTGTCTGGAACCTGGATTGATTAATACGCAACCCAAAAATGTAAACATTTAAACATACACTCTTTCGCATTTATAATTATATTATTAGTACCTAGAATTGGAAAATGGACATAGGAGTTAAAGTACAATAACAGTGGATATTAAATGAGTGTCCTCATCTGACAATCGTTTGCAGGTTGAGCGGGCAACCCCTTACAAACGATCATCACTAATTATTAACCAATCGATAATCGATTGGTTAATAATTCGTTTCGATTTTAATAAATCGTTTTATTATTTTTTCTCTGCAGAAATAATCAATTTTACTTCATGTTATTTTGAATTCGTTTTTCCCACCAGGTGGTGATAGGTTTGACTTCATCATCGTCGGCGGTGGCACGGCAGGATCTTTGCTAGCCAGCAGGCTGTCAGAAGTTCCCGAGTGGAAGGTACTGCTGATTGAAGCTGGTGGTGATCCTCCTATGGAGAGCATTGTGAGTAGTCTGTTTACTCTATATTTTAAATTACTACGAGCAGCTTCTCTCCAAAAGGTGTTTAATTATCCTGTGTGTTAATTCAGTATAAACTCTGTGTGCAAAATTTCATCCAAATGTTTTGAGCTGTTTTTATGTAATTTAACAAACATAAATAAACTTTTGTATTTATATATTAAAGTAGGATTACTAGGAAGGAAGACTCTCTGATAAATTAGGTGGTTACAAATAAAGTCGTCACTTGGCATACTCTAAACTTAACATACCTGTCTTAAAAAGTCACAAAGTAAGTTACGATGGTCTGTTTCTCAAATCAAGCAATGTTTTCGTTCACTTCCAGATTCCAAACTACTCAGGCGCAACGCACAGAACTCGAAACGCATTTCAATATTACACCGAGCGAGATGAAAACTCCAACAGAGGAAGTGTCGACGACCGATCCTTTTGGCCTCGAGGCAAGGTACTTGGAGGAACCGGCTCCATCAACGGGCTTCTCCACATGCGAGGCAGTTCTGGAGACTACGAACCTTGGCATCTCGAAGATAACGACGGCTGGGACTGGCCTACACTGAGAGAATACTTTAAAAAGAGTGAGAAAATGGTAGACCCTTTCATTCTTAACAACCCAGAATTAAGAAAAGAACACGGAACAGAAGGAGAGTTTGTTGTGGATCAATTAAACTTTACCCACGCAGGCATAGCGGAGAAACTGACCGACGCATACAAAGAATTGGGATTGACGTACCTGGATGACTTGAATGGTCCTACACAGTTGGGTGTTGGTAAACTCAGAGGTGCAATCCACAAGGGCCGCAGAGTAAGCACTGTCACAGCTTTCCTAAACCCTGTCAGGGAACGCAAGAACTTAAAAGTTATGAAGTACGCTTACGTTAGCAAGTTAGAAATCGATAAAAAGAATAAAACCGTTACTGGAGTCAGAGTTTCGCTTTTATATGGTGACGTGGAAACGTACTTTGCAACTAAAGATGTTATAGTAAGTGCTGGAGCTGTTAACACTCCTAAACTACTTATGTTGTCAGGTATCGGTCCTAAAGCTCTTCTTAAAGAGAAGGAAATTAATGTAGTCAAGGACTTAGAAGTTGGAAAGAATCTCCAAGACCATGTACGGATACCCATTCCGGTAACAATGGATACAGGAGCTGAAAGGAGGGGTGAGGAATTTTGGCAGAAAGCTGCTGCAGAATACTTAGTAGATCAGACAGGACCACTCACCACAAACTATGATCAGCCTAATATAAATGCTTTCCTATCCGTCTCAGGTAATAAAGCTCTACCCGACGTGCAAATAGATCACAACTACTTTTTACCAAACACTTCGTATATAGATTCCGTTTGCACAGACTCCTGGTCATTTAAAGACAGCATCTGTAAGCAGTTCACGGAGTTTAACAAAGAGAAAGAAATGTTTATATTCTTTGTTGCCCTCTGCCGGCCACACTCTCGGGGCTATATTGAGATACGCGGAAAGAATGCCATGGAACATCCTAAGATTTTCACAAAGTACTTTAATGACTCACGGGACATTGACACTTATGTAAAAGCAGTTAAGAAAGTGACGGAGATAGTCAACACTCCTACGTTTAAAAACATGAAAGCTGAAATAAAGAGGATTCATTTCGAAGGCTGCGATGACTTTGAGTTTGGAAGTGAAGATTATTGGGAATGTATGGCTAGAACGGTAACATACCACGTGTACCACCCCGTAGGTACAGCTAAGATGGGGAAGGCCAAAGACTCCACGGCAGTAGTTGATAGTAGACTAAGAGTGTTTGGAGTCAAGAACCTGAGGGTAGTGGACGCCAGTGTGATGCCCACGATACCCAGTGTAAACACTAACGCAGCCATTATGATGATTGCTGAAAGGGCAGCAGACTTCATTAAAGAAGATTATCTAAATATAGATAAGAAAAAAGACGAGCTGTAGATTTAGTTTCATCTGTTGGGTTCTAATTAATTCATAATAATACATAGTTACATGCTATGCTAGTCAATCCCAAGTCATGCTAATGCAACGATTTGTATCAACAAATTTGTGTGACAAAAGCTATTATTGTGTGTGAATATTTTTTTTATATTAAATAAAAAAGATCCTATATGTATTATTTATATTTATTTGAAATGAAGCTATGAATTTAATATTTACAGAAACAAAATTCCTGCTGTGTTTTTTTAACATTTATTTCAATAGTTTTGTTGTAACATCATCAGGAGACAAAGAGCTTTCGGACGACGTTTCAGATGTCTGACTCTCAGCTTCTCGAAAGTTGACCTGACTACCGAGATCCCTCACTCTGTATCTCTTCTTTTGCTTTATCTCGCGATCGATTCTCTGGCAGATGTCCACCACACTGTCTCTCATTTCTATCGGCAAGTCCCGCACGATTACTTCTTTTAACAAATTGTTAGTCACGTCTCTGTCGATATTAGAAGTCCTGTGCAGTGTCCGTTCACCTCTCATATTAATTGATCTCCAATTCATTAAAGTATGTTTTAGTTCTCCTGATGACCAGTTCGTGTAGCACCACACCGAGGTCTGAATGCAACAGACGAGCGATAGTATTATTGCACTTATAGTTAATACGTAAAATACAATCGAGAGAATACCATTCACACATAATGCTTTGTAGTCTGACGTGTCTCCGTTGATCAGACACAGTTTTCCAAACATCATATCCCTGAGCATTTTCACATTCTCGGATATAGTTGAACAGTTTGATTTTACAACTATCTTAAAATCATAGATAGCTGGTTTTGTGGCCTCAGTAACAACACCGAAGCCACTGTTGATGGCGTAAAGGTCACCAATAGAAATAGGTTTGTCGAGGTCTCTACAAATGTTACTTATAGGTACATATACTATGTCTGGGAGTTTCTTTATGATATCTGTCTCGCATACTGGTGCACTCACACACTTATCATGGCTACCTTCATAGTGTGGTCTTCTGCCAGAGTATTTTAAGTCACAATTGACTGGTTCGCATTCCCGCAGAGAATCCTCATCTAGCGAAACGCAGTCGCTTTCTTTCAGATTAGCGTAAGATTGCAGATAAGGCGTTTTCTTCTTACTTGCTAATTGAGTATCGAAAGGTATAGTAATAGCCAACTGTCTGGACCGTCTTGCGTGGCTACATTTGAAGTTGATGATAAAATCACAGTAACCAATTTGATCGTAATGATACAGGGTGGGGTATACATGAATTAATGTTTGTCTGTCTTCAGGCTTAATCATTTGGAAGATTTCACCATTAATGGTGTCTAAAGTGCAATCTTTGTATTCCTCGTCAACTAAACAACACATTTTTGGTCTTGAGATAACTCTGCATGTCCCCAGATGATGACTATTTTCAATATCAATAAAAAATTGTATCCCTATTGAGTCTCGTACTAATGGAATGATACCTTGGTCTAACACTGTAATAAAGGGTAGAACTTCATGTATTATCGACACAAATATAACAAGATAGATATACGCAAAAGAATGCACATACATTTCTCATCAGACATTTTATTTTGACAAGATGCATCAAAGACAGAAAAAAAATTACTCTAGCGAGAACAAAGACACGCGATAATTTTTCTAAAAAGGTTAAAGTATAAAAATATAACTACATCCTGCCGTCTTCTGTGATCTCTGAACATTGAGTTAAAGCCGCCTTTGTACGTTATCTATGAATATTCAAAATTAAAAATTCACCTACCTACCCTTGTGAGAAAGGCAAGGAAGGGGAGGGTAGGCAGAAACTACAGAACGCTGCCTGCTTTGATGCTTAGATACTCCTTTTGCTTCGTTTCCTTTTAGCAATAGCAGTTCAAATTGAAATTATCTATTGGCCGAACAATCGAGTGTTGTCAAAATGCTTAAGTACCTAATACGATTTTTAAATCTATCTCTTTTGTTAGGTATTTCGTAATGACCCGAGGGTACGACAATGAGTCTTTGTCGACGGTTTCATTCGCATCTGCTGCGTTCCAGGGAAGGTTTAATTTACGTATTTCAATGCCTTCGCGTGAGCCTATTGTGCCGGGAATGTTTCATTGTATCATTGTTTCATGCTTGTTTGTTTAATTAATTAGCTTTTCGTTGTGACGTGTTTTCAGCGGAAAATGTTGCGTCTTCTATTTATGTATGAGTGCGTCGTAAATTCTTAATATTTTCTAAGTACAAGAAATTTTATATATCTTACATAACATTAAACCACGCCCGTATTCCCTGATGGTTAGGCAGAGTTGCAACCTAGTGCAAACACATTTCACCAGTTATGTTTTAAGTTCCATGTATTAGAAGACCATCCTTTTATCATCAACCGGGAATACATCCAGACTCCGGCAGCCTTATTGTGTAAGTGAATTCGGTATAGCAAAGGGAAAGAGAAAAAAAAGAAAAGAGAAAGGCCATTAAAGAGTATGACAAATTCCCTTTAAATAATTAGGGTATTGCCAAAAATTATTGGACTCTTTCGAAAAGAGTGTATTCAACAATAAAAGCGTCCAATATTTTTTTAAAGGGAATTTGTCATACTCTTTCATGGAGTCATACTCTTTGCCCTACCGAATTCACTTACGCAATTAGGCTGCGGGTTGCTACTGAGAAATCCCAGATGGAAAAACCAATAGCAAATTGTTCGTCCCGAATCTAACCTAGGAAGTCATGGTCAGCAGTAGCGCTTGTGACCTCGAGAACGACGCGCGACGAGGCAGTGTCATGCATTTATATAATACTAGCTTTTCCCCGCGGCTTCGCTCCCGTGGACCACCCCACAGGACCCGTTTTCGGGATAAAAAATGCCTATGTCACTCAGGAATAATGTAGCTTTCTATTGGTGAAAGAATTTTTTTAATCGTTCCAGTAGTTTCGGAGCCTATTCGGTACAAACAAACAAAAAAATGTTTCCTCCTTATAATATTAGTATAGACTAGCTGTTCCCCGCGGCTTCGCTCCCGTGGACCACCCCACAGTACCCGATTTCGGGATAGAAAAATAGCCTATGTCATTCAGGAATAATGTAGCTTTCTATTAGTGAAAGAATTATTTAAATCGCTCCAGTAGTTTCGGAGCCTATTCGGTACAAACAAACAAACAAAAAAAATATTTCCTCTTTATAATATTACTAGCTGACCCGGCAAACTTTGTTTTGCCATAAAAACACCAAACATTCATCTACCCTACCTACCCTACCTACCCTAACTACCTACCCTACCCTACCCTACCTACCCTACCTACCCTACCCTAACTACCTACCCTACCCTACTCTACCTACCCTACCTACCCTACCTACCCTACCTACCCTACCTACCCTACCTACCCTACCTACCCTACCTACCCTACCTACCCTACCCTACCTACCCTACCCTACCTACCCTACCTACCTACCCTACCTACCCTACCTACCCTACCTACCCTACCCTACCTACCCTACCCTACCTACCCTACCCTACCCTACCCTATATCTCAAGTTGGACCAGACTGCTCACGGTGTGCCAATTTAATTTAAAATCGGTTATGTAGTTTAGGAATCCATCGCGGACAAACATCGTGACAGTAGATTTATATATATTAGACTAGCTGACCCGGCAAACTTTGTTTTGCCATAAAAACACCAAACATTCATCTACCCTACCTATCCTACCCTAACAACCCTACACTACCTACATTACCCTACCTACCCTACCCTAACTACCTACCCTACCCTACCTACCCTACCCTACCTACCATACCCTACCTACCCTACCCTACCTACCCTACCCTACCCTACCTACCCTACCCTACCTACCCTACCCTACCTACCCTACCCTACCCTACTTACATACCTACCCTACCCTACTTACCCTACCCTACCCTAAACGGGATAAAAAGTATCCTTCTCCTGGTTCTTAGCTACCTCCCTACCAATTTTCAGCCAAATCGGTTCAGCCGTTCTTGAGTTATAAATAGTGTAACTAACACGACTCTCTTTTATATATGTCGCAGGGATATGATGAAAACAGGGAATTGATCAAATCTCTAAGCGATTTGATCAAATCACGGAGGATGTTAAAATAATAACACTACTCTTAGGGCACCCCGACACGGACAGGTTAGGTTCGAAGGGGATGACGGGAGCTGAAGTGAGCGAGCAAAGCGAGCGAACTCAGCTCCCGTCATCTCCTTCGTGTTAGGTTACTTTAGACCCTGCATACAGAAATAGAGCCGACGGAGCCCCGCTGCGTGGGGCTCCGTCGGCTCTATTTTAACATCCTCCGTGATTTGATCAATTCCCTGTTTTCATCATATCCCTGCGACATATATATAGATAGATTAGTATAGATATAGATAGTATAGATGGCGAAAATTGTTTTTTCTAAGTATGAGTATTTATTTATTATTAATTAGTTTATCCTCGCACTGGAACGCCTTGCAGCAATTACACCAATGGAGTACAATCTTATAATAAACTCACTATAAGTCCAGGTTTCCTCACGATGTTTTCCTTCACCGTTGTCAGCGATGTCCAAGATAAACTTAGAAAGTACATATGTATTGAAAAAGTCACTTTGGTACTTGCCCGGATTCGAACCCACGACCTCTAGCATTAGAGGCGAGGTCTTAGCCACTGAGCCACCACGACACTATCTACAGGTTATCACCCAATGTTCTTTGACAGTAATCTTTTTTATGAATGAAAAACTTTGGTTTTGCTGTTGAATTATGTTTATTTGTTGCTTATATTTTTTTGTCCATTAATTCGAAACAATGGTAACGGCTAAGTGGCCGTCTCCAGAGTTGATGATCATTCAGACCCGATTTGTGGCATCATTCATGCCAGTACTTCGTATGGGAGATCCTCGGACGAATAATATCTTTGAGGGTAGACATAAATTCATGCTTTTAAAAAACCCTACAAAGGGGTCTGGGTTGGTTTAATCATGCGCTCATTAATGCCGGCCGGTGTAAGTCAGGGAAAAGCAGTGCTCAGAATTTCAGTTGTGTCTCATTCAGTATGCGCCGTTGCTCTATCCTGTAAGCAGCACATGTTTTCCAGTCCCAGTTCATCCATTGAAGGAAGAAGAAAATCATTGAGCTTGATTCTGTGGCGCTTACCGACCACAGTAGTCGTTCGGCGACCTGATGACACCTCCAGCGTAAACAACATAACCATGCAGTAACTTTGAGCGGGTGTAAAGGCTCTTGGTGGGTTATACGCGGCTTTTCGGTACCCCAGAAGCGATAATTTTGCTTATTCACATATCCACAGAGATGGAATAAGGCCTCTTTGCTCGTGATAATTTTCGATGAAAGGTTTTCTTCCTTGTGGTCGTGAGTCGGGATGGCTTGACGCATGGAATAATAAAATACTCCGTATAATTCGGCTTGACGTTTGTATAAGTTTACTTCACGAATTCTAGAATGTTATTTGCCGCCTTTATAAGAAATTTAAAACCTTATTATTGTATATATTTTACAACAAACTTATACTTACTATAAACTTTGAGTGGATTCAATACCAAATCATAGTCCGCAATATTATCTCCAAAGTTCTATTACAAACTCAATAACTTAAAACTATTACCTAAGCCAGTGGAATCAAAACCGCAGCAGGAGTCGCGGGCAAAGCTAGCAAACATGTTAACATCGCAAGTTCGGCAGAACACAGACTTTGAAAAGGCGTTTGATCTGTTTGTACGTAAATTGAGGTGCGGTAACCCCCGGTACCTTAAATCGCCCCCAGGGAGGTAGCGTAAACCTTGAGTTACTGTATTTTGGCCCACCCGCGGTTCAAGACTGTGGATTTGTAATTACGTTTTGATTTGAAAGGGAATCTTTTGTGTATTGTGGCGTGTTTGTGGTGGTTGTGTGTTTTGTGAAGCTGACACCGGTATTTGTTTTGTTTGGGCGTGATTTGGTTGTACGGCGGTGGTAGGTGTTGTTGAAACGTGTTTTGGTCCTAGGGGTACAATAATTAAGCCTATTAGAGTGATTCAGGCATTACCAACTTAATAAATATATGAGACTTTTTTCAGCACTAAGTAGAATATACTAAAGTATTATTGCGTCTATCGTGTGTACATAAATATGTACATAAGGAGTCAAAGAAAGCTAACTTTTTATTAAAGCTTGCGTTTTGAGCTTTGATAAACAGTAACCAGGGGCGCGGGGTATGTGGGCGCTCAAGGGCTCCAGCACCCATGAGAAGCAAACAGTGGGTGCAGACTGCAGAGCGCCTACGCGGATCATAGGCATTACTAAGATTTTACGTTATGTACCTATATCTAACCTGTCCACAGAGTCCTTACATTTTCGAGCTCACTTCGCGCACTCTTGCAGTCTAGAATATATTAAATTATGGATTATGTGTTTCTACATAAGCTATCTGAGAGGATTAAATCAAGGTCGCTTCACCCGCTCTATCATAAAATTGGTGGTTTCTTTCTTGGAAAATCACTGGAAAACTAGATATCATACCTATTTGGCCTGGGGTGCCAAATCCTTAAATATGCCAATGATATTTATTTTTTGGAGCAGTGTTGGCTCAGTGCTAACGGCCGCGACTTACAAGTTGTATTTCGTGGGAGAGAGGTGGCCTGTGTCCCAGCAGTATAATAATAATAACCTGTGCCCGATACCGGTGGGCTGCTATTTTTTATATTATTAAATGTTTTTATTTAATTTAAATAAGCTAACATTTAAAAATGTAAAAAGTATGTACATTAATTGAATAATGGAATAATAATAAAGCTTAATTAAAAAAACAAATTTGATATTTATTACAATTCGATATACCTATACATTTACTAGGAAATTAAGTTAAATTTAAATTACTTTATTAGCCTCAAGGCTAGATTGTAATTGTTATGAGGTAACCATCCGGTTACAACATAATGAAAAAAAAAAAAAAAAAAAAAATAATTACAATTCGATAATTTAATATAACTTTAATTTAAATTACAATAATAATTATAAAATCAACACGAATTAAAATTAATAAAATACAAAAAGAAACGAAATTCCCCAAAGTGGAAACATTAAAAAGGCTGATATGATGATTTATTTTTTCATCGGTCGGTGTGAATTTTCTTCTCGAATTTTACAGTTATTTTTAAACTAGTTATCATATGGGTAAATTCAGAGCACCCACGGGATTTTCTAAAAGTCGGCGACTCTGACAGAAATTGTTAAGCAACTTACATGGTCAGATTGAACGTTCATTGGTTTACGAAAACTCAGCAAAATTAAGCCATTTTACGAGCATATTGAAGTATTTCTAGGATAATTTGATAGACGAGTGAGTGAGTAGATGAGTCAAAAATTGTCTTTAAATAAAAATTCTAAACTAAATGCAATCAAGATAGTTGGAATGCGTGCGTCCTCATCGGAATCTCGCGCGCTAATGACATTCTTGGCTTGCGACGACATTGGCGCCAGCGGAGGCGACCGCAAACCTGATTTCCCGCGTTCTTGCTCGATAATTGTAGGAAATTGGCGGGAACGCCGCAGACCGGCTTCCACTACCGCATGTAATTAAGAGAGGTTAAATTTCATTACCATGAGAGACTTGGAGGGTATGACAATGCAATTTTCATGCAGTAAAAGGAAACCTTATAGTGGATATTATAAATTTTCTGCGAGTAGTTTCGAGTTCAACGTTGTTCCGATGCTTTTCTACGAACTATGAACGTGTATCGACTTTGAAGAATTGATTACATTACTTTGGCTTTTGTGGGTAAAAAATACAATAATTTTTGTAGATTTCCAAAGAAAATGCTCGCCCATTTTTACCTTGTTCGAAATAATTAATATTGAAAGCACTTAAGATTATTTTTTATCGAGAACCGAGGATGGAAAAACTCATTTCACTTAAGCCATTCCATTGAAAAAATGTAAAGTCCGCGTCGATTGAAGACCATCCAATTTTCCGATGAAATTCTGAAAGTGAAAACAGTCTTAAAAGTTGTTGAATACGCCTTAGTAACAATAATTTAAAACGGGGAGAATTAAAACTTTTTAATTACGAATTCGGTGTTGCTTTGAACAACACTTTGCTTATTAAAGGGAAAATTTGACTTTGTGCTAAATGGGGTAACAAATGCCCTTTTGTTTACATTTAAAGAGGAAGTATTTATTGCCAAGAATTTTAATTATAATTAGTTCTTGGGATCTTAATTTTAAATTTGAGTTTTCACAACTGGTATCATGTTTTGATATTACTCTCAATAATAGGGATGACTAGCTTCTGCCAGGGACTTCGCCCGCGTGTATTATACATATAAACCATCCTCTTGAATCACTCTCTCTATTAAAAAAAGACGCATAAAAATCCGTTGCGTTGATTTAAAGATTTAAGCATACATAGGGACAGACAGACAGCGGGAAGCGATGACAAAAAAATATAAATTTAGTCCGTCAGTTAAATTAACTCAAAATATTGGACACGTATTTTTCGTATTAGACCAGGGTCGATAATTTTTAAAACCAAAAAAAATTATAGTAGGATGAAACCCATTAGAAAAGGAGGGGAATATTATAAAAATGAAAGGAAAAATAATTTACGGGCGATCTGAGGTCGGGAAGGGGATGGGGGTGAGTTCTTAAGGGTAAAAAACGGTTTTTCTCGATTTCCGGCAAAACTAAAAGTCCTATCGAAAAAAGTCAAATGGCAAAGTTGTAGGTAATAAAAAGATCTAAAACTTTTGCCTTTACACTTTTTTCACATAACCTCAAAATTTATGTGAAAAATTCAAAAAACCAAGTTTTTGGTTTTTTATTTTTATCTTTTACAAAACATTTTTCTTTTTTTACGAAATTTGGTGAAAACTTACCTTTTTATGTCCCAAATACGCTGTAATTTATTTGATTAAAAATATTTATTTTTTCACCTTATTTTGAATTAATATCGAAAAAACACCCTAATTTTCAATCGAAAATTCACCCGTCAAAATATCAGCTTTTTTTAAAAAGTTGGTATGTTTTCTGTTCGTTGAAATCTCTACTTTCCGATGGTGAAAAAAAAAAATATGTTACCATAGTAAATCTTCTCAGAAAATGCAAAAAACCGAAAAAACTCGAATTCGATTTTTTTTAATTATTATAAATAATTTTGAGCTATTTATTAAAATTAACACTTTAATTACTCGAAAAACGTTAGATTACATGTTACATTGATACTAAAAAATTGCAAATAAAAATATACTATTATAATTAACAAACAAATAAGTTAATAAAATTAATATTTTTTTTTTTTTTTTTTTTTTATTATTGATAGGCTTGCGCTTGACCACTATCTCACCTGATGGTAAGTGATGATGTGGTCGACGATGTAGCACGCTTACCTAGAAGAAACCTATTCACTCTTGACTTAAAGACTCCCAGGTTGTAGCTATCAGGAAATACAGACTCCGGCAGGGAATTCCACTCCTTAGCTGTACGCATAATGAAAGTATTCCCAAAACGTTTGGTGATATTTAATAAGACATCTACAATATTTGGAGAAAGTTGTCGAATCTTCTTTAAATTATATGCGTAGATGCCTATTTATAACTATTTTAAGATAAATTATATACCTGAGTGACCTACGAAAAATTGTAGCCCATCAAAAGGTATTTCATGGAGAAGTGGGGAAGGGGCTAGGCGGGTCTGGGTCTTACTACATACATACCTACTATTTCGTAGCAGCTGTTACAACCGTTAGCCTAACCAGTATTCGAAATACAGTACAGTATACAACATCGTTTATAAAAATACACGTGCACCCTGAGTTTCTTGAAGATAATTGTGACAAGTTTACTTTAAAAAAAAAACTTTTCGAATCTGCATAGGAAGGTAAATCTATCTCTATGTTTATGTGTATCAATCAACTCAAACATAAAAATCGTAATATTTTCTTTAAAAAATAGTACACGTGCACGTGTATTATTATAAACGATGTTGTATACTGTACTGTATTTCGAATACTGGTTAGGCTTACGGTTGTATCAGCTGCTACGAAATAGTAGGTATGTATGTAGTAAGACCCAGACCCGCCTAGCCCCTTCCCCACTTCTCCATGAAATATCTTTTGATGGGCTAAAATTTTTCGTAGGTCACTTAGGGATATAATTTATCTTAAAATAGTTATAAATAGGCATCTACGCATATAATTTAAAGAAGATTCGACAACTTTCTCCAAATATTATAGATGTCTTATTAAATATTAATTTTATTAACTTATTTGTTTGTTAATTATTGTAGCATATTTTTATTTGCAATTTTTTTTCTATGTAACATGTAATCTAACGTTTTTCGAGTAATTAAAGTGTTAATTTTAATAAATAGCTCAAAATTATTTATAATAATTAAAAAAAAATCGAATTCGAGTTTTTTCGGTTTTTTGCATTTTCTGAAAAGATTTACTATGGTAACATATTTTTTTTTCACCATCGGAAAGTAGAGATTTCAACGAACAGAAAACATACCAATTTTTTATAAAAATCTGATATTTTGACGGGTGAATTTTCGATTGAAAATTAGGGTGATTTTTCGATATTAATTCAAAATAAGGTGAAAAAAATAAATATTTTTAATCAAATAAATTACAGCGTATTTGGGACATAAAAAGGTAAGTTTTCACCAAATTTCGTAAAAAAAGAAATTTTTTTGTAAAATATAAAAATAAAAAACCAAAAACTTGGTTTTTTGAATTTTTCACATACATTTTGAGGTTATGTGAAAAAAGTGTAAATACAAAAGTTTTAGATCTTTTTATTACCCACAACTTTGCCATTTGACTTTTTTCGATAGGACTTTTAGTTTTGCCGGAAATCGAGAAAAGCCGTTTTTTACCCTTAAAAACTCACCCCCATCCCCTTCCCGACCTCAGATCGCCCGTAAATTATTTTTCCTTTCATTTTTATAATATTCCCCTCCTTTTCTAATGGGTTTCATCCTACTATTATTTTTTTTCACTTTTTATTATTTTTAAAGGCTTCTACCCTGGTCTATATATCACGGTAACAAAAAAATACGACGAATGCGTTTGAAATATCGTGCGACGTCACGCCGTGCTATACTTTTACTAAAAAACTGACGTCACAAGTCCCCACCTTTACTTTGATGTGCATTTTCTTCGACAATTTTTATTTATTTGATAAAGCAAAAAATACCAATATTTTTTCATAATCTCACTGACGGACTAAATAGAATTATGATTTTTCTACCCAGGAAACATTCCTATTGAAACAAATAAATCGTCGGGAATATAATTTATGGCACTTCTCGCTGAATTTGGAAAAAAATTGTAGATTCTTACTTCCGTGAAGTCATGTAAAAATAAAATGGCTCTCATCCCGTCTATGGTTAGGTGACCGTTTATGAGATAATCCAGTTTGAAATACTCTAACGTAACTAATGTTTTAAACATTTTGGTTTGGTTTGGTGTGTATACAAGTGCAAAAGTTACGTTTGCATGGATAATGCTTACATGGTCTACATGGACTATTGTAAGAAGTTGAATGTTGAAGAGGGAATGTGCCTTAATCCACCATGCGACCCATGTACGGGTTGGTGGAAGACACACATCTTCGAATTTCTGGTTCTAGGACATGCCGTTTTCTTCACGTGGTTTCCCTTCATCGTTTTTGGAGCAGTGGTGATGAAATAATTTACATAAAGAAAACTGTCTGCCTTGGTTCGAAGTCACACTTAAGTCGGGGCCGTTATCACCACCACTACTCGTGGCACCATCTGCTCGTACAGATTTACGTACGGAGAATCTCCCTATTATTAAGCTTTTTATTTCAAGAAAAGACATTGGAAAGTTTTGCCGTGAAAAGAGTTCGAATTTTACTCTATGTCAATCAACAACAACCAAACTGAACCAAACAAGACACAATGTCAAAATAAATGTCTTAATTGTTTAATTCTTTTCCACTTTTTTCCATTCAATAAGCATTTTTATAGTTTTTTTTCGGACTTTCTACAAATAGTAATTAGAAATGATACAGTTACCAAAAATTAAAAGGGATCCTAAAGAAACTGAACATCTGTGCAAGTGAGTATGTCTGTCCGTCTGTCTGTCTGTTACCTTTTCACGCTTAAACCGCTGAACCGATTTAGATGAAATTAGATATGGAAATAGTTTGAGACCCTGGAAAGGACATATGATAGCTTTTATCCCGTCAATCATACTTAAGAGTGGGAAGAGTGGCTGGAAGTTTTTATGGTGAACTAATAATTTCTCAAGTAAGGCGGCTCACATATTATTGCACAATATAAAAAAATAGGCTATCTCAAGTTCTAATGCTACGCAGACGAAGTCGCGGGCAACAGCTGGTTTGTAAATATTTCATGATTTTAGAAGTAGTAGATTTCAATGCTTTTGTTCTATGCGTCTCAGCGCATGTCCTTTTCTCTAAATGACCTTTCTCCAAAGGTCCTTTTCTCCTAATATCCTTTCTTAGAATGTCCCTTTATCTAAATGTTTTTTCTCAAAATGTCCCTTTCTCAATATTTTCTCGTAATGACCCTTTCTCGAAAAGAAAAAAAAAATGAAAATGCTTTGGATGACATTAATTTGTTATTGTTCAAAAAAAAAAACAATTAAAAAGAACTGTAATCACGTGTGTGTACTTTACTAAAATGAAATGTAATTCTTTGTCTTATCGTTAGTTTTGTTATTCAAGGCAAGAACCTTTAATATATGCTTAGTTACTGGTAAATTCTAAGAAATGACATTTGGAGAAAAAGACATTACGCGCTGAAACGAGCGCATAATGTCCTTTTCTCCAAATGTCCTTTCTCAAAAGGTCCTTTTCACCCGCTTACAGTTTAATAGTTACATGCTCTCACGCATTTTTTCCACGGGGAATGGTTTAAACTACAGAACGACACCTGATGCGTTTACGTTCATACATTTGGTTATATATAGTCTAGCATTAATCGATTCCCGCTCTTAAAGATAAATTTTTAGGGTCGCATCTCCCATCTCTATTCATCCACCGTCACATGATTGTTCCTCCTGTGACCTAGCCTTTTTAGTCAAATATCACTGTCTTAAAGATGCCGTCCAGTATGCAAGAGTCGGAGACGAGAATG
Organism: Anorthoa munda; assembly: GCA_945859665.1. Classification (NCBI taxonomy): domain Eukaryota; kingdom Metazoa; phylum Arthropoda; class Insecta; order Lepidoptera; family Noctuidae; genus Anorthoa; species Anorthoa munda. The sequence goes on along the minus strand of OX243913.1, from coordinate 27,855,286 downwards.
AAAGGGCCAGATCCAGAACACGTCAGCAGAATTGCTGCTGGAGAGGAAACCATTCCCAGACTGCTTTAGAAGATGGCCAACGGTAAACTAATAAAGTACCTACTCCAAAGGCTTTACAGTTGTGTATTTAAAGTTCGTGTATTATTATAAACGATGTTGTATACTGTACTGTATTTCGAATACTGGTTAGGCTTACGGTTGTATCAGCTGCTACGAAATAGTAGGTATGTATGTAGTAAGACCCAGACCCGCCTAGCCCCTTCCCCACTTCTCCATGAAATATCTTTTGATGGGCTAAAATTTTTCGTAGGTCACTTAGGTATATAATTTATCTTAAAATAGTTATAAATAGGCATCTACGCATATAATTTAAAGAAGATTCGACAACTTTCTCCAAATATTATAGATGTCTTATTAAATATTAATTTTATTAACTTATTTGTTTGTTAATTATTGTAGCATATTTTTATTTGCAATTTTTTTTCTATGTAACATGTAATCTAACGTTTTTCGAGTAATTAAAGTGTTAATTTTAATAAATAGCTCAAAATTATTTATAATAATTAAAAAAAAATCGAATTCGAGTTTTTTCGGTTTTTTGCATTTTCTGAAAAGATTTACTATGGTAACATATTTTTTTTTCACCATCGGAAAGTAGAGATTTCAACGAACAGAAAACATACCAATTTTTTATAAAAATCTGATATTTTGACGGGTGAATTTTCGATTGAAAATTAGGGTGATTTTTCGATATTAATTCAAAATAAGGTGAAAAAAATAAATATTTTTAATCAAATAAATTACAGCGTATTTGGGACATAAAAAGGTAAGTTTTCACCAAATTTCGTAAAAAAAGAAATTTTTTTGTAAAAAATAAAAATAAAAAACCAAAAACTTGGTTTTTTGAATTTTTCACATACATTTTGAGGTTATGTGAAAAAAGTGTAAATACAAAAGTTTTAGATCTTTTTATTACCCACAACTTTGCCATTTGACTTTTTTCGATAGGACTTTTAGTTTTGCCGGAAATCGAGAAAAGCCGTTTTTTACCCTTAAAAACTCACCCCCATCCCCTTCCCGACCTCAGATCGCCCGTAAATTATTTTTCCTTTCATTTTTATAATATTCCCCTCCTTTTCTAATGGGTTTCATCCTACTATTATTTTTTTTCACTTTTTATTATTTTTAAAGGCTTCTACCCTGGTCTATATATCACGGTAACAAAAAAATACGACGAATGCGTTTGAAATATCGTGCGACGTCACGCCGTGCTATACTTTTACTAAAAAACTGACGTCACAAGTCCCCACCTTTACTTTGATGTGCATTTTCTTCGACAATTTTTATTTATTTGATAAAGCAAAAAATACCAATATTTTTTCATAATCTCACTGACGGACTAAATAGAATTATGATTTTTCTACCCAGGAAACATTCCTATTGAAACAAATAAATCGTCGGGAATATAATTTATGGCACTTCTCGCTGAATTTGGAAAAAAATTGTAGATTCTTACTTCCGTGAAGTCATGTAAAAATAAAATGGCTCTCATCCCGTCTATGGTTAGGTGACCGTTTATGAGATAATCCAGTTTGAAATACTCTAACGTAACTAATGTTTTAAACATTTTGGTTTGGTTTGGTGTGTATACAAGTGCAAAAGTTACGTTTGCATGGATAATGCTTACATGGTCTACATGGACTATTGTAAGAAGTTGAATGTTGAAGAGGGAATGTGCCTTAATCCACCATGCGACCCATGTACGGGTTGGTGGAAGACACACATCTTCGAATTTCTGGTTCTAGGACATGCCGTTTTCTTCACGTGGTTTCCCTTCATCGTTTTTGGAGCAGTGGTGATGAAATAATTTACATAAAGAAAACTGTCTGCCTTGGTTCGAAGTCACACTTAAGTCGGGGCCGTTATCACCACCACTACTCGTGGCACCATCTGCTCGTACAGATTTACGTACGGAGAATCTCCCTATTATTAAGCTTTTTATTTCAAGAAAAGACATTGGAAAGTTTTGCCGTGAAAAGAGTTCGAATTTTACTCTATGTCAATCAACAACAACCAAACTGAACCAAACAAGACACAATGTCAAAATAAATGTCTTAATTGTTTAATTCTTTTCCACTTTTTTCCATTCAATAAGCATTTTTATAGTTTTTTTTCGGACTTTCTACAAATAGTAATTAGAAATGATACAGTTACCAAAAATTAAAAGGGATCCTAAAGAAACTGAACATCTGTGCAAGTGAGTATGTCTGTCCGTCTGTCTGTCTGTTACCTTTTCACGCTTAAACCGCTGAACCGATTTAGATGAAATTAGATATGGAAATAGTTTGAGACCCTGGAAAGGACATATGATAGCTTTTATCCCGTCAATCATACTTAAGAGTGGGAAGAGTGGCTGGAAGTTTTTATGGTGAACTAATAATTTCTCAAGTAAGGCGGCTCACATATTATTGCACAATATAAAAAAATAGGCTATCTCAAGTTCTAATGCTACGCAGACGAAGTCGCGGGCAACAGCTGGTTTGTAAATATTTCATGATTTTAGAAGTAGTAGATTTCAATGCTTTTGTTCTATGCGTCTCAGCGCATGTCCTTTTCTCTAAATGACCTTTCTCCAAAGGTCCTTTTCTCCTAATATCCTTTCTTAGAATGTCCCTTTATCTAAATGTTTTTTCTCAAAATGTCCCTTTCTCAATATTTTCTCGTAATGACCCTTTCTCGAAAAGAAAAAAAAAATGAAAATGCTTTGGATGACATTAATTTGTTATTGTTTAAAAAAAAAAACAATTAAAAAGAACTGTAATCACGTGTGTGTACTTTACTAAAATGAAATGTAATTCTTTGTCTTATCGTTAGTTTTGTTATTCAAGGCAAGAACCTTTAATATATGCTTAGTTACTGGTAAATTCTAAGAAATGACATTTGGAGAAAAAGACATTACGCGCTGAAACGAGCGCATAATGTCCTTTTCTCCAAATGTCCTTTCTCAAAAGGTCCTTTTCACCCGCTTACAGTTTAATAGTTACATGCTCTCACGCATTTTTTCCACGGGGAATGGTTTAAACTACAGAACGACACCTGATGCGTTTACGTTCATACATTTGGTTATATATAGTCTAGCATTAATCGATTCCCGCTCTTAAAGATAAATTTTTAGGGTCGCATCTCCCATCTCTATTCATCCACCGTCACATGATTGTTCCTCCTGTGACCTAGCCTTTTTAGTCAAATATCACTGTCTTACAGATGCCGTCCAGTATGCAAGAGTCGGAGACGAGAATGGAAGGGCCAGATCCAGAACACGTCAGCAGAATTGCTGCTGGAGAGGAAACCATTCCCAGACTGCTTTAGAAGATGGCCAACGGTAAACTAATAAAGTACCTACTCCAAAGGCTTTACAGTTGTGTATTTAAAGATTTGGGTATGCCGCACATAAAACTCAGGGACCGAACAGGGCCGGTCGATATGGCGATATCGTGTGGAACCATATAACCAGCAGTGGCTGTAATAACGGCCGATTTCAGAACTTAGTCTTCTTATCTGAATTAATATTATAAAATTGTAAAATACAATGTTTATAATATTTTTAAGTTAGTATAAGTTTTCCACTGCCTTAGACCTACGTTATCACTAAGTGGCAAAAGCCTACTTTTATCAAAAATTTACAGTTCCTTTAGGATTAGCTATTTTTTAGGGTTCCGTACCCAAAGGGTAAAAACGGGACCCTATTACTGAGACTTCGCGGTCCGTCTGTCACCAGGCTGTATCTCATGAACCGTGATAGTTAGACAGTTGAAATTTTCACAGATGATGTATTTCTGTTGCCGCTATAACAACAAATACTAAAAACAGAATAAAATAAATATTTAAGTGGGGCTCCCATACAACAAACGTGATTGTTTTGCCGTTTTTTGCGATAATGGCACGGAACCCTTCGTGCGCGAGTCCGACTCGCACGGTTTTTAATTTTTGTCTATAACACAGATTGTGTGATAGTATTTCCTAGTGCAGACAAAAGTCTTTCATGAATAAACCTACTTAAAAAACCAGTTAATTTACTTACTACTAACACTCTTGTTAAAGGTTTAGTATAAGCATGTACTTAGTAGTAGTAGTAGGGACTCCCGTTTCCGCACTTAGACTCACTCACATTTGGTCTGTTGTGCGTGGGGATACTGGCTAACAATAGCCAGCTTAGCTCCGGCCAAAAGCACAGAAGCTTCCTGGGGGCTTCACAGGCTTCACGCAGCGACCTCACTGTTCCGAGGATTTCTTCGCGTTGAGATGCCACGGCCTCGCATTCCAGGATCACGTGGGCGGCTGATTCTTCGGCGTTAAAACAGCTACTGCAAAATGGGCTATCTGATGCGCCTATGTTGAAAAGGTGTTTGCTAAGGAAGGTGTGCAGGTGTGCGATCAGCAGCAGTGGTGGCCCAGTGGTATCGGCCGCGACTTACAAGTTGTAGCTCGTGGGTTCGAGCCCAGGCAGGCGCTTTACTTTGTGTAAATTATTTCATCACCACTGCTCTCAAACCGGTGAAGGAAAACATCGTGAGGAAACCGGCATGTCCTAGAACCAAAAATTCGAAGACATATGACATCCACCAACCCGTACTGGGCCCGCGTGGTGGATTACGGCCCATTCCCTCTCACAGAGAGGAGGCCTGTGTCCCAGCAGTGGGAACATTAATAGGCTGATGATGTGAAGGAAGGTGTGGTCCGTTATTGTCGCTATGCTTATTTTTAGGTTATTTCTACATAGGCAGAGAAGGTTTTTAGTTAGCCGCAGGTATACATATGGCAGAGCCATATTTGTCTATCTACAGTCTGTTGCCCTTGACCATCTGTTATTATGGAGTTCTGTTGATCTCTGGCGAATCCACGCACGATATTGCGAGAATGGCAGGGGTAGAAGTGGGTACGGGCCTAGCACTAACATCTCGGAGCCCCTCTTCGCAAGTTCATCTGCGGTATCATTGCCTAAGGATCCGCTATGTCCCTTGATCCACTGGAGGGTAATTCGATTGGATGTCGATATATTCTCCAGGGCGAGGTGGCACTCAAATATTAGTTTGTTGTTAGTTAGTTTGTTTTCTAAAACTTTGAGCACAGCCAGAATTTGAGTTTGCCGTAAGTCTTCACAGAATTTGATCCGTACTAGCGACACTATCGAATAGTTTAATAATACAGCATGTTTTATTTTTTGCAAAATCAATGGGTTCGATTCCTGGCTAGGAATATTGGTTTTTCATTAAAAAATACAATAATGCAGTTTTAGTTTGCATTAAAATCGGCCTCGTGACTGCTTTGAGTGTTTTTCGCTATTCCTCATAGTTTTAGATTTGGCCTTACACGCCGACTTGAAAAACTCTCGTTGTATAACCCGATACACTCAGTTTTATGTTCCCTTGGAATAATAAAAGAAACTTACCACGCGGGCCGTAGCTAGTATATTTGTATCATTATTGAAGAGAAATAAATGTTTGTTATGTTTCTTATTTTAAAAGTTAGTGTAGTTAGTTAGTGTAGTTAGTGGTAGTTAGTTGTTAGTGTTTTTTTTTTAAGAAAGGGTTATAAGTTTTACGTGTGTTGTTGTGTATCTGTGTATATCTGAGTCTGTCTGTGGCATTATAGCGACCAAACAGGTGAACCGATATTGATTTAGTTTTTTTGTTTAAAAGATGATTTTGTCGAGAGTGTTCTTAGCTATATTTGAATAAAGTCGGTTCAGCCGTTCAAAAGTTATGGGCGTTTCACTGTTTGAATCGGGGTGTTTTCGCAAGATATCGTGTCATAATTTCGTGTTCAATAGATTGCCGATCGAATCGTATCTACTATGTACTAGATAAATTAATGTAGCATGACAAAAAAAATTACCTGGGGTTTTTTAAATTTTGAAATTTTACTTGTAGAAAATCTACCCCAACGGACCGTGCCCCCTGTTCGGTCGCACTCGCCGGGTGACGGTGAACGAGCGCTACAAGATACACAAGCCCAAGGTGGTGCGTATCTGCCAGGCCCCCATCGACGACACCGTGGACACGTCATACTTGCAATACGCGAACATGGCTCAGGATATCGGTAAGCGATAAAATAGATCTTGTATTTCCACTTCCCTCCATAACAAACAGGAGGCGGAATACAGCTAGGCTAGCTGGGCTTGTTTGCCAAGCACCATGGATTAAAATTAACACTTATATTATTGGGTCCTAAATTATTAGTTGCTACATTTGATACCAATAATAGGTATGGCAAAAAAGCTTGAATTGCTACGGCGGCCGCTCCTAAGGCTGAATTGCCAACAAACATCACGCGTCGGTTAACATCACTGAATCAGTGCTGTGGATCTGTCTATCCCACTCACAATACTCCCAGCATTCATTGTGATTATGCTGATCGATGGCGGTTGTGGTCAAAATAAGTGAGCGCTTGGCACTGTCACGTCACTCTGTCGTCCGACTCTCGCTATTGGCCTCCTATTGGCGCACGAGGTGAAAGCCGGGTGCCACGCGGGTTTCCCTATTTGTACTTATTTAAGATTTTTTGTTTGTTTTTGCTTACCTAGCGCAAAAATACGCTTTATCTTTCTTTCTTTTCACCATTAGTGGAAGACTTAAGCTAAACAGCTCTAGGACTGGCTGGCTGACTGATGCAATGACTCTGGAAATGAATGGTGCACCATTCGATCGTATCGACACTGTCACGGCGCCAGTAACAGTGGCCTGACTTGAACCTCACTCATAGAAATTGTCGGTAATACTTTATCTCATTCTCTTCAGGAGCATGGGGAGCAGTGAAGGCATGCTGCGCCTTCTGCCAGTGCGGTGCGTGCTGCCCGTGCGGCGTCAACGAGTACTTACTGCACGACGCCGAGCGCGCTGCGTGGCGCCGGCACGACATGCGCCTCTTCGACAAGCGCGTCAAGACCGACCACCAGATCATGCGCGTGATGTACGACAAGATGTGATGACGCCGAACGCGCGGTGGCACTACATGCGTCGCTTCGACCAGCGCGACATGCGCCACCTCGACCAGCGCTTTAACACCGACCACCAGATCATGCGCGTCATGAACGACATGATGTGACGCCTTGGTAGGGACGTATACAACTTGATACCTAAACACCTTACTTTCGGATGTCCGGAACATAACCACACTGCTTAAACATTATAATTTTATTTTGTAACCATGCTTTTTATAAAAAAATATAAGTTGCACTAGTAATATAAGTTATTTATAATATTATTTATTTCATCCCGGAAAAAAGTCCAAGTCCAAGTTCTAAGTTTATCTTGGACATCACAGGCAAAGTTGAAGGATAACATCGTGAGGCAATCTGTACTTATATAGTAAATGTAAGTCTGAAATAGCCAAGTCAGAGGCCTGTGGGGTTTCCAGAGGCGGCTTAATTAACTCGGTCACCAGAGATGGCCACATCGGCACACTAAAGAAGAAGATCCCGGAAAAATGCACAGTTTCTGTGGAAAAGGCCACGGATATAGAGCTGCTGGAACAAACCAATGGTCCGGGCATAGTCGTTGCATAGATCTCGAATAACTAATAAGTGAACCAAGCGTCAGCTGACGCACCCGCGGTGGGTCTGGGTGTGGGAGGTTACGAAAGTGGTAAAAAATAAAGTAATAGTATGTCGGCTCAAACTTAATTCATAAATAGTTGACATCATACTGAGCTGAAAAAAATCGGGTTATTATAATAATGTCCAAATTATAATAACGTCAAAAAACATTTCCACGAAATTAAATATTGAGAATTGTTCACAAAGCGTTTCCATACAAATTTGTATTTTTTGACAGATACCATACCATAAAAAATATACCTAAAAACTTGCTGGAAATCATCAAACCTACGTTCGAAACGACCCGTTTAATTTTTGAATTCGAAAATTCCGTTGTCTTCTTCGTTTGGCTCGTACGTACGGTAGAGGGACCAATGGCCGCGACGATAGGTCGTGGTAGAGGAAATAAAAGAGAATGGACTGTATAACAAGAATGAAAGTATATTAAAGAAGAGAAGCAGTTATATTCTTTTCTTTTTTCGTATCGATGGTACATATGATCATACGTTTTGAGCCCAGTAGGTGGCCACGTTTATTGCAGCGTCAGAGGCATAATACAGGTAATTCATGGTGCAGGTGAATGGACAGTCGGGCACTCCAGCAAGTGGGGCATAGTCTGTACAGGAGCACCGCAATCGCACCCAGCGTGCAATGGACCAATAATCCCCCATTTTGCCAAATTATATTTGCTGCGGCCTACCTGGGTGCGCAACCGATTTAGTGCCTTCCACACGGGCCACTGCAGTTCATGACCGAGGCGTAGATGCTCCTTGGGCTTAATGAAGTCATGAGGTGGTGGGTACTTCTCTAGCCACAGTTTGCTCCTCTCCCTAGACGGCCTGTCTTGGATCGACCGTGTGGTTCGCAGGAAGCTCTTTCGACTTTTTAGTCTACCCCGAGTTGTTAAGTGGGCGTAGAGGGGATGTCGGGAATCGGATTTCTGCTTCTTCTTTTCCATCGCGCATGCGACATCCCTTCGTACAGCAGGCGGTGCAATACCTGCTAGTGGGTAGAGCTTATTTAGTGGAGTTGGTTTTAAAATTAAATTAAATTTTATTCAAATTCAGACAATTTTGGAGTCGATTCTTTGTTAGTACACACATCACACATCACATCATCAGCCTATTAATGTTCCCACTGCTGGGACACAGGCCTCCTCTCTGTGAGAGGGGATGGGCCGTAATCCACCACGCGGGCCCAGTGCGGGTTGGTGGATGTCACATGTCTTCGAATTTTTGGTTCTAGGACATGCCGGTTTCCTCACGATGTTTTCCTTCACCGTTTTTGAGAGCAGTGCTGATGAAATAATTTACACAAAGTAAAGCGCCTGCCTGGGTTCGAACCCACGACCTACAACTTGTAAGTCGAGGCCGATACCACTGGGCCACCACACAGCACACAACACACACAACACACAGTACACAACTTACAGTTGTGTTAGTACACAACTTTATAATTAATATTAGTAAATGACAAAAACAATTTAATGAAAGCAGCTTTTAAGCAGCCCGATATTATCCGACACGTCTCATTTACAGGGCGCACGGTTGGCGCAGTGGTTGAGCGATTGACTGCTGCGCTGCGTGTCGCGGGTTCGATTCCCGCACGGAACCAATATTTGTATGACCTACAGATAGTTGTTTCGGCTCTGGGTGTTTGTGTATGTGAGTTTATATGTTTGTTAACGCACCCAAGATACAGGAAGAAATTCCTAGTAAGGGGCAAAAAAAATAAAAAAATTGGGCGGTGTCTACTTGCTTTGCGTGGGAGGATCGGTGCCACACTGGGCACGCAAACTCGCCAGCAGAGAAACAAATAGACATGCCGGTTGTGCGCAGAACATCGGGTGTTGCCCCCCAGTTGGTGGAAATAAGACAACGGAGCAAGTTTTTCCGGGTCCCCACCTTCTGCTTTGTCTTCCATGCCGCACGACTGTGTCTTCCATGGGTTTGACCGCATAGCATTGCGATCATAGTAGACTTACAGTAAGTCAAGTGCCATTGTCAGTGTCAGTTCCACATCCTCGAAAGTCGCTGCCTGTGTCGCCAGAGCCAAGTCATCCGCGTACAAGAACCGCACCGTGTGTGTTCAAAAATCCAATGATGCAGTTTTAATTTTCATAAAGATCGGTTATGTGACACGTTGGCACGCGTTGTTGGCTGATTTGGGGGCCGATATATTAAATTTAAAGCAACGTGGTAGATGGCGTTCTGACGCAGTCGCTGAATCATACATAGAATACTCTATTCATAACAAGGCGAATATCAGTGACAAAATAACGCAACCAAATTAGGAGCCAAAGGCAAAAAAGTTTTGCCTCGAACCAAAACCTACATCTCGTTATCTCGTAGCATGAATTATTTGGTGCCTATTGCTTGCATTAGAAGAAAACAAAAGCACTAAAGAAGTGGCAACCACCAATGTAATACAAACTGTGATATTGCCATCCAAATCAATACAATATCGCTTTAAAAATTATACGTTCACAAATTGTTTTAATAATTAAACGATATAAACAATACAGGTTTGGTTTTTACTCGAAAATGTGTTGGAAAAAGATTGAAAAAGGATAAATAAAAATACGAAATAGTAAAATAAAAAATTTAATAAATTAGTAATAGCAAATTATTTCAAGTACGACATTTGTTCACTGCACCGGGTTGTAAAGCGTCTTTCAAATGACCTGGAATATAAAAGTAATTTGAAGAGCAATATTCGTAACGGCTGCGGACAGCTAAGGAGTGGGATTCCCTGCAGGAGTCTGTATTTCCTGATAGCGACAACCTCGGGGTCTTTAAGTCAGGGTGAAGGTTACTTCTAGGCAAGCGCGCTTCACCGTCGACCACATCATCGCTTACCATCAGGTGAGATAGTCTTTCAATAATAGTTAGTTAGTTCTTTCTGAATGGACTAGCTGTGTGGAAGTCTATGTAGGAGAATTTTGTCCCAAAGTGCTGGTTTGTCGGGTACGGGATTAGAACTAACATCTTGATTTACAAACATAGTCTATAAGTTGAGTTACAAATATTTATGGATCATGATCTGAGAATTGAATTTAATTGAAAATTCTGCCAGTGGCTTTGTCCGCATGAAATTTGGAATTAGCCCAGAGGAACTACTGGGATAAAAAGTCTAAGTTCGAATCTATCTGCATACCAAAATTCATCAAAATTGATTCAGCGTTTAAAGCGTCTAAGCGTTACAAACATAACAGAGAAATTACTTTCGCAGGTTTGCGACAACTCCGCTGCCGCGACAAATCGCGGCTTGGCGGACAGAGCTCCGGCAGGATCTCATGGTGACATGGAGAGAGCGACTGTCGCAACCCAGTGCTGGGCACGCCACAATTGCGGCGATAAGGCCCCTCTTTGAAGCGTGGCTTGAGAGGCGCCATGGCGTCCTCACCTTCCGCCTGACGCAGGTCCTCACCGGACATGGCTGTTTCGGGAGGTTCCTGTTCCGGATAAGGCGGGAGGAAACGCCCGGGTGTCACCATTGTGTGGATCGCCCGGAGGACACGGTGGAGCATACGGTGGAGGTCTGCCCCGCTTGGGCGGAGCACCGCCGTGTCCTCGTGGAGGCGATCAGCGGTGGCGACCTCTCGCGGCCGGCCCTGGTTCAGGCCATGGTACGGAGCGAGAGGGCATGGGAAGCTGTCACCTCCTTCTGCGAAGCAGTAATGCTCGCGAAGGAGGAGGCGGAACGCGTGAGGGAGACGCAACGGAGACTCCCTCGCGCCCCTAGTCACCGCAGGAGACGCCCTGGGCGTCGGGAGTCGCAAGCCGATTCCCGGCCACCGTAGGCGCGGGCTTGCGGACGGCAAGTAATGGGTAGCTCGCCGTCCGATAAGGACCAGGCCCGAGTCGACGGCGCGTAGTGTTCCACGCGCGCCTCAAAGAGATATCAGCAAAATTGACGGGGCCCGAGAGGGCCGATGTCTGTCTGGGTCGCGGATAAATTTGAAAGAGTGTTACCGCGGCCCTGGCACAAACAACTGAAGGAACACGGGTGGGTTTTAGTCAGTAAAAGTCTGACACGCCCTCCCGCTTCACCCAGAGCGGATTCGCGATACATCGTGATTTACCTGATTTGTTATTTTTTCTTGCGATGTGTATAGCTGGTAAATTTCTGCTATTTTGTTCCACGACTATTTCTGGATGTACAAGAGCTCTTGATCTTGATAACTCTATCAGCTGTCGCTTCGAGGGTCCTGGTTTCGGTGACTGGAACAGTTTAAAACATTTTGTTTATTGGTTACGTTCTAACGTTTTCGCGTCTGTCTGTCTATAGTTGAACTGGAAAAATAGACAAAAAAAATTGGGGCATGCGAACTTTTTGTCCTGCAACATAATACGAGTTTTGCCATAAGCTTATTAGTTTTTATTAAAGTGTAAAGTTTTCGGATTTAACCGAAAAAGTTTTGTACAAATTTAAGCATACATGTTGCTTAAATTTGTACAAAACCTTTTTGTTATTAGAAAATTAACTTTAATAACAATAATACAGTTCTAGTTTTGTCCAAATTTCATTAGGCTGTTCATGTATGGCTGTTCATCTCTGAACTTACCACAAAGGGGTTTATTCGTGTTCGAATCTTGTCAGAAATATCAAAATAGATGAGAAAAGTCAGGGTTTTTCAAAAAGATAGAATTCGATATAGTTTTTGTCATGCGACATGTTATCTTGGCACATATAGGTACTCACTGGCCCCACCATTATGGCATCGAGATCTTTTTGGTGCCTGGAAGACTGCAAGAGCTCCTGGCACTTCTTCTGTACCTCTGGTGTGTCTTCTCTGCCAGGACTGAAGTCAATTACCGTGTGCTGAATTACTGGACATCGTGTATCGGCACTGGACCGCTTAGAGCTCATCGGTTCGCCACTGGGCCCCTTAGGGTCCAGGGCCCAGGACGGGAACCTTGGGTTTACTGGATGGCCCTGATGGATAAGAGAAATTATTAGGATTTGTTAGTTATTGGCTATAAATGGCGCTTAGGTCACGTCACACGGGGCGACACTTGGGGGATGCCTATGTTCAGCAGTGGACGTCTTTCAGCTGAAACGTCAGCATGGTTTAGCAGTTGGCTTATGTTTAAAAGCGATGACTATTATTATTTTTGATTGAGTTGTATTCAGAAAGCTTTATAAAATTAACTGAGGCATCGGAATTTAATCTCTATTTTCGGCGTCAAACAGCTTTTTATTAAGCCTAATTTCTTCGACCAGAACTCAGTCTCGTTGACGGCTTTAGCGCTAGCTTCGCAAAAGTCTTCCATACTGCAGGTGTTTGTGCACAAGGAGCAGGACAGGAGATGGGGCATAGTTTGAGCAAAATAAAGAAGCTGTTTTATTTTAATCCTTGTCTAAACAAAACACCAATATCTGTTGGTACGTTACGATAAAGAAATCAAAGCCAATACTTTTAAGGGATATATGTTTGTAAAAGGTGATCTCAGGCAGTACTGAGATGATTCAGAAAACTCTTTTAGTGATAGTAACCGATAATATTGCTGAGTGGCTCAGACAACTACATAATTAAAAACAAACAATTGCAGGGTTCATGAAGAACAAGTAATAGGATCAAGGCCGCGGGAAGAAGCAAAGTAAAATAAAAAGCAAAATTCACCTCAAAGACCTGGATAGACGGCTTAGTCCCCACGGACGAAGAACTGGACAGAGGCATGGCGTCACTGCACTGGCAGCAGATCATGGACAGCACGAAGGTGATCACATCCGACACCACCTGGACATACCTCCAGATCCTGACGAACCTCTGGATGAATGGGTGGAACGCATAGCAGCTCACCGTAAACATATAGACGGCATTTGGAAGCAACCAGGGATCGAGCAGTTAGTGGAGGTCCCTGGTCGGGAGAAAAGGGTGAGGAAAATTATTTGGAACAGTCGCTTCACTTCATAGGATAGCAAGTGACGTTGTCAATGGAAGATGCTGACAGAGGATGACAGATATGATGAATGATAGTCTATGGAACGGTTTGAGAAATAGCTGTTGCGAAAGAATTCCGGTTAGGTACTATAGGTGGGATGAGAGGGCGATGATACGAGACTATTCTCATAACATCATCCCACACATAAAACAAATTATTAGAATTGTAACAAAATTGTCGGGTCAAATTGTCACAAAATAAGATTGTTATCGTAAGGCAGTGGCGGACTTGAAGCCTTGGCCGCTCTAGGCCGGGAAGTACCAGCCGCCCCTCTCTCAGCTCCCATCATATTGGTTCTACATATTAATTTACTTTCTACTCAAATTTTATCAAAATAGTTTCAGAATAGATTATGTGGTGATAAAAACAATGTATAATAATATTTACTTTCAGTCACTTCTTGTTATCGTCAGTGTTTTTCTTTGCCAAGATTGGCCGCCCCTAATATCTGGCCGCCCTAGGCCCGGACTTAGAGCAAATCCGCCACTGGGCAATGTTTCTATATACAAGGTGTATATATAATACACCTTGTATATAGAAACTTTAAACTTTATCCCAAAGAATCAAGAACCCTACCTATTAAAATAGTTTAATAGATAGGGTTTTCTATTTACAAGGTGTATTATATATTTTCACTAGCTGTTGCCCGCAACTTCGTCTGCGTATTAGTAATTCGAATAGCTTATTTTTTATATCGCGGCATAATATTGTAGGTTTTCCATACAAACTTCTACCCCTCTTTCCACCCCTTAAGTATGATTTCCGGAATAAAAAAGTCAAAGTCAAAAGTCAAAGTCAAATATATTTATTTCAACTAGGCCAATAAGCGGCACTTTTGAACGTCAAACATTAAATCTAAATTAAAAATGTACAAGTAATAAAAATTGACTCTACCGTGCATTCGGAAAGTAGCTTGTTATGGAGAAGAACGCACAAGAAACTCCATACTTACTCTTTTTAAAATGTTTACTTATGTACATACATTAATAAATTCATATATGTGAGGACGATGCACCCAAAAATAGCACTACACACTATACTACGTACAGGTATAAAGTAATAAAAGCACTAACAGGTAAATTCATTAATTTGATAAATAGGAACATGGTTCTCACATACTTACAAATATTCCAAACATAGGTAAAATACCTAATTCAACAACAACGGAACCGTGTGTGAGTCAAATTCTGGAAAAATATAAAAAATAACAAGAATACAATAACTACGAATAGGAATACAAATTAGCAAATTTGATTATGTCCACACCAAAGATTGCCCTACGGAGCGGGACCAACATGTTGCCAAGCATTCTTATCTTGAATATAATCATCTAATTTGTAATATGCTTGTTTACAAAGTGTGCTTTTAACTAAAGTTTTAAATTTACTTTCATTTAGTTTTAATATATCACAAGGTATTTTGTTATAGAATTTAACACAGTACCCCATGAAAGATGAGTGTACTTTTGCTAGTCTATAAGATGGTTGATCTAACTTATCTTTATTTCTCGTATTACAATTGTGTCTATCACTGACCTTACTAAAGAGATGTATATTTTTCCTTACATACATAATATTTTCATAAATGAATTGGCAAGAAACTGTCATAATATTAATATTTTTAAATAGCTCCCTAAGAGATTCTCGGTGACTTAAATTATATATGGCTCTGATAGCTCTCTTTTGCAATATAAATATGGATTCAATGTCAGCCGCTCGGCCCCACAATAAAATACCGTATGACATAATGCTGTGAAAGTAACTAAAATAGACCAAACGCGCGGTCTCCACATCCGTCAACTGTCTTATCTTTCTAACAGCATAAGCGGCCGAGCTCAGCCGACCCGCAAGAGATGTTATGTGAGAACTCCATTGCAATTTGTCGTCTAGAGTGATTCCCAGGAAAACCGTTTGATTTACAAAGTCCAGCTTTTCGCCATTCAATATGATGTCGCATTCGCTACTTCTAACATTCGGCAATGTGAATCTAATACATTTGGTTTTTTTTTCATTTAGTACCAAATTGTTTGCCGTGAACCATTTTTGGACCTGATGAATCGAGTTATTCACATCATCAAGATTTTGTGACCGCCGATCTATTTTAAATATCAAAGATGTGTCATCAGCAAACAACACCATTTTCGGTTGATTTTGTAGTAATTGGGGTAAATCGTTAATATAAACTAAAAAGAGGAATGGACCCAATATCGAACCTTGAGGAACACCCATCGTCATTTCAAAACAATCCTATGTTCTTGATAGGGCCTCAAAATATCTGCGAACCAAATTGCATCTAAATCGTTTCAGTGGTTTAAGCGTGAAAAGGTAGACAGAGAGACAGACAAGAGTTACTTTTACATTTATAATAATAGCTCCTGCCGACGTAACTAGCGTTGTTCATCTGATTATACTGATTCTTTTTTGTACATCGATCGCCTTCGATTCCGTTCCATGGATATAGTTGGTGATCTATCTATCGCAATGGAATGGCGACAGCGTACCGGGAAACGCAAAGTAGGAAGTCCGACCTAGTCAAGGCTGCGGTAGTCCGGTGGTTGCGAAACGCACAGGACCGATCAGCGTGGCGACGCTTGGGGAAGGTCTATGTCCAGCAGTGGACGTTTATTGGCTGAAATAATGATGATGGTGAAAGGTTGATTTGCCGAAAAATGCTTCTTCGTGCTTCCCTAGATTCCTTCATCAAAAACGAAACCTTGTCCAGTAATATTCTTAGCAAACTTTAACACCCCCTTAATCGACTTTTGGGGGTAGTTTCGTAAAACTAATAATGGCAACCTTTATTGCTTACTTAGTTTGATATTTATGCCAAGTTTCAAGTTTAATAAACTTAACTTAAGTAATAAGATTCTTCAAGAAAAATCTTAAACACCCCCTAAATCGTCTTTTGCGGGTAGTTTAGAAAAACTAATAATAACAAACTTTATAGTCCAGGAAAATTAGGGGTTTCACCTCGGAATGAGAGATAGTCGGCTATAAACTTGTGTAAACCTTTATTTTGGCACCATAACACTTGTCTCAAAACCTACGTATCGTAGGGTGTCCGCGTCTACAAATAACCAAGGTCAAAGGTCAAAAAATCGATGTTTTACACATGTATTGCAAATATCTCGTTTCCTATGGTTTTTATGTTATGTGAATGTAGTGTAAATATTGTAGAAGTTTAAATTGTCTACAACTTTTGTCTATGCATTTTTTTAAGCTATTGCATAGCTTCTATCGCGGGCCTTGAGCGCGGGGACCGAATCCAGATTTCCGTAACGAAAAAAACCTCACGCTCCCCACTCCGACGGGCAAGGAGGTGTGGCTTGAAGGCCGTGCATCGTCTAACGTCGTTTCAGTTCGGCAGTCTTCGACACGGCGTTGTGTGCGATTAGACGTATTGTACGAACTCTTATTATTATGGTTTTTAAACTTAAGTTTCTCAGGTAAGAACCTGGTGTTTTTATAAGATCTCACGGGTGTGAACCAAGGTGAAATCCTAAGTTTCTATTTGAACTGGTGAATTATTTTGTACTGCACTCAAATCGTAATCTAAATCTAACTGTAAAAATTTTCTTACTATTCGGCAAGTGTTCAATATTGCAGCTTTTTGTAGTGTTAGGTATGTGTATTTTGATAGATTGAGAACATTAACCGTATAGTTCGGACGGGGTACATTTTGGGGCTTGACAAGCATACCTCCGCTGGCTCAGCCGCGGCTCATTTTGGACCCCAGATAAATCTGGGGTCATACGACATCCTAATTAATATCTTAATTATTGACTAAGATACCTAACGAATCTAATGTGGGGGCTTTAATTAAAATAGTTGGATAAAAGGCGTACATGTAAGCGCAAATATTTTTTTTTAGATTAAGTGCGCAAGTTTATTAATTTACATTTGTTAAAAACAAGTGTATTATTACGATAATCGCCATTTTGATGACAGTGGTGGTCGAAGCTAAAAAACATAAAAATGCAGATTTTGGACACCCAAACTCCACGACAGGGGTAGTGGTTTGCTAATTGTTTAATTATTGGTCAAATTCATCCATATTTCAAAATAAATAATTAGTGGTAATGAAGTTATTTGTTATTCAAAGTCGAAGTTTCGCGCCAATCGTGTTTGTTTACATTTTATTTTACACAATTATCACCCACCCACATGTAAAAATAATTACAAATATGACTACTATGTCTCTAAATATAATAAACAACAAGAAGAAGCCCAGATCTTAACGTAATTAACAAGCACCGGTTCAATAATACGTAAAATTCATTACCACTACTTTATTTAGTTCAAAACTTCCAATTCATCAATGATATTGTTTTTTTTATTGTAATAGTGGTGTGCCAAAAAGGTTTTAGCAATCGATTTTTTTATACTATCGACTCGATTAATGAGCAATTATCCCAAATCGATTCATAAAAATTAAAATAAACCTGATTTAGGCATAAAATACAATTAGTACTTAAATTATTACTATTAATTATTTCTTAAAGTAATCTTAATAGATTTTGGACATTATTTGACTACAACCAACTAAACAATTTCATCGAACCGTGGATAATTTCGCGCCGAATTATTTAACCGATTCAAAATTCAAATTCGGAATGCGTTCGCTATTCAAAACTATTTTGTATAAAAATAATAATGATTGAGTCTTTTAATGTTTGATAGTCTCAGAAGTATACAGAGTGCCTAGTATATTTTTATGTAAGTTTGTAACGCAAGTGTAGATAAATTTAGTTTCGGGGAACCAACGATTTTGTGATTATTCGTTATATTGCAATGAGTGTCGTACTGGCCCAGTGGCTAAAGGCCTCGCCTTGCCTGAGGTCATGGGTTCAAATCTGGACAAATACCAATGATTTCCTTTTTCAAATTCATTAATGTACTTTCTAAGTATATTTTAGAAATCGTTGACAACGGTGAATGAAAACATCATGAAGAAACCTGGTCTTATAGTCTCAAATCGCTAACCCGCATTGAGCAAGCGTAGTGATCAATGTTCGTGCCTTCTCTGTATGAGAAGAGGCCTTTGCCTTGCAGTGGGACAGTTATAGGCTGGTATTATTATTATATATTGAATAATGAGTTGAGAGTATGGTATGGTTAGGTTTTGAATTCGGTCGAGTTTGTTGTAATGTTATGAAAATTGGTTATTCTATACATACTTTTAAAAGTTTATTTTTATTCGTTTTTAGAACATAAGTTTGGTTTGTATTTACATCTGCATTCCCCGAAAACTATTAATGTCAATAACCTTGTGCGTATCTTCTTGCGCAGTTCCTTTCCAAGCGAGTTATGGCTTGGTTGTCAACCAACTAAGCTGAAAATCATCTAGAAGCATGAAATTTGGCAGAAAGGTTCCTCAAGTAACGTAAGTGTGCAGTAAGAAAGGATTTTTGGAAATTGCATCCCTTTTTTAAGCTATTGCATAGCTTCTATCGCGGGCCTTGAGCGCGGGGACAGAATCCAGAAATTCCGTAACGAAAAAAAACCTCACGCTCCCCACTCCGACGGGCAAGGAGGTGTGGCTTGAAGGCCGTGCATCGTCTAACGTCGTTTCAGTTCGGCAGTCTTCGACACGGCGTTGTGTGCGATTAGACGTATTGTACGAACTCTCTCTATTATTATTATTATTATTTTTTGTAAAGTTTTTTAACTACTCAGCTCTTAGGCTGGTTTAAACTACATTTACAAGCCGAAACCAAGTAAATGCAGCGTGTTGTGTGTTATGAGGAGGGTGTGTTTTGATGTGGACCTACTTCGTTTTCTTCTATTTGCAAGAACTTTCTAACTATACGACATGTATTTAAGATGGCAGCTTTTTGTAAAGTGATATAGAGGGTTTCTTTTAGACTTAGCAATTTTAAACTTTGAAGAAGGTGATTTGGGATAACGCCTGTTGTGGAGAGGACTATAGGCACAACATAAACTTTTTCTTGACGCCATATTCTAGTTACCTCATCCTTCAAGTCTGCGTATTTACTGATTTTTTCAGTTATTGTTTTCTGTATGTTATGTGTGTTGGGAACAGCGATATCTATTAGGTAGGTAACTTTATTTATTTTATCCTGCAGAGTGATATCCGGTCTATTGTAATGAATTGTCCTGTCAGTGAGAATGGCGCGGTCATAGTAGAGTTTATGTGTGTCATTTTCTAATATGGTTTGTGGTGTATAATTATAATAAGTAGTGTTTGCGTCCTGTATAAGTGTGTATTTAACGGCTAGTTTTTGATGAATTACGTTTGCCACTTGATTGTGTCTGTGTGTGTAGTCTGTCTGCGTAAGAGTTGTGCACGCCCCAGTTATGTGCTGGATCGTTTCTGGCTGTAAGTGGCACCTACGACATTTATCGTTTGTAACTGAAGGATCCTTGATAATATATTTTCGGTAATTTTTAGTGTTAATTATTTGGTCTTGTATTGCAATTATAAATCCTTCAGTTTCAGGGAACAAACTACCTATCTTAAGCCATTTGTTTGACGCGACTTTATTTATATGGGATTGTTCCAAGTCGTGAGGATGTCGGCCATGAAGTACTTTTTTCTTCCAGTCTTCCATTTTTTGTATCTGTGGGTTAATGTTGGTGCTATCTAGTGGATCTGACTGTTCAACTAAGTTAAGTGGAGTGTAGTTGAAATCATTTAGGGCTATAGTTTTATGAATATTGCTGGTACGAGATTTTGAGTGAAAGAATGTTTTAAGTCTACAGATTTGTTTTCTCCACAGATGCTGGATATCTATTAGACCTCTCCCTCCGTTTTGTCTTTTGATCGTAAGTCTTTCTATTGCAGATTTAGGGTGTAAGTTGTTATGTTTTGTAAGTGTGGTCCGAATGGTTCGCCCTAATTGTTCTGTATCTGTTTTTGTCCATTTAATAACACCGAACGAATACGTTAATATGGGGATCGCAAATGTATTTAGTGCCTTGATGAGATGTTTACCCGAAAGTTGTGTTTTACATAGAGCGTTAAGTCTCTTTTTAAACTCTGTCGTAAGTGTACCTTTAATTCTAACATGATCTAATCCCTTTAGTTGTGTATACCCTAAACATTTGTATAAATCAGTCGCTTCCATTGCTGAAAAATTTGTTTTCTTATCGGTCACCACGCTCAAAAAGTGTAACTTGAATTAATATCAAAGAAAAAGCAATACTGCATGAATAAAATAAATAAATAAAAAAAATATTATAATTGCATAAGTTTATACAAAATGCTATGCAATAGCTTTACCGCGGCAGTCCCCGAGTGTTTATAGCTTGAACCGTTTTCGAGATAGAGGGCAGAGCGCGCGCAGTGTTTAACTTTTTAGAGTATCATTCGAGGTCAACCTGTAGTCCTGATCAAAAACACGCCGTATAAAGTTTATAAATTATTAATAAATATATAATTCAAAATAATTTGCATTTTTTATTAACTTTTAAATTAATCTTATTTAAACTAATTACTTCCAACCTAAATAAAAAAATTGTTAAATTTTTATTAAATGTTTTTATTGAAAAATTTTTTTTTTTTTTTTTTTAATTATTAAAAAAAAAAAACAAAAAAACGTTGCCCCACACTAGGAATTTCTTCCTGTATCGTGGGTGCGGTTACAAACATATTAACTCACATACACAAACACCCAGAGCCGGAGTAACTATCTGTAGGTCATACAAATATTTGTTCCGTGCGGGAATCGAACCCGCGACACGCAACGCAGCAGTCAATCGCTCAACCACTGCGCCAACCGTACGCCCAAATACCATTGAAGAGGAAGAAGAAAATAGAAATTAGAACTTGTAGTTATTACAATTCATATTTTTTTTTAAATTTCAAGATATATTTACATTTATGAACGTTGAAATTTAAAAAATTGTATAATACTAAGAAATACAAGTTCTAATTTCAATTTTCTTCTTTTTCTTCAATGGTATTTTTCAATAAAAACATTAATTAAAATTTTATTATTTTCTTTTTATTTCGTTAGGAAGTACTTAGTATAAATAAGATTAGAATTAAAATGTAATTAAAGTATTTCTCTTAATCCATACTAATATTATAAATGCGAAAGTAACTCTGTCTGTCTGTCTGTCTGTCTGTCTGTCTGTTACCTTTTCACGCTTAAACCGCTCAACCGATTTATATGAAACTTTGTAAGGAGATAGTTTAAGACCTTGGAACGGACATAGGCTACTTTTTTTTGCAAAAAATGCGAAGGGGGAGAAATGGGAGGGAGATTAATTTTGAATGAAACTTCTTATTATGGCTTAAGCCGCTGAACCGATTAAGCTGAAATTTGGTGTGAAGATAGTTTGAGACCCTGGGCTGGACTTAGGATACTTATTTTTTGCATAAAACACAAAGGGGAAGAAATAGGGGGGTGGGTTAGATTTTTATGAAACTTCTTATTATGGCTTAAACCACTCAACCGATTTAGATGAAATTTGGTATGCAGATAGTATGAGACCCTGGGATGGACATAGGCTACTTTTTTGTATAAAACAAGGTGCGGGAGAAATGGGGTGGAGTAGTTATAAAATATGAAAATAATATGAAACTTCTTTTTATGGCGTCGATATCATGCCTACAGCCGAATAAGAAGGCTGTAGGCATGATATAATTGTTTATGAAAGATTTGAGTGTCAATTTGAAAAAGTCAACTTAATGTCAGTGTCACAGGTGTCCGTGAAAGTGATAATTTAAGCAACACTTTATAATATTCTACTGCTTATTTTTATTAGGGGGATATTTATATGCTGTAGATATGCCTCGCAAGCGTAAATCTCATCTGAGCCGTAGCTCTAGCAGAGCTCGAACAGCAAGAGTAGCTTGAAGCCAAGAAACAAAGGAGCAGATTCAATCCGTCGTTTTAAATGCTGAGCGTCACGCAACCCAAAGAGCTGCTGAGACTTTAGACCAGATTCAGGTTCGCCAACACACAGATGCTAAGCATCACGCAGCTCGAAGAGCTGCTGAGAGTTCCGACAATACTCAGGCTCGCCAACTTGCAGATGCTGAGCGTCACGAGACTCAAAGATCTGCTGAGACTTTCGACCAAACTCAGGCTTGCTAACTCGCAGATGCTGAGCGTCACGCAACTGAAAGGGCTGCTGCGACTTTTAACCAGACTCAGGCTCGCCAACTGACAGATGCTGAGCGTCACATAACTCAAAGGGCCTTTGAGCAAACACAGACCCGTCGGATTTTAGATTCCGAACGTCACGCGTCATCGATGGCTGCTGAGACGCCTGAACAATCCCAAATACGGCGTATGTTACGAGCTCAACGGCAGTCTGAAAGGAGACGTACGTTTGCAAGAAATACATGGGAGTCGTTCCACAACGCTGCGTCTGATTATGACCCATTGATTGATTACACTAACCATCGATTAGTTCTCATAGGGGACATGGATAAAAAATGTAGATATTGTGAAGCAGTCAAGTGGAATGATGAGACACCGGGTATGTGTTGCTCTGGTGGAAAAGTTTCAGTTCCAACACTTGGTGAGCCAGAAGAACCATTCAAGTCATTGCTTTTGTATGACAGTGATGAATCGCGTCGTTTTTTTGAGCAGAATAAGAAAATATAATACATGCTTCCAAGCAAGCTTGAAGCAAGTGGCAGCAGAGTGACTCACCCTGAAACTCTTCAGGGTGAGAAACTGTACCCTGTAGAGTTTCTTAACTCTTTAGAATTATCAGGGGTACCGTCCCATACATTGAGGCTGAAAGTTGGTGTCCCAGTCCTGTTAATGAGAAATCTGGACGCACCAAAATTGTGTAATGGCACCCGACTACAAATAACACATCTGGGACGCAATATAGTAAGGGCAACAATTATGACAGGAATAGCAAAGGGAGAAGATGTAATGATTTCACGTATTCCGATAATCCCAACCGATATGCCATTCCAATTTAAAAGGTTGCAATTTCCCCTTAAAGCGACATTCGCGATTAACATAAATAAAGCTCAAGGGCAAACACTGAAAGTTGCAGGAGTGCATTTAGAAAAAAACTGTTTTCCCCATAGGCAACTGTATGTAGCGTTTTCACGAGTATCAAGTCCACATAATCAATATGTTTTAGCAAAATAAGGTAAAACTAAAAATATTGTTTAAACGACTTTGTTAAAGCAAGTTATTAAAAATTACAACTCTGTGCTCACAACCCATTTCCACACTTTTGACGACCTAAACAATATTTATAAGAATCAAAAATCAAATTAGTACCTACTGCATTTTATGTTACGCAAAATACACTATTTTTGTACTACTACTCTGTGTTTCCTTTTCTACGTTTTACGCGAGCGAAGCCGCGGGTAAAAGCTAGTAACTTTATAATTACACGAGTAGGTAAGTGTTATTAAATGAATAGATACTGTATTATTGAAAAAAAAATTATGTAATAGTTAATAAATAAATGCAAATTATTTAGAATTATACATTTATTAATAATTTATAAACTTTATACGGCGTGTTTTAATCAGGACTACAAGTTGACCTCGAATGATACTCTAAGAAGTTAAACACTGCGCGCGCTCTGCCCTCTATCTCGAAAACGGTTCATGCTATAAAAAAAATGTATAGACAAAAGTTGTAGACAATTTAAACTTAACTTAACTTAACTTTGATATCTTTAAAACGATATGTTTCGAGCAGCCAAAATCAATAATATTAAGGTAGAATTAAGGTATTATAACAATAAATAGGTAGAACATTTCAGGGAGTAGTCTATCAGTTTGGTCCCTCCATCTTGATATCATGATGGAGGGACCAAGCATTTTGTTAAAATATTATGTATATGTTGAGGTAGCTAAAATTATAGCAAAGGTAGGAAATAGTAGATTAATGGTATTAATTTTATATATATGTATGACAGACATTGGAGATTTGGTCCCTTCATTTTGACGCAAAGACAAAGACAAAGATATTTTATTTCAACAAGGCCACCAAGCGGCACTTTTGAACGTTACATTAAAATGATTCTACCGTGCATTCGGAAAGTAGCTTGTTATGGAGAAGAATGCACAAGAAACTCCATACTTACTTTTAAAAAAAATTTTTTTTTTACAATATTTAGGAACATACATTATTAAATTCATACATGTGAGGACAATGCACCCAGAATAACACTACCCACTATACCACCTACAGACATAAAGTATTAGAAGTACTCACACATGTACTGCGCAGTTATATAGTAGATACTAGAAAAAAATTAACATCCGAAGCAGTCAAGTTATGACCAATCCCAACTGACGGCGTCCGTTCACGAACATGACGCATGAATTGGCACCACCCAGCTCAACCATCATGAAGGGAACCGGATGATCCAACACACGCGCCACCATCAGAGAGACATTTGAGAGAGCATGACACACTCGACGGCCAGGGCACACACAAGTCAACGAACGACGCATAGGTACAGTAAATGGTAGATTTACAGTTGGGTACATAGTACTCACACACGTGCTGTGCAGTTATACAATACTAAGGAAATTGAGTTTATACAATGCTCACGCTCACGCTCACGCTCACCATAAAACCCATAGGAAACGAGATATTTGCAATAATTGTGTAAAACATAGATTTTTTGACCTTTGACCTTGGAATATCTGTAGACGCGGACACCCTACGATACGTAGGTTTTGAGACAAGTTTTAGGGTGTCAAAATAAATGTTTATACAACTTTATAGCCGACTATCTCTCATTCCGAGATTCTTGCCCTAATTTGACTAATTTTCTTGGACTATTATTATTTATTTAGGTAAGTATTTGTGCAATGTTTCAAGTTTAGTAACTCATGAAATAAGATTCATCTATCCCAACTTCAAAACCCCCCAAATTGACTTGAGGGGTCAGTAGAACACACCCTCCAAGTTTCGGGTCTCTACGATCAGCGATTTAGGCTATGCGTTAATCCGTCAGTCAGTCATTCAGGACAAAGCATTTTATATGTATAGATTCAACATTCAAAATAAAAAAGATAAACTATAAATACGTATTAAAGAATTAAGTCAAGATGGTATATCCAAGGACGAAGGTCGGTAACACATGTCTAGCGTGATCCCCAGGAAACCCGTTTTATCGACGAATTCTAGCTTCTTTGTTTAATATCACGTGTGAATCAGACATAGTACATTATTACCTCAATGGAATCAGCTAGTTCTCTTCGCTGTTTTGTTGATAACGTCACTAAAAATCTTAAGAGCTTTAAAGAGTTTAGGTCTACCTACAGATCACTGGGACTGGGACATGTTGCTGTTATTTATTTTCTTTTGGTTACTCGTACCATACTAAAATGAGAAGAATATCGCATCACGATAGATTGCTTGAATGACGTGCCCACTTTAGAGCAATTTAGTAAATTCTTAATTGATCGCGCTAATTTACAAGAAAATATGACCCAGGCAAAGCCGGGGCCGGCCAATATAATAAAACTCGAACGTACTTAACAAAACGGTATAATCAACAATTATTATTAAACATACACAATCTAAGACTTAAAATACAAAAAAAAACACTATAAATTAAATATTATAATTACACCTCCTCAAGCCGCTACAAGTCTAAAGGTGCCGGGAATATCTGTCTCTGGATGAGGCAGCTTTGCAGGGTAGGAGGATGACCTGGCGGCTCCATGGACCTGAGGAGCAGGGCAAAAGATATTATCATATCCAAGGCGTAACAGATTAAACGCAAAACCTGAAAATATATTATTGGTAGAAGGTGCTCCACCCCAAAAGAAAAATCCCTGAGTTTATACAATGTGTCCAGACATGTAGTAAAAATTCTTTCCCTATTTTTTTATTGTATACTAGCTTCTGCCAGCGGCTTCGCCCGCTTGAATGTCGAAAATTGTCCCGAGGGAACATATTCCTGAGATAAAAAGTATCCTATGTGCTATTCCAGACTATAATCTATCTCTGTGACAAATTTCATCCAGATCCGTTGAGTAGTTTTTGCGTGAAAGAGTAACAAACATATATCCTCACAAACTTTCGCATTTATAATATTAATAGTAGGACTAGTTTCTACCAGCGGCTTCGCCCGCGTGAATTTCGAAAATTATCCCAAGGGAACATATTCCCGGTATAAAAGTACCCTATGTGTTATTCCGGACTATAATCTATCTCTGTGCCAAATTTCATCCAGATTCGTCCAGCCATTTGAGCGTGAAGAAGTAACAAACATACACACTCACAGACTTTCGCCTTTATAATATTTATAAATGTGATTATAAGTGTGATTCTGAAATTCAGCAAAAATTATAAGGCAAAAAATGTGCATTCCGTTCACTGTGTGCAGGGCTTTTTTATCTTCTATAGGTTCGCACGGATGGCAGGAGGAGGGGATATAAGTGTTTAAAACTGGTAGAGGTTGCGTCCCCAATTAAAACTCTACCAACACTCTTATTACAAGGTAATGCATATTTTTCGAGAAAATAACAAAAATTGTTTCTAACTTCAATCTGATAAAAAGTGAAAACGAAACGTTAAAATGGGCGATTGACAACCAAATTAGAACCGGTATATTGTCTGTGGTGTAATATTTCGAGCAAAATCGTTGAAACGTAACGTAAAATGAAATAACTTTATTACAAAAAAATACTACAGATTTCAAATAAGAAAATTACAAAGTGAAAAATTAATTAATTTTTTGAAGTTGGTGTATTTGGTAGTTACCAATTTCTAACCAACTTACCAAAAAGAAGAGGTTCTATGTTCGACTTTATGTTTGTTTTTTAACAGACTTTCGAAAAAGAGGAGGATTGTATATTCACCGTTTCCTCCGTCAATTGTGGACCGATTTTGATTTTTTTATTGTTTGATAGAGTATGTTCCCAAATTGATCCCATTTTAATTTGGTGAGGAGATCCTCAGAACAGAGATCTGTTTGGTGAGAGATTTGGTTAAAAATGAGTGATAGAAGCTTTGATAACACACCACCAGATATTTCTAATGCAGCAAAGTACATTTCTAACCAATGATTACCAGAAAAGTCGAGAAAACAATATAAAAAGGCGTACTAAAATTTCATGAATTGGAAAGTATCAAAGAGTAGTACATCATTTTCTGAACATGTGCTTTATGTATATTTATTGTAGCTGCATATCATGGGAGTAGATAAAGTATATACATACATAAAAAAAACGTAAAGTTGAACATAGAACCTCCTCCTTTTTGGGAAGTCGGTTAAATATAAACTACGCCATTTGAGTCATGTGTGACATGTGTCAGTGTCATTTTTTTTCATTCATTCCTTTTCTCCCCGAAATGCATGAATGTGTTATTTGTGTTTCTTGGTGTTTTTGTGGTTTTCTTCGAAAACTTTAGGCTTGGTTTTTATAACAACCTACAAATCCTGATCAGAAAGATGTTAGTGTACCCCTCGCTTCGTGGTTAAAATAGGCCGAATCTGTTCCAAAACCGAATCGGGGCACCCCGACTTCACGTAGGCTGCTTTTTTTTTTTTTTTTTTGGGAAATCATCCAATTACTTCTCTCGTTCTGGGTGAAGCGGGAGGGCGTGTCAGACTTTTACTGAGTAAAACCCACTCGTGTTCCTTCAGTTGCTTGTGCCAGGGCCACGGTAACTCTCTTTCAAATTTATCCGCGACCCAGACAGGCATCCCCCTATCGGACCCCGTCAGTTTGCTGACATCTCTTTGAGGCGCGCGTGGAACACTACGCGCCGTAAACTCGGGCTTGGTCCTTATCGGACGGCGAGCTACCCATTACTTTCCGTCCGCAAGCCCGCGCCTACGGTGGCCGGGAATCGGCTTGCAACTCCCGACGCCCGGGGCGTCTGCTGCGGTGGCTAGGGGCGTGAGGGCGTCTCCTTTGCGTCTCCCTCATGCGTTCTGCCTCCTTCTTTGTGAACATAACTGCTTCGCAGAAGGAGGAGACAGCTTCCCATGCCCTCTCGCTCCGTACCACGGCCTGCATCAGGGCCGGACGCGACCCCTAGGGTGTATATAAAAACTGGAGGCGCGAAGGGAGAGCAACCCCTGCCCGCTGTTTTTCTCAAGAACGGTGCATTACCTTTTCATCGGAGTGGTGCCGCGGGGGAGGAAGACACCCCCTTCCCCCTCTTCTCCTCCTGGCAACCGATATTAGATTTTTACCTTTATTTATTTAGGAACATAGTAAAACTATTCATTTTTTAAATTATTAATTTTTGTTTTACACTGCGATATGACAAGGAGGCAAGCCTAATTGTTAGGTTTCGGTCTTCCGAACATCCGAAATGACTGTGAAAGATCTTCACAAATGAGTGTCGGGTCCAGCGTCATAATGTGTTTACCTCGGTAATCATGTTGGTACGGATGGTAACCCATCCACCGACCACCGGAATGCGTTGCTTCTTCTTCTTGATTCCATAATTATATGCGTTTTGACCAGAATTCAGTCACGTCAACAGTGTTTTCATTTGCCTCACAAATATCTTAATACTAACCTAACTTATAAGGTCGTAGACTTATCATTCAGCCACGGCCTTTTCTACTGGGGTCTAACTGGGGTATCTTAAACGTTACTTAGCAAGAGCTTTGTCTTGGGAATGCTATCGTCTCTTAACTTACACTTAAAATATGACAATGTGCGACAGTGACAGGAACAGTGCTTAGCCAAAGTAAGTGTCAAAGTCAAAGTGAAATCGTTTATATCAATTGGCACTATTGAATATCAAATTTTAAATAATAATTTTATCATCAAAAACCAGCTTAAGATACGAAATAAAAATATGGAAATCAAGAAGAAAATCATGCTGCACAGTCAGAGGATCAAGTCGTCAGTCAGCTCGAGAATATGTATCCTTCGACTCATCATCATCATTCATCATCATTTCAGCCGAAAGACGTCCACTGCTGGACATAGGCCTCCCCCAGGCGTCGCCACATTGACCGATCCCGTGCGTCTCGCATCCAGCGCCTTCCCGCAACCTTAACCAGGTCATCGGTCCACCTAGTGGGAGGCCTTCCAACATATCGTCTTCCGGTTCGCGGTCGCCATTCCAGAACTTTTCGGCCCCAACGGCCATCCGTTCTGCGAGCAATGTGCCCTGCCCACTGCCACTTAAGTTTGGCAATTCTTCGGTCTATGTCGGTAACTTTGGTTCTCCTGCGGATATCATCATTTCTGACGTGATCACGCAAGGAAATTCCGAGCATAGCCCTCTCCATTGCCCTTTGGGTGACTTTAAGCTTTCTGATAAGGCCCATTGTAAGCGACCACGTCTCGGTCCCATAGGTGATCACTGGCAACACACACTGGTCATAGACTTTTGTCTTGAGACATTGCGGTAAATTGGACGAGAAGATACCACGCAACTTCCCGAACGCTGCCCAGCCGAGTCGGATTCGACAGTTGACCTCTTTCTCGAAGTTGGATCTACCCAACTGGATCGTTTGTCCCAGGTAGACATAATCATCTACAACTTCAAGTAAACAGTCTCCGATCTTGATAGGAGTGGGTGTTACATGGGCATTCATCATGACCTTGGTTTTGTCCATGTTCATTTTAAGACCCACTCTTTCGGAAGCTCTATTGAGGTCATCGAGCATTGTACTGAGGCTCTCCATGGTCTCAGCCATGACCACTATGTCGTCGGCAAACCGAAGGTGAGTGATGTACTCGCCATTAACGTTGATGCCAAGCGACTTCCAATCCAGAACCTTGAAGACATCCTCCAGCGCAGCAGTGAACAGTTTCGGAGAAATGACGTCTCCCTGTCTCACGCCGCGCTGGAGAAGGATTGGTTTCGAGGTCTGATCCTGAAGACGGACTGACATGGTGGCGTTTTTGTACAAACACTTCAACACCTCAATGTACCGGTAGTCGATCTGGCACCGTTGGAGAGATTGCAGTACTGCCCAAGTCTCGATCGAATCGAAGGCTTTCTCGTAGTCCACAAACGCTAAACAGAGAGGCAGGTTATACTCTTCGGTCTTCTGTATGACCTGCCGCAGCGTATGTATGTGGTCTACGGTGCTAAAGCCTTTTCGGAATCCGGCTTGTTCGGGAGGCTGGAAATCGTCAAACCTGCGCGCGAGACGATTCGTGATGACTCTTGAAAACAACTTGTAGACATGACTAAGAAGTGAGATGGGCCTATAGTTCTTCAGTCGGGCATTGTCGCCCTTCTTGAAGAAGAGTACCACCACACCCCTGCACCATGCCTGTGGCGTTTTGCCCTCGAGTATGACGGCATCAAACAGCTTCTGAAGGGCCTTAAGGACCGGTTTTCCACCCGCCTTCAGGAGTTCAGCCGTGATTCCGTCATCACTCGGCGCCTTGTTGTTTTTAAGCTGTTTCAGAGCCATCCTAATCTCGTACAGGCTGACGTCCGGGATATCTTCGGTATAGTGTCGGGTCAATCTAGCTCTTGGGTCGTTTGCTAGACTCGCAACGGGCTTGCTGATTGATGTGTACAGCTGCCCATAGAATGTCTCGATCTCCCTCAGAAGCTCCGGTTTGGCGGATACGATCCTGCCATCGTCGGTCTTCAGTCTCGTGAGCTGGCTCTGCCCAATAGCCAGATCCCTTGCAAATACCTTGGAGCCTTTATTTCGCTCAATCGCGTCTTTAATACGCTCGGTGTTAAAGCGGCGGAGGTCTCTTTTCAAGGATTTAGAGATCTGTCTATTGAGCTGCCGATATTTGCACGCCTCATCTGAAGACTGCAGGATCATCTCACGCCTCTCCTTCATAAGCTTGAGAGTAGGATCAGAGAGCTTTTTGTTTCTATCTGTACGACGGGTCTTGAAAAACATAGACCCGACCGTATGGACAGCTTCCACGAACCCGTCATTGTATTCGTCCACTGAGCTCCCTAGGCACTCGAAACGATTCTGGAGTTCGAGCTAAAAGCACTCGGGGTTTTGGACCTGAATCTGTGCTGGACGGAGCGTGGACTTCATCAGTCGAGACCTTTCAAGCTTAATATTAATGTTCAATGTGCCTCTTACCATGCGGTGATCGCTCCCGGTTTTTACCGAATTGATCACAGAGACATCATTGAACATTTGCTTCCTGGTTGACATGATGAAGTCGATCTCATTTTTTGTTGCACCATCGGGGCTCTGCCAGGTCCACTTCCTATGTTCACGCTTTTTGAAGAAGGAGTTCATCATATAGAGGCCCTCCTTCTCCATAAAACTGGCCAGTAGGTGACCCCGGTGGTTCCGACGTCCAACTCCAAATTGCCCCACTTGCAGCTCATCCTCGTCTCGTTTGCCCAGTTTCGCGTTGAAGTCCCCCATGACAACGGTGAAGTGAGTTTTGAAATCATGCATGGCTCTGGAGATATCCTCATACATGGTCTCTACTTCGTCGTCGGGGTGTGCCGAGGTTGGGGCGTAGACCTGTATGACCTTCAGCGAATATCTTGCGGATATTCTGAGTATCAGGTACGCCACCCTGGTCGACACACTCTCGATCTTCACCACGTTGTTCACAAGGGACTTGTGGACGATAAACCCGACACCACCCTGGGACTGCCGGTCACCCTCTCGGAAATAGAGCAGGTTGCCGGATTTGAGGATTATCGAGTCCTCCCCCTCTCTTCGGACTTCAGATAACCCTATAATACTCCATCGCAACCTGCTCAATTCCTCTTCGAGTTCGGTGATCTTTTCGTCGGTCCGAAGTGTGCGCGTGTTGTATGTTGCCAGGTCCAGTCGTCGGTGTTTGTTGGGGTAGCCGGATCCCGTCCGGAGATTCTTGGCACCCCTTGCCATGCCGTAACCTCGACCGCTACCGTAGTCGAGGGTAGGCAGGCTGCCGGGCACTAGGGGCCATTTTTTATTTGTGCTATTCATGGGGGGGGCTTTGCCATAATCGCCACGCTTGGCAAGCGGGTTGGCGATCGCAGTATGGTTGTTATAGAAGCACAGAGAACGCTGCTGCCCATTCTCTGGTTTGTCCCTTAGTCGCCTCTTACGACACCCACGGGAAGACATGGGATGGTGGAATTCTTTACGGCCGGCACCATACGGCCGACTCATCATCATTTCAGCCGAAAGACGTCCACTGCTGGACATATGCCTGCCACAAGCGTCGCCACACTAATCGTTCCTGTGCGTTTCGCATCTACCGGACTCCCGCAGCCTTGACGTCGTCAGGTCATCTCGCTCCACCTAGTGGGAGGCCTTCCAACGATACATCTTCCGGTACGCAGTCGTATCCGTTCTGCGTGCAATGTGCCCTGCCTACTGCACTTAAGTCGGGCGCATGGTTAGCGCAGTGGTTGAGCGTTTGATCGCTGCGTTGCGTGTCGCGGGTTCGATTCCCGCACGGAACAAATATTTGTATGACGTAGAGATAGTTGTTTCGACTCTGGGTGTTTGTGTACCCACGAAACAGGGGCAACGTTTAAAAAAATTATCAACTTCTCGAAAGCTGCCCAACCGAATCGGATTCGACGGTTGACCTCTTGCTCGAAGTTGAACCTACCTAACGAGACCGTTAGTCCCAGGTAGACATAATCGTCGATAAATGCGAGTGTAGAGTCTCCTACCTTGATAGGAGTGGGTGCAACACCTCACCCGGCCACCACACCCTCCTACTGCACAGCATGATGTTCTTCTTGTATACCATATTTTAGTTCGTTTCTTAAGCAATCGGGTTTTTGATCTTTAATTTAACTTTTTTTTACAACTTTTTAGTTTTTTTTTACTTCAACCCATAAAAGTGGTATGTATTTTTGTAACGACCTCTTAAAACCCTTCATTTTGAAACCCCACTCGATGGGTTTGGAAGAAAAAAATAATTAGGACCCGCATAATATGGCGCCCAAAATCTGCCATGTTTTTTTTGGGCGGTCAAGACCAGGGACTGCAAAATACGGATTAAAAAAAACCGGATATCCGTTTTCTCGTCCGATTGAAATCCGGATTATCCAGATTATCCGGTTTTTGAGATATTTTTAAATTTTATTTATATGCTGGCGCTTGACTACTATCTAAGTTTAAGTGTTTTAATAGATTCGATAAAACTGAAATAAAATAGCACAAATTAGAAGCTCAAGTCGGTCCGTTATCGACACGGTCACACCTCGGAAAGAAGGAGCCGGGTGGAACTGGCTCCTTTTAGCGGCAAAAAAGACACGCCTGGGTCAGCTTTGAACAGCAGCATTGAACCTGACCAGATTGGCATCGCCCCATTTGGAGAATGCCTTCAAGGACAGATTCAAGCGCCTAACCATGGCCTCTCGGAGAGACCGGATCTGGGGCCCAGTAGCGCGCGCGTCGGACACGTAAAAACGAAATAAAATACACACGAAAAACATAAAAATAAGTACTCTCCATTCTGTGCCAAGAAACGTCTGTAGATACCTCAGTCTTGGGGGTTTCAACTTACTTGGGGTGTTTGGCGTCCCACTCGTTCATTTTCCTGCTTAGCGCCCTGAGTGGTGAGAGCTCTTCCGTCGGGGTGTGAGAAGCCATCTTATTGCGACACTTCGGATATCGACACGGTATGCACTTGCAAACTGTAAATAAAATTTATTTCTTACGTTTTTTGTGGCACTAACTAATATTATAAGTGCGAATGGGAGTTTGTTATTGCTACGATCACGTTGTCATGGCTACAGAAAAGGATATAGGCTAACATTTATAACACTAAAGGGCGGAGCCGCGGGCGGCCACTAGTAAGTTCATAAAAATTATTCCAAATATGAGGTAATGAAATGATAAAAAAGGCTGTCAATGGCTAGACAGCTCCCTCATGTTATTAGCCCCCAATTTCTGAATTAAGAATTAAAAGTTGAATAACGTGACGCTCACATCTATGCCCGCTACGCTAGGCTAGCAAAAGTAATAGTTGTTACGCAGAGGAATTATTTTAAGTTTAAAAAGTAGCGATAGCCTAAACTTTACAATGTTTCTTCTTTTCCTTCTTCTTCGGCTGCGTTACGCTTACGACTTCGCTTTGCTTGTACTCGCGTGAGCCCAGGGAGCACATCGACTGCGGCAACTTAGCCTCGAATAAGGTGTTGATCAGATCTGAAAAAAACAAAATATTAGACTAGATTAAAGCTATATATGATCCATAAATGTAAATAGTACACACTTTTCTATTCACATTCACACTATTCTATTATTACCCCTAAGAATCTAGTATTTGTTACTTCTTTGATTTTATTTATATTAAGATTAATGTTATTTTTATAATTATTCGATTGATTAAATTGAATATAAACGGATTTATCTAAATTAATTTTTAAACGGTTTATGTCAAGCCAATGCAGTAATGTATCTATTGTATTATTAATGTCAAGTTCGTGGTCTGAAATTGTATTTTTCTTTTTATCAGATGTCACTATAATGGATATATCGTCAGCAAATAAAACGCATTTATGCTTGGTTATATTTATGATGTCATTTATATATATTAGAAATAATATTGGTCCTAACACGCTTCCCTGGGGAACGCCATATTTATTATGCCTATATTCTGATGAGTAGGGTATCATATCATTATTTTCGTTAATTTTATTGATAATAACACATTGTTGCCTATTACTTAAATATGATGCCATCCACTGAAGAGCAGGTCCCCTAATCCCGACAGACTAACTTATCCATCAATACTTCATGTGAGACTAGATCGAAGGCTTTTAACAGATCAAAGAAAAGACCAGTAGTCAGGTGATTATTGTTGACATTTGTAAGTATTGTTTTCATGAGAGAGAAAATAGCTAATGATGTGGATTTATTTTTTTGGAAACCAAACTGTTCATCACTTATAATATCAAATTTATCGCAGAAATCAATAAGCCTTTTATACATACATTTTTCATAAATTTTCGCCAAGATAGGTATTAAGGTAATAGGTCGATAATTATTGATGTCAAATTTATCTCCCTTTTTAAATATTGGCTTTATTATGGATTGTTTCAATCTATCGGGAAAAACCCCCGCTAAAAACGATAAATTGATCTGGTAAGTCAAGATACCAGTCAGTTCATGACAGCAGACTTTTATAATTTTTGTATTTATTTCATCATAACCCTCCGATTTGGTGTTGGAGAGAGACATTATTTCTAGACGGAGCTCACTTTCCAGCATCGGTCTAAGAAACATCGTGTTGTTACATTTTTTATTCCTAAAGCTGTTCCTAACACTTGATTGCGCAGGTACATGCGTTAGATCAACATAATGATTGTTAAAGATAGAAGCCATTTCTGCAGGGTCCGTTATTACATTATCATTTAGTTTAATGGAATCTATGTTGTCTTTGAAGTTAGTTCTATTTATTTCATTTTTGATAACAGTCCAAGTGGCTTTACATTTATTGTCATGTGCGTTGATATATTTTATGTTTGAGATCTTTTTCGAACCATAAACACATTTTTATAGCAGATGAGAGTAATTCTTATATTTAATTTTATTAGATGAATTTTTGTTTTTGTAGTATTGATACCGTAATTTGCGTTTAATTTTATAACTTCGTTTTAGTCCTTTACTTATCCAGTTTTGGATGTTCTTATTGTTTGTGCTGATCTTAACTCTAACCTTGGGGAAGCAGAGGTCGTATAATAGACGTACCATATCATATAATGCCAAAAGTAGACTCTAAAATTCCTGTATGCGCAATATATGCCGATATGTCGAAGGCTTTTGACTGTGTGGACCATGATACCCTTCTAACAAAACTTCACGCATACGGTATTCGCGGCAATGCCCTTAATTTATTAAAAACGTATCTTAAAGGACGTAGACAATGTACGGAGATATCGAGCTTGTGTTTAGGATCTAGGAAGGAATTAAAATCTAGATCGTCTTTTAGAGAAATAAAATATGGTGTCCCGCAGGGTGGCGTCCTCGGATCTTTATTATTTATATTATATATAAATGACCTGCCACGTCATATAATTCATCCTATGGTATTATTTGCAGATGATAGCACATCAATTGTGTCATGTATTGATAAAGAATCATATGTAAATGACATTAACAATACGATTAGTAGTCTAATAAAGTGGCTTGACAATATTAATTTAGTTATTAATCTCCAAAAAACTAAAATCATGCACTTTTACCAAAGAATATCTGCGGGCGATATGGATATCAACTACAACGGTCACACTTTAGAAAAAGTAAACATTACAAAATTTCTAGGAATCATAATTGACAGTCAGTTAACTTGGAAGTCACAAGCGGAAGACATATGTAAACGTTTAAGCACTACCGCGTTTATGTTGCATAATTTATCAAAAAAAGTAAATTTACCGACAATATTAGTGGCTTACCATGGTCTAGTAATTTCCACCTTAAGATTTGGTATAATATTTTGGGGTCACTGTAGTGAACGAGAAAGCATTTTCAGAGCTCAAAAGCGCTGCCTAAGAGCTGTCTTTGGTCTTAAAGTAACAGATAGTTGCGTACCTATGTTTAAGTCTCATAAATTATTAACCTTCCCATGCCTTTATATCCTTGAATTGGCAATATTTGTAATAACAAATCGAAGTCTATTTTCAACTTTAATAGAAACTAGAAAACGAGGTACAGCTATGAGGTCTCAATACCAGAACCTATTGTGCACAGGCGCCTATAAAACAAGCTTATTAAAAAGGAATGTCATCTGTATGGCTCCTGCAATCTTTAATAAAATACCTGATCATCTAAAAAACTTACCGTTGCAAAAGTTTAAAAAACATTTCACAGAATTACTTGTCGATAAATGTTATTATTCTGTGCAGGATTTCTTAAATGATAATTTTAAGTAATGTCTTTTTTTATAACCTTTAAATTGTATCACATTTTGCATGCTATATTAAGGCAGAATGTACATGGATCCTACTTTGTAATGTAACAACTTATTTTTATGTACCTACATTCTAAGCAAATAAAAACCTATTCTATTCTATTCTATTCTATTCTATTCATGAAATTCATTGAATGCGGTATTCGCGTCAGTATTTGTATAAATGTCGGACCAGGAAAGATTTTGTAAGCATTCTTTGAATTTTCGGATATTGTCTGAATTGAAATCTCTTTTGTAAATATAGTATACTGTGGCTTTATCTGGTTTGTGTTTAGTAGGAAAGCTTATCATTTGTGCTGTATCATGATCTGACAGATGCAGAGGTAAGACGGATGCAGTTGCATTGTTAATGTTGCTTAGGATATGGTCAATACAAGATAATTTACGTGTGGGCACATTAATGTGGATTTTCAAGTTAAAATTGTTGGCCAAATCCCGCAGCTCATTTGTAATGTTGCCTTTTTTTAATGTATTTATATTAAAATCTCCGGCTACAACAATATTGACCTTGGATTTGTATTTTTTTTGCAATTCATGTAAAAGATTATATAATTTTGCTAAAAACTGATTAGGGTCAGATTGAGGTGTTCTATAAACACATAATTATTAATTTACTACACATTAATTCTAAGCCACAGGCTTCAAACGTGTTTTGCGTTGCATAGCTTTTTACTAGAGAAATGTCTTTATAATTTAATCCTTTTTTAACTAATATACAGGTGCCGCCCCTTTGTTGTTCTCTACAGAAGCTGGTAGCCATTTCATAGTTATATACTTTTGCATAATTTTCATTGCCTCTTTTTATAAAAGTTTCAGATAGACATATTACATCTGGATCATTATTTATTTCTTTTAATTCTTGAATAGTAACCTCTAGTAGATCTTGTTTGGAAAGTAAACTAGCGATATTTTGGTGAAATATTTTGAAATCATGCATTTCACTGGCTTGAGACACGAAAAAATGAGTCAGTCTTTTTGCATACAGAAAAATAATATGGTATAGTTCCTTTCCTAGCCTCGGCATTGGAAGGCTTTATGCTATCAAACCTACTTTGTACTTTAAAGTAGTAGGGAATTGTCCCTTTTTTAGGTCCCTGTAAACTAATGTCCATTTTGAAACTTGATTTGCTACTCGCGATTCTCTTTCGAATTTCACTGGGATTCAAGTATTTATCATTATAATCACTACAATCTATATGATAATTTAGTGAACTACAAATATCAAATACTTTTGTGGATATTTGTTTTACAAATTGACAATTTTTAAATTTACTACTTAAATTTTTTAATAAGTAGTTTAACTTATTGACATCTATGTGCACATTATTAACGACGTTTAGTACAATTACATTGTTATTTTTGAATTTTTTGAGTACAATTTTTAACTGAGACAAGATGAAATTTAAATTACGGTCATTTTCACCCACGCAAATTACGAGTTTGTCGTCTGGTGACAATGTGATATTTATACAGTTCGCTACTATTTCGTTACACGGTGCATTTGGCTTTGTTTCAGCGATGACTCTGTATCTTTCGTACAGAGTATTTGTTCTTGAAATTGAGATGGCTGCTGCTAGCCCGACGCAACGCTGAGATCCAAAAATGAACATCTTCCTCTCGGTTAAGATATTTTTTGCATTCGTAGCAGTGCAAGTCTCAACAACACTGGGGATGTTCACAATGCCCTGCTTCGGTTCAAGAATCGTAGTTTCATAGATATTGTTACTATGTTGACTACGTTCCATTAATGTTCCAATACGCTCAGTAAGAGTAGCAATCTCTTTCTCTGCCATATGTAGTTGCTGTGTTAGGGTTAGAATGTCCTGCTTCAAGCGTAGTATGTAGTCACTGGTGTCGACTTTCAATGTGGATGACGATGGAGAGGACGGTGTAGAACTTGAGTTGTGTTGCTGAGACAGAGCTTGCTTCTTCCTCTTGATGCTTGAACCAGGATTTCGAAACATGGAGGAAGTGTGGCACAAGGACTTCAAGGTGTTGTTTTCCGTTGTTAATTTGTCAATTTGTTTATGCAGATCGGTGTTTTCTAATAGTATATTTCCCAGTTCCTCTTCCGTACTTTCAAGTTTACAAGTGAGTTGAGCTATTATCTCCTTCATTTCTGAGGTTGTAACCAAGTCAGTAACAGTTCTGTCAACACTCCTTGAAAGTCTGTTGGGAGTAACATATGACTCATCAGTCGATGAAAAACACCGGCTGCCGAAATTGAAGTTATCTTTCATTTTTTAAAACCTTTTTACAACAGACTTCAAATTAAAAAATCAAAACACATTAAAAAAAAATAACTTTAATTGAAAGATAACTTCAATTTCGGCAGCCGGTGTTTTTCTTCCGAAATTTAAGTTATTTTAAAAAGTATTTTCCTTCCGGACCGTAATGTTGAATTTGGAAAATGTTGTATTCCCAAAATGTTGAATTCTCAAAAGGTTGAATCCCAAAATGTTGAATTTGGAAAATGTTTATTTTATTTTATTTTATTTTATTCGGAAAACTTACAGCTAATTTTAACAATAGTTGGTTATTATAATAAGACCAAGGCCAATTAAAAGTTTTCACTTATAGTAAAAAAAAACATAAAAACATTACAGACAATAGGTATTACAAACAAATTCACTATAGTATAACTACAAACACTCCACCATCGACATCACATCACATCGACTGATGAGTCATATGTTACTCCCAACAGACTTTCAAGGAGTGTTGACAGAACTGTAACTGACTTGGTTACAACCTCAGAAATGAAGGAGATAATAGCTCAACTCACTTGTAAACTTGAAAGTACGGAAGAGGAACTGGGAAATATACTATTAGAAAACACCGATCTGCATAAACAAATTGACAAATTAACAACGGAAAACAACACCTTGAAGTCCTTGTGCCACACTTCCTCCATGTTTCGAAATCCTGGTTCAAGCATCAAGAGGAAGAAGCAAGCTCTGTCTCAGCAACACAACTCAAGTTCTACACCGTCCTCTCCATCGTCATCCACATTGAAAGTCGACACCAGTGACTACATACTACGCTTGAAGCAGGACATTCTAACCCTAACACAGCAACTACATATGGCAGAGAAAGAGATTGCTACTCTTACTGAGCGTATTGGAACATTAATGGAACGTAGTCAACATAGTAACAATATCTATGAAACTACGATTCTTGAACCGAAGCAGGGCATTGTGAACATCCCCAGTGTTGTTGAGACTTGCACTGCTACGAATGCAAAAAATATCTTAACCGAGAGGAAGATGTTCATTTTTGGATCTCAGCGTTGCGTCGGGCTAGCAGCAGCCATCTCAATTTCAAGAACAAATACTCTGTACGAAAGATACAGAGTCATCGCTGAAACAAAGCCAAATGCACCGTGTAACGAAATAGTAGCGAACTGTATAAATATCACATTGTCACCAGACGACAAACTCGTAATTTGCGTGGGTGAAAATGACCGTAATTTAAATTTCATCTTGTCTCAGTTAAAAATTGTACTCAAAAAATTCAAAAATAACAATGTAATTGTACTAAACGTCGTTAATAATGTGCACATAGATGTCAATAAGTTAAACTACTTATTAAAAAATTTAAGTAGTAAATTTAAAAATTGTCAATTTGTAAAACAAATATCCACAAAAGTATTTGATATTTGTAGTTCACTAAATTATCATATAGATTGTAGTGATTATAATGATAAATACTTGAATCCCAGTGAAATTCGAAAGAGAATCGCGAGTAGCAAATCAAGTTTCAAAATGGACATTAGTTTACAGGGACCTAAAAAAGGGACAATTCCCTACTACTTTAAAGTACAAAGTAGGTTTGATAGCATAAAGCCTTCCAATGCCGAGGCTAGGAAAGGAACTATACCATATTATTTTTCTGTATGCAAAAAGACTAGACTCATTTTTCGTGTCTCAAGCCAGTGAAATGCATGATTTCAAAATATTTCACCAAAATATCGCTAGTTTACTTTCCAAACAAGATCTACTAGAGGTTACTATTCAAGAATTAAAAGAAATAAATAATGATCCAGATGTAATATGTCTATCTGAAACTTTTATAAAAAGAGGCAATGAAAATTATGCAAAAGTATATAACTATGAAATGGCTACCAGCTTCTGTAGAGAACAACAAAGGGGCGGCACCTGTATATTAGTTAAAAAAGGATTAAATTATAAAGACATTTCTCTAGTAAAAAGCTATGCAACGCAAAACACGTTTGAAGCCTGTGGCTTAGAATTAATGTGTAGTAAATTAATAATTATGTGTTTATAGAACACCTCAATCTGACCCTAATCAGTTTTTAGCAAAATTATATAATCTTTTACATGAATTGCAAAAAAAATACAAATCCAAGGTAAATATTGT
This sequence comes from Anorthoa munda, assembly GCA_945859665.1. Taxonomy (NCBI): domain Eukaryota; kingdom Metazoa; phylum Arthropoda; class Insecta; order Lepidoptera; family Noctuidae; genus Anorthoa; species Anorthoa munda. The sequence continues at coordinate 27,813,607 of OX243913.1, read as the reverse complement.
TGTAGCCGGAGATTTTAATATAAATACATTAAAAAAAGGCAACATTACAAATGAGCTGCGGGATTTGGCCAACAATTTTAACTTGAAAATCCACATTAATGTGCCCACACGTAAATTATCTTGTATTGACCATATCCTAAGCAACATTAACAATGCAACTGCATCCGTCTTACCTCTGCATCTGTCAGATCATGATACAGCACAAATGATAAGCTTTCCTACTAAACACAAACCAGATAAAGCCACAGTATACTATATTTACAAAAGAGATTTCAATTCAGACAATATCCGAAAATTCAAAGAATGCTTACAAAATCTTTCCTGGTCCGACATTTATACAAATACTGACGCGAATACCGCATTCAATGAATTTCATGAATAGAATAGAATAGAATAGAATAGAATAGGTTTTTATTTGCTTAGAATGTAGGTACATAAAAATAAGTTGTTACATTACAAAGTAGGATCCATGTACATTCTGCCTTAATATAGCATGCAAAATGTGATACAATTTAAAGGTTATAAAAAAAGACATTACTTAAAATTATCATTTAAGAAATCCTGCACAGAATAATAACATTTATCGACAAGTAATTCTGTGAAATGTTTTTTAAACTTTTGCAACGGTAAGTTTTTTAGATGATCAGGTATTTTATTAAAGATTGCAGGAGCCATACAGATGACATTCCTTTTTAATAAGCTTGTTTTATAGGCGCCTGTGCACAATAGGTTCTGGTATTGAGACCTCATAGCTGTACCTCGTTTTCTAGTTTCTATTAAAGTTGAAAATAGACTTCGATTTGTTATTACAAATATTGCCAATTCAAGGATATAAAGGCATGGGAAGGTTAATAATTTATGAGACTTAAACATAGGTACGCAACTATCTGTTACTTTAAGACCAAAGACAGCTCTTAGGCAGCGCTTTTGAGCTCTGAAAATGCTTTCTCGTTCACTACAGTGACCCCAAAATATTATACCAAATCTTAAGGTGGAAATTACTAGACCATGGTAAGCCACTAATATTGTCGGTAAATTTACTTTTTTTGATAAATTATGCAACATAAACGCGGTAGTGCTTAAACGTTTACATATGTCTTCCGCTTGTGACTTCCAAGTTAACTGACTGTCAATTATGATTCCTAGAAATTTTGTAATGTTTACTTTTTCTAAAGTGTGACCGTTGTAGTTGATATCCATATCGCCCGCAGATATTCTTTGGTAAAAGTGCATGATTTTAGTTTTTTGGAGATTAATAACTAAATTAATATTGTCAAGCCACTTTATTAGACTACTAATCGTATTGTTAATGTCATTTACATATGATTCTTTATCAATACATGACACAATTGATGTGCTATCATCTGCAAATAATACCATAGGATGAATTATATGACGTGGCAGGTCATTTATATATAATATAAATAATAAAGATCCGAGGACGCCACCCTGCGGGACACCATATTTTATTTCTCTAAAAGACGATCTAGATTTTAATTCCTTCCTAGATCCTAAACACAAGCTCGATATCTCCGTACATTGTCTACGTCCTTTAAGATACGTTTTTAATAAATTAAGGGCATTGCCGCGAATACCGTATGCGTGAAGTTTTGTTAGAAGGGTATCATGGTCCACACAGTCAAAAGCCTTCGACATATCGGCATATATTGCGCATACAGGAATTTTAGAGTCTACTTTTGGCATTATATGATATGGTACGTCTATTATACGACCTCTGCTTCCCCAAGGTTAGAGTTAAGATCAGCACAAACAATAAGAACACCCAAAACTGGATAAGTAAAGGACTAAAACGAAGTTGTAAAATTAAACGCAAATTACGGTATCAATACTACAAAAACAAAAATTCATCTAATAAAATTAAATATAAGAATTACTCTCATCTGCTATAAAAATGTGTTTATGGTTCGAAAAAGATCTCAAACATAAAATATATCAACGCACATGACAATAAATGTAAAGCCACTTGGACTGTTATCAAAAATGAAATAAATAGAACTAACTTCAAAGACAACATAGATTCCATTAAACTAAATGATAATGTAATAACGGACCCTGCAGAAATGGCTTCTATCTTTAACAATCATTATGTTGATCTAACGCATGTACCTGCGCAATCAAGTGTTAGGAACAGCTTTAGGAATAAAAAATGTAACAACACGATGTTTCTTAGACCGATGCTGGAAAGTGAGCTCCGTCTAGAAATAATGTCTCTCTCCAACACCAAATCGGAGGGTTATGATGAAATAAATACAAAAATTATAAAAGTCTGCTGTCATGAACTGACTGGTATCTTGACTTACCTGATCAATTTATCGTTTTTAGCGGGGGTTTTTCCCGATAGATTGAAACAATCCATAATAAAGCCAATATTTAAAAAGGGAGATAAATTTGACATCAATAATTATCGACCTATTACCTTAATTCCTATCTTGGCGAAAATTTATGAAAAATGTATGTATCTTATTGATTTCTGCGATAAATTTGATATTATAAGTGATGAACAGTTTGGTTTCCAAAAAAATAAATCCACATCATTAGCTATTTTCTCTCTCATGAAAACAATACTTACAAATGTCAACAATAATCACCTGACTACTGGTCTTTTCTTTGATCTGTCAAAAGCCTTCGATCTAGTCTCACATGAAGTATTGATGGATAAGTTAAGAGTCTGTCGGGATTAGGGGACCTGCTCTTCAGTGGATGGCATCATATTTAAGTAATAGGCAACAATGTGTATGTATTATCAATAAAATTAACGAAAATAATGATATGATACCCTACTCATCAGAATATAGGCATAATAAATATGGCGTTCCCCAGGGAAGCGTGTTAGGACCAATATTATTTCTAATATATATAAATGACATCATAAATATAACCAAGCATAAATGCGTTTTATTTGCTGACGATATATCCATTATAGTGACATCTGATAAAAAGAAAAATACAATTTCAGACCACGAACTTGACATTAATAATACAATAGATACATTACTGCATTGGCTTGACATAAACCGTTTAAAAATTAATTTAGATAAATCCGTTTATATTCAATTTAATCAATCGAATAATTATAAAAATAACATTAATCTTAATATAAATAAAATCAAAGAAGTAACAAATACTAGATTCTTAGGGGTAATAATAGATAAAGATATTAATTGGAAAGAACACGTAGATAATGTTAGCACAAGAATTAATAAGTTCGTTTATGCGCTAAAACAAGTAAAAAACGTAACAAACATAAAAACGGCCATTATGTCTTACCACGCGTATGTGGAATCATTATTGCGCTATGGTCTTGTAATGTGGGGTAATAGCGTTGATCTGAATAGAACATTTGTTGCCCAAAAAAAGTGCATAAGAGCAATGTATGGTCTTAAACCTGATGACTCTTGTCGACCAATATTTAAAAAACTTGGTTTGCTACCGCTGCCATCACTCTACATTTTTGAAATTTGTGTATTCGTAGTTACAAACAAAAAACCATTTAAGACAGCAAATGAAGAGTGCCCTCGGAACAGACGAGATCCCTTCAAATTAGTTCTAAATGATATACCTAGATTTACCAAATACAATAAAAGCTGCCTAGCAATGTGTGTGCACATCTATAACATGATACCAAACCACTTCAAGACAATGAGTACAAGACTGTTAAAAATTTAATTAAATAAGTGGTTAGGTGAACATAATTTTTATAATGTAAAAGAATTTATGGCTTTAAAACCATCTGAAAGACTCAATAGCTCATGATTTAATTGTTCTTGTTTGATTATTGAGATTGGTTTATATTATTAATTGTTTTAATTATCAATATTAATCTATTTTTTTTTTTTGCTTTTAATTTGTGTGTTACCCAAAAATTGTATGCTATTATTTAACACCAGTTTATACCATGTTTTATGCAATTAAATGATTTGAATTTGAATTTGACAATAACGTATAAAATTAAAATAAGTAGAATACTAAAACAGTCCACCACAAAAACAATAGGTACTTAAAATATATAGGAATTGGGATTCAAATGTTTTTAAAGAAGTTATTGCATAGGGTTCTTTTTAATTTATTTATCCCAGTGTTAAATACGTCGATGTCAACTTCCCGGCAGGCTGCATCAAAGGCACGACTCGCTCTAACCAGGTACGCGTTTTGCCCATAGGAGGTTCTCACCACCGGTGTATCCAGTAGGTGCGGTCTACGTAAATATGCACCAGGTACACGCAGTCCAATGTTGAACTATTAATACCAAAATGTTGAATTTGCAAAATGTTGAGTTTGTATAATGTTGAATTCCCAAAATATTATGTTGAGTTTATATAATGGGGAATTCCCAAAATGTTGAATTTGCAAAATTCACAAAATGATGAATTCACAAAATGTTGAATTTAATCTAATTCTACAATGTTGAATTCGCATAATATTGAATTCCGGGACCATGATCCCGAATTCAAAATAATGGTTAGGTTAGGTTAGTTATTTTGTTAATTTCTTCATTTTGTTGCCCTTTCCCACAACGAGGTCGAGGGTGGTCGGAGGGCCAACATCCAACATCAACACGCAACATGGGGGAAAACGTTTAGGGGTCGTGGTCGAACTAGTTGGACTATGGGTTTTTGGTCCAACTAGTTCGACCACGACCCCTAAATGTTTTCCAATCATTATTTTTAGTTGGACAACCGCCCCCTACTGAAGACCCGTAGTCCAACTAGTTAGACATTATAGTTAGACCACGACCCCTAAACGAGAGAACTTCGACTTTGTGGAAATCTGGTCGTCTGGTCCTGCTCAGGAAGGCGGGGCGCCCTGCGGACTCGCCGTCCGCGTACCGGCCTATAGTGCTGCTAGACGAGGTGGGTAAGCTGTTCGAGCGGATAATCGCTGCCCGCCTTGTCAGCCACTTGTGCAGAGAGGGGCCGGACCTGGACGAAAGCCAGTTCGGCTTTCGGCATGGGCGCTCCACCATCCACGCGATATCGCAGGTGAGAGTCCTGGCGGAGGAAGCGGTGTCCCGGGGTGGGGTGATGTTGGCAGTGTCCTTGGACATTTCCAACGCTTTCAACACCCTGCCCTGGAGTTGTGTTCGGGAGGCACTGCGGTATCATCGAGTGCCTCCCTACCTCCGCCGCATCGTCGGGGCTTATTTGGCGGATAGGTTTGTCACCTACGTGGGACGTGATGGCGTCGAAAACCAGCACCGCATGTCGTGCGGTGTTCCACAGGGCTCGGTCTTGGGCCCGCCTCTGTGGAACATCGGGTATGACTGGGTGCTGAGGGGCGAACTCCAGCCGGGCGTGGACCTGACGTGTTACGCGGATGATACGCTGGTCACCGCCCGGGGCAGTTCGTACAGGGAGGCAGCGTTGTTGGCGACGGCTGCGGTCTCACAGGTGGTGAGCCGCATACGGCGCCTTGGCCTGGAGGTGGCCCTCAACAAGTCGGAGGCCATGGTCTTTCATGGCCCCCGGCGGGCGCCACCGCCCGATGCCCACATCGTGGTCGGGGGGGCTCGAATCGCTGTCGAGTCTACCATGAAGTACCTGGGATTGGTGTTCGACAGCCGGTGGGATTTCGGCCCCCACTTCCGGCGGCTGGTGCCCAAGTTGTTGGGCGCGGCTGGGGCGCTGTCAACGCTGCTTCCCAATCTGGGGGGCCCGAGCGCCGCCTGTAGGCGGCTTTACGTAGGGATCGTGCGATCGATGGCCCTGTATGGGGCCCCGATCTGGGCGGCTGACCTGACGGCCGGTAGCATCGCAGTTCTGCGGAAGCCGCAGAGAGCGATGGCCGTCAGAGTCATCAGGGGGTATCGCACGATCTCCTACGAGGCGGCTTGTGCACTGGCCGGATCCCCGCCCTGGGACCTGGAGGCGAAGGTACTCGCGTCACTGTATCGGTAGCGCGAGGAAGCGCGGGCGCGGGGCGAGGGGCTGATGCAGCGACATATGGAGTTGCGTCAGTCTCAGCTTCGCGAGGTCCTGGTGGCGGAATGGCGGGACAGGCTTTCACGCCCTACCGCCGGCCTCGTTACCATCGAGGCGGTCCGGCCAGTGCTCGAGCGCTGGCTCGGGAGGAGGCACGGCTCCCTGTCGTTTCGGGTGACGCAGGTGCTCTCGGGGCATGGTTGCTTCGGGAAGTACCTGTGTCGCATAAACAGGGAGCCGGACGCCCGGTGTCACCACTGCGTCGACTGCCGGGAGGACACGGCGCGGCATACGCTGGCAGAGTGTGCCGCTTGGGAGGAGCCACGCCGTGCCCTCATATCTGAAGTAGGCAGTGACCTGTCGCTGCCGGCCGTAGTCGAGTCTATGGTCGGCAGCGAGGAGTCCTGGGACGCGGTGGTATCCTTCTGTGAAACAGTCGTCTCGCAGAAGGAGGCCGCGGAGAGGGTGAGGCAGATTTCATCCGCTAACCCGATCCGCAGCAGGCGCGCCGGGCGTCGGTGGAGGGCGGACAACGCCCTCTTCCAGCCCCCCTAAATGGGTCCAGGGGCGACGGACTCGGGGACGTCCGTTGCCCCCCACACATCAGGACCCGAGGTGGTAGCGCGTAGTGTTCCACGCGCGCCCCTCTTAGACGTCGTGGGGGGAGTCCAACACCTCACTCCCCCCCCAACCCGAGGTCGTGGCCCGCAGAGGCGGGCCGGCACTAGCTGGGGGTTGCGGAAGTATCGTTGTTCCCGCGACCCCCAGCGTAGGTGTGAGATGGAACACCGGGGTGGTTTTTAGTCAGTACGAGTCTGACAGACCCCTCCGCCCTCCCCAGGGCGGAGGACATCCAATGAGGATTTTCCACCTCGGAAAAAAAAAAAAAAAAAAAAAAAAAAAAATGTTAGGTTAGTTATTTTGTTAATTTCTTCATTTTGTTGCCCTTTCCCACAACGAGGTCGAGGGTGGTCGGAGGGCCAACATCCAACATCAACACGCAACATGGGGGAAAACGTTTAGGGGTCGTGGTCGAACTAGTTGGACTATGGGTTTTTGGTCCAACTAGTTCGACCACGACCCCTAAATGTTTTCCAATCATTATTTTTAGTTGGACAACCGCCCCCTACTGACGACCCGTAGTCCAACTAGTTAGACATTATAGTTAGACCACGACCCCTAAACGAGAGCAAAGTGGCATACAATTTTAAGTGGGATTGGAAGAATTTTTTATTTCCACTATTACTGCATAGTAACATTTTGCAAATGCAAATTCAATATTACGGACGGTCACTAATATGGCAGAATTTTAATAATAAATCTTTTTCCTTCCTCCTGCCACATACTTAATGAGTACTTACTTAAAACCTCTTTGCATAACTACTTCACTACCTAACTTGTAATGAAATTAATAAGTAACGGATGTCATTGGATTCATGAAGTGTGTTGTCAAATTAAAGTGATAAATATCTATTTATTTTCGTAAAATATTAACACATTTACCATGAATCCGTTTAAAGCAATAAAGTTTACAAAAAACCAAAAGGAAAAGGACCTATTAATATTCTAATTTTGATGGCTCGAAACGATGGAAGTGTACAAATCGTGATACATGTGATACCGCAACGGTTACATTAAATGTGGACAAAACTAAAATAATAAGTGAAACAGATCATAAGTATTGCATAACAAGTGACGAACAATTATTAACAAGGGAGCTTTTGAATAATATTAAGGAAGAGGTTTGTCGTAATTTAAATTCAATCCAAGAAATTTTTGAGGATATTGTAATAATTTTATAAAATGTAATCCTAATTTTCTTGCATGTGATTTACCTACATATTCGACAGTTCGAACCTCTTTATACAGAGCAAGGAATTAGTTTTTAGATTCAGATTTTATATTCAAAAAACTTTATGTACCAAAAGGGTTGCCCGAGAAGTTTTTTGTGATTGAAGACGGAAATGAGGTAAGATAGTTATATTTTGTTCCCGAAAGATGTTGAAAACATTACGTTCTGAAAAGGATTTTCTACTATGGCGATGGAACTTTACGAACTTGTCCGCGACCATTTTATCAATTATATATTTTACACGTTGATGTTTATTCAGATGAAAGTAGCATAAATATTTATCCAGTAATATATTCATTTTTACCAAACAAAACGCAGATAACTTATACTCTGCTATTTAAACTGATTAAAGATGAACTCAAAGTCAACATTAGTTTATATAAATGTGATTACGAAATCGCCCCAATTAATGCAATACAACAGATATATAGAGATGAAAAATTACAGGGTGTTATCAACACTTTAATAAAGCTATTTGGAAGAAGGTGAAAGAGAGATAACCAAAAAGAAAACCACAAAAAACTTTGTGTATAAATCTGAAAGGAATATTGTCCGATTGTGCTCTTATTTTGTGCTACTACCTTCAATCAATCTGCCTAGCCTTTCCTCAAGTATATTGGGGTCAGTTTCCAGTCTTACCGGATTCAGCTGAGTGCCAGTGTTTTACATGGAGCGACTGCCTATCTGACCTCCACAACCCAGTAACACGGTACCCCATGGCAAGACTGGTGTCACATATAAAGCTTCTGACAACCTGTAACGACAGTCAAAGATCTTCAAATGACAGCTACTACCTTCAATACATACGCAAAAGACCTGCCATGAGATTACTGAAAAAGCTCCTGATACACCGACAATGCATTTGTTTCTGGAAAACTTTAAAAACATTGGTATAATAAGGACCACAATTTGTTAAGATGCGCAGATAATATCCACAGAATCACTAATTCATGTGAGGGACCATATCATCGCAAATTGAATTCCAGATTTCCGAAAACACCCAATATATTTCTCGTTTTCAAAACGATAATAAAAGAAGCCTTTATTTTGATCGAAAAATTGAAAGAGCTTTATTTTTCCATACAAAAAAAATCGGAGAATAAGGGATATAATTTTTGACCACAAGTATGAACATCTATTGAGAAAACTGGAAAAACAGAATCTTTTGACTTTGGAGTTTCTCCGAAATATAGTCTACATTAGGCTTATGCTAGGTTCGTAATTGTGTTACCAAAAAATATATTATTTAATTTTAAACATTTAACTAATAAATAAGTATGAATCCTTTTTTAAATTATAAGAAAAATATTTTATTTCTATCATTTTAATTTCTAAATAAAAGCACACGTTAACTTTTACATAGTTTTTTATTTTAGGTTTGGGTTTGTTGTTTGTTTTGAGGCGAGGCGGTGCGGGTTGGGTGTTGGGCGGCTTTTAATGAACTACAACCTTACGACCGAATGCATAAATGAATCTACTTGTTGATACACAAAACATTTTGCAAATTCAACATTTTGGAATTTACTGTTCAACATTATGCAAATTCAACATTTTGAGAATTCACCATTTTACAAATTCAAACATTTAGCAAATTCAACATTTTCCAAATTCAACATTTTGGGAACCAAACTTTTGAGAATTCAACATTTTGAGAATTCAACATTTTGGGCATTCAACATTTTGCAAATTCAACATTACGGTCCGGAAGGAGTATTTTTAATTGATCAATTTATTTAATTTGGAGTCGAGAAGACGCTAAAAATCTCAGGTACGCTGACCCAAAATCTTTCTATGTAATTGATTAATATTTCTATATCGACTGTACATTCGAATTTAATATATTCCAAAGCCTCTCGAATGGTTTCAGATGGAAAAAATTAGGTCACATTAGCTTCACATCACACTAATATTATAAAGACGAAAGTTTGTGAGTGTGTGTTGCTTCTTTACGCTTAAATGGCTGGGCGGATCTGGATGAAATTTAGCACAAAGATAGATTATAATCAGGCATAGCACTGATACTTTTTATTCCGGGATATGTTCCCTCGGGATAATTTTTGACTTTCACGCGGGCGAAGCCGCTGGCAGAAGCTAGTTAGAGATAAAAATGGAATCATTTATTATATTAGGTGATATTTACAGTTACAATACCAAGTACTAGTGTTTGTTTTAGTTACAAGTACCAAGCACTGCACTAATTGACCTGGGGGTGCCACGGGTCCGAATCCATGATCCCGTACTCCTAGGGGTATCCTCCAGGGGAGCCATGGGTCCTGAATGAATATTATTATATAAAAAATAGTAGCCCTTACTTTTCTCTTCAGCTAATCCGAGCATGCGTACGGCTTCTCCGTTACCCACGTCCACGACGTTGTTGACTTCTATTTCAGACTTCACCGACTCCGGAGCGACTTCAGTCCTGGAATCGCCCGTGAACAGATGTTTTTCCTGTCGAAATTGGAAACCAGGGTTATGCACATGAGCATAAGTGGACATCGCACTAAACGTTTTGGGAATACTTTCATTGTGCGTACAACTAGGAAGTGTGCTCCCCTGCCATAGTCCGTGTTTCCTGGTAGCTACTGCCTGGGGGTCTTTAAGTCAACAGTGAATAGGTTACTTCTAGTTCGTTCTACGTGCTGAGGTGCTGGGGTGGTTTTAGTGAGGTAAAATCCCAGGCGCCTTTTGAAGCTTTCCAAAGAAAATATGCGAGCTGTATAGTAAACCAAATCATTACTTATCATCAGGTGAGACGGTGAACAAAAGTGAGCCAATCGATAACCAAAAAAAAAGATATTTAGGGCATCACATCTAGCCGTTTTTGAAAAACAAGGCAGATGACTCGAAAACGGTGTCAAAACGTACCGCTTGCACCTTTAGATGCTGTATGTCCGCTCTACTGTTGATGAAGTCCCAAAAGGAACAGACTTTCTCCTGGATGCTGTCCTCATCCTTAGCATTTGGAGTGAAATCTATGATCACGTGCTGTGCTGACAAGGGTTCACCACAGGCTTCCTCGCCAAATACGCTAAAAGTCTCCACTGGCTTTGGGTTACTGGAACCTTCTGACGAAAGCTTACTAAACTGATACGATCGGGATTTAGCATCGTCATTCATTTAAAAAAACGTATATAAAGTAAATACTGTGTAAGAAAATAATATATAGTGTCGTAAGACTATGAAATTTTCTATTGTCCAGTCAATCACAGTTGTCAATAAGAATATCAAATTGAATTTATGACAGTTGTGTGACACTGTATTGTTTGTTTTGTACCTAATGGCTTTGTGCATGCCAGTTAGAGCTGAAAAAAGTACCAAATAAAAAATTTGAATTAAAAAATAAGCTTTTTATTAACAAACTTTTTAGTTGCCCGTGCATAAAGCGGGGCATAAATTATCGGGCGCGACTGGATGTTTGCACAGTCATTTGGGACGCGTCTTACGGACTCGTTCAAGCGCTTATTCAACGAAGATAATAATGAGAAACATGTTGAGAGAGAAAGTGAGGACGATTTTCTGGAATTAGGGCCCACTCGAAAAGTTTTTCATCCATTTTTAGGGTTCCGTACCTCAGAAGAAAAAAAACGGAAACCCTTATAGGATCATTTTGTTGTCCGTCTGTCTGTCAATAACCTTTATCTCGGGAACGCATAGAGGTATCGAGTTAAATTAATATCGTATACTTAAGTTTGCAACCCCTTGCAACCGTGAAAAAATAAAACCGCTAGATCAACGCAATCAAGTGATACAGCCGTTAATGACGCATATTTTACACTCGCAAGGCAATCATGAAATGGTAAAAAGCAATATCTTGTGGCACAAGTAAAGGAAAAAGCCGAAAACCGTAAATTTGTACCAACATAAACAAAAAAAAAATTATCAACTTATTTGCTGTTGGTAAACTGACCGCGACTTATGTCGAAGGGGACTACAGTTTTCCAACAGCAAAGTTAATTTAGTCCCTCAATTCTGTTTATCTTATCGTTAGAGCAATGTTCGGTGCTCTCGTGGTTTATGAACTTCATGGTAATGTTATTTAATTATATTGGTGAATGTAGATAGAGAACGGAACGGAACTCTCAGTGCGCGAGTCCGGCTCACACTTGGTCAGTTTTTAATTATTACCTCGCACGTGCGAGCTTTTTGTTCTGACGCCAGGGACGCGTCCCGCACCCCGTGCACACCGTCTGCGGACGTTTTCGGCTGACAAAAACATCCAGCGGGCCAGATGTCTATCAGATGTCAACAGCCACGTCCGATAATTTGTGCCCAGCTTTATCATCCTAGTAGATTCCTAGCTAAACATAATCACAAAGTGCGTAAGCAGCGGCACCACAACGAACAAAGCGCCATTTTGCACGCACACATTCACATTACGATTTTAAAGGGGTTCTCGGGCAGTATTGGACAGAGGTCAGTCGCGGCTGTCACGGGTGCTAGCGCGAGCGTCTGTCACGTCGTTCAGTCTTGGATGATGTGCAAAATATATATTTATCAGCCTTGCACATGTTTCCTCCTCATGTAAGTATTCAAATTTTCTACACATTTAAATAAAATAATTGTGCAATTAAACAAGGTTGCAATCGACGAATTCTAATCTACCAGTGGTCTTTTATTTTATTAAACACAACAGAGGTATTTTTTTTTACTAAAATAATAAAAAATCACTTTCTTGTTTTAAAAATAGTAACGAACAATTTATGTAATTTATATTTTGATGTATAAACGGCCTCATTCATAACTTACAGGGAAACATAAACGAAAATCCTAAGTCCTACGGAACACTAGGCACGCGAGTTCGACACGTACTTAGCTGGTTATTGTTATTGTGCTTGTTATTGTTATGTCGGCAAAGGGTGGACAGCTTAATCTACACACGTCAGTGAGCGATGTAGGTAAAGCCAATGTCATGCCATGAAGCCTGAAATTACATAAAGATGCTTACTGTAGTTCTTAGGTTCAAAAATAAATTCAAGATGACAAGTAAAAAATTCAATAACTATGAAAATAATAAATTATTTTAAGTCCATAGATGAAATTGTATATTGTAGCTTTGTTTAAGGAAGGGCTATGAAACTTATCACCCTTCTAGATCTCAACTCTTCTTCTTCGAACTTGGCATTGTGTTTTCATTTTTTTTGTCGTGCTTGATGCCTTTTTATGTTTTTGGTGGGATCATTATAACACCATTGTTACGTCGTGTTACCCTCCAATCTTCGTCGTATGTAGCGTCGTGATCTTTAATGGATATTTGGTGCTCTGTTTACCCTCTAACTGACATGCAAGCCTGTTATGATGTATGTTTAGACGAATCTGATGTATTTGTGTTTGCAAACTTATATTACTCCTTTTTAACTAACTTCTCAAAAACGAGGAGATTCTCAATACCGATGTTTATATATAGGTAAAAAAGGCCAAGTGCGAGACGGACTAGCGCACGAAGGGTTCCATACCATTATCGCAAAAAAATCACGTTTGTTGTATGGGAGCCCCATTTAGATATTTATTTTATTCTGTTTTTAGTATTTGTTGTTATAGCGGCATCAGAAATACATCATCTGTGAAAATTTCAACTGTCTAGCTATCACGGTTATTGAGATACAGCCTGGTGACAGACAGACAGACAGACAGACACAGACAGACGGACCGCGGAGTCTCAGTAATAGGGTCCCGTTTTTACCCTTTGGGTACGGAACCCTAAAAAGGTTCAAAAATGATATTGAGGTTTCTAGTATAATTTTTTTCTAAACTGAAGAGTTTGCGCGGGAGACACTTCCAAAGTGGTAAAATGTATCCCCCTCCTGTAACTTCTAAAATAAGAGAATGATAAAACTAAAAACATCAAACCCATCAACATCTAACATCTTAGTATGTAAGCACTAACATAGGTTATAAGATTTCATATTGTTAATAACTCCCTTTAATTATGTTATTAAGTCAGTATTGAAGAAATAAATCATCATCATCTTCCTGCCCTTATCCCATGTTACTTGGGGTCGACGCAACACGTTTGCTTCTTCCATACCGTCCTATCCCCCGTCATGTTATTACTGACTCCCTTTTCTTTCATATCACTCCTCACACAGTCCATCCATCTTTTCTTTGGCCTTCCTCTCCCTCTCCATCCATCCACATTTATATTCATAACTCTTTTAGTAACATGCGTTTCATCCCTCCTCATCACATGACCATACCAGGACAAACGGTTTCCTTTCAACTTTTCTGCCACTGGCGCCACTTTCAAACTGCCTCTAATATACTCATTTCTCACTTTATCCAATCTCGTCACGCCGCACATCCATCTCAACATTCTCATCTCTGCTACATGCAATCTCCTTTCATCCATCTTTTTCACAGCCCAATATTCCGATCCATACAGTATGACAGGTCTAATCACGGACATGTAGATTTTCCCCTTTAACTTAAGGGGCATCCGTGGGTCGCAAGTTGTTCCAGTGACCTGTCACCATTTCATCCATCCTGAGTTGATCCGGTGCGTTACGTCTCGGTCTACCTCGCCATTTCCTTGGAAAATAAATAAATTATTATTATTACCAAACGGCAATTTACCAAGTACAGAACCCTTCGTGCGCGAGTCCGACTCGCACTTGGCCGGTTTTTTTATGTGTGTTCGGTCATAACTCCCGTCACTCATATACAATCCATTTTTTTGTTCGAAAGAAGTTTATTCCGAAATGGTCCCATTTAAATTTGGTAAAGATCTAATGAAGAGCTTCGGAGATATACAACAGAACTCTTCAATAAATGACGGAAAATCTCTCGGGATTGCTGCAATCGCATGTCTGTTTATTGTTTATAACATTTGATAACATAACAATAACAACACGCCAGTACGCTCTAAACGGGTACGCGGATGTGTATAGTTCATGCTGGTACACTCTCATTCCACCGGTTATGTTAAACATGTATTTATTTTTTGTTTCTATATTTAGGGAGTTTTATAATCGTCATGCCTATGGCAGTCCCATCATAACCTAAACATACATTAGGTAACTATTATACATCAGATTTGGGCCATGAAGTTGAACTGACTCTTCGCTTCATCACCATTAGGTTGAGACATAAGTCTATGGAACGCCCCTACGTCAGTCAAGTCGGTTCAACCTCAGGACCCCAAACAAATCGTTCCTGATAGACTCATATCGCACACAGTCCATCAACAAGTGCTGTTATAGGTCTTCCACACTCCACACAATTAGGCGAGTTAACTTTTATCATCAGAAACGCAAACTTATTACATGAAATGTGTCCAGATCTGAGTCTACAATGCCTCAAACAGTCAATCGTGTCTCTCCTTTGTAGAGGAGGAGATAGTCCCCATAGTCTTACATCCCTTCACTATGTCTTCTCATTTCACTAATTCCTATTATGTCCCATTTTATTAACCCCCGACGGAAAAAGAGAGGTGTTATAAGTTTGACGTGTGTTGCTGTGTATCTGTGTATTTGTGTGTCTGTCTGTGGCATCATAGCGTCCATACGGGTGTACCGATTTTGATTTAGTTTTTTTTGTTTGAAAGGTGATTTGGCGTTTTAGCCGCTTAAGCCGACGACGTAGCGGCCAACTAGTAGGTTGCGTTGCCGCTTGTTAACAGGCGCAACTGAGGCGGGCCGCGATGTGTTATGGAGATTCCCAGGTCCCATACGATGTCGCGGCTGAGGGTTGGAGGCCGCGGCGGGAGAGGAGTGCCGGTATTGCGGTGCGCCGCTCTCCCTACCATCCGCGGCCCGGACGGGGTAGCCATAGTCTGATGGCGGACGCGGTGGGGCCGCAGGGGAGGAGTGTCGGTATTGCGTTAGCCACTCTCCCTATCCCCTGCGGCCGAAAAATGGTAGGTGGCGGGGCCATTGACCTTGACCCGTCACAGGGGGACCAAGGGTGCCATACAAGGGGTCGTCTGGCGTCCATGTGCTGATTGGTACCTGGGGTGGTCACCGCGTACAGAGTGTTCTGGTGCGCCGGTGATAGGGTGTACTCCCCCGAGGAGGGTCCGGTGACGGACAGACGCGGCGAGTTCGCGGTGAGTGCTAACGCGTGCCCGTGCTCCCGCCATAAGCGGCACAGGAGGACACCGTGGAGTTTTAGTGGGTTAGTGTCCCACATAACTGCACTATCTCCCCGTGGTAGTGCAGTATGCATGAGCATTTCTCCACGCAAAAAAAAACAAAAAATGTCTGTTTATCTGCGACCAGTGCCAGTGAAAAGTCAAGGTCAAATATTTTAATGCTCTGTCATGGAGACGAAATAAGAATTACAGAAGGCCTATATCAAAAGACAACCTGACCAGCAGTTATATTATATACTAACTTATAATAAATAGGTTTATTAACTATCAGCTACCAGCAGCCTTATTTCGGAATGAATTCGGCAAGACAAGGACCAATCACATGCGAGATAAAAGACGCGATGTGGATTTCCGTCTATGTGATTGGTCGATTTTTCACACTCTTTGCCCTTTGCCTTGCCGAATTTACAACGCTATAAGGCTGCTGGTAGCTGATGGTTAATAAACTTATTTATTATAAGTTAGTATGATTTATTATTATAGGCTAGATATAAGATTTTAATAACAAAAATATTGCAAACAGGGTACCGGAAATAAAGGCTATTTTATCTTTTTTATGGAGAGGAACAGCCAGCAAGTCCGCCTAGTGAATGGCCGTTTGTACACGATGAGAAAATTCACCGGGCCTACGCAAGTATTCATGGCGTACACGATTAACTCATCATGTACAAGACAAGAATATTCATATATAATTATAATGAATATTCATTCTGTCATATATATTTATTAGTATATTAGATATGTAGTATAGTGTGTATGTATTTTATGTTATTATGTTTAAGTAAATAATATTATTCTTGATCTATTGTACACTGACAGCCCTAAATTCTTCTCCTATCGTTCAGTCCATCCAAAGGTTGTCTGTAAGAGATTGCCCTGTGCGATAAGACCGCCCATTGTACACTTTGTTTTTGAAAATGTTTGTCCTTTATGTTTTTATTTTGTGGTGTACAATAAAGTTTATAATAAATAAATAATAAATATAAGAATATTGTCGGATCTAGGCAAGAATCTTGTCTAGCGCAGACAAGACTTTATCTTAAGGATTACAAGCACTCTAAGACTAAATCTACTTAGCCTTTTATGTAGGGGTAGACTTTCAGTCTAACCGGATTCAGTTGAGTACATTTTTTTTACAAGCGACTGCCTAACCGACCTCTAGAACCCAGTAACTGGGTAACATGATACCCCTTAGCAAGACTGATGTCAGATCTCAGGCTTCTGAATATCCGTAACGACAATTAAAGATCCTTAAATGACTGCCGGGGCCTCTAGGTTAACGTGCTTTCCAAGGCACGGAGGAAGCTCGCTATGTAAAAATGGTCACCCATCCACGGACCGACCTTGGAAAGCGTTTCTTAACCTTGAAGATCGACCCGTGCCGCTTTCATTATTTTAGCCACGAGCTTCTCTAACTGCTAAGACTTGAAATGAAACCAAACGTACCGGCGTCACCTTCAAATTCTTTATCTCAGGAGTACTGTTGATAAATTTCCAGAAATCGCAGATCTTCCTCTGTGTGGTTTCGTTGTCTATCTCTGCATCCGGCGTGAAGTCAAGTACGAGATGCTGCGAAAACTCCGGTTCTCCACAAGATCCATCGCTGAACTCACTGAGCACTTGTCTGGGCTTACTGGTACTCTCTGAAGAGACTGTTGAGTTGCTAAACCTTTCAAAGATTTTACTGGACGACATTTTAAAATTAAACTAATAACTAAAATAATTATTTTCTACAATAGAGTCTTTCTTATTATTCAATATTTTAGATTTTCTGTCTAATGTTTGACAGTAAAATCATTTTCTGCCAGTACCTACAAGCCTTGCAATATGCAATACGTAAATATTGAAAGAAGGCTCAGTTGTTTAGTAAACCTCTTTATACATTCTTTTGGGCTGGTGAATAGTGTAGAAAAGTATCAGTAGGTTATTATTGGCCGAGCTCCTGAAAGCGAGAGAACGTCCTGTATTGGAAGAGCTTATAGCTTAGGGAGCTCTTCAACTCTGTACTGTTCTCTGGGAGAACTTCAGAGGCGTCGCAAAGGAGGGTGGTCGTTCTCTTCTTTAAAAAAGGTGACAAGACGCTTTTAAAAAATTACAGACACATTTTGCTTCTCTGCCACGTATATGTCGCATGTAGGGTGGCCGATAGATGCAAACCATCGGGAAGTCAGGATGTAGTTAAGATATCGTGTGTGGGCAGGTAGGTGGGTACAATCGTGAAAATGAAACCACACAAATTATTCGATACACTAAGTTTATTCAAATGGTCACAACTCACAGTTACAATCTTGCACACTAATTTTAAGGATCGACAGTGATTCTACGAAGTCTTAGCACTAAGGCGATCAGTACTCAACTGCCATATTCCGCTGTCCCCACCACGCAAGTGGTTGGAAATAGTGCGCCAATGTAGTTGTTCTTGATTTTCCGCCAGGGGCGTGCTTGCGATTTGTTTTGACGTCCGTACTATTGACTAAACGCGACATATATAAGTTCTTTTCAAGAGTAGTGACTAATCGCCTAGCACAAAGACTCGACGAGTTTCAGCCACCGGAGCAGGTCTGTTTCCGAAGAGGATACACCACCATAGACCACATCCACACAGTGCGCCAGATTATACAGAAGTCCGAAGAGTATAATTGGCCCCTGTGTTTGCTTTTGTGGACTATGAGAAGGCTTTTGACTATATGGAGATCTGGCCTGTTTTGAAGTCTATGTAGCGGGGTCAAGTTGACTGGCGTTACTTCCAAGTGCTGAGTACATCTCAACGATAGATTTGTAGATGACATCGTCATAATGGCTGGGTCGCTGCATGACTTGCAGCAGATGCTGGACGGCCTAGCTGATTCTTCTGCACGCGTCGTTCTCCGGATGAACTTGGACAAAACTGAGGTTATGTTCATCTCACACGCCACTCCGGGAATGATTGTTGTCAGTGGCAGTGCTCTCAAGGTTGTTCAAGAATATGTTTACTTCGGCCAAACTCTATAATTTGGTAAAAACAACTTTAAGAGGGAGGCTAGCAGAAGAATACAGCTGGGCTGAGCGGCGTTTGGGAAACTGCCGAGTCTTCTCGTCGCATATTCCACAGAGCCTAAAGATACGAGTCTTCAATCAGTGCGTCCTACCTGTTATGACTTACGGAGCTGAGACGTGGACACTCACGGTACGACTGGTCCATCAGCTTAAGGTCGCTCAGCGAGATATGGAAAGGGCTATGCTTGGGGCTCTCTGAAGGATTGAATCCGGAACAAGGTGATCCGGCAGAGAACCAACGTTGTCGTCATAGCTCAGAAAATAAGCAAGCTGAAGTGGCAATGCGCCGGCCATGTTAGCCGTAGAACCGATGACCGTTGGGGTAGAAGTGTTCTCGAGTGGAGACCATGAATGGGTAAACGTGGCATGGGACGCCTTCAGGCTAGGTGGAGCGGCGATCTTCGCAGGGTGTCTGGTAGCAGCTGGATGAGAGTTGCTGAAAATTGAGACCAATGGTGTGCGATTGGAGAGGCATAAATGTCCAGCAGTGTACTGCTATAGGCTAATGATGATGATGAGTTGGTTATTATATCCCAGCAAAGCGGAATGCTTCAGCTAGGATGTTTTAAGACACAGAGTTAATTAATATAAGGGTATATTTATGTAAGGGTAACTACATTATCGCATTGGGTATAGTCTGTAAGGATATTGTATGTTTTGAGTGAGTGAATAAATAAATATTGTAAACAAGTTTAACTATTATACTGTTTCTGAGTTCGTTTATGACCGTTGATACTTTTTAGTTAAGTAAACGAGTTTAAGGCGGGTCGCATACGTACGTTTTCCGCATTCGATTTCCGAATACGGAATACAGATTCGAAATTCCGTGAACCTAGCGCAGACGTTAGTTTTTTCATGTTTGGCTGGCATTCGATACGTACGTACGGAAAGTGTTCCGTTCGAAAAAAAAACGGACGAGTGCGGTAGTCAATGTATTTTATTAGCGTTCGGTGCATTCGGGATTCCGAATACGGAAAACGAATTCGGAAATCGAATGCGGAAAACGTACGTATATGCGGTATACGGCCCGCCTAACTATTGTAGTGTTTCTAAGTTCGTTTATGGCCGTTGATTCTATTTAGTTTTTAAATAAAGAATTTGAAATAAAATCATAGTGGTACTCGTAATAAAATAGTTATTTATGCTACAAGTGCGGAAGGTAGGTGATTTCCGATGAGTGGCATTTTTATTCACGAGCGAGCGAGGCGAGTGAGTGGATAAATCAACACGAGTCGGAAATCATCTTACGTACGTGTATCATACAACATTTTACTATGCATTGTGCGAGGAAATAAAAAAATATATCTGAACCAAACAAAAATGAATAAAATGGCGGGCTTATTCAAGCGCGTTCAGCATAACCACAGATTAACTAAAAGTTCCTCGGGCATATCTACTGCGCATGTGCAAATAGCTGTCACGTCATAACGTAAAAAGGCACGAGTAAAATATACGTTCTGCCAAACATATTTAATGAATATTTAAAATTAATAATTTATTAATCAATATCTAAATCTAAATTAATTAAAAACGCCTTTAATGAAGTATTAATTTTATTTTACCTTTTATATGAATGATAATCTGTACTTAATTAATTTGTAAAACTTTTCTCAAATAATAAAAGCTCTATGCGTTGGGCTGACGTTGGCGTTAAAAATTAAAAAAGTACAGAGAAGTAAAAAGCACTAGTGAAAAAAAGTCACACTTTTCGCACAGTTTGGCTGCTTGGAAAACGCTCTTTTCGAGGACATGCATTGTAAAATAATATTTAAAACTAACAGAGAAACGTGGCTGTCTTGCCCCCGAGGCAAGAGGTAAGATTTCCTCTCTACTTATAAGGTGTCTATATACCTATAGCAAACATCCAGGCTCCTTCAAATTACAAGTGAATACGATCTAATTGGTGAAGCACATACATTGCCGGATTTACCAAGCTCATGAATTCGAGCGTGTACTAATCCGTCCATGTATGCAAAATCAATAAGAATCTCTCAACACGACGCGATGCGTTGTGGCACGTCTACGTGGCAGATTTCATTTCGAAAACCACCGAACCACTGAAAATTGTTCAAAGCATTTTTGACTCTGTAGTGTGACAGACAAGGTACATTTTGATGTGTGTTCTAGGTAGAATGTAGGGCAGCTTTGAAAAAGGTCTTTAGTAAACGGCAAGGGTTGATGGTGTTTAAAATATGCACGGCCCATCTTGGAGACTGCACACTTCGTCCGGGCACTTAGAATTGAGAATACTGGTTAAGGATTAGAAGAGATTCTATAAACGTATACAGAAACTTCCTGGTGGTATCATTATTGTCCAGTTACTGTAAAATATCGTATCTGTTTGATAGGCGTAGGCAAAGTTTCCTTATTAAATCACGGTCTTTGCGAGACGCCCAAAATCTTTATTTAAAATTTGCAGATTTTTTCTAAAATACTTACATTATTGTGTATAAAAAATCCCAGCCAATTGCAAGTCGGTATTGCGCACCGAGGGTCATTAAAATTGGACCTCTCGGATTCGTGCCACTATACGAAGCCGCGGCGGACATTTGAACGATGTCAAATTCCATCCATAATTGGCATAAATGGGCCTTTTAAATAAAAAATAAATTTCGTTAATATCTCACACACATCTAGTTTTATTCAATTTTAACATCGACCCGTCCTTGTTGAAAGACCCTTTATAAAGTTTCCTTTTTTTCTTTTTGAGGAACGGAACCCTAAAAATAGTAACATAACTGCGTTAAAGGACGATGACCATAAACAGGTAGGCCTCCAGTTCTTGATAAATGCCTTGATGGGATCACAAATATGAGTAAGGCACGGCACCCTTCTCTCTGTTCTCGGGACGGAAAGCCAAAGTATACAAAGTGTTTTTATCTTCAAATACCACAATTAATTCTTATTTACAATTGAACATGGCGCAGGAAAATGAGGAGATCCAGAAATAATGGATCCAGGGAAGGAAGAAGAAGAACTCTCGTCTACACGTTTAGTTTTGACTCAAGGATTTGATATTTTTGCATTACTTTTGCAACGTTCCAGCAAAGACCGTGTAGAATAAATGTCAAAAAACTCATATCCAGCCTCAACAAGTCCAAGACTTCCTCTTCAATAGACACAGTGTTGCAATGGGTGAGGGTCGGAAACGAGACTAGATAACTGACAAACTGGGGCACTATTTATGTATTTATTCGTTAATCCCCGCACTGGAACGTCTTGCAGAAATTAAACAAATGGAGCACTAACTTATACTAACTGAAAGTCCAGGTTTCCTCACGATGTTTATCTTCATTTGTTGTTGTAAGCAGTGTCCAAGATAAACTTAGAAAGTACATATGAATTGAAAAACTCACATTGGTACTTTTTTATTTGATTTTTATTAATAATAGGCTTGCGCTTGACAACTATCTCAGCTGATGGAAAGCGATGATGTGGTCGACGATGAAGCACGCTGGCTTAAAAGAAACCTATTCACTCTCAGCCCGGATTCTTAGCTATTGGGCCACCACGACCACTATACGTTTAAATGTGTCCTATACCGTATTGTTTTGAACACAGGGTACGCGCAAATGCGCAGTTATACTAAGACAAGCTTCTGCCTGCGGCTACACCCGCATTAAATTCTCAGGGACTTTTGGTATTCTTAATATTAGTTTGGATTGTCAATTCACGGCATCGGATTGGATAAGATAAAACCACAGTATAATGGCTGCGCATGGTTACTGCAGCAGCTGTCCTGACCATGTCTGCAATCTCAAGCTTGATAAGCCAGTAATGTTCCCGCTGCTGGGACTGAAGCCTCTTCTCTATGAGAGGGTTTTGACCGTAAGTAGTGTTACATAACGGTTTTATTTTTATAGAGTTCTTGAACATTTCACATTCCATTTACAAATTATAAACTGTAGCTATGAGGGCTGGTTAGAGATGGCGCGGCGTGGGAAAGGATGTCTGGAAGGACTTGGAAGCCTTTACCCAGCAGTGAGACAGCAATTGCTCCATCATGCTGTAGTAGAAATATTTGCAATTGTTTTGTATATTTAATCCAGCCAAATTCTAGTCCAACAAGGCTAAACCTTGCGGTACGATAAGACAAACATAAACCCACACCTATTTCGTAAAGGCCAACGCTGAAAAACGATAGAGTTAAATGCGACTTGACATTGTCATACTAAGCAATTCACACTAGATCACATCCACTCGAATATTCGTGAACGTACCCTAAAAGAGTATTAAACTTGCTCAAGCTTGAGGATTCCAAAATATACCAAAACGGTAGAGTACAAAATAAACTCTCTGTAGAAGTAAATAAGGTACGATTTCATTTTGCGTTTATGTAAAGTGCTTTCCACAAGCACGCCCAATCTCTCTTGATGTGTACTCGAGAAAGTTGACGGGTTAATTCACTGTGAAACATAACAAAATGTCTGTATATGTATAATAATACTGTGTTTTTAGAAGACATGTCTGGCAATGTTTTATAAACTGACGTGACGTGACGTTATTCTTTTCTGATTAATTTCGTTGCGGGATCCAAGACAGTTAAATTCATTCTCCGGGACTTCGTCGAGCTTCATTGCCTCGGCGCTTTTCTGGTGGTCGCCACTGTTGATTCTGGCTTTCAGGAGTTGCAGTGGTTTGGGAATAGTGCGGTGGGTTTGTCCCAAACTGACGTCACATTTAGGCCAGAGAGTACCGTTCGATAATACATGCTTTACTACCAAATGCTTTATAAGCAAGTAGGATGCTTATAACATAATATTACGCCTGTGTACTCGAAGGGTAAGCCTGAGGTGTGTAGTATACATTTCACCAGGCAATCAAAAGCTTTACACTGATTCTTGTTGCATTTCTGTATCATTACTCGCCGTTACATATTGAGTAGAAAGCAGATCGGCATTTGTTTCGAACATGAACAGAACCAGGATTAACAGGGAGAACAGGGAACAGGGAGGATGAGCAGGGATCGGAATAGGGTATATTTAAACCAAAACTTATATTGAGCAAAAAAGTAACATAGCGTGAAGGCATGTAAAGTCTAATAAAAAAATCGTAACATGAAGAACAGGAATACATAGTGACATTAAAACATTTACAATCATAATAGTCCTTCAGATAGAATTTCATTCAGTGGCGACTAGCCATCGGCGCGTCAGATAATATATAGTCTAAGATCCGAACTAGAACGACCTTCATGCATCTGTTTAATGGATGAAAAGTATTTTATATCAAATTTAATATATTAGAAAATATATCTCGAGGTAACTTTGTCTAAAAAATTCCTGGCCAGACTATGCTTAATGAAAAATAAAAAAAATACTTTTTATTAAATATTGCACACATGAGTTAACCGAAAGTATGAAACCTATAGAGTATACAAACGTTGGGTTGTCTATTGTTTTCCTGGCGTAACTACTGGGTTGGCAGGTATAAACAGGTAAATCGATAATAGTTATTTAACAACACAAATGTATAAACCAACTAGCTATTGCCCGCGAGTACATTCGCGTGGAAATTAAATTAAAAATATCCTATGTGCTATACCAGATTATAATCTATCTCTGTGCCAAATTTCATCCAGTTCCGTTCAGCCGTTTTGGCGTGATTGAGTAACAAACATCCATGCATCCAAACTTTCGCATTTATATGTATGGATGGAAGTAAGATAATTCTCACTCGATAGATGAACTATAACTATAACGTGTGGTCGACCTCTGATATTTCGGGTCAATACACTGATGTCTTTGTTTATTTTTACGCCCCGTCTTCCGATAAGAAAACAAACAGGGATTCCCGCAAACTAGTAACACAAAAGTACCTATTATGAGGAAAATAAACGTCTTTATTTAAAGGTTATCACTACATAGTATAAAACAAAGTCGCTGCCCGCTGTCTGTCTGTCCCTATGTGTGCTTAGATCTTTAAAACTACGCAACGGATTTTGATGCGGATTTTTAATAGATAGAGTGATTCAAGAGAAAGGTTTGTACGTATAATACACGCGGGCGAAGCCACTGGCAGAAGCCAGTTATATATATATAATATAGATATATAAAACAGCTTCAATGATGCGCTAGTGACAAAAAAATGGGAGGATATAAGACATGAGCCCATGAGGTCGATGATATGCAAGAGCCTTGATTAAATTTATCTTTGATATTATGGATTACGCAAGGACCACGGTAGATTAGAGCATTTGCTTGGAACAGAAAAATCTAGCATTGGCCTTTTTTAACCGCACTTTTGTGTCACTGGCACGACAGTCGTTCAAACTTGTTTAGCCCAAAACTTAGCCATTTCCACGGCGTCATCGGTGGCGGCGCATTGATCTTGCGCTTGATTAGTCCTGGCACAAAAAGATGCCTACTAGATGAACTATAACTATAACCCTTTGAATTCGCTGGTCAAAGTTTTTTTTTTGTTAGATGACGTTTCCCCACATTAGGAATTCTTCCTGTATCGTGGGTGCATTTACAAACATATAAACTCACAAACACCCAGACCGGAACAACTATCTGTAGGCCGTACAAATATTTGTTCCTTGCGGGAATCGAACCAAAATTGGGATGTTTCTTGGGACTACCCAAGAAACATCCCAATTTTGGTTCGATGAAAATGAAAATGATAAATCTATTTAGTCCATCAGTGAGATTATCAAATAATATTGGACCCGCATTTTTTGCTTTATCAAATAAATAAAAACCGACAAAGATGAAGCGCATCAAAGTTCAGGAGTGGGGGCTTGTGACGTCACTTTGTCAGTATGAAGTGTAGCACAACGTGACGTCACACGATATTTCAACGAACTGTATTGTCGTAACGTTTGTTTATGTGGCAAAAGAAAAATACGTGTTAGTAATAATAATTTTTAGGTTATCTAACTGACGGACTAAATAGATATTTTTTGTCAACTACCCTATTTCTAAACTGAACAGACTGTCTAGAAATGTTTGGCATGGTGCTAACTTTCGAGAGTTAAATTAGATTAAACCTGTATTTGAAAACATTGTTATGTAAATTTTTTAATGACAATTTGTAAATAAAAAATTGCGTGATTTTGGGTAGGTAGTCTAAACCCTCACCACATATCACCAGGAGGGTTAGTAGCGGGGATCGAGGGCAGTTTGAGCCTGTGATTTGTGAGAAATAAAGTCTTTATTATTATGTTAAGACATCACTAGCGCTCGCCGCCATCCCTACATGCCGGGTGACCGCGGCGGAGCGGCGGGCGAAGAGGGGGCTCGCCCTGCGAGCGCGCACCGGCCAGTCCAGCTGATCAAGCATCAAGCACTGCGTCCCTCACCGCTGTCCTGAGCGCGCGCTTCACATTTTGCCAGTTTCATTTGATTGTCGACCGTTAGTCATCCTTATTTAAATATAACTGTTGAACACAAAGTCCGTGTTTGTCCTATCACCACCTTTAGGGCACGATTCACCTTCTATCCAATTATGTCATTTAATTACTTATATTTTCTTACTTATTACATTTCTAAATATTAAAAAAAACATAAACAATAAAATATTGAGGGTCACCTAGACACAAAAATGATTTTAAAACAAACGTTATTTAATCGAATATACCATTGTGCATTGTCATCCAAACCTAACATGTGCAAAAATTTAACTAATCGGTATGGTAAAGGATGTTTTTTTTAGAGGTTTGGTATTTAAAATGAAATAAAACACGTAAAAATAAATTTAATTACCCTGTCGAAAATCGGACTTTCCAATTACGCTTCATTGGAGCCAGCCGTGGCGCCCATATACCCGAAATCAAGTTTGAGCACTAATGTCATAAGAATATCTTTTAAACAAAGTCACTGCCATGGCAATTACATTTATTTTTACTTTTTATTTTATTTTAAAAACCAAACCTTTAAAAAAAGCATCCTTTATAACCGTCGAATCCGACTCGGTTGGGGAAGTTGCGCGGTATCTTCTCGTTCAATTTACCGCGCAGTGTCTTAAGACAAAAGTCTATGACCAGTGTGTGTTGCCAGTAATCACTTATGGGACCGAGTCGTGGTCGCTTACAATGGGCCTTATCAGAAAGCTTAAAGTCACCCAAAGGGCAACGGAGACGGCTATGCTCGGAGTTTCCTTGCGTGATCACGTCAGAAATGAGGATATCCACAGGAGAACCAAAGTTACCGACATAGCCCGAAAAATTGCGAAACTTAAATGGCAGTGGGCAGGGCACATTGGTGGCAGAACGGATGGCTGATGGGCCGCAAAGTTCTGGAATGGCGAC
This sequence comes from Anorthoa munda, assembly GCA_945859665.1. Classification (NCBI taxonomy): domain Eukaryota; kingdom Metazoa; phylum Arthropoda; class Insecta; order Lepidoptera; family Noctuidae; genus Anorthoa; species Anorthoa munda. The sequence continues at coordinate 27,786,443 of OX243913.1, read as the reverse complement.
CGCGAACCGGAAGTCGATACGTTGGAAGGCCTCCCACTAGGTGGACCGATGACCCGGTTAAGGTTGTGGGAAGGCGCTGGATGCGAGACGCACGGGATCGGCCAATGTGGCGACGCCTGGGGGAGGCCTATGTCCAGCAGTGGAAGTCTTTCGGCTGAAATGATGAACAAGATTTGACCCATACAAACTAAATAACGAACCTAAAAAGCTTACAATACTAGTTACCTACCGAGCATGCATGATTGACTGGCAAAAAGATATTAAACTGCGATTACTAAATTAAGAATTTGAAGTTCCAGACCTTTGCTACTAACTTGTGAAAAGATGGATTTGACAAGTTCTTAACTCGAAATTCTCAATTCAGAAACTGTCTCTTAAATTTATTTGCAATTAAGTTTTTTGAAAGCGTCTTCTTGCATTCCAAGTAATTCTTCCCGCTCAAGTTGTGGGACTTCAAACTGGATTGATGTTGGGGACTTCTCACAGACGAACATAGCATTGAACTCGGGATCGATGTCGTCCAAAGCTCCTTGTCTGACAAACGACACTCGGTCCTGGATGCCCTCAAGATTATTAGGCTGGCCATCATTCCATTCATTGAACACGTCTTCAAAACTCTCACCTGAAAATAATCACAATTATAAATTAATTCACTAAGTAGAAGTTTGTTTGGAAGAAGATTTTCCTAAACTGGTTCCTTGTAAATTTTGATCAGGCTTCATAATAACAGCCGCACGGGTCGATCTTCAAGGTCGCTTGCCGAATTCGGTTCATGGATGGATGACCATCGTGAAATATCAAGTTTCCTTCGTCTCTCGGAGAGTACTAACGGTTAGCTGTCATTTGAAGATCTATGGCAGTCGTTACGGATAGTCAGACCAGGAAATCTGACTCCAGTCTTGCCATAGCGATAGTGTTGCCCAGTTACTGGGTTGTGGAGGTCAAATAAACAGCCACTCTAGGTAAACTACTGGTACTCAGCTGCATCCACGTAGACTGGAAGACGAACCAATCATAGTTAAGAAAAAGGCCCAGCAGATTGATCTCGTTTAAAGTTAAAGGTCTGATACAGATTTTTGGAGATAGATATATATATATGTATAAGGATATGCGGGGTCTTAAATTCGTTCTTAAATTAAGATTTTATAAACTTGTACTTTAATAAATAAATATTTAAAAAAACTGTTTCCTTTCAACTTTTCTGTCACTGGCGCCACTTTTAAACTTTCTCTAATATACTCATTTCTCACTTTATCCATTTTCGTCACTCCGCACATCCATCTCAACATTCTCATCTCTGCTACATGAAATCTCTTTTCATCCATCTTTTGCACAGCCCAACTTTCTGATCCATATAGTATCAATATCAATATAATATTTGGGCGCACGGTTGGCGCAGTGGTTGAGCGATTGACTGCTGCGCTGCGTGTCGTGGGTTCGATTCCCGCACGGAACAAATATTTGTATGACCTACAGATAGTTGTTCCGGCTCTGGGTGTTTGTGTATGTGAGTTTATATGTTTGTAAACGCACCCACGATACAGGAAGAAATTCCTAGTGTAGGGCAAAGTTTAAAAAAAAAAATAAAAAAGAAATATAATCACGGACTTGTAGATTTTCGCCTTTAACTTGAGGGGCATCCGTGGGTCGCAAGTTGTTCCAGTGACATGTCGCCATTGCATCCATCCTGACTTGAACTGGTGCGACGTGCGTGAGACGTTACGTCTCGGTCTACCTCGCTATTCCCTTGGATAAGCGACCCTAGGTACCGAAACTCAGAGCAGATCGGTTTGGCCGTTCCAGCAAGAGCTATGGACACGGACTGAAGGAACCGCCAGAATCGCAGAACAAGAATTCAGTTTTGTTTCTGCTCAATTTCAGGCCAACACTCTTCAGTCTGTGCCACCAAACCTCCATTCTGCTCTGGACCTCTAGGCCACTTTTAGCAACCAGCACAATGTCATCGGCAAACAGTATACACCAGGGTGCCTCTTCCTGTATGTCCGACGTCAGAGCGTCCATTATCATCAGGAAGAGGTATAAGGGCTGGGCCGACCATTAGTGCAAGCCGACTGCCACACTGAAGCTGCCAGTATTGCCCACTGCAGACCGTACTTGGGTACTGAATCGACTGTACATTGCTCGAAATCTCATCAATCATCATCAATATCAATACATATAATAAATCAGTAGAAAAGTGTTTTTGTACATCGAATACATTTCCAAAAAGAAACAGGGTGTTAAAGGATATAAAAAAACAGGGTGTAATAGGTAGGCAAGTAGGGTATAAGTAGGTAGGTAGGGTAGGGTAAGTAGGGTAGGTAGGTAGATAGGGTAGGCAGTTGGCGAGAGCGAAGCCCCGGGCACAGTTAGTTCTTCAATAAATAGCAACAAATATTCTACGATTACTACAAATCCATGTATCTGCTGCTATTTGTCGTATTTTGTCGAGTTTTGCGAAAACAAACGTATGTAGGTTTTCATTCTCACTAGGCATAATTAAAAATCTTTTAAATTGTAATACCGTGAATAGTGGTCCAGATACGGTCAAGGTCATTGCGGTTCATCCAGGCTCCCAGACCTACGTGAAAACGATCCCACAATTCATTCTCCTGACGAACAGGAAACATATCCTTGACCATGCGGGCCTCTTCCTTGTCATTCAGAATGACCAGGTGACCTCCCTCAGATGCACATATCCCGTAAGCATGGGTCCATGTCTGTATCTTGTGATGGACCTTGTAACAGCTGCCAGTATACTGCTCAAAGTGATATTCTGAAATAAAATAAAAGTTAAATATATGCACTATCGGTCAAAGAAACTGCACCAAAGTACAAGGCAGCTTATAAACAACGTGCTTCCGTATTTTGCACTGATGAGTGTCAGACATGTTTACTTTGCATGGTCCATGATGAGACTATATGAACATGATGGAGGGGACCTTACCTCGACAATATTCTTTTCTTCGATCATCTGCACCAAAAAAACATGTTAAGTAACTGTTAGATAGTTTACTCACCATCATCAAAGGTGCCGCATTCGTTCAACGTTTCATTGCCGAATTTCCTGTAACAAATGAAGGATCGTGGCACGTTGCATGACGAGATATGCATGTTGTACGAGTTACTGCCACTGGTAGACATGGTGAGGCAATCTGCGCTCATGTCTCGGGGACCATATGACCATTTTATTTCCAAGTCCGACATTGGCACTCCTGAAAAATATACTCTCATTAACTCTAAACAATAATAGTATGTAGTTGATGTGTAGGTTAGCTCTTATTTACTGCGATATCATCATCATCAGCCTACAGAAGTCCACTGATGGACATAGGTTTATTTGCACGTTATTTGCATCGACTTTTGGCAACTCTGAGCCAGCTGATACCAGCCACCCTTTGTAGATCGTCGCTCCACCTAGCTTGAGGGCGTCCTAATTTACGTTTACTAGTTCGCAGTTTCCACTCAAGAACATGTCTATCCAACGGTCATCGGTTCTACGGCTAATATGGTCAGTCGGCCCAGTGCAAATTTAGCTTGATTCTGTGAGCTATGTCGACAACTTTTGTTCCCTGCCTGATCACATTTCGAGGCCTTAGAGAAACTCCAAGCGTAACCTTGTCCATAGCTCGCTGAGCGACCTTGAACTGACGAACCAGCCGTATGGTCTCGGGCCCGTAGGTCATAACAGATAGGACTCGCTGGTTGAAAACTTCGGTCTTAGGGCAATATACTATTATAATTTTATTTTGAATACGATTCCATTCATGGGCGAATATAGTTGTCATTGTCTAGACGAAAGTTAATCAGTGAGCTAGCATTCCTCTAACAAAATTTTTCTGTTACATTATGTTTAAATATTTGAAAATAAACTGACCTTCTACAGAGGCGAAGTGTCCTTTAGAATACAAATCATGGGTACCCAGGAAAATGCGTTCATCGAACCCAACCAACTGGGCAACAAGAGCTTTTACTAGGTCTTCGTTTAGCGGAGACGCCAACACCGCGCCTGTAACATGAGAGACACACGTTGAGATAAGTACTTGTATCATCTCGGCGACAGTCAATGTTGAATTGTAGGGATGATATTAATATTAGTGGGCTCAGTGCGAGTTTTTACTTGTGCTCGATCGCGTTAACTTTAACGTCAATTTGTATTGAATGAAACTGGATACACACCGTCTGGTGACAGTAATGGAAAACCACTTTTTTGAATACTTATTGATATAAGATAACGTTTGAGTTAACACGTTCGAGTACGTCAAAATCCTCGCAATAAGGCTTCTGACCCATATGATATATGTTTCTTCTTCTTCTTTTCGAATCGATGGCACATTTATTCAGATTGTCTAGGTCCAGTAGGCGGCCACGCTTATTGCAGCGTCAGAAGCACTGTACAGGTCTTCCAGGGTGCAAGTGAATGGACAGCCAGGACACTCCAACAAGTGGGACATAGTCTGTACAGGGGCACCACACTCACACCAGGTGTTGGACGAATCAATAATCCTCCATTTTGCCAAATTATATTTGCAGTGGCCTACTTGTGTACGTAGCCGATTCAATGCCTTCCATACAGGCCACTGCAATTCATGACCAAGCGGTAGATGTTCCTTGGGCTCAACAAAGTCATGGGGTGGTGGACACTTCTCCAGCCACAACTTTCTCCTCTCCTCAGGTGGCCTGTCCTGGATTGCCTGTGTAGTTCGCAGGAAACTCCTACGACTTTTCAGTCTACCCGGAGTTGTTGAATAGTCGTAGAGGGGATGTTGGGTAACGGATTCCTGGTACTTTTTTTCCATCGCGCATGCGACATCCCTTCGTACGGCAGGTGGTGCAATGCCTGCTAGCGGGTAGAGCTTATTAAGTGGCGACAGAGTGGTGGTGGAGTGGTGACATATTATTATGGGTGCATGTGTGTTTTTGGATGTTGTATGAAATAACTATTATTTCATACAACATCCATTGTGATACAAGCGTGGAAAGTAGGTTATTGCAAACGAGCTGTCATTAACAAGCCCGAGCCGAAGGCGAGGGTTTTTAATGACACGAGTTTACAGCTACACACCCGTGTACCACACGACGTTTTTCAATACAGTTGTGAGAAATAGTAAATACAAATCATAGAATTACATTTGTTTTTTCCATAAAATAAAATTATCTTAAGTCGCCATATATCTTTCTCGAGATTTTGGGGGCAAAATTTGATCTTTCGCTGTTTTCGCCTCAGATAAAATATCGGGTGGAGTTAATTCCATTTCATCACTTGTACTTGAACTCATATTAACAAAAAAAAAACAATTTACCACACAAAAATTAAATTTTTTAGAAAATGCCGCGTTTTTGCAACTGGAACTTTTCATACAGCCTATTGGACTTTTGACAATTTTTTATGTGAAAATAATTAAATTAAAACTGGTATTTATATATATTATACAACCATTTAAAAGACTTTTGAGAATTCAATACTAAGACGTACGGACTCATTAATTTTTCCTCGTATAAAATCTATGTATGAAAACTCCTTGCTACTAAACTTTTTTAAATTGACTTATACATTTAAAACTCAACTGCAAAAATAATGATCGAGCTCGTAAACAAAAGTCACGACTGCGTAACAGAAAGATGCCTATGCAAAAGATTTAATTTTCGAATCATAATGATAGCCTCTGAAAGTACGCCATGTTTAACAACTGTATTGAAAAATATCATCTATATAACAAAAGATCGTTGACTCAGCGCTTCGTCCGACATTCCCATTTATCAACTGTATTGAAAACATCTTTTACAATGCATGTCCTTGAAAAGAGCGTTTTCCAAGCAGAAAAACTGTGCGGAAAGTGTCACTTTTTTAACTAGTGCTTTTTACTTTTCTGTATTTTTTTAATTTTTAATTCCAACGTCAGCCCGATGCATAGAGTTTTTATTATTTGAGAAAAGTTTTACAAATAAGTTAAGTACAGATTATCATTAATATAAAAGGTAAAATAAAACTAATACTTCATACAGGCGTTTTTAATTACTCTAGATTTAGATTTTGAACAATAAATTAATTTTAAATATTCATTAAATATGTTTGGCAGAACGTAAATTTTGCTCGTGCCTTTTTGCATTACGACGTGACAGCTATTTGCACATGCGCAGTAGATATGCCCGAGGAACTATTAGTTAATCTGTGGTATGCTGAGCGCGCTTGAATAAGCCCGCCATTTTATTAATTTCTTGCTTGATTTCCTCGCACAGTGCATAGTATAATGTTGTATGATACACGTACGTAAGATGATTTCCGACTCGTGTCGATTTATCCACTCACTCGCTTCGCTCGCTCGTGAATAAAAATGCCACTCATCGGAAATCACCTACCTTCCGCACTTGTAGCATAAATAACTATTTCAATACAGTTGTTAAACATGGCGTACTTTCAGAGGCTATAATTATGATTCGAAAATTAAATCTTATGCATAGGCATCTTTCTGTTACGCGGTCGTGACTTTTGTTTACGAGCTCGATAATTAGTTTTGCAGTTTAGTTTTAAATTTATAAGTCAATTTAAAAAGTTTAGTAGCAAAGAGTTTTCATACATAGAATAAAATGGGATAGATTTTATACGACGAAAAATGAATGATTCCGTACGTTTTAGCATTGAACTCTCAAAAGTCTTTTAAATGGTTGTTTAATATAAATATATAAAAACACTAAACTGGTAATTAAATAATTACCAGTTTTAATTTAATTATTTTCACATCAACATTTGTCTAAAATCGAATAGGCTGTATAGGCTGTTTTCGTTGTAAAAAATGGTCAGTTGCAAAAACGCGCCATAAGTTATAAGTCAATTTAAAAAAGTTTAGTAGCAAGGAGTTTTCATACATAGAATAAAATGGGATAGATTTTATACGAGGAAAAATGAATGACTCCTTACGTTTTAGCATTAAATTCTGAAAAGTCTTTTAAATGGTTGTTTTATATATTTAATTACCAGTTTCAATTTATTTATTTTCACATCAACATTTGTCAAAAATCGAATAGGCTGTGAAGGCTGTTTTCGTTGTAAAAAAAATATGTCCAGTTGCAAAAACGCGCGAAAATGTTATTTTTTTGTGAATAAACTAATCTAATTCTTTGATTTGTTTATACTTTTTCCCACAACTGTATTGAAAAATGTCGTGTGATACTCGGGTGTCTAGGTTATTGCAAACTCGTGTCATTAAAAACCCTCGCCTTCGGCTCGGGCTTGTTGATGACAGCTCGTTTGCAATAACCTACTTTCACCCTTGTATCACAATGTACTATTCATCCTTTTTATGGTTTGTTTACCTTTTGTTTTCCCCCAGCAAATAGAGTTTAAGTTATCACGGTGTTCACAAATAAATACTCTGAATCTGAGATTGTTACAGAATAGCACTACAGCATGATTCTCGGTTAATGACATCAACTACTTTGTTTGCTAGGGGTTTCAATCGACTGCCTGGACGTGGCGGGGCAGAGGTTATCTGGCAAAGCTGAGATAAAATGTGGCTCTAAACAAAGTGACATTCTATCACAGATAATAATTTGTTTAAAAGCAAAATGTAAGTGATAACGTCACATTTCAGAAGCACTTGCCAATCCCATACGTTTTGGATCTGATATCTGGGGGCAGTGGCCCAAATGTTTGGTTTTACATTAGAAGAACACAATAATGTCGACCTCTTTCGTAAAACCACGTCGTTTAATGTGTTTGTTTGTTTCCTAATTATTAAGGTACCTACTGTACAAATATCCGACTTGTTTTTACATTCGAAATCACTACTTTTTGCGGTAGGAGAACTGCTTTGCGAGACTTGTGTTTTTTCTAGTTGTGGTTTTTATGGTATTGCATTAATTTATTTATTTAATGAATACTTCTTTACTTACATTAGTAAGTAAAGAAGTAATCATAAATTAAATACGGAATTAAAAAAAAACGTTTGGAATAAAATTGATGCCGTCTACAATGATCGATAATCTGCTGTTCCTGAAAGGACCGCACCGCAATCTAGTGAAGGTCGTGTATTTTTAGTTCAATTGTATAAAGAGCAGCACTTTTAAATTTGGACCAAGAAGGACGACGCACAATATTTTATCTGAAATACCGGATACTTAATATGCATATAAAGTAGGTACACATAACAAGAGTCCTTGTTTGATAGATGTTGACATTCGGGGTCACAAGTATCGCGTGTAGACGATAACGAGAACTATATAAAACGGGAACTCCCCATTTAGAAAAAAAAATATACATAAGACCCTTTTGCTTGAAAATTATTTACCTAGGTAAAAAAGAAACAAAAGTTTTGTTGCGCCTGGCGCAAGAAGTTTACCATTATATGAATGAAAAAGTTGATTCGATGGGAAAAAGTTACACGAGTAGGATGATGTGAAAGCAGTTTGCATTATTTATTTATTTATTTAAGTACTTGCAGGATTTACAGCTGTTTCTACAACCATAAAAGAAGCCATAGTCAACAGAAAGCCAATTACAAATCCTCACGTATAGAAACAAAACAAAACTCAAAACTGCGTAAGTAAAATAACTCTAAAACAATTAAAAAAATAACAATAAACATAACATCGCGGCTGTATTCCTGAAAGGGTCAGGCAGAGGTAGTCCTATAATACGCCCACATTTCACCAGTTATGTTTAATTCCCATGTAGTAGGGGGGAGCCTGTTGCCACTAATCAGGCATGAAGTCCAGACACCAGGCTGCTATTGATTAAACAAAAACCCAATACCACTTTATTCGACCCGAAGAACTCATGCTTTAGACCAACGAGGCAGTACAAAATCACCTTTAACATAAAAGGAGTGGATCTTACCTTCATGCCGACATCTCAGGAAAGCTTCCTCCCAAGTAGCGGGGATCAAGTGCAGCTTGAGCCATCCACAAGCATTGTAGTTGAACAGGTAGTCAGGCTTGCAGCGTTCGGCGTCTGGATAGCAAAGATAATTGACAAATCATTAGGTACCTACACCAAAGGCATGAATACTTTTCTTCACTTTCCGGGACAGACCGCCTCTCGACGTTATCTCGGTGTATCGTTACGTGACAGTACGGTTAAGGGCGGTGAATCTTATTTCATGTAATGTGGCACACCGTCGATAGACGTTGCTTGCCCATAAAATTCCTAGGAAGCACATGATGTAGTGTCACATCACGCGACTTCATTCATTCGTAGGTGTCACGGCCAACTTCAGTCAGTTTTTCATCGGTTACATTTCGGGGAGTGTGCGACGGAATTGCATAATTTGCTCTAGCCCTTTCCATCATCGGACTACAAGACTTAAGGCCATGCGCCATCGGTACATGGTGGACATCCCTCCCATACGCACGAAGCATTTTACTAATACTTTCATTGTGCGCACAGCTAAGGAGTGGAATTCCCTGCCGGAGTCATTGTTCCCTGATAGCTACAATCTTGGGGTCTTTAAGTCAAGACAGGTTACTGCTATGTAAGCTGGCTATATCGTAGACCACATAATCTCTTACCATTAAGCGAGTTAGTGGACAAACGCGAGCCTATCGAGAAAAAAAAAAACGAATTCCCAATTCTGGGAAGAGAGATGCTTTGACGGGCAACTACGTCATTGAAGTACCAGCTGACATATGTAAAGCCCTAATTGCTCATTCGAGACTTTTTATTAATTGGAAGTCCTGTCAGGGATTTTACACCGGTGACTCGGTGCTTCAAGTGCCAACATTATGGTCATGCAGCAAAAACGTACAGAGAGGTCAACTCGGTGTTGTTTTGAAACAGGGCACTCGATGACAGAGTGTGCGAAGAAAGCTGGTATGGCAAAATGTGCAACTTGCTTACGCTTTAAAAAGCCTAGCAATCATGAAACAGTGATGAGTGAATGAGTGCTCTGCAAGGAAGATAGGAGAATTCAGATACAACAACACTAGAGCTGTCGATTACGAGGGCACCTAGAGCGTCACACTCAAGGCCGAATTCCGTGTTTAACATGATGCCGACTCAAAAAGAACAGGCCAATGCTCTAACCTACTTGGCTTGGATTTGTTGCTGTCTTAGGAAATTTACCGCCGTACGTACTTTGCCAAGATGGTTTGATTTTTTCGAAGCCACGGGCAAAAGCTAGTAGTCTATACATTATAGATTATCTTTTTATTAGTTATTGTAATTCCTACCACCTGCCATTCAGAAAGCAAGAAAGAAAATATATATATATTTGTGGCCCGCACAGGAGACACGAGCGATAAACAAAAAAATAAAAAGTAAAATAATTTATTATTATATTATATGTGTTGTTAACCATATAATTTCATAGTCTATTTTAGTGAAAAAATGAAGTTTTATGAGGAGTTTATTAAACTTAACAGGTTAAATACATAGCAAAAAATAGTGTGTTGAATAATAATTTGAATTCCTAATAAAAATAACCTGTTATTATTGTATAGAGATTATTAGAGATCTGCTTTTGTAAGCACCTTAACTCATATCTTAATATTTGCATGCCAACTTATAGCGTAAGGTGTCATTGTGCTAATAATTTATGTATGCCATCTTTTGTACCACATTTAATGCAAATAAATGGCTTGGAGTTTGAATTTGCACAGGGTTCATAGAGCCCACTCATCTCATGAAAATATGAATATAAAACGGCGTTTCCATTGGGTAGGTATATTGTATAAATTAGCTACAAACAGTTTTATTATAAATTAAACAAAGTTCAACAGTCACTTACCCGCCGCTATCACCAAGTATGATAAACTTACAAAGTATAATATCTTCAACATATTTGCTTACTGTATATTGTCACTGTTAAAGTTGTAATGAAACTTAAATTGAACATGTAACTGTACACTACGTCGTTGCTACTTGAAGTTAGCTGACTATTAAAATATTGTACGAGTACCTAGTTATAATCATGGTAGTTACATATTTAACACTTTGAAATGTAATAGGTATTTAAATACCTATTTACTTGTATTTACAGCAGAATTCAACTTAAAAACCGGCCAAGTGCAAGTCGGACTCGCGCACGGAGGGTTCCGTACCATTATCGCAAAAAACGGCAAAAAAAATCACGTTTGTTGTATGGGAGCCCCACTCAAATATTTATTTTATTCTGGTTTTAGTATTTGTTGTTATAGCGGCAACAGAAATACATCATCTGTGAAAATTTCAACTGTCTAGCTATCACGTTTCATGCGATACAGCCTGGTGACAGACGGACAGACAGACACACGAACCGCGGAGTCTTAGTAATAGGGTTCCGTTTTTACCCTTTGGGTACGGAACTCTAAAAAAAGACTAATAAAAACCGGTCAAGTGCGATTCGGACTCGCGCACGGAGGGTTTCGTACCATTATCGCAAAAAACGGCAAAAAAATCACGTTTGTTGAATGGGAGTCCCACTCAAATACTTATTTTATTCTGGTTTTAGTATTTATTGTTATAGCGGCAACAGAAATACATCATCTGTGAAAATTTCAACTGTCTAGCTATCACGGTTCATGAGATACAGTCTGGTGACAGACGGACAGACGGACCGCAGAGTCTTAGTAATAGGGTCCCGTTTTTACCCTTTGGGTACGGAAGCCTAAAAACCGGCCAAGTGCGAGCCGGACTCGCGCACGAAGGGTTCCGTACCATTATCGCAAAAACGGCAAAAATATCACGTTTGTTGTATGGGAGCCCCACTTAAATATTAATTTTATTCTGTTTTTAGTATTTTTTGTTATAGCGGCAACGAAAATACATTATCTGTGAAAATTTCAACTGTCTAGCTATCACGGTTCATGAGTAAAGCCTGGTGACAGACAGACGGATCGCGGAGTCTTAGATTTTTGCCGTTTTTGCGATAATGGTACGGAACCCTTCGTGCGCGAGTCCGGCTCGCACTTGGCCGGTTTTGACAATCGCTATCACAACGCTTTCGATGATAGAATGTCACTTATCTAGGGCTTCTGGTCACGTTTACCACTTTTGGCCACAATTGTGATATGTCCCATGTGTATAGATTAATAGACTCCAGACGAAGTGTAATTATTTATTAATTTAGGCAAACTAACTAAAAACACACAAAGGCATTCATAATACTTATCATTAACACTGACGTATAATACTGCATCATGCACTGCACGCATCTAAATGCAATGTAAGCACAGCATTTTATTTAGATCACATTACACAATAATAATTAACATAATGGTAATATAAGCCTTTTTAATAACAGCCGCACTGGTCGATCATCAAGGTTAAGTAACGCTTGACGAGGTCGGTCTGTGGATGGGTGACCAATTCAACATACCGAGTTTCCTCCGTGCCTCGGAAAGGACGTTAAGCCGTTGGCCCCGGCTGCCATTTGAAGATCTTTAACAGTCGTTACTGGTAGTCAGAAGTTTGAGATCTGATACCAGTCTAGCCAATGGGTATCGTGTTACCCAGTTACTGGGTTGTGGAGGTCAGATAGGCAGTCGCTCCGTGTAAAACACTGGTACTCAGCTAAATCCGGTATGACTGGATGCCGACCCCAACCCAATATAGTTGGGAAAAAGGCTAGGCAGATTGTTTGTAATATAAGCCTTTTATTCAGATAGGTGTACATTGTTTGGTTATTTTGTATACAATTTAGTTTAGTTATGTTAGTTTATAATTTAAGGTTTTCTGATTTCTTCGACATTTCCGTCTGTGTGCCCTCCTTTGACAAAGGCCTCCTCCAAATATTTCCATTTCTCTCAACATAATGGTGAATTACAATAATATCAATAATATTGTATAATTACTATCAACTTGAATTTATAATTAAATAAAATCAGATAAGATTTAATGAAATAACAAATTAAAAACGTAATAAAATATAAACATATACACAGAATAAAATAAGTAAATAGAAACATTACTGAGCAAGAATTACATATTATTGAGCACAGCTCTTTTAAACTTGGTCATGATGCCTGAAAATATGTCGAAGTCAAAATCGTGAATAATGTCGTTAATTATATCAGCAAAAGCGATCAGCAGAACGCTAAAATATAAGGGGATTGATCACATTACATTTCGATAACGTTTGTCAATCCCATACCGCCAATGGTCGATTTTTGGCGTGCAACTGACAATCTTAGGGCGGTTACGGACTGCATCCGATCCGAATACGAGAAATGTCCGTCCAAAGTAGGAAAGGATATATGGACCCCCTTTTCCACAATTTGACTCCCATTTGGTTCGTTGTGCGTGCAGGCCTCCTCTCTGTGAGAGGGAATGGACCGTCCAACACGCGGGTACAGTGCGGGTTGGTAGATGTCACAGGTCTTCGAATTTTTGGTTATAAGACATGCGGGTTTCTTCACGATGTTTTCTTTTACCGTTTTGAGAGCAGTGGTGATGAAATAGTTTACAAAAAGTAAAGCGCCTGTCTGGGTTCGACGAACCCATGACCTAAAACATGTAAGTCGCTGCCGTTCCCAATGGGCCACCGACCACCACAGATTTTAATAATAAATAAATAAATAATAACGGTTACCGTAGCAGCCAAAGTGCTACAGTGTCTGCTAAATAAAAAACATACATATATATTAAAATCTCTCTTACAACTATCATTACAGGTATACCTTATACGTTAGCACGTCTTAAAATTAACTTATGCACAACTATTTTTGTTACTACTACGGCTGTTACCCGCAGCTTCGTCCGCGTTAATATAGATTTTCCATCAATTCTGGTTGCCGACATGCAGGATGAGAAAAAACAATGTTGCAGTTTTAGTTTTAATCAAAATCGGCCCCTTGACTCCCTTGGCGCAGGCCACATAGAAATGGCGTCGGGCGCGGACATGGTACGGGCGGCGTCCTATTCCATTAAAATTTCATACAAAATGCATTTCTTTATTTCGATGCATTTTGTATGAAATTTTAATGAAATATGGTGTCGCCCGTGCCATGTCCGCGCCCGACGCCATTTCTATGTGGCCTGCGCCTTTGATTGATTTGTGCTGTTCATCATAGTGATGATTTGACCATCCACGCCTACTCGGAAAACTGTCAGCCTATACCTATATAGGTACAGGAAGCATTAACATAAAACCGATTACCTTTTTTAATTGAAGACGTTGGTCAATACAGGTTAAATAGTAACAAAAGAAAACAAATGAACTACAGGTCATAGGCTCTGGTTCTGCTTTGCTGCGAATTGAAGATACCACTCTATCATACATTTTATCTACAGTTAATTGACATTCCTTAATTATGCAGTTAATCATGGGCACAACATTTTAGGACGCTGCTATATACTATGTTATATGTCCTTTCATTTGGTGCTAATACATACACATTCTGGGCCCTGGACATACGCGAACATCAGCAGCTACATATAGCTGGCCGTGGGTCTTTACACATGGCTTCCCAAATGCACCTCTGCTACCCTTGAGCTTTGTTAATAGTTATAACTAAGTTTGATTGGAAACTGGAGTCTTTTGAATTCAAATGATAGGTCAGTGGAATTATTGGGATTCGACGTATGAACACGCTTTCCCCTTTTCTCATACCTGTTAATATATTGCCTATATATTTTGCCCTTATTGTGTAATACGAAGCCTCATCCCATTAAATAAATATGCAGATCTCAATCATTTGTTATTAAAAACATACCTGCAAGGTTTCTACAAAATCAGAAGCCGCAATAAAAAGTTTCATGCAAACATCAGCTTGCCCCATTTACCTCCTTAAAATTCGAATTTAAAAAATCCTTTCTTAACTAACGTTTACTATCTTTATACATACTATCAGCTGCCAAAATTCAGCTTCATGAAGAAAATTTTTACATCTTATATTTACAAACCCAACCCCCTTTTAGTGGTAATTATAAAAAAAACAATACACTTTAATTATTTGTTACCGAAGTATTTCCGCAAAGTTTGAAGCTAATCGATCCCATAATAAGAAGTTACATACATTAACACCCACCCCATTTCTCCTCCTTCATGTTTTATGCAAATGCCGACAGTAAACAGTAAACAGTATTTATGCGAATTCACTCAAATGGCATGTAAATACATCGATCTTGATGTGAAGATCATTAAGAACCCGAATTGCGCTTGTCAATGGTGTTTTGGCGAGGAGGTTGTTCCTGGCAAACCGGCACGGCCAGCAGCAGCGGGCGTCGCCGCCTCCACACATAGCGGTCCGGTACACATAAACCCATAGCACTCCTAGGCTATGTTCAACGCCACGAAGTAACCTAACTAGATAAGAAACAAGCGTGAATTCCCGTCGTACTCTCAGTTGGTTGTACCCGTCCATACCGAGCACAAACAGAGTGTAGTCCATCAACGGGTAAAACGGATGTACCCCGTATAGTTTCTTGTACAAGTGGCGCGTGGACTTGTTGTGTACTTGTTCCAGCATTCCCGAGTACTTGGCCTCATGCGGAGCCCATATGACAGCACTATGTTCCAGATGACTCCTGACAAGTGCGTCATACAGGACCCTGACTGTTGCGATGTTAGTGAAGTGATGTTATCGCGACCACTAGTAGCTCGATTAGAATGAGAATGGGCATCAACATTGTTTTTGTTCATATATGCGGTGGTTTTACGCGGCATGACATAAATTGATAAAAATTCCACAATGGTTTCGGTAGTTAATTTTGCATTCAAAGCTGCAGCACGAATCTGCGGATCCTTAATACCGCGCATAATGATTGCACCTAAAGGTAACGTAGTCCTTTAACGATACGCAAATGCAACACAGATTTGCGCACGTATGCCGCGTATGTGGAATATTTATCTAACTCAATGCACATGACGTCATACAGGATATTAGCGACATCGACCCGTCGTGGAAAAAGTATTTTAACTGTAATTTAAAGGTAGACCAAGTACGATCCGTTTCGTTTAATCGGACACAAACCGATACGGGCCAGACATTTTTTGTCATCCCACCTATTTTCACACACAATAGGGTTGAAGTCAGAGACGTAATAATGGTTTGATCTCACTGGACTTAAGCTCCTTAGCGCATCGATGAGACGCTCTGCGACGTCCCCTGCAGCCAACGTTGAAAGCGAGGGCGACAGCGACAGTGCCGGTGCCAGTGGCGTCGGGACAGGTCATGTGATAGCAGGAGGGCTGGCCATGCCGGTGATGGTAGGGCACGGCTGCTGCTTCTCACTTGATCGTGTTTCAAAGAACCGAATCAAGGGGAACAATTAGCAAAGTGCGCGCCGCCGGATGCGGGAATGAGCCCTGAGCCAATTTTTTTTTTGTGATTGGCTTCTTGCAGTACAATCAAAGTGATCGGCTACTGCTTAACCGGACTTCCCTGTGGAGACTAAACTAGAGCCTCCAGCCAGGCATAAAAGCTTAACGTAAGTGACTACGCTGAGGCTATCTATATGGGAAACGAACCTCAGCTCAGGGCTTCGCTGCGGGGACAACTAAGGCTGCACTACGCGTTTGCTTATATAGGCTCGATCACATGCTCCCGGAGACGCAGCTAACAACACAGTTACGCAAGGAAAGGTTTGTCATTTGTAATCTTCGTAATTTTGAATGTTTACGAACGTCTAACCACAGAGTAGAGTAAACCCGAGAGGCAAAGGCCAAAGCAAAGGCCGTGCTATATCTTTCCATTGTTGCTGCATGATTCCATTATACACAAAAAAGGAAAGTGCTTTTCGTGCTGTAAAGCTCCACCTCTATTTCACAACCGGATCATCATGGCATTGACACGTCATTGTAAGGCCACAGGGCTTCTAAATTTTGTACTGCACTATGCATCTTAAAATGGTGTCTGTCTTAAGAGCATCTTTACGAGAAAGTATGTTTTAAAAAATAGTACAATAATACACTAATTATAATATAATTAGCATAATATTTACATTTCGATATCAGAGTAGGTTATCACGTTTAAGGGGTGCCTTAAACGTGATAACTAGACACACGCGACGCGACAACACGACTACGATGCGCAATCTTATAGCTAGAAAAAGGGCAAAACAATTTTTTTGCTGGCCTTGAGCACAAATGGGTGCCAGCCTTAGTGCCAGCCGTAAGTCTGACCAGGAGCAGCGCGGTTTTCACTGCCAAACGAATATCGTCCTTATTTTAACACTAAAACTTCTAACCATAAACAGCATTCAATTTAAGAACATCTCGTATCGACCTTACAAGATAAATAAACAGTTTGCACACTGAAGACGTTAACACATTTTAAAACACCTATGATTCACACCAACTCTGTTATTACTGAAACAAAAAAAAAACAATCAAATGACACCCACGGGCCGACTTCGTCAAGCCTTGCTTAACCTTGAACCTATATGGCTGTTATTATTTGGCCACGAACTCTTCCCATTGTAACAAAAAATGTATTTGAAAACTATACACGTATGACAATAATACTGCACAGTATATAACTGCATGTTATCTCCAGTTCAATACAGTAAATCTGCAGCTTTGAAACGACTCAGTAGGTACCTACGCTAAAATGTTGAAAATATTGTATTTTGTTTGCTTATCATACTTGTTAATTGCAACTGGTGAGTTTTATTTTTATATTATATTTAAATCGTATATATTATGTTTGGTTGACTTGGGTTTTTTTGGTCATGTTGAGAGGATGAATGAAAGGCGAATAACAAATTGTATTTACAAGCCAGTTGTGAGTGGAAACGGTGGAGGGGACGTCCCAGAAGGTCACACGGGTCTTATTAGTGATGTTCTTCAGAATGATGCGCAGTACTTATAACCGGTTAGCGTGTGTGAGTTGTGATTGTGGCTAGATATATTAACGTAAATGAAGCAAAAGGACTATGTAAGGATTATAGCAGGTGGCACTCTGTAGTTTCTGCCCCTATGGGAAAAGGGCGTGAGTTTATGTATGTAATTGAACATTCAACATAAATAAATTTTATAATGCTACTTTTTCATTGTTTCAACGTCAGTTTTAAAATTTTATAAATAACTATCCCCCGTCAAAATTATAGATTATGTTACTCGGGAATAATGTAGCTTTCCATAGGTGAAATAATTTTTTAAATCGGTCCTATTCGTTACAAACAAACAAACAAAATAATCTTCCCTCTTTATAATATTGTTGGTATAATATAACTAGTATTTTTTCTTATCCAGACGTTGTGCTATGTAAGCCTGACTACTCGTTCAGCTTCGAGGCAGGTGGCTGGCTCAAGCTGCACACGACGCCCCTGATATGGGAGGAAGCCTTCGTTAGATGTCACGATGAAGGTGAGGTCCAGTGTTTCTTTTCGGTTCCTCATGACGATATTTGAGATACGAAGATAGTTATTTGTTTAGACTTGTTTCAAAGCCAACTCGTCGTTTACTAGTGACATTCCGGATGGCTTGACGCGATTCGATTTATATCATACCGATAAGTGATTTTTTCGAAGCGAATATGCACGTATTTTCTTGTAAATGTGTATAATTTTATGGTGTACAATAAAGTATATTCTATTCTATTCTATTCTACGTTCAAATGAACGCAATGCGATGCAAATCGTCTGATTTGCACTTAAAAATTTCTTAGAATATACGTGCGCGATATCGCCAAATGGGTTTTAAAGTCCCTTTCTATTTCTATGAAAGATTGCCAGTATTGCATGCGGCTCGTGTTTGTTGCAATTGCTTCCAACTTTGAGCGAGCGTGCGTCACCGCTCGCTTCGCTCACTCATGTCCAGTACCTATAATTATGTGATCTCGATGTGTTATGTTACAGGTGCGGTGTTGGCGTCTCCGCTAAACAAAGAGCTAGCTAAAGCAATGCGCTCACAGCTGGCACAGTCTTGTGTGAATAATCGCATTTTCCTCGGAACCCATGATCTTTACTCGCAAGGAGACTACATTTCTGTAGAAGGTCAGTTCAAGTTGTGTTTAATATTAGATACTAGCTTCTGCACGCGGCTTCGGCTGCTTAGAAAGTGTTTTATCATCCCAGGATACACTACCGGGATAAAAACCTAAATAGGTGCAGCCCGGTAACAAACAAACAGAGTTATTATCGCACTTATAATACCTATTTCAACTTCAATAGCGCCTTAATCCTGAAGCTCCCCTTTTGTACAAATTTTTGTTGTTGTTCTTTGAGTTAAAGTATATCACGGCATTCAGTGTGCCTCTTAGCAAAGGCCTCTTCTAACGATTTCCATTGCTTTCGGTCCTTTGCAACTCTTCTCCAATTCGGGCCTGCTGTGAGTTAAAGTTCTTCCTCCCATCTTTTGTTTTGTCAACCTCTATTCCGTTTTCCACATCTGGGATACCATGCGGTCAGGTTTTTGCTCCATTTGTCTTGGGGGCTCCGTAACATATGACCCGCCCATCTCCATTTCATTTGGTATATTATTTTAGTGAGGATATCTGACACTCCTGTCCTAGTTCTTGTGATTGAGTTCCTTTCTCTGTTTAGTTTCCTGATTTCAAGCACGCTTCTCTCCATAGCTCTCTGACAGTGTTCTAGCATATTTTTGTGGTGTTTGGATAGTGCCTAAGTTTCGCATCCATAAGTAAAGCAAGGGAGAATACAGGTATTGTTAAATACCGAACACTAAAATGGTACTCAGTACTTAAGTTTGAACTAATGTGTATACTAGCAGGGTTGAAGGTAATGAGAGCGACTGATGATCATTAACAGGTATTGAAGACTTTGCTTTCATAATTTCTTTCAGTGACCAACACCTTTTCCAACCAATATTCCTCTTTTGATTTATTTGATAGTTAGATCGGTTTGAGAAATTATTTGTCCTAAATAAATATATGTACTCTGCCACATAATCCATTGGTTGTTAATTTTTATTTCATGAAGAACTGATTTCGATAACAGCTTTGTTTTGTTTGTATTCATTGCCAGCACGACCTTCTTACTTTCTTTGTTTAGATCTTGTATGATTTCTCAATCATCATCAGCTTATTTGTTCCCACTGCTGGGACACAGGCCTCTTCTCTGTGAGATGGAAACGGCCGTAATCCACCACGCGGACCCAGTGTGGGCTGGTGGATTTCACATGTCATCGAATTTTTGGTTCTAGGACATGCCGGTTTCCTCGCGAAGTTTTCTTTCACCGTTTTGAGAGCAGTGGTGATAAAAATAATTTACACAAAGTAAAGCCTGCCTGGGCTCGAATCCACGACCTACAACTTGTTTGTCGCGGCCGATACCACTTGCCCACCACTGCTCTGATTTCTTAATAATACTATAATTATGGATCAAATTTCTCTTCGATTCGTTTCCTTTGTTGATACTGGTTGTGTGTATGTTCCAGGAGTGCCACTGTCAGACATGGATATAAGATGTGGTTCACATGATAACGGAGCGGTCACTGGAGACTGCCTCACTATGTCTCCTAATGGGAGCGCGTATTACTCGTCATGCAAGGAGCCACTGCCCTTCATATGCTACAGGAAACTCGACAATCAAACGATGAACGAATGTGGCACTTTTGACAGTGGTAAGTACTTTATGTATGTATCTAACAGCAACTTACAATAGAACACTTTCTGCATTCGATCTGATTTGTCACTAAATAATAATACAAAATAATATCACTGCCTTTTATTCTGAATTGTTCTGTGTATTTATGTGCAGAACATCCCTCAATTCAGTGTGCCTTTTGGCAAATGCCTCCTCTAGCTGTTTCCACTGTTTGTTTTAGTTCGCCCATCTTCTTATTTGTTTTCCTTTACTGTGTTTACTGACCCTTGCATACAAGTCCGTTATTATTCTACCCCATTTCTCTATAACTATAGAAATGGGCTAAATAATACGAGATATGAAGCGAGAAGCGAATTAAACACTCTGATAAGATAAAACATGTGTTTACATTCAACAAATAATAATATTGAATCCAGGATATCCTGTTTGCCATATTCTATGGCATGCAAATAATACGAAAAAACATTTCATTACATCAATGAATTTAAAAATAGTAATTAGTAATGACAACAGTGAAACAATGAAAATAATAATAGTAATGTCAAAAATATCAAGCAATAAATCAATATTATACTATATAATTCTTGAAATATTCCAGAATATCATCTCAATCAGCAAACAGGCAGCTGTTATAAGGTTCATCTCGAAAAAGAGACTTGGGCCCGTGCGTATAGGATATGTTCGTCTGAGGGGGGTCACTTGGTCATCCTGAACGACGAAGGAGAGGCAAGCATCATCAAGGGCATGTTCCCTGCTCGCTCGGAGAATTCTGACCAGTGGGAGAGATTTCACATAGGTCTGGTAGCCTGGGGCAAGGAGCGCATCTGGACAACCATTCACGGTATGACATCAGTTTAGTAGTATATATCAATGATGAGAGCAGTTTATTTTATTCACGGTATGAGCGGACACTGCCGTAATATTGTTCATGCTCGAAATTATGCACAGTGGCTGTGGCTGTCATTTGAGGATCTTTTACAGTCGTTACGGGTATGGGTTATGGTTAGTCTTGCCAAGGGGTTTCGTATTATCCAGTTACTGGGTTGTGGAGGTCAGATAGGCAGTCGCTCCATGTAATACACTGATACTCAGCTAAATCCAGTTAGACAGGCAGGCGACCCCAACATTGTTGGGCAAAGATTAGCCAGATTGATTAACTGTAGCTACACCTACATATAACCCATTAGGTTAATAATAATTATGTTTTTACAGTCAGTCAAGTTATTTCTTTTTTCCTTTTGACCTTCGTTTCTTTCAGGTGAGAAGATAGAAAATGTGTTCAACAAATGGAATCCCGGACAGCCTGACAATTATGATGGCATCCAGAACCGAGGCGCTTTGATCTGGAATGGCAATTTGGATGACCTCGGTGAAACAGGGGTAAACCTTATGTTCGTCTGCGAAAAATCTCCCAAATCGAAACGGTTTGAAGACTTACCGCCATGTGCCGAGAATTTAATAAAATTGTGTAATGTATGCGATAAGTCACAGCTGTGATTTTAGATTGTTCTTGGTGGTTATTTAAATCATTAAAACATTACGTCTTTCCAAAATGGGACCTTGTTTTTTTCTGGAGACCCCTTCGTTGTTACCAAAATATTCCAAAGAGTAAATTTCTTCAGCAGCTGTTGTGTGCTGTTGTCATTACTGCAGTTAGCTGCCTGGAACTAAAACATACTTATCTTGCGAGAATATAGTGCACACGGTGTACTGATGCCTAGACAATGTTTCACATCCTATCTTGATCTCTGTGCCTCAAAACAAGGAGCCAAAGTGACCTTTATGCTGTCATCGACGGTAAACCAGAAGTGGTGAAGATTTTGCCCCAGCAAAATATCAAAATATATTGAATTGAAGGCGTCCGTGGTCTTCTTCTTTAATTCTGCTTGAACATTCTGCTTGTGCTATTTTAATGATTCAAAAAAAAAATAGATATTTAAATAATAACGCCTTGGAGATAACGATGTGAAGCCTGTATCTGCTCCTCGGCTTGCAGCTAACATGTGCGACTAATGGACTGGTGGCGTGAGAGCAAGCAAAGATCTGTAGTTGTCCGTGTGAGGAGTAGCTTATCCTAAGGTGTCTTTCAGAGCCTGGCCCTCTGGCTTAATAAATGATCCTGAAAGAAATTTTACGATAACAGTCACCAAAGGTTTGGTTGCTGGTTACGAAATTTATGGGAACTTGCGAACTTTGTCTTACTACTCGTAGCAACAAAACTGAGTTTTGTTACATGCTAGTTTTTTTCTAATAATTAAAGTTTCCTTAAAGTTACAAAACTTGTTCGCTTATCCCCTTTTTCAGCGCACTCACAGGACGCGCTTAAATTCTTAGGGGTAATTGTGGGCAATTATGGGGTTATGCGGAATAAAAAAGAAATACTCAATGTAATGATGTTACTCTGCAGATCGGAAGAGTTTATTTCCAAAGGAGCATAACCGTGTCAAACGTAATACTGAATGAAATTCTGTTATTAATATATGACAAGTAATTCTCATATAAATAAGTATTCAACGAGATCTAATAAAAATGTAAATCTATATTGATTAAACGTAACACAGTTATCAGTTTCAGGAAGCATTGTGGCTGCGATGCCGGAAGCATTACCGCGATTGCAATTTTGCCTGCCACTCTGCAAGGATGCCAGTGGTAATAAATGTTTTTATGTTCCACCAGGAGCGTCCATGATTTTCAATATTTTTTTTTTGTTTTTCTCTCTTTTAACCACTATCTCACCTGATGGTAAGCGTTGATGTGTTCACTCTTGACTTAAAGAATGCCAGGTTGTAGCTATCAGGAAATGCAAACTCCGGCAGGGAATGCCAAAACGTTTCGTGCGTATGGGTGGCATGTCTACCATGTACCGATGACTCATCTCTGTACTCCAATAATGAAACGACATAGGAGGAATTAATTCATGCAATTCCAACGCACACTCCCCGAAATGTAACCGATATAAAATCGACAGGCTGGCAACTTGGTGCCGATGTTCAAGGCTCAGGAGCCTAGACTCGACCAGTATCTCTATGCCAATGAGCCTCTTGGCCCTGTTTTCGATCGACTCAAGTGCATCCAGCCGGTTTTTGGCAGATCTGTCCCAGAGATGAGAGCAGCAGCCTAATTGCGTAATGAATTCGGAAAGAGCAAAGGGCAAAGAGTATGAAAAATCGACCAATCACATGCGAGATGAAAGACGAGATGTGGCTTTCCGTCAATGTGTCTCTTTGCCCTTTGCTCTTTCCGAATTCATTACGCAATAAGGCTGCTGTACTCTGTGAATGACCTGCGCTTGATAAAAGCTGAGCATCTGTTCTGGCGTGAAATACCGTCTCACCTTCGCAAGGATCCCCAAGTTTATGGCAGCCAGTTGAGCTTTTGCCTCAATGAATGGACCAAAATTTAGGGTCGATGTCAAGGTAACGCCAACAAGCTAAAGGTGGTCCGTTTTTGGCACGGTCACACCTCAGGAAGAAGGAGCCGGGTGGAATTTACAGCAATTAATTACAAGGCATGCAATTACTTATTCTAATAAAATTAAGGTAAATTACATGATTCCACTTACAGTATAAACAAATAAAAAGGTTGGTACTATAAATTTTGTGTTATTAAGTTGTTAGCAACAGGTTAAGCAGTGTCGTTGACGGACTCTTTAAAACAACTTATTCTAAACATGCCAACCCTGAGAAAACTAATAAAATATGCTGATAAACACGATATCACATAATAATGACACCATTGGTGTTTAACCGCAAGTTGTTTGCATTTTTCATTACAGTTGCCACGGTGAAACGATATTATAGTACGCCAAAATGTTAAAGATACCTTTGGTTTGCATATCATATTTGTTTTTATTAACTGGTGAGTAATTAACTTTATTATTATTAGTTTGGGATTAAGGAATATTATCAGCCATAGCAAAGCATAGATGCATACCTTCCACTAGGTGGACCGATGAGCTAATTAAGGTTGCGGAAATCCGCTGGATATGAGAGGCACGGGACCGGCCAATGTGCTGATACTTGGGGGAGGCCTATGTGCAGCAGTGGATGCCTTTCGCCTGAAATGATGATGATAATCTGGCCATAAGTTTACTTTCTAAATAAATACAAATTCTTTACTGCTTTGCCAACTACCCATGGCGCTTCTAATTTGCAGACACAATAGAATAACAATAGCTTACGCACATATGGTGTGCAAACGACGCGTCACGGGTAGATTTGAATCTAAACTGTTTTCAAGGATAGCCTCATATGCATAATAGATATATTAATACGAGTATTATTTCTTTCTTATCGAGACGTAGTGCGATGCAAGCCTGACTACTTGTTCAGCTTCGAGGCAGGCGGCTGGCTTAAGCTGCACACGACGCCATTGATTTGGGAGGAAGCCTTCGTTAGATGTCACGATGAAGGTAAGACCCAAGAAATCTACGTCAATTTGAAGCAGAAAACCACATTAACAAAAAAACATGATTTCCAAAACAAAACACTATAAAATGAACAATCAATTTCTTTTCGGCAGTCGGTGTCTTGGGTATCATTTTTTTTTAGTTTTTCGCCACAGAATACGGCTACGGTTAGCTTGCTTCGCTCGCACGGCTTGCGTTTGTCCAAGACTGTCGAAAAATTGCGATACTCTTGAACTGGGCGTGCGTTGCCGCTCGCTTCGCTTGATCATGGAGATGTGTTACAGGTGCAGTGTTGGCGTCTTCGCTGAACAAAGAACTAGCTAAAGCATTGCTCTCACAGATGATACAGCTTGGTGTGAATGATCACATTTTCTTGGGAACCCATGATTTTTACTCTAAAGGAGATTTCGTCTCCGTAGAAGGTCAGTCAAATTTTGTTAAACATATATTATCTGTGCTACAACTAGTTTTCATTATTAATGCTGGTTGTTTGTACGTTCCAGGAGTGCCACTATCTGATATGGATATAAGATGGGGATCAAATGGTAACGGAGCGGTCACTGGAGACTGCCTTACTATGTCTGTCGATTCAAGCATACATTATTCGTCATGTAAGAATCCGCTACCCTTCGTGTGTTACAGGAAACTCGATAATAGAACTATGAACGAATGTGGCACCTTTGATAATGGTGAGTAATCTTTTAGCAACTGACACTGTAATACAATAAAATAAATGACAAACAAGCTTTATTAAAAAAATCCATTGTCCCGAGAAACAAACGTGTGTGCAAAGCATAATCTGACACAGGTAAGTAGGTCTTTAACTTGCAAGATTTGATTACAGGCACCGGGACCGGTAGGTAGGCAAGTAAATAAAAGCTTGTAATAAAACTACTTTATTAGAAATGCTAGATCTAGTCTAGTTGTTGAACACGAATACGCCTAATCTTTATTCGAAGTGCTCGATCTAGTCTAGTTGCAGAACACGAATACGCCTACCCTTTGTTAGAAGTGCTAGATCTAGTCTAGTTGTTGAACACGAATACGCCTAATCTTTATTAGAAGTGCTGGATCTATTCTAGTTGTAGAACACGAATACGCCTACTCTTTGTTAGAAATGCTAGATCTAGTCTAGTTGTTGAACACGAGTACGCCTACCCTTTGTTAAAAGTGCTAGATTTAGTCTTGTCGTTGAACACTAATATGCCTACTCTTTATTAGAAGTGCTAGATCTAGTCTAGTTGTTGAACACGGATACGCCTATTCTTTATTAGAAGTACTCGATCTAGTCTAGCTGTTGCTGAACACGAATACGCCTACTCTTTATAAGAAGTGCTAGATCTAGTCTAGTTGTTGAACACGAATACGCCTACTCTTTATAAGAAGTGCTAGATCTAGTCTAGTTGTTGAACACGAATATGCCTATTCATTATTACAAGTGCTCGATCTAGTCTAGTTGTTGACCACGAATACGCCTGTTCTTTATTAGAAGTGATCGATCTAGTCTAGTTGTTGACCACGAATACGCCTGTTCTTTATTAGAAGTGATCGATCTAGTCTAGATGTTGAACACAAATACGCCTGCTCTCTCATGGGTTACAGTGATCTTGTGCTATGGCATAATATGGCTTGTTCAATAATATTATAGTTTAGATGTTTTTTTTAATAATGACGTCAAAATAATTTCACTGTCTCGTTGAACTAGTAAGTGGAAGTGCTACTGCTGATCAAGACAGTGTTATTGGGTTTTTACATCTGCCCGGTTGATGGAAATAGGCTCAACCCCTATTATATGGGACTTATACATAACTCGTGAAATGTAGGTGCACTGTAGGTGCACCTCTGCTTAACTCCTTAGGTAATACAAGCGTGATGTTACGTGTTACAAACATTTTAATCTTAAAATATTTCAGAATATCAGCTGAATCAGCGCACAGGCAGCTGTTACAAGATCCATCTCGATAAACAGACGTGGACCCGTGCCTACAGTATATGTGCTTCTGAGGGCAGTTACCTGGTCATCCTGAACGACGAAGAAGAGGCCCGAATCGTCAAGGACATGTTCCCTAATGATAAGTCGAAAGCCGACCAGTTGGTAAAATTTCACGTTGGCCTGGGAGCCTGGGGCAAGGACCGCATCTGGACTACTATTCATGGTATGAACCCTGTGGGCTTAGCGCGACTAGTTACTCGTACTCGATCGCGTTAACGTTAACGTCAAGTTCTAACTAGGACCATAACGTAGGAACTAGGCACCGTCTGGGGCCATAGACATGTGATATTATCAACGAAAGCGTGGCGGTAGGGAATAAAAAATGACAAAAATGTATGGGAATGTCAACACTATCAAAATATCACGTGATCAATCCCTTATAGTTTGGCATTTTGACCATATCCATCGTTAACATCGAATGGAACTTGTCTAGCCAAAGGCTCTGGGTGACATTAAGGGGAAACCCTTTTTCTGAAACGCGATTGAATAGGTACCACAGACAGATGACGCGATTGTATGTACTTCGCGTGCCAAAAACCGGCCAAGTGCGAGCCGGACTTGCGCACGTAGGGTTCCGTATCATTATCGCACAAAACGGCTAAAAGTTACGTTTGTTGTATGGGAGCCCCACTCAAATATTTATTTTATTCTGTGTATTTGTTGTTATAGCGGCAACAGAAATACATCGTCTGTGAAAACTGTCAACTGTCTGGCTATCACGGTTCATGAGATACAGCCTGTTGACAGACAGACAGACGGACAGTGGAGTCTTAGTAATAGGGTCCCGTTTTTACCCTTTGGGTACGGAACCCTAAAAACGGAGTAAAGTTACGATCAATGATCGTTATCTGAGCTTTTCATTTAGCATTATCGGCACCGGATATCCACCGACAAAAGTTTCGAAAGCCGTTGTGTATTGCGTGGATCCACGATTCAGGCACTCAAGGGGTTTAATAAATTTGTCTCTTACAGGTGAGAGAATAGAAGATGTTTACAATAAATGGCTTCCGGGACAGCCTGACAATTTTAAGGGCATCCAGAATCGAGGCTCTTGGAACGGTAATTTAGACGACCTCAGTGTAGCAGGAGTCAAACTTATGTTCGTCTGTGAAAAATCGCCCCAATCGAAACAGTTTGAAGACTTACCGCCGTGCTCGGAGAAAATAATAAGATTGTGTAATGTTTGTGATGAGTCACAATTTTAGCACTTTCTTGATGTATTTTTAAATCATCAAAATAAAAGTTGTTTGTGTCCCTAAAGTATGATTAACGCACTTTCTATATAATTATTAAAATCGTCATTATACTTGGGTACTTGTTTTTATTCTGGAGAAACTTTCGTCACACAATTTAAGAAGGAATTAATACTATTAATTGAAAAAGTTATCAGAAAATTGACAAATGTTTGAATGATATTTAATAAAACTATTTTACAAAAAATAAACCGACTTGTAAAGCAAAACACAAAAAAAAATGCAATGATAACTTTCGTTTCGGAAGTCGATGTTGATAAACGATGAAAACAAGAGGTACCAAAGACATGCTTCCGAATCCGCACCTTTTAGGCTTTTTAAAAGTTCTTCGGCACTTAATTCCATATATATTAGTTCGGAAGTAAATTAAAAAAAATAGTGAAGCTAATGAGCTTCACAATTTTTTTTTTAATTCAAAAACAATCCACAATAGCGCTACACTATCTAACACTGACCTTGATGCACTTACATCTATGGATCTATGTCACAAGGTGTCTTCTATTAATGTCTATGGCACGGTTTCGTAGTAACGGGATCTTTCAATATCGAATCAGTATTTACCAAAGTAAGGCACTTTGTGTGTATTATTAAAAAAAATCGAGTAAATACATATGTAAGGGCTAACAAAATTACGTACATTCCATTTAAGGATCGCATTTATATCAAAGCTCATCTTTTCTATTCGAAATAAAGTGTTTTTTTTAAACTTTCGAGTAGATCGACACTTTAGAAACATAATCAAGTAACCACAACACTACTCTTCTATAAAGTCTTCCTATAGAGACTACGGCACCTGAGATACTAAAAAAAAATTGCCTAGTATAATTTTTCTGTTTTTAGTATAAATAAGACCCATATTGAAATAAAAATTAAGTTTTGTAAAAAAACAAAGCATTTGTTCACGTAATAATGTAATGTAATAAACGTTAGATTAGATATTGACTTCTAATAAAAACGTGGCATGGAGGGCACCGAAACGATTGTCTTATATAGAAGACCGTGACGCTCAAAATGTTAATAATATTGATGTAGTCCTCCACGCCAGATTTCGGTCAAGACGGCCAATCTCAGCGAAGACTAGCTATCGGCACGGGAGATTTTATGGTGCACAAGTAGTGTGAGCGCAAGCATAGGTGTACTCTCTGGTCCCTCACTCTCGTAGTCTGATAGGATGGCAATCCCAAAACTCGGCAGTGATCAGGCGTTAAACCAACGGCTTAGCGTGCGCCCCGTTGCACACCGGCAACTTCCAAACTCCGGGCTGCCACTGGGAAATCCCTTATGAAAGAACCCAATGACCCTTTATCTGACCTGGGCGTCGAACCCGGGAGAACACGCTCGCAGTAAAACGGAAATCAATTATACGTAATCAATTCGACACGTATGTATGTAATATTGTTGGGATTGCACAATATTCACATATGTTACTCTATGTGGGCTTCTAATTCTAAACACGTGTGCCAAATTTCATATGTGTATGTTTATATGTATGTATGTTTGTCCACGCATTTTTTCGAAACCTATTGGATCGTAACCATTCTTTTTTATTGGATTATGTATGTATCAACTTAGGGAATAGTGCAAACTTCATCAAAATCGGTCCACCAGTTTCCAAGTTAAGGAGCATACAACCGAACTCCTTAGCGACAAACAGCACGAATGTGTAAATTGGGTTATTATTTGTTTTTGTTAATCCTTTAGGTACCTTTCTAGAACTTGCTCATTTTTAGTGATAGTGAACTTAAAAGTAAGAAATTAAAACTTTTCACAAAAAAGTAAACCAACTTCAAAAGCAAATCACTAAAAAGTGCAAAATAACTTGCATTTCGAAAGTCGGTATCAAAAAACTATAAAAAAAGAACTACCAAAGACAGGGTTTTTTTTGTCAAAAAGTTTGTTTGTAGGACTTGTACCATTACAACAAGTCATTCAAACATAAAAAGAAGCCGGCCAAGTGCGAGTCGGACTCGCCTACGAAGGTTTCCGCACCAATATGGCAAACAAATTGGCAAAAAAATCACGTTTGTTGTATGGGAGCCCCACTCAAATATTTATTTTATTCTGGTTTTAGTATTTGTTGTTATAGCGGCAACAGAAATACATCATCTGTGAAAATTGCAACTGTCTAGCTTGATAGCCGCTATACCGTGATCGGTTCATGAGATACAGCCTGGTGACAGACGGACAGACAGTCAGACAGACAGACAGATCGCGGAGTCTTAGTAATAGGGTCCCGTTTTTACCCTTAGGGTACGGCACCCTAAAAAAAGCATCATAATTAGCCTAACCTCTTCTCATAGAGAGGGACTGGGGCTATAATCCACCACGTGGGTAGATGTCACAGTAGAAGTCTTCGAATGTAAGTCTCTTAGTCTAAGAAATGCCGGTTTCCTCACGATATTTTCCTTCACCGTTTGGAAAGCAATGGTGACGAAATAAATTGCATAAAGTAAAGCGCCTGCTCGAGTTTAAACCCACGACAATACGTAAGTTGGGCCGTAACCACTGGGCCACCACTGTTCTACTGAAATTCAAATAATTTGATCATCATTATCATTCAGACAATATTTATTTGTGCCGTACAATACGCGGATGGCTTGCTCTGTAGTGTTAAGTTAGTACCAGGTGTGGTCACAGTAGGCACTAAGGCCTGTCGCGTGCCGCAAGTAGCATCATCAAACGGCAAAACGTAGGGGAAAGATGGTGTCATTGCCAACAAAACTGACATCGGGCCTCATAGGAAACATAATACTTTTATTTTTAGGTATTAACTTTTTGGGCAAATATCATTTTCTCTCTTTTTTTCCTTTTACTCTTTATCCTTAAACTTTTGCTGTGGATTTTTCCTACAAAACACCCGCGATAACAGTGAGTTCAACTTATTTTGATAACATTACGCGACCTTGTGATAATTCAATCTTTAATGTAGTCATGGCGCCTCTTAACCGGGCCGCTGCTACTGTGTCTAGTAGTGTTTTTTTAACCGATCTTCCGAAAAGGAGGAGTTTCTATTGTTGACCGTACGTTTGTTTTTTTATTGTGTATGTTCACTGATTTCTCCGTTAATTGTTGAAAATTTTATTTTTGTTTGAAAGAGTATTTTTCGATCTGATCTGATCAAATTTTAATGGGACTCCATTTAAGTTTGGTGAAGGTCGGATGAAAAACTTCGGAGATATATAGCAGAACTTTGCAATAAATGACGGCAAATCTCGCATGAATACTGCAATCGCATGTCTGTTTATTGTTTATACCATTTCATAACATAAAATCACTCCAGTACGCTCTAAAGGGGTACACATATGTGTACAGTTCACCCTGGTACACCGGTTTTCTAGTTTTATGTTATTCAGGTAATTCTATTCTGGCATAACTTTGGGCATTATAAGCACCTTTTTATAGAATTTGACCATTATGTACCACACTACAACAAAAAAATAAAAATAATTTAAGTTGCAGAACCTCCTCACACCTTCAAAATTGACAGAGAAATCGGTGAACATAAAACAGAAAACAAAACATACAGTTGAACATAGAACATCCTCCTCCATACTTAGGTTCATCATCATCATTTCAGCCGAAGCACGTCCACTGCTGGACATAGCCAGCCCCAAATGTCGCCACCTCGATCGGTCCTGTGCTTTTCCATCCAGCTGATTCCCGCAGCACTGACAAGGTCATCGGTCCACCAAGTGGGAGGCCTTCCAACGCTGCGCCTTCGGTGCGCGATCGCCAATTCAGAAATTTTCAGCCCCATCGACCATACGTTCTGCGAGCAATGTTCCCTGCCCACTGCCACTTTAGTTTCGCAATCCTTCGGGCCATGTTGGTAACCCTGGTCCTCTTAAGGAAATCTTCATTACTGATAGCTAGTTTAGATAAAATGAGATTTGAGCGAGGCCAGTTACCCACTTTGTTTCGCCCTGCGGACTCGCTGTCCGCGTAACGACCCATAGTTTTGCTAGACGAGCTGGGTAAACTGTTCGAGTGGATAATCGCTAATCGCTACCCACCTCGTCGACTTGTACATAGGGGGTGATCGCGACGATAGGTCGTGGTAGAGGAAATGAAAGAGAGTGGACTGTATAATAAGAGATGAAGTATATTGAAGAAGAAAAGAAGTTATATTACAACGGTCGGTTGAAAGGTAAACAAAGGAATTATAATATTATGCGGGCGCGCAGCCGTGCGTGGAGGCGTGCAACAACTGAGACTGACTGTCGTGGCGGTGTGTCGCTCGCTCGGCCATCGGCCGGCTGGCACCCCGCTGCCCCGCGTCCCTCGTTCACTGCTGCTGGCGCGCGACGGTGTTGAGAGGAATGGGTCTCAACAGGGGGGTTGGACCTGGTTGAAAGCCAGTTCAGCTTTCGGCACGGGCGCTCCACGCGATATCACGAGTGAGAATTCTGGTGGAGGAAGTGGTATCCCGAGGTGGTGTGATTCTGGTGGTGTCCTTGGTCCTTGGCTTATTTCCAACGCCTTCAACACGAAAAAGCAGATTTTTTCAAAACCGTTATTTTCGGTATTGGCGTCAGAAAATTACCGGTAATATAATAGCTGCCCAGCGGCGAGATGGGCAGATGTTACCTGAATAAGGCTGGCACAAGAACGTGGGATTTGTTAAAAGAAAAGAGAGGCTCAGCAGTGGGCGAAGTTGGGCTGCGGGTGATGATGATGAAATACCGGTATACCGGTATTTTCGAGATATTAAGAATTTGATATGATTTCATAAGAATAACAAGCAGGTGGCCTCCCACTAGGCCTCGCTTTATACAAACTTTCATCCCCTATTTCACCCGTTTAGGAGCACAAATTAAAAAAAAAAAATTAAATGACATCCTCAGTATAAAATCAATATCCTTTTTAACACACTAATCTAATCTTATAAATGTGAAAGTTTGGATGGATGAATGTGTGTGTGGATGTATATTTGTTATTCAATCACGCCAGAAAAGCTGAACGAATCTCGGTATAATATTCCCTTGGGATAAGAAAACACTTTTCACGCGGGCGAAACCGCTGACAGAATCTAGTATTATTTTAATAGAAAAATCTACTCTGAAGAATCGTCAAGTCACACATTCATCCATCCAAACTTTCACAATTATAAGATGTAAGATAATATTAGTATTAATAAGATATATGAAAGTAAAAGAAGTAAGATTACTTGATCGCAATGAAGGGTTATTTTTTATACAGTTAGTTTTATAGCGCTAATCTCAAAAGTGGTGACCTAGTCTTAGGTTCAGTATAATCGCTCCACGAGTATTTAAGGTCAAATTTCTTATGTTTAAGACATTGTAAATTCTGCAGAGGAACGGTACGGATGCAAAGATGTTGAAGACATATTATTTTGTTAGTTTATCGTTCTTGTTAATTGTAACTGGTAAGTAAATATTTTAAAATATTTGCAGAGATAGGGTGCCTTTTTGTATTGCAAGCGGTGTTTTTTTTAATTTGTTTTATTTTAGTTTGTTTTGTCTTTCATCTATCGTGTCTCCTTTGTGGGTCAAATAAATAGTTTGTATTTCTATCTTTCCAAAAAGTCCAAACAACCGGAAGAAAAGCAAACAATATTGGCTTTATTTGTTTTTTCTTTGGCTATTTACTTACAAAACTTTAATATAAATAAAATTTATCACTTTGTTATCCCTTTTCAAAAGTTTATTTTTTTGATGTTGGTATTTTTCCCCCCAATTACATGGATCTGAATCAGTTTAGTGCACCTCGGTCTAACTTTTTAGTATATACAGGCGCAATGTTATTTTTTACCTAATATTAATTGTGGCTGCACAGTAAACTTATTGGTTTTGGTCTTTAGGATTCCGGACCGTAGACTGAATACCGGTTGCCGGAACCCTCCGTTGTCTGTTAGTCCGTATGACGATCTTAATTTTTTTACGGCCTAAAATATGTATTCTTATAGCCCGCGCCTTTAACAATAAGTACTTGATGAAAATAAAAAACGTTTTAAAGGGAATGTTTAATATCGTAAAACAGTACTACATAAGAGCATCAAACTCTGTATGCGTGTAGTGTACAAGAACAATAATAAAAAACGGTCAATTACGAATTGGTCTCATCTTTTTTATTCTCACATAACCTGTGTGGTACTTGGGTACTTATTATCGACCTTTTTTTTTTTTTTTTTTTTTTTTTGCCTGGAGAAATGCTCATGCATACTGCACTACCACGGGGAGATAGTGCAGTTATGTGGGACTCTAACCCACTAAAACTCCACGGTGTCCTCCTGTGCCGCTTATGGCGGGAGCACGGGTACGCGTTAGCACTCACCGCGAACCCGCCGCGGCTGTCCGTCACCGGACCCTCCTCGGGGGAGTCCCCCCATCACCGGCGCACCAGAACACACTGCACGCCGTGACCACCCTAGGGACCAATCAGCACATGGGCGCCAGACGACCCCGTGTATGGCACCCTTGGTCCCCCTGTGACGGGTCAAGGTCAATGGCCCCGCCACCTACCATTGTTCGGCCGCAGGGGATAGGGCGAGCGGCTAACGCAATACCGACACTCCTCCTCCCCTGCGGCCCCACCGCGTCCGCCATCAGACGGTGGCGACCCCGTCCGGGCCGCGGAAGGTAGGGAGAGCGGCGCACCGCAATACCGGCACTCCTCTCCCACCGCGGCCTCCAACCCTCAGCCGCGACATCGTATGGGACCTGGGAATCTCCATAAGACATCGCGGCCCGCCTCAGTTGCGATGTCGCCTGTTACCAAGCGGCACCGCAACCTACTAGTTGGCCGCTACGTCGTCGGCTTAATCGGCAAAAGCCCTGACGAGCGGCCCCTCCTCGGGTTCCTCTTCGCTTCACCGTGGGTGACCAAGCCACGGTTACTGAGCCCCCCCGCATCGACAAAGCGGGAACCCACCGGGGGGGACTTATTATCGACCTAGAATCATAAAATTGGGCGGTGACTTTGACTATGACATTTGACCGGTATTTCCCGTCTGTTTTTTAAATTGTTCCTTATATGTGTATAATCTTTAAGTCAAGAGTGAATAGATTTCTTCTAGGCAAGCGTGCTTCATCGTCGACCACTTCATCGCTTACCACCAGGTGAGATACTCGTCAAGCGCAAGCATATCAAAAAAATAATTAAATGAATCCTTAAAACGCAGACGTTGCGCGATCCGACCCTGACTACGAGCTCAACTTTGAAGAGGGTGGCTGGTTCAAACTGTATTCGGCGCCCAAAGCATGGGAGGACGCCTTTCTAAGATGTCTCAAAGACGGTAAGATTAACTTCTTTTATATTCAGTTTACTAGTAAAGCATGCTCTAGCTCGTTGAACGAGTGGCGAGCCGAGACCGAGGGTGAGGAACCACTCGCTCCGTTCGCTCATGTGTCATTTATAGATCTCGATGTGTCATGTTACAGGTGCGGTGTTGGCGTCTCCGCTGAACGAAGAGCTAGTTAAAACACTCCGCTCACAGCTGGCACAGTCTGGTGTGAATGGAAGCATTTTTCTTGGCATCCATGATTTGTATTCTAAAGGAAACTTCGTCTCTGTAGAAGGTCAGTCAAAGTTTTGTTGAACATTTTAAATTGATGAAATCGATGCTATGACTAGTTTTTATTGTTGATGCTGGTTCTGTGAATGTTCCAGGAGTGCCACTGTCAGACATGGATATAAGTTGGGGTTCTCATGGTAATGGAGCGGACACTGGAGACTGCCTCACTATGTCTGTCGATGGAAGCGCGTTTTACTCTTCATGCAAGGAGCCACTACCCTTTATATGCTACAAGAAAATTATGAAAGAATGTGGCACTGGTGAGTTACCTATTTAAATTATCAATTCGTAATGGAATAAATCTGAGGGAGATCGAGAGATTCTATGGGCAGTTGTACACGTCAACATGCAAACCCGTTGCGAATCTAGCAAAAGACCCAAGAGCTAGATTGACCCGACACTATACCGAAGATATCCCGGACGTCAGCCTGTACGAGATTAGGATGGCTCTGAAACAGCTTAAAAACAACAAGACGGGTGACGACAGAATCACGGCTGAACTCCTGAAGGCGGGTGGGAAACCGGTCCTTAAGGCCCGTCAGAAGCTGCTTGATTCCGTCATACTCGAGGGCAAAACGCCACAGGCATGGTGCAGGGGTGTGGTGGTACTCTTCTTCAAAAAGGGCGACAATGCCCGGCTGAAGAACTATAGGCCCATCTCACTTCTCAGCCATGTCTACAAGTTATTTTCAAGAGTCATCACGAATCGTCTCGCGCGCAAGTTTGACGATTTCCAGCCTCCCGGATTCCGAAAAGGCTTTAGCTTCATAGACCACATACATTCGCTGCGGTAGGTTATACAGAAGACCGAAGAGTACAACCTGCCTCTCTGTTTAGCGTTTGTGGACTACGAGAAAGCCTTCGATTCGAGCGAGACTTGGGCTGTACTGCAGTCTCTCCAACGGTGCTAGATCGACTACCGGTACATTGAGGTGTTGAAGTGTTTGTACAAAAACGCCACCATGTCAGTCCGTCTTCAGGATCAGACCTCGAAACCAATTCTTCTCCAGCGTGGCGTGAGACAGGGAGACGTCATTTCTCCGAAACTGTTCACTGCTGCGCTGGAGGATGTATTCAAGGTTCTGGACTGGAGGGGCCTAGGCATCAACGTTAATGGCGAGTACATCACTCACCTTCGGTTTGCCGACGACATAGTGGTCATGGCTGAGACCATGGAGAGCCTCAGTACAATGCTCGATGACCTCAGTAGAGCTTCCTAAAGAGTGGGTCTGAAAATGAATATGGACAAAACCAAGGTGATGTTGAATGCCCATGTTACTCCCACTCCTATCAAGGTTGGAGACTCTACACTCGAAGTTGTGGACGACTATGTCTACCTGGGACAAACGATCCAGTTGGTTAGGGCCAACTTCGAGAAAGAGGTCAACCGTCGAATCCGACTCGGCTGGGCAGCGTTCGGAAAGTTGCGCGGTGTCTTCCCGTCCAACTTATCACAGTGTCTCAAGACGAAAGTCTATGACCAGTGTGTGTTGCCAGTGATGACATATGGCTCTGAGACGTGGTCGCTTACAATGGGCCTCATCAGGAAGCTTACAGTCACTCAAAGGGAAATGGAGAGGGCTATGCTCGGAGTTTCCTTGCGTGATCGAATCAAAAATGTAGAGATCCGTAAGAGAACCAGGGTTACTAACATAGCCCGAAGGATTGCCAAACTTAAGTGGCAGTGGGCAGGGCACATTGCACGCAGAACGGATGGCCGATGGGGCAGAAAGGTTCTGGAGTGGCGACCGCGAACCGGAAGACGTTGCGTTGGAAGGCCTCCCACCAGGTGGACCGATGACCTGGTGAAGGTTGCGGGGATCCGCTGGTTTCGGGACGCACGGGACCGGCCAACGACGCTTGGGGGAGGCCTATGTCCAGCAGTGGACGTCTTTCGGCTGATATGATGATGATTATGAATGGAATACAGCAATATTGAAAAATAACTGTACTGTGTTCGATGTGATCGACGTAGTTCTTGAAAATTGATATGGTAGGCGTATCAGTTACGGGTCGCGGAAAAATTTGAAAAAGAGTTACCGCGGCCCTGGCTCAAGCAACGGAAGGAACACGTGTGGGTTTTAGTCAGTAAAAGTCGGACGCGCCTTCCCGCCTCACTCAGAGCGGGAGAAGTCATTGGACGATTTACCAACAAAAAAAAAAGGATTATTAGTTACATCAGTGGCATGTGTGATGTTCTGTTATTGTTCTATAATATCAAAATATAATTTTTTGCAGAAACTAACATTTTTGTTTTTATTAGTCCTCCGTTTTTAGGGTTCCGTACCCAAAGGGTAAAAACGGGACCCTATTACTGAGACTCCGCGGTCCGTCTGTCTGTCTGTCTGTCTGTCTGTCACCAGGCTGTATCTCATGAACCGTGATAGCTAGACAGTTGAAATTTTCACAGATGATGTATTTCTGTTGCCGCTATAACAACAAATACTAAAAACAGAATAAAATAAATATTTATGTGGGGCTCCCATACAACAAATGTGTTTTTTTGCCGTTTCTTGCGATAATGGTACGTTGCGATAAAGGGTTCCCCTTCGTGCGCGAGTCCGACTCGCACTTGGCCGGTTTTTTTTTAACCGACTTCAAATAAAGGAGGAGATTCCCAATTCGTCGGATTCTTTTTTTATATATCTTCCCCGATAACTCAAAGACGCATGGACCGATTTGGAAAATTCTACTTTTTTGACCTTCTTGACAACCTGGCAAGTATATCCTTATAAAATTATATACTTTCCATGTGGTCAGGATCTGTTGATGGGATCCTGGAGAAATCAAGGGAACTTCTCAAATATTACAGGCATACGTATAAGACCACAGAGGGTCACTGGAACTTCTCAGTGATAGGTGTCACGGGTATAAGATATTTCGAATAGTTAACCGACTATGATGAAGCAAATACTTATTAATAATTGGTAAATGGTGCCATCGATCTGATCTGATGATGAAGGCGGCAGGTAGGCATTGGCATTCCGAAACAGAAGAATGTTTTCTAACCGTGTTATGTACTGTGCCAATAAATAATTTTCATTGATAATTTGAGGTACCTGCGAAAGAGAAAAATAAATAGCTTTTAAAACAAAAATAATAAACCGCCTTTCAAAGCAAAACTCTACAAAACGAAAAATAACTTTCTTTTCCGAAGTCGACGTCGAAAATAACAAACAATAGGTGACAAAGACAGACTTGACGTAAAAAAAAAAGAAAGAAAAAAAAGAAAAGAAAGAAAAGAAAAAAAAAAAAAAGAAAGAAAGTTATTTTCCCGTTGTACCGTATGTTATTTTTCGCTTTGTAGTGTTTTGCTTTGAAAGTCGGTTTATTTTTTTTGTTAAATTGTTTTTTTTTTGTGATTACTTTTGGGTTCGTCGAGCTTCATTGACTCTGCTTTTCTGGTGGTCGTCACAATTGATTCTGGCTTTCAAGTGTAGCAGTGGTTGGGAATAGTGTAACGGGCTTATCGACCACGCCTAAATTATAATATTTGATTAATCTTGAAATATTGAAAATTTCACTGGCCCACTCGTTCGCTTCTTTTAACATAGCCAGAATATTTTCTAGGGTATTTACAATAATTTGTTAAATAGTTTGCTCTAAAAAAAAAACCCGAAAGAGCCCATTTAAGTGGTGAAAAAAAAAACACTGAAGATGATTTAATGAAAATTAACAAAGCCAAACTAATTGCAACCCCTGCTTCACCTTTGCACCAAGCATTTAATTTTTTTTTCTTAAAATATTTTAGAATATCACCTCAATCAGGAAACAGGCAGCTGTTACAAGATTCATCTCCATAGACAGACTTGGACCCG
Source organism: Anorthoa munda (assembly GCA_945859665.1). Taxonomy (NCBI): domain Eukaryota; kingdom Metazoa; phylum Arthropoda; class Insecta; order Lepidoptera; family Noctuidae; genus Anorthoa; species Anorthoa munda. Next base: position 27,747,012 of record OX243913.1, on the reverse strand, counting down.
AGCGTACAGTATTTGTGCCTCTGAGGGGGGTCACCTGGTCATCCTGAACGACGAGGAAGAGGCCCGCATCGTCAAAGACATGTTCCCTGCTAGTACGCATTTTGATTACTGGTGGGACGGATTTCACGTAGGCCTCATAGCCTGGGGCAACAAGCGCATCTGGAGTACCATTCACGGTATGGAACCAGTATATTAAGGGTGGCCATACATAATGTTAGCTTTAAAGATTGAAAACACTCAGTGAGCGAAAAAAATACTAAATATAAGTACGTGTTGTGGCTCCTTCAAAGGGCCATAACGTGAATTTTGCGTTGTGGCACCTTAAAAGCCGGTGTTGTGGTAAGTATAAAAAGGTCACATAGCGTATTCGTGCTGTTCGGCTTTCATAACATATGACCACAACGCGCGCGCGCGTTTTGGCATTGAAAAAAAAAGTTAATTAAAAAAATCAAAATACCCGACTGCTTAAAAAGCGAACTAAAAAGACGTAAACAAGAAGAAAATCATGCTGTGCAGTCGGAGGATACATATTCGCGAGCTGGCTGACCAAAACCAGATGTATCCTCCGACTGCACAGCATGATTTTCTTCTTGTTTACGTCTTTTTAGTTCGCTTTTTAAGCAGTCGGGTATTTTGATTTTTTTAATTAACTTTTTTATTTATAACTTTTTAGTTAACATTTTTTTCGAATTAGGTACATTTAAATATATAAGTGTTATATATTTTTGAAATCACCTCTAAAAACCCTTTATTTTGATACCCCACACGATGGGTTTGGAAGAAAAAATAAAATTGGCCCCCCACAATATGGCGCCCAAAAGCCGCCATTTTTCTATTTTCCAATTTTAATGTAGCCTATGACACTCGCAAGGTTAAGACGAATCGATTGACGTATGAATCATCAAAATCGGTCAACGCGTTTGGTCTCTGGAACGCCATATAGGAACAAACATACATACATACATACATACATACATACATACATACATACATACATACATACATACATACATACATATATACATACATACATACATACATACATACATAGACTGATAAACACATTACACTCCTTCGGCAGTCGGGTAAAAAGCCAGATTACGTTCTGAGCGCTTAGCACTAAAGGGTTTTTCAATAATGACGGGTAGATGTTGAAATGAAATAAAACAAGCTGAGTGTGAGGTATTAACAATTTTTTTTTTTATTTGAGGCCCACTTGTGCCATGTGTGGAATATGAAATCGTTTAAATGCCCGCCTCGCCTATTTTTCGGCACGTTTCCGGGTGGTTCAATTTTCAATGACTCTTCTGCATAGATTCGGCTGAATTTGAGCGATGGCCTGAGTGTGTATGTGTTCATCTTTAGGGCATCGGTGGATTTTGGTTTGTTTGCGTAATAAAAGTCTAGCGGGGTCAAATCGCATGACCTTGGTGGCCAATTCACATCACCCCTGCGAGAGATAACTTCACCCTCAAATCGCTCATGCAGAAGCTTTATCATTTGAACGTGCTGTTCAATCGTGTAACTTGCCTTGGTGATTTGTCATAAGTAACTGAATAATAAACAAAAGATTTAAAATGGCCACCACGGGTCGCCAAAATCTACCCGCGCCAATTTAAAAACCCTTTATAAAGATTACAAACATACAATATCGCGGCTGACCTTGCAGCTGCCACAACGCGAGTTTGGTAGAAGCCACAACGCGTTCTGAGCTATTATTTCATTCAATGAGAGTTTCGGTCTTAGAGCCTAACTCATACACATCGGCTACAATTATTTACTTTAAATTATTTAAATTGTTTACTGTTTCCCGATTTAAATTGTACGTCCTTCTTCCCAGTGCCGCCCACTGCTTCATTCGGTAAAGAACCTAAGTGATAAAAATAATTAAGTTCTTTACTGAAATGGACAAACATAACTATTATATAAGCATATTTTTTTATGTTTGTCACTTTCAGGTGAGAGAATAGAAGATGTGTTCAACCAATGGTATCCTGGTGAGCCTAACAACGATTATGGGGCCCAGAATCGGGCACAATTAGTGTGGAGCGGCAAATTAGACGACGTCATGGAAGCGAAGGAACGACGACCGTTCGTCTGTGAAAAACCTCCCAAACCGGAAAGTGAAGACTCAGTGATGAATATCTCCCCAGTCTGAACTAAATTTCCTCGTGTGATTGATGTGTAATTAACCCCCGACGGAAAAAGATGGGTGTTATAAGTAAAAAAATATGTTTGACGTGTCTTGCTGTGTATGTCTCTCTGTGTATTTGTGTGTCTGTCTGTGGCATCATAGCGTCCAAACGGATGAACCGATTTTGATTTAGTTATTTTTTGTTTGAAAGGTGATTTTGTCGAGAGTGTTCTTAGCTATGTTGTTTGAATAAAATCAGTTCAGCCGTTCAAAAGTTATGAGCGTTTTACTGTTTGAATCAGGGTGTTTTCGCAAGATATCGTGTCATAATTACGTGTTCAATAGACTGCCGATGTATCTACTATGGAAATAGTAGATACGCTTCGATAGATAAATTATGTAGCATGAAATAAAAATTTGTCGGGGGTTTTTTAAATTTTGAAATTTTACATGTTTTGGTGCTTTTTTAGTACATAAATATATTGTAATTGAAATATTTGTTTGCAAATGAAATGCTTGTTTTCTGATTTCCATTTCCAAACCTTACTCGTTTATCTTCTAAAAAAGTAAATTGCTGGAGCAGGTTTGGTTTCTCTAAATATTATGTTTTTTCTGCAATCAGCACCAACGATGCATGTTAAAAAAAATACTATTTCATGGTGATAATGAAATTATTGTCAGTTTTATTATTTGTCATTATTTTATTTCAAATAAAATTTTTAAAATTATTAAGTTTATTTGTATATTTTATAATAAAAAAACTTTGGTATACAGGCCTGTAGTTTGTGTTGTGTGATCGTTATATAATAATGTTTTGTAAGTGGAAGAACAGGACGCGGGCGGAATTTAAAGCAAGTGTTACAGTACAGTATTCTGTGGCGAATTATTCGACGTTCAGCTAAAATCAAAAAATTATGCCTGAGTAAGGACATAAGCAACACCGGTCTGGCATGAAGATGTTTCTTGTGACAAAAATCAACAAGTACATCAACAATATAGTCATGACGTGGTAGAATACACAGATGTTTATATTCGTAGGGTTCGTACGAATTTGTGAGACTATCACCAACTCGTATGCCGTGCTCATCAAGAAACGGCTTAAGCTTATTTATTTATTTATTAAAACTTTATGCATAAGTATAAAGGCGAACTTAATGCCTTTGGGCTTATGTAGGGCGGGAATAGGTACATGGTTTATTGTTTTTAACCGACTTACCAAAAAGGAGGAGGTTCTATCTTAGACAATATGTTTTTTTTTTTTTTTTTTTTTTTGTTCACGCATATCTCCGTCAATGTTGGACCGATTTTGAAAATTCTTTTTTTGTTTACAAATATATGTTTTGAAATTGGTCATATTTTTGTTTGGTGAAGATCTGATGAAGAACTACGAAGATATACAACAGAACTCTTCAATAAATTACGGCAAATCTCTCGGGATTGCTGCAATCGCATGTCTGTTTATTGTTTATACCATTTTATAACATAACATCACGTCAGTACGCTCTTAAGGGGTACGCAGATCTCTCATTTCACCGGTTATGGTCAAGTTGCATGATATTCGGGTAAACTATTCTGGCGTTATAGGTATCTTACTAAAAAACTTGCCAATTATGTAGGTACAACTAAACTAAAGTGAAAAATAAAAAGATTTTTTACAAAAAAATACTACCGACTTCCAAATGAAAAAACTACAAGGTGAAAAATAATAAAGTCGGTGTCCATAACGCAAAAAAATTGTACTTACCTACAAAAGACACCGACTTCCAAAAATAAAGTTATTTTTCACTTTGTAGTTTTTTCATTTGGAAGCCGGTAGTATTATTTTGTTTAAATCTTTTTATTTAAATTTAGAATATCGTTACGGAAATTAACATCCTCTACAGCTCGCTGCTATTTACTTTCTACATATTTGAGATCAGAGTTTGATACAGTATGTGCATTAGGCAGTTGTCTTAAAAACTTATCGACGTAGTGCTAGCGCGTAAATTGGTGCATAAAGTACACAACGCACTGTTCGGGTACGCCCTCATGCAGTGCGTTCTGCTCGAAAGTATGTACGGGCCACTCAGATGGTCATGAGAAATCCATGAGGGTCCAGGATACCACAATGGATGATGCAAGTGCTTAGCTGGCGTAACACCACGAGACAGACAACCAGCGGGGTTCTCAGCATCCACGACGTGTTTGAAACAATTAGCGGCAATAAGCTCTGTTAGCTTATTAATCGGATTGGCAACAAAAGTTTGCCAGCTATTCGGTGAGGAATTTATCTAGGCGAGCACTACTTGAGTCAGTAACCTTTTGGATGCGGTAGTGGGGCGATACTGAGTCTAGTTCTTGGCGAAGTAACAACAGTAGGGCCGCGCACAACTCTAGTCTAGTCATCGAAATGGATTTCACTAAAAAAAAAAAGGTGAGGCCTAACTAACTGCACGGAGTAGTTAGAACCAATGTTTATTTGCGTGTATACGACTCCGCCGTAAGCACGCTCGCTGGCGTCAGCGAAAACTATGAAATTCATGGTGCATCTATCGACCAACCCGAGATGACGCGCAATAATAATTTCATTATGCGTAGAAAGAGAAAGAGTGTATCGAATAATTCGCGTGTGACTGTTGCTCTCAAAACAGTGTGTTTAAGTCCGTCCGTAAAATAATTCGATAAAAGTGTAAATTTTGTACTAAATTCGGCAAATTTTTGTTGTGTTATATGCAGTGACTCTAGTGAGACCCCAACGTGCACATTTTTGCAAGAAGCTACAGTTTTATAGTCATATTCGTCAAAAACAGTGTAAAACAGTTTAAAAATTTAACGTTTTTACGTGTTCCAAGTGACTCATGTTATTGTGAGAACAAAGAACCTCATTAGTGACGAGCATATTGCAAGTCATTGACAAATAAAACTTTAAAATAGGTTCCTAAATTCAACACGTTTCGTTAAGTCACCGTGGTCGAGTGGTATCGCGACAGCTTTTTGAATCACTGCGGCTGTTCAGCGAGTCGCCGGTTCGGATCTGGCCAAACGCAAGTCTTTTTCTGTTTTCAAAGCGACATAATTTGGACATAGATTGCTAACCGTCCGTCTCCACTCCAGACAAGAAAAAGTTCCACTGACAAAAATGGCATCTGTTTCGGAAAATACCGTTGAACAAACCGAACGTCGAACAAAGCGCAAAAAGCCGGATTGTGACTGTAGTATTAATGAGCTGTCCTCGGAGTTTAGGGATTTTATAAATTCTATAAGCGGATGGCGCCGGGACATGGAAATGAGCATGAACAAAATAGCCGAGAATGTAGTGTCAATGAAGAATGAACTTGCTTCACTTACTCATGTAACATCAGAAATTAAAAACGATATTAGTTCCCTTCGCTCTGAACAAGTGCTTATGCGACAGAGAGTCTCTGAGTTGGATGCGAAATATAAAGGTATGGCGGAACACATCGATTCTGTCAAGGACTCTGTGAACTTTGTTACGGGCGAGCACACCGATCTCAGCAAGAAAGTCGACAACCTTGGCAAACATTTTCAGGAGACCGTAGATTTGAAGAACTTAGTTAGTACTTAAGTTGTGGAACTTGTAGCAAAGATCGACAATCTAGAGCAGAATGCTCGTAATTGTAACATAGAAATATGCAATATCCCAGAAAGGCGTAATGAAAATCTTCCGTCATTGATGCAAAATATCGGGTCCGCATTAAAATGTAATGTTCAGCAGGGTGAAATAATTTCAATTCACCGCGTCCCACACGCACACCAGCAAAGCAACAGGCCTAAAAACATATTTGTGAAATTGGCATCACGTATATTGCGTGACAATCTCCTTAGTGCCCATCGATTAGGTAAGGGACTTGCCACTGGCCAACTTGGCGTATCAGGATCTTCGCTGCCAATATATATGCATGAGCACCTTACCTTGAAGAACAAGCACTTATTTCGTGAGTGTCGAGAAGCTGCCAAAAGGCACAATTATAAGTTCCTGTGGGTTAAGCACGGAACCATTCTTATTCGCGAAAAAGAAGGGGCAAGGGCTTTCGCTATCCGAACCTTGCAAGATATCGCGAAAATCAAGCCTGGATTCTCAGCGCCGATTGACAACAAGGGCGCTGCACGCGTCGCTTAATGGCTTGCTCGATGGTTCTGGATCTGCACGGCTTTTGGGATTTTCAAGTATCTTTTTCATTAGTTCCCTATGTACGTATGTCCTATTTGTATTTCCGGGCCTACTATAATGGCAAAGCAGAATTTATTGTTCAAAAATACTGCTTCACCTGCGTGAAAGTGCTATCTAACTTTGTAAGCAGTTTTATGCAAACATTTGCTGTGAGTTTTTTGTTAGGCGGCAACCTATTTTTAATTTTTATGGTATTTATATTAGTCAAAAACTGTGTGTGCTGGCTGGTGTATTGTTTATTTTTATTATTATGGTTGATCTATTTTCTCGAGATTTGCTTGTTTCTTGTACTTTGTTCGTTTCATTTTGTTGCTTTACTGGGCATCAATCTTGTGATTACGTTTATAACGGATAATGCTTGGGTGGATCCTATTTCTTGTAATGTTCTACACAACAATGTCTGATAAATTAGTCATATATTACCAAAACTGCAGGGGAATCCGCACTAAATTGCATATTCTTTACATGAATATTTTAGCCAACTGTTACGATATAATAGTTCTGACTGAGACCTGAGCCTGACCTGAGAGAATTGATGAGCGTTACGAGGTATATCGATGTGACCGTGATCGCGTGGCTACTAAGAAGAAGGATGGAGGTGGTGTTCTCGTTGCCATTTTGAAGGGTTTGCATTCAGTCGAAGTAAATCTGCGTCCATCTATGAATGCTCACATAGAACAGATTCTTGTTCAGTTACCAAGTTCAGCGAGAGGTAAGTACCAAGTCATTGCGGCAGTATATATACCATCTAGAACGCCTGAATGTATATATGCCGAATATTTTGACTTATTGCAGGCACAAATTGAGGACAGCACCGTTGAAAAATTCAATTTGTTGGGCGATTTAAATTTGCCAGAGATTGATTGGGTCGCTTGCACGGACGATGGATCACAATCTGCTCGAATCTGTAAAGGTAATTCGCCCGTGTGTGGTCACCTGAGCGTTTTTATATCCTTTCTAGGTGCTCATCAATATAACAGTATAAAAAATCAGAACGGAAAAATATAAGACTTAGTAACGATGATTGCACTGTTTCCACACCCACAGATTACTTATTGCAGCTTGATAACCACCATCCCCCATTCTGTATATTCATCTCGCTACGCTTGGCCCAGAGTCCAATGGCACGCAAAAGAATAAAAAAATATAATTACTTTAAGGCAAATTACGACAAAATCAATGACGACTTGAAGAAAATAAATTGGAATGACGCCTTGAATTGCCAATCCGTTGACACATCTCTTGATACGTTCTATGACATTATATTTGGTATTATTAAAAAACACACACCTTTGACTGACTGCAGATCTTTTAAGTTTCCTGTGTGGTTCACAAAGCCTCTTATACACATTTATAAGAATAAGGCTAGGGCTTGGGTTAGATGGAAAATGTATCACAATGTCTCAGACTACGAGCAATTCTCACTGTACCGTTCTAGATTCCAAGATGAATGCAAAATTTGCTACAAGAAATATATGAATTCTGTTGAGGATGGTATTCGGCACAATGTGAAGCATTTTTGGACTTTTATCACCAATAGAAAGAAATCTGCAGGCTTTCCATCTACTATGAAATTTAATAATCAGACCACTAATAACCCAGAAAACATTTGTAATCTATTTTCCGACTATTTTAATTCGGTTTATGAACCATCAACTTCTGCTAATATACCATCTACGTACAACGACTATTCTGAAGGCTGCACACTGTTAAATGCCAGGGTCGGATGGTCTACCGGTGTTCTTCATCAAACAGACAGCTGATAATATATGTATACCGTTGCAAATACTGTTTAACTTGTCCATTTCCCAGGGATGCTTTCCTGAAGCATGGAAAATAGCAAACATAACGCCTGTTTACAAGTCGGGACCTAAGGATGATGTTGAGAATTATCGTCCTATATCCATACTGTCTGGCTTTGTCAAAGGTTTTCGAGAGACTAGTTCATAATAAAATATACCCTCTGTTGCACAATAATATCATCCAACAACAACACTGATTCGTTAAAAACAGGTCAACTACTACCAACCTGGTTACTTTTGTGGACTACTTACTAAGCCTTTGACAAAGTTGACCATCAGCTCCTGTTAAACAAGATTGCATTTAACGGTATACGTGGCGATCTTTGGAGATGGTTCTCTTCTTATGTGTCAAATAGGACTCAGAGAGTGGTGCTAAACGGTTTCAGTTCCCGCACTTTAAGTGTCACGTCCGGAGTGCCTCAGGGTTCCATTTTAGGGCCACTATTATTTATAATTTTTATAAATGACATCAACACATGTTTTTTAAATTCTAAATTGTTATTATACGCAGACGATCTCAATTTTTTTAGGCCTGTCAGAAGTTTGCAAGACTGTCTTCTCTTACAAGAAGATTTAGATAGGTTCACTACATACTGTTCAAACAATAAGCTCCAACTTAGCATATCTAAATGTTGTTGCATTAGTTTTACAAAAAACAAAAATATTGTAAAATATCCCTACGCGTTAAGCAGCATATTTTTAACAAGAGAAGCACTGGTTCGCGATCTTGGAGTTCTATTGGATGACAATCTACACCTTGACGCACATTTTGATAAAAATATTATTAATGCCATCCGTATGTACGGGTTTGTCATGAGATCAGCCAGGGAATTTGTACGCTCATATACATATTTATATCTTTATAAATCGTTGGTCAGGTCTCAGTTAGAGTATGCTGTTCCGGTGTGGAGTCCGTTCTACAATAAATACTCAGATGCAATTGAAAAAGTGCAAAGAAGGTTTTTGAAATCCATGCATTACCGTTGTTTTCGCACTTATGCATCTTATAGTGATTTTTTGAGCAGGTACAAGCTACATAATCTTAAAGCTAGACGTATTTTTTTGGATACAATGTTTTTGTATAACTTATGCAATAATAAATTTGATTTTATTGATATTGTTAATAAAATTAATTATGTAGTACCCAGAACAACCATTAGTCGTGGGGTGCGCGTGCGATCCCTCTTTGCTTTATCTTCTGCCCGTACGAACGCAGGTTTGCGAGCACCCTTACGTCGCCTTGCTGATCAATATAATAAGTTTTTTGTAAATATTGATATCTTTGCTGTTGCCGCAGGACAATTTCGACGCCTTGCTTGTGAGACCATTGATTCTATTGACATTTGTAATTTTTAGGTTTTTCCGTATGTTGTGTTCTTTTTGATATATATATCGGAGATAGGAGGGCTATCTTCAATAATACCCTCGGTCTGTGGGCATATCGTGGGTATGCGATGCACAAAGCAGGTAACTTATGCCGTTTTAGAGATAGTTCTTGTTCCAATTTTATCAAAGCAGCGGATTCGGCCACCAATCGTTTCGCTTTTTCCCAACTTAAACACACTTGTTTAAGTTCACACACGCCACTTTAGGCTACTTCTCAACTACTTTTTCTCACAACTCTTTTCAAATCCAAAACAGCGCGTCCGCGCGTATCTTTTCTAACTTTACGACCCAATATGGCGGGAGAACCCACTCAGAGTGCCTCTATGACACTCCTGCTTTTTATTGGCTAAGAGAATCTCTTCCGGCAAATTACTGCTTGTATTATCCAATCCAAATCGAGTATTTTGACATAAGAAAAATAAAGTGTTGTCAATCGAATAAAATCGAACTGAGAACTGATCAGAAGCTAAATGTTGCCAATTACACAAACCTGAAGTAATAAGTTTACAAGGGATATTCATTACTAATCATTTACCTTCCTCCGATATATATAAAAATATTTTAATTTTGATATTGATTTTGATTTTAATTATGATTTTGTTTTTAATTTTGATTATGATTTTGATTTTTATTTTGATTTTGATTTTAATTCTGATTTTAATTTTAATGTTAACAATGACTTGATAGTAATTTAATGGATGTAGTTATTATTGTTTCTTTTTTACAGATATATAATTGCCGGATTTTATATGACATTTGTAATTCGTGGACTTTTGTTGTTGATTTTGTATAATAATGACATAATAATAATTTAATTTAATTAATTTTTATATAATTTCTCACTTTTCATTCTTCTTATGCATGCCTATTTAGTTTTACCTGAAAGATTTAATCATGCAAATATGATATTTTTAGGATATGAATTATAAGCGCACGGCGCATTTAATATGTGAAATGGTTTTGTATTCTGTGGAAAATGTCATGGGTTGTAAATTTGTCACGCTCTGTTGTTCAAAATTTTATTTTATTACTGTAATGTGTAACCGTTTGTTTTCCCAAATTAATAAATAAAGCTCAGCACAAAACTGTTTCCAAGCGGTGACTATATGGTCAGGTGGTATGTCGTCCCAGTCACACTTTGCTAGCCAAAGCTCCTTAATTAAGAGCTTGGTATACAGATTAGTGGGGGCGACAAACCCTATTAAGTCCCATAGTCGAGCCACTGTGGAAAGCATGCTCCGCTTAGTGCATTTCTCATCTGATTTGTCGACGTCAAAGCGGAAACTGTCACAAGACTTGTCCCAACGTAAATCCAGGATTTTATGCGGTATAGACTTCTCATACTCGATATTGGGATAAGCCTTATGAGGATCAGGCATGTGAGCAAGAAACTCTTTCGAGTTACTTTGTCCATTCCAGTCCATCTGAATAAGCTTATCACAAAGCGAAATTGCTTGCGGTATGGACATGACACTACAGGCGATATCATCCATATATAACGCAGAAGAAGCAGCAGCAGATGCTGCGGAGAGAAATCATCGCCTTCATCAGCGACTAACTGGCGGACTACACGTAACGCGTAATATGGACAAACACGATTAAATGGATAAACCGTTACAGGTTTATGTTTGCTAAATCTGTAAAAAAAGAGTTGAAATCTACGGTCCGATTCACGAACGCCGACATTGAGAAATATTTTGCGGCAATTAGCAGACAGGGCTATTTGAAAGAGACGAAAACGAATTAAGACATTAAATAAATAAAAATAAAAAAACAATTAATAATAACAACAACAACAATTTTTCCACGTTCTTATAATTTAACTTCACTTGCATGTAACAAAGTGTATACATATCTGTATGTATAAAAGAGTCATACCTTGCAAGACAATTTGATCAACAACAACAAGTTGACGTTTTTAACCGACTTCAAAAAGGAGGTTCTTTATTCGATCCGAATGTATGTATGTTTGTATGTTCAGGATTCTCTCAAAAACTATTGATCCGATTTTGAAAATTCTTTTGACAGCACGATTTGTGCAGTGGTGCCTACACAGATGTATGATCTATGTTTATTTCACTCGGTATTAATACCGTCTTTCTTTTTTAATAAAATTTATAGGTGAAATTCTTAAAAACTATCGAAACTATCGTCAGCTATCATGAAGTTACCAGTGTCATAGTTTTTATCATTTATTTGGCATAAAAACAAAGAACAAATGGTCATGAAACTCTGGTGCCCGTGGTAGGTAATGAGAACCTGTATTACAGGTCACCATAATTCAAATTAAAATCTTTTATTTGCAGAATATGGGTAGGTATACAGCTGTTAAAATTTAAAAATATATATCGCCATAATCAGGCTCACGCCATGCAAATTTAAAAACCATATTAATAAATTACAAATTAATTAATTAAACATAGTATCAAGTAAATAAGGCAATGAATTACAATGAAAATGTCAAGCATGCAATACTTTAAATAATTACAATAAATAGAAATAGAAAGATACATGTCAAACAGTGCAAAAATAATTATACAAATATACATAATTCGGTATGATGTACGATTAGATTAACAACAACCATTATTTTATTTTTTTGCATTACAAATTATCATCAAGAAACTCTTTTACTGAGTAATATGATTTATCTAACAGTATTTTCTTTAATTTATTAAAAAAAAATATTATTGTTAGAAATTTCGAGTAAGTGATTGGGTAAATGATTATACACTCTAGGAATCATACAAAACACACTATTGTTCAAAAGTGCAGTTCTATTAGGAATAAAGCTTATTTTAAATCGGTGCCTCTGACTTTTTAATTTAATAAAAGAACTGCTATTATTTCTGACAAACATAATCATGTCCAATATATATAAACAAGGAAGAACTCAACTGCAAGAAGTTAGCCGCAAGTTGTTTTCATCTGCTGCAACTTTGAGGAGACTGCGTAATTTTCTTCCAACTGCCACTAAGATTGCGCTTGCACAATCTCTTCTTCTTCCCATCCTTGATTATGCTGATGCCAGCTATCTTGACCTTACTCAAGAACAACTCGATAAACTTGAGCGGCTTCAAAATTTTTGTATAAGGTTCATATTTGGTTTGCGCAAATATGACCATGTTTCCGAATTTCGTGTAAAGCTCAAGTGGTTGCCAATTCGCCTTCGCCGGAATGCTCATATTCTTTCTCTTTTGTTTAAAGTGCTCTTTACTCCTTACACCCCTCTTTACCTCAAGGATCGTTTTCAGTTTATCTGCGATTCTCACACGAAATCTCTAAGGTCATCAGATAACTTGCGACTTAAAATGCCAATGCATTCCACAACTTTCATGGATAAATCTTTTACTGTCCAGGCTGCTCGTCTGTGGAATGCATTGCCTGACTCAATAAAACGTGCTCAGTCGTTGCCTGTATTTAAAAAACTCATCAAAGAACATTACCTATCGCTGTGATTGTGCTCTTGGTTTCTGACATAATGTGCTTATATATTAAGTATGTATGTATTTATGTATCTATTATTTAACATATGTATGTATTTTTGTTTCTAGTGAGTATCTATTTTATGTTTATTGTTGCTATTGTCGCACCACTGACAACCCCATGTCATGTCCAGGTATTTCTGTCCATTCCAGGTTGCCTGGAAGAGATCGCGGAATGCGATAAGGCCGTCCATTGTATATAATAGTATTAAGTTTCTTTTTGTCTTGTTTATTAAGGTGTACAATAAAGTGTATATAAATAAATAAATAAATAAATAAGGAAGAGTTAACACTTTAATTTTTGTGAATATTGGTCTACAGCTTTCAGTCTGTTTCATTCTAAAAATCGCTCTAACGCATCTTTTTTGCGCTCTGAATACCATTTCCTTATCTGGAGAGTTGCCCCAGAACATGACACCATACATTAATAAAGGGGTAACATAGCCATGATATGCTGTTAGAACTGCGGTCGTATTAACAGTTTTAGATAACATGTAGATAGCGTATGTATATTGATTCAGTTTTTTACACAACATTTCAATATTTGGTTTCCAATTTGCTACATTTACTTGTTAAATTTTTGTGTCTATGTATTTTATATCCATTTCTTTTTATATCCATTGCATCCCCCAGCAATTTAAACACATTTTTAATTTGTGATACCAATAAAATTAAGGCAGGCAAGCATAAAAAAAAGAATTACATATATAATAACAAAGAAATTATGTCATAACTAAACCAAAATTAAATTATTTTACAACTAAACCAATATTAAATTAAATTAAAATTAAATCAAAATTAAATCATAAATTAAATAAATTAAATTCGATACAAATTAAAATTAAATTAAACTGAAATGTAATCAAAATTAAATTAAAATTAATTAAGACCAGGAAATTTGATTATATACAAATCAATCAAAATTAAACTAAATTAAAATTAAATCCGAACAGAAAATAAAAACCAAAGCAACCTTACGGAACAAAATAGTAGATGTGATATGGTGTAGAGTGTGTAAGTGTGTGAGTGAGAGTGTATGAGTGTGATGTATGAAAGGTGTGCCTATTAGTTTAAATTGGCTAAGCCAGAACCTGTAAAAGGTCCTCTGTTGCGGTGTATGATTGCTTGAGGAGCCAATCCGAAACTTGGCCTTTGGGTTTACCATCTTTTAAATAGTTTGGCACTCCAATTCGAAATGATGAATACTATACTTCTTCTCACTACAATGCTAATCAAAATAATTATTTAATTAGGAATTACATTATGTATGGTAGGTCAGCCAAGGCCGCACGAGGATACCGAACGGTATCCTTTGAGGCGGCAACTCTCCTGGCACGCTTTCCTCCGCTTGACATTCTGGCGGATATGGATGCGAGGGTTTATAACCGGATTCGTGCCATTCGCCGGAATGGTGACAGCGTGCCGGGGATCGCTTTAGTAAGGCTGAGGCGGCAGGAACGGCGACACGCGCTCGAGCGGTGGCGAGAACGGCTACAGCAGCCGCAATTTTCGTGCAAGCGCGTTGTCGAAGCCATCCTGCCGCACTTCGAAGCCTGGCTGAAAAGAGAGGAGCGCATCTCCTACAGGCTCACTCAGGTACTGACCGGACACGGTTGCTTCGGTGAGTACCTGAATAAGATTGGGCGAGAGACCACGGCAAATTGCCACCATTGTGGAGGCGACCTTGATTCTGCACAGCACACGCTCGAGGAGTGTCCAGCGTGGGCCTCTGAGCGGCAGGTCTTGGTCGCCAGGATCGGGCGAGACCTGTCTCTGCCAGCAGCTGTGGGGGCCATGCTGGCAGAGACAGAAAATTGGAGGGAAATGGCCTCCTTTTGTGAGACTGTGATGGCCCAGAAGGAGGCCGCCGAGCGGAATCGTGAGAGGGCCGATCCCGCTCGAAGAAGAAGGCGTCGGGGAGGCAACCGCCTCCTCGATGCCTAAAACACCGAAACCCCGCCTGCGTAATAAGCAAGCGGGACTCCGGGGTCGCAGGTGGTCAGATTGGGGACTCTGTCCGCCCACCAGGTGACTTCGGGAAGGACGGCAGCACAGTGATCACGTGCTGCCGTGCACAGCGAGGCTCAGGGGAGGCACTTCTTTCAGCCTCCCCAGGGATGTGCCCTAACAGGCGTTGCACAGAAGGGGCTCCGGGTTGGTCTTTTAAGAGGTGACGGGGCCCCTTTCAGGTGCAGATGGTGATCACCGGGGTGGTTTTAGTGAGGTAAAAATCCCACACTCCCTGGTCTTTTTTCCCCAAAAGTCCAGGCGCCTTTTGAAGGTTTCCCCCCGAAAACAAAAAAAAAAAAAAAGGTCAGCCAAGGCCAGTCAAGGGTTATCGCCAGTAATAATAGAATAATAACTCTTCATCAACATCAAAACCTGACCAGCGAATGAGATTATGACCTGACATGGGCCATACCGTACGCAAACTGGGTTGAATTCTACGGCATTACTTAGTAAGTGCACTACTGCATGCATTTGATGCACTTCAGGTGCACTAGGTGTTAGTTTAAATAAAATTGGTTTTTGAAGTGCTGTCATAGTTTGCAAGAATGTAACTACGAGTACCAATATTTCACTAGCATCGTATTTACGGGTGATCTCAGTAGTGTTAGCCCGGTTCCTCCTTTTCAGAGCAAAAGTCTTTTCGGAATGGCATCTAAAATTTATAATAGGATACCTGTGGACATTTTAAACACTAAGGAACTGCCACTATTCAAATACAAATTGCGTAATTTTTTAATTGACAAAGCTTACTACACGATCCAAGATTTTCTTAATAATTAGTGCCTACTACAATCTGTCACCATGCACCTAATTCTTATTTTGTAAGATTTGCTTTATATGTGATGATGCATGTTGACTTAATTATTGTATGCCTACTAGGCAGGACATAATGGAACTGTAATTTACCTAACATCTGTCTGTATAACCTATGCCCACAATAAAAAGATTTGATTTGATTTGATTTACAGATCAACCGTGCCTAAAGTAATTTTTAAGCGATTTTTCTAAAATGAAAAATGTATGTATGTGTTGAAATTTTTGTTCACCGATATCTCTTTCATTTGTGGACCGATTTTGAAATTCATTTTTGTTAGTATGTTCCCATTTTGAAATTGGTCCCATTTTAATTTGGTAAAGATCTGATGAAGAACGTGGAAGATATACAACAGAACTCAAATCTCTCGGGATTGCTGCAATCGCATGTCTGTTTATTGTTTATAACATTTTAGTTATTATAATAATTTAATTTAACATTTCGCTGGCAGAGAGGACACACACACACACTTGACTCAAACAATTTTTTTTAATTTAAAGCTTAATTTTACGCAAACGGATCTCCAAATCGAAAAATGGTTTTAAAAAACCCAATATTTTTAAATGGCCTATTAAACGATACCCCATACAACGGGATAGATGAGAAAAAAAAACCATCCTAACTTTACGTCTATAGGAGACCAACCCAAAAAAAAAAAATGTTTTCTGTTTTATTTTACCACTTTGTCGGAATTATTAATATGTATATCCATGTCAAATTATAGCTTTCTAGTACTTAGAGTCTCTGAGCTAAGCTGCGGACGGACAGATGGACAGAGCGAAACTATTAGGGTTCCTTGTTGACTTCGGAATCCTAAAAAGGCAACATTACCAATGCTACTGCATATGTTTTACCGCTGTATCTGTCAGATCATGATACAGCACAAATGATAAGATTTCCTACTAAACACAAAACTGATAAAGGCACAATAATATACTATATTTATAAAAGAGATTACAATTCAGACATTATCAGAAAATTCAAATAATGCTTGCAACCTTTCGGTTCGACATTTATAAAAATCCTGACGCGAATTTTCGAATTAAATGAATTTCACGATTTGGTATGTCTATGTATGACCTCTGCTTTTCAATGAAAGATCAGCACAAGCAATAAGAATACCCAAAAATGGATAAGTAAAGGACTAAAACGAAGTTGCAAAACTTCATGATCGGATCAAGAGCATTTTAAGAGGGGAATAATACGGCACGGGCTATTTCATGAGTCCAACTTACAAACTATAGAAATTTCATACAAACTTTCAACCCCCTTTTTACCCCCTTACGGGTGAAATTTCCAAAAACCAATAAATACATGAATTCTTTTTATCAATCTTTTTTGATAATTTTATTGAGGTTTGCTGTAAGAGAGCCCAATTATAGTCCAAGAAAATTAGTCAAATTAGGGCAAGAATCTCGGAATGAGAGATAGTCGGATATAAAGTTGTATAAACCTTTATTTTGACTCCCTAAAACTTGTCTCAAAACCTACGTATCGTAGGGTGTCCGCGTCTACAGATATTCCAAGGTCAAAGGTAAAAAAATCGATGTTTTACACATTTATTGCAAATATCTCGTTTCCTATGGGTTTTATGCTATTTGTATGTAGTGTAAATATTGTAGATGATTAAATCGTCTACAACTTTTGCTTACACATTTTTTTTATAACTTGAACCATTTTCGAGATAGAGGGTAGAGTGCGCGCAGTGTTTAACTATTTAGAGTATCATTCGAGGTCAACCTGTAGTCCTGATTAAAAACACGCCGTATAAAGTTTATAAATTATTAATAAATATTTAATTCTAAATAATTTGCATTTTTATTAACTATTACGTAATTATTATTTTTCAATAATTCAGTATCTATTCTTTAATAACTCGTGTAATTATAAAGTTATTAAGAGAAATACTTTAATTACATTTTAATTCTAATCTTATTTATACTAAACGATTGTACCCACCTACCTGCCCACACACGATGTCTCAACCTAAGGGATCTTAACATCCTGACTTCCCGATGGTTTTCATCTATCGGCCAAAAATAATATCTTGGCATAAAAAAAATTAAGGTCAATCTGAAGGAGCAATCGAATTTACAACAGAATTTCTCAATAGTGTCAACTTTTCAGACTTGCCACCACACGAACTAAAATTGAAAAAATGCGTTAATAATATTGTTGTGTAATTTAGACGTCTCAAAAGGGCTATGCAATGTAACAAGTTTGTTCAATCACATAATAAAGGCAAAAATTGTTACTGGTGAACAATCCGGCAAAGAAGTACTTGTACCAAGGATAACCCTTGACTCATCAAAAGGACAACTGATGGGATGCACCATGCAGCGTCACCAGTTTCCCGTTAGGTCTGCATTTTCCATGACTGTCCACAAATCCGAAGGACAAACATTCGAATCTGTTGGGGTTGACTTAAAGTCCAGTCCGGTCTTCATGCATAGCATGTTATATGTAGCATTTTCTAGAGTTAAGGGACCAACTACGTTAAAAGTCCATCTTCCAAATGAAAATCCTCGACATACTCGCAATATAGTATGGAAGGAAGTATTAGGTTAAGACCCGATTTCATAATTAAAATCGTGATGATAAAAATAAACTTACGTAATTGATTGATAAACTGTAAAAAAACACGATTTACAAAAAACAAAAAAAATGAGCGAAACTCGGTCAACCAGGTACTTTATGATAAAACCAAGACTCGTTAGGCGGTTTTGAGTTTCTTGTAGGTTTTTATAACATGTTTGTTGATCATGACCAATACGGCAAATGTCTTCTAAATATATATTAGATAAGTTTTCACGTATTCTCAATAATTTCATCACTGTTTTTATAACCTTTGTAAATACAAACGGAGCCGTATTCGAGCCAAAAGATAAGATATTAAATTCATAAACAGAATGCTCAAATTGAAATCTGAGATATTTTCGATCATCTTTATCAACCTTAATTAAATAATACGCGTCTTTTAAGTCGATAGTGCATAAGTAACAATCTCGTGAAATCAGTTTTAATACAGTTCAAGTCTTCCAGTTTGAAGTGATTAGTATAGAAAAATTTATCAAAAGATTTTAAGTTAAAGATAAAACGCATCTTTCCGTTTGGCTTGGGTATTAAAACACATTTGTCGTATTTCTTCACCACTGCTCTCAAAACGGTGAAGGAAAACATCGTGAGGAAACCGGCATGTCCTAGAACCAAAAAATCGAAGACATGTGATATTCACCAACCCGCACTGGGCCTGCGTGGTGGATTACGGCCCATTCCCTCTCACAGAGAGGAGGTCTGTGTCCCAGCAGTGGGAACAATAATAGGCTGATGATGTGTGATATGTGCGTATTGTTTGGGGTCGAAGAAACGGAAAACAACTATGAGCAACTAGAAGATATTGTTCTAAAGGTTTTTAACACAGACATGAATGTGCCTTTTGAGAAATATGAAATCGAATATACAAATCGCTTCGGGAAAAAAGGGACAAACCCTAGACCTATTTCCGTAACAGTATCGACTCACGGCAAAAAGATAAAGCTGCTGCAGAATAAAAAACGTCTTGAGAATTGCAAATATTATATAAATGATGAATTTCCGCCGAAGGTTCTTGCAAAAAGAAGAGAATTACAAAATGAAGTTAACCTTCTCAAGGCAAAGGGGACAAAAGCCGTAATAAAGTACGATAAGCTAGTCATACTAAATGAAAAGAGCAGTAACCACCTGAATATCGCTCACCGTACCCAGAAGAGGAACTTATCTCTGTCACCGGAAGAGAACAGGAGCGTCATCAAAGACTGCACTGTAAAGCAAACTAAAAAGAAAAACAAGAACGACATTTCCTCTTTCTTCACGCCAAGAAGAGACGTCGGAGGGGACAACTTCTCTTCAACATCAACAACCGGCACAATAAGCCAAGTAAACCAAAAAACATGCGATTAGCAACTAACACGAGCCCCTCCTCCATCATCCCCAGTACGGCTTGTCACCGCGGGGATTTGCGACTATAACCCTCCAGAGCTAAAAATTGACGACAAATCATTGTACATATGCACGTTCAACGTTAGGTCATTATCCACCACAGAAAAATTACTAGAGCTAAAAGAAGCTATAAAAAATATTAAGTACGATGTCATCGGACTTTCGGAGGTACGCAGGCTGGGCACAAATATTATCGAAGAGGACGACCACATACTCTGCTACTCAGGAGAATCCATTGGCCAACACGGAGTGGGTTTTCTAGTAAACAAAGAACTCAAGATGAATATTGAATCTTTTCAAGGCATTTCCGGTCGAGTGTGTACCCTACAACTCAAATTCAGTTTCGGTATTATGACGCTCATACAAGTATACGCCCCGACAGAAAGAGCAGATGACAGCGAGGTCGAATCTTTTTACATAGATGTACAAAAAGCTCACGACTTGGCTACGAGTTCCATAATTATCTGCATGGGTGATTTCAACGCCAAGATAGGCCAACCCAAGAAAGAAGAATCCACGGTCACGGGTCCATTCGGATACGGCAAACGAAATTCCAGAGGCGCTAGACTGCTGCAGTACGCCCACGAAACAAAACTAATGATAATAAATACGAGATTTAGGAAAAACGAAAAAAGTAAGTGGACTTGGATTTCGCCAGACAAGAAATATAAAAATGAAATTGATTTCATGCTTACAAACAATCCACGAATGTTTACAAACTTCGAAGTTTTGAATCTCTCGTTCCCTTCAGACCACAGACTTATAAGGGGTTCCTTAAATTTAATTAAGGGAAAGAAAAGCAGAAAGTCCTTCAGCTCGCCACAAAATCAGCTAAAAACCGAGGACGACAGAAATCGATTCATAGCAAATCTGGAACAAAATCTACTCCAACTTGACATCAAGGGAAATGACAACGTTTTGTCTTACTACACAAAATTAGAGGTAACTATCAAGAAATGCTTATCAAAACCACCAGATCAAGGATCACGACACAAAAGATCGATTATTTCTAACAAAGCTAAGGAACTCATGGCCCGACGGAGTCTACTTCAACACAGCAGTAATTTGTCACCGACAGAAAAAGAAGAGCTCAAAGCACTGTACAAGGCAACAAATAAAGAAATAAAGCGTAATTACAAGGAACATAGGCATAACATAATGCTATCTCATTTAAAAACTTCAGGCAGTCTGAAAAAAGCTATGAAAGAGCTTAATAACGTCAAACAATGGATCCCCTCACTCAATTCTAAGTCTACGAAAACTCAAACTCGCCTGGAAGTAATAAACACAGCCACAAAATTCTATGAAGAATTATATACTGCCCCCGATGATACTGGTTCTACAAATGACTTGTCTATATCCTGCCCTAACTTGAATATCAGCGAGCACTCATCATTCCACGAAAGCGACATTTTACGAAAAATCGATAAACTGAAATCTGATAAAAGTTCAGGAACGGATGGCATATCAAACGAAGCAATTAAATCAGCGCGAACTATATTATTGGTACCAATAACCCACTTATTCAATTTGGTCCTGGACGAAGAAGTCGTCCCTCCGGCTTGGACGGAATCTGAAATAATTCTTCTTTATAAGAAAGGCGACCCAACAGACGTTGGTAATTATCGTCCAATAAGCTTGATGCCATGCTTGTACAAACTCTTCGCCTCATGTCTACTAGAGAAAATAAGTGACGATATAGAGAACCACCAACCAATCGAACAGGCCGGATTTAGAAAAGGTTTTAGTACTATTGACCATATTCAAGTCCTAGAGCAAATCATTGAAAAGTACACCGAGTTCCGCAGACCGCTCTACCTAGCATTCGTTGATTATAAAAAAGCTTTCGATTCCATCTCTCATAAAAGCATATGGTCAGCTCTATATAACCAGAATATCAATGGAAAATATATAAACATATTAAAAAATGTGTATGCAAAAAGTACAAGCACAATAAAACTAGAACGTTCCGGAAAGAGAATCAGAATTGGTAGAGGTGTCAGGCAGGGTGACCCGCTCTCTCCAAAATTATTCATAGCGGTACTGCAAAGCATAATGACTGATCTACCATGGACGAATAGAGGTCTAATAATAAATGATAAGCGCCTGACCCACCTACGATTCGCCGACGACATTGTTATTTTTTCTGAAGAAGCTGCAGAACTCCAAGCAATGCTGGTAGAGCTTCACGGAGCAAGCAAAAAGATTGGCTTAGAAATGAACCTTTCTAAAACAAAATTAATGTCTAATCATATTAAAACACCAATTACACTAAATAACTCACCAGTGGACTACGTAAACGACTATATTTACTTGGGAAAACTAGTATCCTTCGGCAAAAATAACAACATCGAAGAAATAGACAGGCGAATCGCAACAACTTGGAAAAAGTACTGGTCATATAAGGATATCATGAAGTCAAACATCCACATCCAATGGAAAAAGAAAATTATGGATACCTGCCTACTGCCCTGCCTCACATACGGTTGCCAAACGTGGATCTTTGACTCAGTGGCAAAGAGACATCTTAATTCATGTCAGAGAGCCTTAGAAAGAAGTGCGCTTAAAATAAGACTCTTAGATAGAATCAAAAATTCTACTATAAGGAAAAAGACGAAAGTAATCGACGCCGTCTCCTTCGCTCAAAGCCTAAAGTGGAAATGGGCTGGACATGTCGCCAGATTCACTGATGGCAGGTGGACTCAAGCAGTCACAGCATGGAGAGGGCCTACCGGTTACAGGCGCAGAGGCAGACCAAAAGCACGCTGGAAAGACGAGCTAGAGATTGTCGCTGGCAAAAACTGGCATTTTACAGCAGCAAATAGAGACGAATGGAAGGCTCTGGAGGAGGCCTTTACCCACAGAGGGGTTCATGCAAATTAATTTAATCTAATTAAATCTTTAGTTATTTAAGATTATAAACTATTTATCTCACATTATTTATTGCTACGTTTAATTATTTGTATTACTATGAAATCAATTAATCAATTATTTATTTGGAATTTTAATGTCTTGGACTTATCTGTTAATTATATTTTAGAAGTGAATCAAATTAGTATATTTTACAGATATTGTCAACCATTAACATGTTTTTACATTATGAAAATTAAGTTATGTTACAAATTAAGTAATCACAATTATGTAATAAAGGGCCTTATATTAATTAATTGTACTACGTATCATAATAAGAGTTATTTTATTATTGAATAACTCATCTTATAGACGTAGCAGTCTTTATTCTATTGGAAGTTATTTACATTCTTTTATTTACAATCAAAAATTCAATTATGTATTGTTTGCATGAAATAAAGAGGCTTTTTTATTTTTATTTTTATTTTATTTATTTTATTGATGTGTGATGTGTGTCGTATTGGTCGGACCAAACTTCACATTCCGAAATAGCTCCTATTGATAATAAATTATCGATGGCTTCCATGAAGTGAGCCATTTCTGACTCAGAATGTTTCCGAATGCTAGGAGGTATTGATTGAATTTTTATTTTGTTTTAGAAATTATGGCGGTTTATATTGGCCTTAAAATATTTGTAAAAGATCTATCTGAGTCCCAGATATTCTTCGAATTGACAATACCACCGCCGTCAACAGGGTGGGAGGCATACAGTTCCCCCATTTGACAGACGTTACAAAGTAACTTTGACAATGGTGCGAACATAGAAACTTCTATGTTTTTATAATTTTTAAGCAGATCAAGAGTCTTATTCTCATGATGTCACTCAAGACCTGCTTCAAAATACACATCCAGATATTAAGTGGCAATTTGCAGACTATGCCTATCGTAAAATCGTTACAAAATTTGCTCCGCCAAACATAGATTTTTTCGCCAGTCGGTTAAACAATAAATGCCCAAAATAAGTCTCCTGGCACTGAGATCCGGATGCTTTCCGTCCGAATGAAAAAACATGTCCGGGAATGAAGATATAAAAATATTCTTTAAAGGAATATATCATTCTAGACCCCCTCTACTAAAGTATAACGAAACCTGGGACACATCTTTGGTATTAAATTTTCTGGAAAAATGGTACCCTAATGGAGACATAAGCCTTGAAAAAACTTCAGAAATAATAATTACTCTATAAGCTCTCGTCACTGCACATAATAATAGGGTACAAACATTATCAAAAAAAAAATTGTAATATTGAAAAGTTGCCAAAAGAAGTCAAAATAAAAATCCCGATCTTATAAAAATATATTATTATACAATTGGGGCATCTCAACCCATGCTCGTTATTCCGTTTTTTGATTAAAAACCAGAAATTTTTCCAGCAAATACTATATTCAATTACCTCGAAATGGCTGAAGGATTTCGTATTAATACGGATACTTTATTTAACAATTTTAAGAGTCCTCTTAATAATCAATCAAAAATAATCTGTAGGTGCACAAACTTTATCTAGATGGATAACGCACACCCTAAGTTTAAGACGACAACTAACGCCAACGACCTTGAGCACACCCGCGCGACCCAAAATTTAGTAGTTTTTTGTACTTTCCTTATTATTCTACGACTTTAAAAAAAAAAAAAAAATCTGATCAAAATGTAGATAATTACATTGTCTTTGAGATGGTGTCAATTATATTAAAATATGCCTAGCGGTGATGGTGCGATTGTCGTGTTTTTGTCCGTTTTAGACATAACTTTACTAATTAATTACACTGTGTTATACGAATAAAACTCTAAATGTGCTTAAATCAAATTATTAAGAAAATGGTCTAATGTAACATATATTTTTTCCAAAAAATTACGACTAGTCGTTTAGACGTGATTCTCATTTTAAATTCAGCTACTCAAGGGAATCTGCGCCTTAAGCGGAATGTATACTTCCACGTTCACTGCGCATAGCACGCGGCACGCTGCCACATCTCCTGCGCAATGATTAGGAGTTAACATTGATCAAATTAGGAAAGCTGCTGGTTGGAGCCCGAGCTCACAAAAATTTGCAAAATATAATAGTAGACTAGACTATTAATAATGTGTCTAATGATTGTTTTCTTATGGCTATTATTAATTATTCAATTAATGAAAAACAAAATTAACTGTTTCTTATTTTAGTATATTTTTTGGTTTAGTAAGTGAGTAGTTTTTTGTTTAAGTGTTTATGTTTGTAATCTTAATTAATTAAGTATTTTATACACTGTATATGTAAATATGTATCTATGTAAATAAAACTCATCTCATTAGTGAACCTTTTAGTTATTTAATTACAACATTGTAAAATGAAGTAATTTTTAGTTTCTTTTTCGTTATTACTTCATAAAATACTTTGTAACCGTTGTGTATTTATTAGTATTATCATGTATTTCATTTAATTATATTTTACGATTCATATCTCTAAAAGTCCACATGTGTATAAAATGCTAATCTCGAGTATGAAGCCTGAAGTATAATTAGAGATTAAACGAACTTACCTGTGAGTGAAGTTAGATCCTAATTATATGAAGGCTTCGTACGAAGAGATTAGCAACCCTCCCACCCACTCGTTCAGTCACTACCCTTATCAATCGTAAAATGTGAAGCGAATGGGCTAAACTCTAAACTATAAGACACGGATTGCGGGCGAAGGAATCAAGAGGAATAAACAACCCATATTAAAAAAGGTGCAGAAGAAATCAAAATATTCTCAAAATAGTGTGGTACTACGCGTTATGTAAGCACCAGTCCATAAATAAAGAAAGGTTCGCAATAGAAATCCAAACACATCATTGAAACATAAACATATTTATTTCCTTTTCCACAAATAATCAAAAACACACCAGAGTAAATTCATAATACTCGTATTCCGAAAAATATATCAGATCAAATCACCAAATTATAATAGTTTTACTTACATGCTAAAGAAACACGAAATAATATTCCTTTTTATCGCATAGACTTATCAACCTATTCGCTGCTTGGCGACTCGATTCAAGAGGCCGACCGTTAACTCTTTGACACCCAAGTTGACAGCAAAACGTCATGACTCATGGACAAACTTATCTAGCTGTCTAAGTCGATTAAGTATAGTAATGCATTACTAGATATAAGCTAACAGCTCGGCCATCCTGTTCAAAGTGCGTCCTCGCGCTAACAATCTCATAGAGAAAAATAAAAATATCTATACAATCACACAATAATGATGTCTACAAAAAAAACTCAAACTAAAAAAAAAGAAGTCTCATACTATACAAACAAAAATAATTGGTTTTCAAATTGGATCTTTACAATCAGTTTCTATAAATCTTTTCAAATTATTTATAATACATCTCGAATCAAGTATATTTAATTTAACTATTTATACAATTTTTTTTTTCTGACACTATATACATATAGAAAACCTTCAACAGGGCTGCCAAGTCCTGCAAGAAGGTGTTGCGAAGGGCTCGGTTTGACCACATTGGCCGAATAGGGGCCAAACTTGCTTCTTACCCAGCAGGTAGTAAAGCGTTTTGGTCCCTGGCTAAGTCAGTCGAGTCGAACTTCTGCCGTCCCTCACTACCACCACTGCTGAAACCCGATGGTTCGCTGGCCCACACCGCTGAGGAGAAGGCAAATTTATTTGCCTCTCTTTTTGCGGAATCTTCGCGTCTGAATCCTGGTGATTAGCGGCCCCCTCCTTCTCCTGATGGATGCGAGACGAGTATGTCGGACATTCGCATCCATCAAAAGGACGTCCGTAGGGTGCTGCGCAACCTCGACGTGAACAAGGCTAGTGGCCCTGACGGCATACCAGCTATAGTTCTTAGTACCTGTGCGCCTGAACTGTCTCCGATCTTGACACGGCTATTCCGCCTTTCATATGAGACTGGAAAAGTGCCGAATGCTTGGAAGCAAGCCAACATACAGCCCGTGCCCAAGAAGGGCAGTCGAGCTGATCCGGCCAACTACAGACCCATCTCTGTAACGTCCATACTCTGTAAGAGTATGGAGCGTGTACTTAACACTAAGCTCCTGGCATACCTAGAAACTAACGATATCCTTAGCGACCGCCAATACGGCTTCCGCCGAAATCGGTCTACTGGGGATCTTCTAGCGTATGCCATTCACATATGGAGTGAGGCCATCGAGAGGCACGGGGAAGCGCTTGCCGTCTCCCTCGACATCTCGAAGGCTTTCGATAGGGTCTGGCACGAAAGCCTTATCGGTAAGCTTCCTTCATTCGGTCTGCCCGGTGGTCTATGTGATTGGATTGCAGACTTCCTGAGAGATCGGTCCATTCGAGTGGTTATCGATGGCTGCTCGTCGAACCAAATGGATATTAATGCCGGGGTCCCTCAGGGGTCAGTACTCTCAGCAACATTATTCTTGTTGCACATTAACGATCTGCTAAAACCCGGCAACTTTGGGTATGCAGACGACAGCACTGTTGCTGAGAGATACCTGTCCAACGCACGGGCTACCGGGCCGCAGATCCGCTCTCTCCGTGAGTCCATGGTGGAGCGTTTGAACCTGTCCTTGCAGGCAGTCTCCGAATGGGGCGATGCCAATCTGGTCAGGTTTAATGCTGCTAAAACCCAGGCGTGTCTTTTTTCCGCTAAAAAGAGCCAATTTCACCCGGCTCCAACATTCCGTGATGTAACCGTGCCAATAACGGACCATATTGAGCTTCTTGGCGTTACGTTGACATCGACTCTCAACTTTGGGCCATATATTGAGGCAAAGGCTCAGCTGGCTGCCAAAAAGTTGGGGATTCTTGCGAAGGTGAGAAGGTACTTCACGCCGGAACAGCTGCTCAACTTGTATCAAGCGCAAGTTCGATCGTGCATGGAGTACTGTTCTCATCTCTGGGATGGATCTGCCAAACACCAGCTTAATGCTCTAGAGTCGATTGAATTGCATGATTTAATTCCGCCCAGCCCGTTTCATCATCGGACTACC
Organism: Anorthoa munda; assembly: GCA_945859665.1. Taxonomy (NCBI): domain Eukaryota; kingdom Metazoa; phylum Arthropoda; class Insecta; order Lepidoptera; family Noctuidae; genus Anorthoa; species Anorthoa munda. Next base: position 27,719,360 of record OX243913.1, on the reverse strand, counting down.
AGACGTACGGCGTTGCGTCATCGGTACATGGTGGACATCCCACCCATACGCACAAAACGTTTTGGGGACACTTTCATTATGCGTACAGCTAAGGAGTGGAATTCCCTGCCGGAGTCTGTATTTCCCGATAGCTACAATCTAGGGGTCTTTAAGTCAAGGGTGAATGGGTTTCTTCTAGGCAAGCGTGCTTCATCGTCGACCTCATCATCGCTTACCATCAGGTGAGATAGTGGTTAAGCGCAAGCCTATAGACAATAAAAAAATAAAAAAAATAAAATAAAAATATATATATATATATATATATATTTGGAAAATAAATAAACATTTATAACCATAAAATTCAAACAATTAATCGAGCATTCCTACTTCTCCAATTTATTTCGTCCAACATCATCATCAGTATTCTGATCATCACTGCTTTCGTAGTTTCTACGAAATGATAACCATGGCTGCATTTTATCTATAGCTACTACAGCTTCGTATCGGCGGCCGTGTTTGCGTGTCATAGGGGTGTCTTTTATCATGTATCGTTCATTAGGAAGCACTTTCATTACACGATATGGACCTTGGAATTTAACCACAAATTTTTGGGATTGGCCATCATGAGGAACCAGCCTCTCAACGCGAACTAAGTCTCCTACTTGATACTTTTTCGCCGGTTTTCTGAGACTATTAAACCTTTCTATGTCTTTTAACTGCTGTGCCTTTATACTATAGCCTGCTTTTTCTCTCATGGTATTTAAATCTTCCGAACCAACTACAGACGTGGTATCAGAGATAACGGGTTTCATAATGCCTTCTGACCTACTAGTTATATTAAATCCAAATAAAAGCTCGGAAGGGCTTTTTTTTGTAGTCTTATGTACTGTTGTGTTGATGCCTATTTGAATGTCATAGACGTATTCATCCCAAGATTTATCATCCTTGCCATGGGTACAAGTTGAAAGAGCATTTAAAATAGTCCTATTAAATCGCTCAACCTGCCCGTTTGCTCTGGGCGTTGCTACTGCGTTAATAATATGTTTAATTCCGTGTAGTGAAATAAATTCCTGGAATGTTTTACTTGTAAAGCTAGAACCTTTATCGGTGATTAGACGTGTGGGAACTCCGAAATAACTAACGTGTTCTTTGATCACGCGTATACTAGTAAGGGACTTTGTATTTTTGACTGCATTTATATTTACAAATTTTGTGAAACTATCAACCAGAATGAGTAAATAACAGTTACCCCTCTTGCTCCTGATAAATGAACCTAAATGGTCTGCGTGTACTGTATGGAATGGGACACTGACTTTTTCAATTGGGTGTAATTCGCCTTCTCGTTTGCCACCCGGGATTTTATGGTGTGCACATTCTAAACAAGACTGAACGTATTTTTTTACAAATCGACGCATTTTTGGAAACCAATAATGCTGTTGTATGCGCTGTAAAGTTTTATCAAATCCGTAATGGCCAATGTCATCATGATTTCTTTTTAGGATTTGCCAACGTACGCCCTTTGGAACTAACCACCTAATCTCGTTTCCTATCACACGATATAGGCGACCGTTCTTGATTTTATAGTTTTTATGAATGCCCATGACTAAGTCCGCAGTTTTATCTTCTAATATATTTTTAATTCTTTGGACCTCTTCATCCGCGTTTTGTACGGTGGCAATCCAATTTTGGTCAGAACTTTCGATACTTAAAATATCTAGTATGTGCGTTACGGATTTGCAAGCCGCAATAGGCCCGCGGCTCAGTGCATCAACATGCGTCATTCGCGAGCCGGGTCGGTATTCGATAGTGCAATCGAATTCCTGTATTTGGACCCACCAACGTGCAACTCGTGGGATCAGATCGCGCTTTACAAATGTGGATCTTAAAGCACTACAGTCGCTATAAATTTTAAATGGTATGCCTAGCAAATATATCCTAAACCTATTCAATGACGCCACTACTGCTAAGGTCTCGAGCTCATAAGAGTGTAGCTTGCGCTCGTCGGGGGAAGTTTTACGACTAAAATATGAAACCGGATGAAATACGCCTAACACTCTGCAAAAGTATACCTGCAAGCCCGTCTTTACACGCACCAGTATGTAATTGCGTTGCTGCTTTAGGGTCGTATAAAGCTAATAATGGTCGTTGTGTTAACATATTTTTGGCTAAATTGAAAGATTTTACTTGGTTGCTACCCCAGACCCAAGCAACATCTTTTTTCAATAAATTTGTCAAAGGTGTAGTTATTGTGGCATAATCTTTGACAAACCGCCTAAAAAACCCAGATAACCCTAGAAATTGCCTCAACTCGTGTATGTTTTTGGGAGTTGGAAACTTCGAGATAGTTTCTGTCTTTCTACCACCCGGCCGAATACCCGACGAGTTTACTTCAAACCCTAAGAAATCAATAGTGTCTTGAAAGAAATTACATTTGCTGAGCCTAAGGGTTAAACCTCCTTGCTTCAAGAGTTGTAAAACTTCCTCTAACCTATTCAAACCTTTAGAGACGTCTTTACTAGGGATAAGAATATCGTCCATGAAAACTATTGCATACTTGATTTTCGCGTCATGAAGAATTTTATTGATGGTTCTTTGGAACACCGAGGGTGCATTAACAAGACCAAATGGCATGCGGTTGTACTCAAATTGCCCGTCTGGGGTAACGAACGCTGTCTTATGGCGTGACTCTTTACTAAGTGGTATTTGATAATAGCCTGAAGCTAAATCAAGGGACGTGAATAGTTGGTTGCCGGTCAATTGGTCTAGTTGATCCTCGACGCGTGGGAGGGGGTAATGGTCTCGTTTCGTCTTCCTATTTAGTGCCCGATAATCTAAACACAATCGTTTTTCGCCAGTCTTTTTTTGTACTAAAACGATGGGACTAGCATAAGGTGAAGATGACTCTCTCACAATACCACTATCTATCATTTCTTGAACCATGCCATTTACGAATGATCTTTCCGATTGGGATAACCGATATGGTCTGTACACGATTGGTTCCGTATCCTCTAGCTCAATAACCATTTCTGTCACTTTGGTAAATCCGAGATCTTTAAGGCTTTTGGAAAAACAGTCTTGATATTTATTTAACAGTTGTTGCAACCGTAAGCGCTCGTCGTCATTGAGTTTCTGACCACAGTTAATAAGTTCATCAGCGTTAGTAGAATCAAATGACAACTGATGACAATTGAGAACTTCTAAAGGGTCTGAATATTCGCTTTTAATAGAACGAGTCAATAAAGAATTTTGAGAAATAGTGATCTCACTGTCGGACACGTTATACGCAAGCAACGCACCACTTCCATTTTTGATGTTATATTCACCTGAGAAAAGATAAAAGTGTTTGCCATTCAATTCTCTAAGAGAGGCGCGTACGTAAACATTGCCAGTAAAAGACGGCTGTGATTTCACTTGCATAACGCGCAATGAAAAAGGTGGTATGCAAACACTATGATCACAAAACAGGTGTACTCTAGTGGAATATTTTTTTTTAAATATTAGGTTTGTCGTGGTCTTAGTAATTACTAGCATATCTGGCATTTCCGTAAACGAGTGCCCTAGAAGGGCAGGGTGACTCACTACGTGATCATCAACTACATAAATATCTATACATTTCTTAATTCCTTGAACCTCTACATCGGCAGTAACTACACCCAAAGGAACGGTCAGGTTCGCACCTATACCTCTCAACACCGGGAGATTAGGCGGACACTTAATATCTAAAGCAAGTTCTTTAGCTTTACTATTTGTTACAAGTGAACATTGGCTTCCTAAGTCTACGTAACATTTCACTTCTTTGCCGTTAATCATAATATCAAATATATATTTATCAATAGATCTATCATTCGTGTTTAACTGCGAAACCTGTTATTCGTTTTTATCTTTTAATTCAGTTTCGTTTTTAGTATAATCAGTTTTAGGTTTATTTTTATAACAACTAGAAGCTTGATGACCTAATCTGTCACATAGTGAACATTTATTAAGGGGTTTATCGCACCTAAAGCTGGGGTGACCGTGTTCGTTACAATTAAAACACCGTATGTTAGAATTCATCGTACCGGACTTTGGATTTTGGACACGAGATGTCGCATTCGTAGAGACTTTGCGATCATTCCTATTCCTAACATTAGCTTCATATGCTTCCTTGCTTTGACCTACTATGACTGTCCGAAAATATTTTAAAATTTGTTATGGTTCATTAAATTGAGCAGCTTGTGCACCTACTCTAATGGCACGATCATCCACTCCATATAACACGCAATCAACTGCCTGTTTACCAAAAATTTTGCATCTATTTAATAAATTAAGTTTCGCATAATAATAGTGTTCCAATAGGACGGTATGGAAGAAGCAAACGTGTTGCGCCGACCCCAAGTAACATGGGATAAGGGCAGGCAGATGATGATGATGATGATGAGTGTTCCAAAGATTCACCATATTTAACACGCTTAGCCAACATTTCTGTCAAGAGTTCGGCGTAGTCCTCGCGACAAGGAAATGACTCAATAAGTTTCTTTTTCCATTCGCCACAAGTATAAAGAAGAGAGGGTAAACCTTGATACCAAGTTTTTGCTACGCCTGAAAGTTTTGGAAGAGCGTAGTGGATTATTTCGTTTTCAGACCAGCCGTATATTTCGGCGCACTCTTCTACTTTAGTGATCCAAACTAACATAGTCTGCTCCTTACTTAGGGGATCAAAATCCGGCAAGACGTTACTATTGAATGACAACTTGGGCTGCTCCGAACTCTTGACGTTGTTTAAAATCGATAAAAACTTATCTAATATAACATTGGTTTCGGACTCCCTATTCCTTTTCCGGCTAGATTTATAAACTCGGGATGACTCACAGTTATCCGAACTGTCACTGCTGTGTGTCGTCCACCTGGGACGGCTCTTCCTCGCCCGCGATCTCCCTCTGTGCTTCCTGGTGCTATCCCGGCTCCGACCAGCACGCGACGAACTGTCCGAATCCGTGATGGTGCTCCGTCTTTTTCGGTTCGAAGTTGAACGCTGCATTCGTCCAACCCGTTCCTTTTCCCGACTGTCCATGTGTCTTCCTTTGCCCTGTGTTCTGGGCAGTCCTTGATCATCCAACCTAGGTGTTGAAGTACCCTCGACACTGGGCTTACGCCTGCTCTCACTCCTGTCCTCGAACCTGTGCTCAATCCTGCCCTAAAACTTGGGCTTACAATCGCCCTCAAACCTGGGCTTACAATCGCCCTCAAACCTGGGCTCTCTCCCGCCCTCAAACCCGGGCTCTCTCCCGCCCTCAAACCTGGGCTCTCTCCCGCCCTCAAACCTGGGCTCACGCCCGCCCTCAAACCTGGGCTCACTCCTGCCCTCAAACCTGGGCTCACTCCTGCCCTCAAACCTGGGCTCACTCCCGCCCTCAAACCTGGGCTCACACCCGCCCTCAAACCTGGGCTCTTCATTCCTATCCATATTGAATAACAAACCTTAACCTCGGTTGTATTCAATATGAATGTGTATCTGAAACTTACGATTGAAGAGCTTAGTGCCTGTTCGTAAATTAGGGATAAGATAACGCTAGAAATTCAGTGGATATTTCTCAGGAAATGTGGGTGAAGGGCAACCAATGATAAAAAAATACAATAAGTACCTATATGCAGCAAATACACACAAAATCACCAGCTTTGATTTTTCAAAGATGTAAACCTTACTACTTTCAGTCAAACAGCCGAAGATCAAATTCCTACAATTGGCGATACTGAGATCTGAACACGTTTACGTTTTATTTTGCTATTTACACTTTTTCCATTATTAACATTTCAGTGCGAGGTTTGGTAAGCAATGGTCGATATTTTAGACGTGTTAAACGTTCGTAATTCGGCAGATTCTTATGCAATCCTGATATTTTAGTTATTTCTAGGGTAAAAGTACTTACAAGTTATCGACGGTAGTTGAAAAAGATAACGGAAAAGAAAAAAAATAACAAATAGGAAATAAAACGTAACAACCTTTTTTTCCAAATCGACTTTGTCGGTAGACAGGAAAAGAAAATAAATGTCTTAGGTATGATGGTATCTCTTAAAATCTTTTGTTCACTATTTAAATTAAATTGAACATTCGCTGTCGCGTAAAATAGTTGTGGACGTGAAAATAAGAAAATTATTTGAATTCTCTTACGACCCCGCTTCTGAACTGTAAGCACCATTCCAGAAATAAAGAAAGGTTCGCAATAGAAATCCAAACACATCATTGAAACATAAACATATTTATTTCCTTTTCCACAAATAATCAAAAACACACCAGAGTAAATTCATAATACTCGTATTCCGAAAAATATACCAGATCAAATCACCAAATTATAATAGTTTTATTTACATGCTAAAGAAACACGAAATAATATTCCTTTTTATCGCATAGACTTATCAACCTATTCGCTGCTTGGCGACTCGATTCAAGAGGCCGACCGTTAACTCTTTGACACCCAAGTTGACAGCAAAACGTCATGACTCATGGACAAACTTATCTAGCAGTCTAGTGTTAGTCGATTAAGTATAGTAATGCATTACTAGATATAAGCTAACAGTTATTACACGTGTATAAAATGCAAATCTCTTCATACGAAGCCTTCATATAATTATTACTTCATATAATACGACCTTCACTCACAGATAAGTTCGTTTAATATTTGCCAATATTTTTGTTGTTTTTGTATGTTCTACAGCAAAGTACAGTTTAGCCACTTCATCACCTTCCCTGTCGACCGTAACGCTATCATTTACTGCCTTTTGTCATGACATTAATTAGTTATGCAAAATGGATCCAACCCACAAAACCCGTTTTTTGAGTTACCGTCATAAATGGCATCTACACATCAACTTTAGTATATGCAAAAAATATCCAAGCCGCAAAGTTCCTTTTTTCTAATGAAAAACACAAACGTTAATGATACCAACAGAATATTAAGCATTTTCGCAGAGTTAAAATAGAACCATGTGTCATGGGAACATAGATAATGGGTTTTAAAAGATCCAAACTACTTTGGATCTCTTTTACAAATCGATTTTTTAATATAAATCAGGAACCATGCCATTTGAATCTATTTTGCAAATTAGTATTGTGGCAAGAATTATAAAATGCAAAACAAAACCACAGCGCATGGTTCCGAAATAATTTTGAAAAGTGTATTGTAAATTAGATTCATGCACTGTGGTTGCTTTTTGTACTAATACATTTCTTTGCTTGATGTATCCATGTTACATGATTCCTAAAAACTTTATTTAAAATAAAGAACCATGATGTTAGAATACTTTTTGACAAAAATAAAAAAATAATTAAGTGTAGATGGACAAAATAAAAACTTAATAATAATGTTATTTACATTAAATTATTTTAAAAAAAGAAGTAAATTGATCGTTAAAATTACAAGTAAATTCGCCTTATCGATTATTTATGCTATAGATCTTCATTCACATCTCTAGTTTGTGTAACATAATTCCCGCCGTTTTTATTGTCATTCTCTCACTTTGAAGTCAATACGTGCGTACGTCAATAAGTCAGATATTTGAAAAGATAATGCTAAATCAGATGCTCATTCATTTTAATAAGCTTTAATTTTTTATTTGTGTGTAGATCAAGGAGTCTTTCCGGATCTAATGAAACATAGTAAGGTTATACCACTTTTTAAATCCGGGAACAGTAAAGACACAAATAATTATAGACCAGTATCGGTGCTGCCGGTTTTCAGCAAGGTATTTGAAAAGATAATGCTAAATCAGATGCTCATTCATTTTAATACGAATAACATCCTACACGATAAACAGTTTGGTTTTACCAAAGGACGTTGTACGACTGACGCTTGCGTCACCTTATTAAAACACATATTTGAAGCGTGGGAAGACGCACAAGATGCCATAGGGGTCTTCTGCGACCTGTCGAAAGCATTTGATTGCGTTAATCATGAAACATTACTTTTGAAACTTGAGCATTACGGGCTAGGCCAATCAGCGTTGAGTTTAGTTAAATCTTATTTAAATGATAGACAGCAATTAGTACAAATAAACGGTGTCAATTCGTCCGGGTTAACCGTGAAAATGGGGGTACCCCAGGGTTCAATTTTGGGACCTTTCTTGTTTCTAGTCTACATTAACGATTTACCTCATCTATTGAAAAACGATACTATTGAACCAGGTATGTACTATCTGTATTACTCAATTATTTAAAAGTAATACAATAGTATTAGTAGATATTGCAGTTATTACGAACCGCAAAACAAACTTATGATATTTTGTGTCATTAATATATACATTACAGTTTTTGTTGCTGGTCCTTACACAAGTCCCGCTATAGCTTCCCCTGGTGATGATCTTAAAATCAATGATGCTGTAGCTACTTCCCCTGGTGATGGTCTTAAAATTAATGATGCTGTAGCTACTTCCCCTGGTGATGGTCTTAAAATTAATGATGCTATGCTTGCCTGCGAAAATAATTATTTAAGTTCTGGAGCTTCATCGCCTCTTCCGCCTATGTCACCTGAGACTGCTGAATTATTTAAAACCCTAAATAGTAATGGTCTTGACTATGATAGTGATGACTCAGTTGCTGATCCAAATTACACGGCTATTAATGATAGTTCTAGCTCCAGCTCAGTTGACTCAACGAAAAACCTAAATAGGGAACAAAGAAACTACATAGAAATTACTCAAAATCAGAACGATCCCAACGATGCACCCATCGCCGAAATGGCGACTATTAATGATATTGCTTCTACTAGTACCGACATAGATGTACAAACAAATGAAAACTTAGAAGGAAGGCAGCGAAAGGGTAGAAAAAGAAAATATGGAGGGCTTTCAAGAAAAGAAAGAACAGAAAAGAAGTATAAAAATCTTCCTTATGTAAATACTAAGAATGTGCTTATCGAACCTAAAATTTTTTTGGATTATGACTGTAGTTGTATAAGAAAATGTAAGGAATTGGTTCCAGTTGAAAAAAGGTTGAAAGAGTTTCAGAAATTTTACGAATTAGGTTCCTACAATGCCCAAAGTATGTACCTAGCTGCTTGTGTGAAAGAGCAACCAGTGAAACGTTCTTACGTTTCAACAAATACTTCAAATATATCAAAAAAAAAAAAATATTTACGATTGTATTTTTTGCAAGGTATACAAGTTTGTAGAGACATGTTTATAAAAACTCTCCAGACTACTCCTAAACGTGTCAATACGTCACTGTGTAAAATGAGATCCGATGATGGTTTAGTAGACAGACGAGGAACTCAAGGAGGCCATAATAAAATCTCTCCTGATGTAGAATTATTTTTGATTAATATAATAAAGAAACTACCTAAATACGTGTCACATTATCGTCGAAATGAGTATGGTGATGCAAAATTCCTAAAACCGGATATGACATTTCCGAAAGTATACAGACTGTATTGTGAAGAAGCACAGGCGGCCGGAATACCTTCTGTCTCGTATGATAAAGCCAAGCAAGTTTTTTTAACCAAGTTTAATTTAAGAACTAAGAAATTAAAGAAAGATACATGCAATAGGTGCGATTCATTCCATAATAAAATTAAAGAAGTTTCCGAAGAAGACAAACACCAAATTGCTTTAGATCATGATACACACCTTCAACTGGCCAAATCTTTACAAAATCTTATGAAGAGTGACTTATGTCTAGCGAAAAACGATCCATTTATAGAAACTATTACATTTGACTTACAAAAAACTCTCCCATTGCCACGTATACCCACTAATATCGTGTTTTATAAACGCCAGTTATGGGTGTACAACTTGGGTGTACACACAGGAACTAACGACCAAGCTTATTGTTACGTGTGGGTGGAAGGAGAAGCGGGCCGGGGTTCGCAAGAAGTAGGTTCTTGCCTTCTTAAGCATACTTTTGAAAATCTAAAGCCGAATGTAAAGAAATTAATATTATGGAGTGATTCATGTGGAGGGCAGAATCGGAATATTAAATTAGTACTTATTCTAAAGGCTCTATTGAATGATCATCCATCTTTGGAAGAAATAAGTTTCCGATTTTTGGAGTCAGGACATAGTTTCCTTCCGAATGATAACGATTTTGCGAAAATAGAATGCGCTTTAAAGCTGCACCAAAGAATCTACTTACCTGAAGATTATATACATATAATGAAACACTGCAAAAAGAATAAGCCATTGCAAGTGCATCGAATGGATAACACAGATTTTGTAACATCTTCTGAGCTGGAAAGTATTATCACGAATAGAAAAAAAGCAGTTGACGGAACGAAGGTGTCATGGTTAAAGACGAAAGAAATTGTTTTAAAGAAAAATGAGATGTTTACCATATATATGAGGTCAAGCTATGAGGAGGAGTTTAAAGAAGTTAATATTAAAAAAAACAGTCGCGGCAGACAAAAACACATTACTAAATTGTTACTTAAACCTATGTGGCCTACTGGCAAAGCAATACCAGGTCCTAAATTAAAGGACCTAAAAAGTCTGTTGCATTTAATTCCAAATGACGCAAAAGGTTTTTACCAGACGTTAACGTCTGATGAGAATATATTAGACGACGTAGACGGATTTTCGGGAGAAATTGATTTTCAAATTGAGACAGATACTCTCGTGTCTGATGAAGAAAATGTTGATTGATGTTGACGTGATTATTTTGATATAATTATATGTTTTTTAATTACTTTTAATTAAATGCCCTTACTATTCTTGTATGCGTTTTATTGCCTCAACTTAATACTAAAAGATCCATCCCACATTTTTAATATTGTAAAAAAGAACCAAAGAGATTTTTACTGAAAAAAAGTATATTTATGCACATGAAACTTATTAAAACTATACTATACAGGAAGTAAATAAAAAGACCCAATATTTAAGAGGATTTGGAAAACAAACTCTTGTCTTGTTATTTTAATATATCAATTTTACTAAAACTCCCATTTTCTCAAAAGTAAGTTTTTGTGGCTGGATCCATTTTGCATAACTACGTCCAATTGGTCATAAAATACTTAAATTTTTCGCCCTTTTACATTCTTGATGTATAATGACGCGATTCAATTTATATCACACTGTATGCGATTTTTAATAAGCAAAATTGCAAGTACGTTCACATGGATGCAATGCGATGCGATTCGATCGATTTGCACATGTTTTTTTTTTTTAGAAAATATGTACGATATCGCGTATCGACGCAATTTTAATTGCGTCACGCCATCAGGAAAGTCCCTTACAGTATCATTACTTGATTACCATTAAACATAGAAGTAAAGAAAACGGCGAAAAAACAGGTATAATATTACGGACCCTGTTTCAAGGAATAGCAAACAAAGTAAATAAAAAAGTTAATTAAAAAAATCAAAATACCCGACTGCTTAAAAAGCGAACTAAAAAGACGTAAACAAGAAGAAAATCATGCTGTGCAGTCGGAGGATACATATTCGCGAGCTGGCTGACCAAAACTAGATGTATCCTCCGACTGCACAGCATGATTTTCTTCTTGTTTACGTCTTTTTAGTTCGCTTTTTAAGCAGTCGGGTATTTTGATTTTTTTAATTAACTTTTTTATTTATAACTTTTTAGTTAGCATTTTTTTCGAATTAGGTACATTTAAATATATAAGTGTTATATATTTTTGAAATCACCTCTTAAAACCCTTTATGTTGATACCCCACACGATGGGTTTGGAAGAAAAAATAAAATTGGCTCCCCACAATATGGCGCCCAAAAGCCGCCAATTTTCTATTTTCCAATTTTAATGTAGCCTATGACACTCGCAAGGTTAAGACGAATCGATTGACGTATGAATCATCAAAATCGGCCAACGCGTTAGGTCTCTGGAACGCCACATAGGAACAAACATACATACATACATACATACATACATACATACATACATACATACATACATACTTACATACATACATACATACATACATAGACTGATAAACACATTACCCTCCTTCGGCAGTCGGGTAAAAAGGGCTCTGATCGCAATCAAAAAACGAAGGAAAGCTCTGTTTCCGAAGACCTGAAGCCCGAAGCCTAGGTAGTTAGATTTATATCTGCAATAGGCATGATGACGGGGTACAAAACAGCAAATTCTATTTAGTCCGCCGATTATACTTAGTACCTGGATGACATTTACAGTTTATCAATCAATTACGTAAGTGTATTTTTATCATCACGGTTATAATTATTAAATCGGGTCTTAACCTAATACTTCCTTCCATACTATATTGCGGGTATGTCGAGGATTTTCATTTGGAAGATGGATTTTTAACGTACTTGGTCCCTTAACTCTAGAAAATGCTACATATAACATGCCATGCATAAGGACCGGACTGGACTTTAAGTCAACCTCAACAGATTCCAATATTTGTCCTTGGGATTTGTGGACAGTCATGGCAAATGCAGACCTAACGGGCAACTGGTGACGCTGCATGGTGCATCCCATCAGTTGTCCTTTTGATGAGTCAAGGGTTATCCTTGGTACAAGTACTTCTTTGCCGGATTGTTCACCAGTAACAATTTTTGCCTTTATTATGTGATTGAACAAACTTGTTACAATGAGTCTTACACCATTGCATAGTCCTTTTGACACGTCTAAATTACACAACAATATTATTAAAGTATTTTTTTTAAATTTTAGTTCGTGTGGTGGCATGTCTAAAAAGTTGACACTATTGAAAAATTCTGTAGTAAATTCGACTGCTCTTTCACGTTGATCTTTCATTGAGTCATGGCTATAGTAGATTTTGTACTCTCTGGGGGAAGTTTGGCAACTATATCGTCCTTAATTTTTTCAACATCTTTGTTAAGAGGCGCGAGTATTGCTCTATCTTTCATCCCCTCATAATTTCCATTGGCTTAGCAGTTACCAAATACTTCATCAATAAGATTGTTGCCTGAAATGATATTCTGTGCCCATTCAATTTCTTCCATAGTATTTAGGATCAGTTCGCCGTTGCCTAATTTTAGTAAAAAATCACCAAATATCGTTGCTCTATATCAACGCGCATATTTTCATCAAGTTTAAAATTCTTAAAAACGGACCATAAGGATCGGTGCATCGCTTAATAGAAAGATCTTATAACTCAGTTTTATTCGCACGCGGCTGTACAGGCAGACATTGGCGAAAATCTCCTCCTTGTACTATTAATTTTCCACCGAAAGAGGGATCCGAATTTCCAATGGATCGCAAAAGTTGATCAATGTTCTGCAAACCATATTTTGGAAGCATCGGAGCCTCATCCATAAGAAAAATATCTATTTGTACTAATTGTCTCGCTTAAGAGTTAGGATAGTATATATTCAGTCTCTAGTTATACTTGAGACTGAATCTGGTATCAGTGTTACTTTATGTACAAAAGTTTTATAAGAAGTTGTATGACAAGAATAAATGCCATGGCTATTTATTGTTCTAGCATCTTCTGCATTGAAGGTTGCAAGAGCAAAAGATGCGTTTATATTTCTTATTTTTTTTATGAAATTCTTCCGAATGTGGGTGACGGTTTAAAAAGAGACGTACTAATTCATTTGAATAAAATTCGTCCATGCAAACAAGAGTCACCAAAATAATTTATATTTATAAAATTAAAGGTTTAAAAAAATATAAAAAAATAATAGTATTACTACTCGCCAAAAAATAATAGATATTCTCACAAAAGAAAGAACTTAAAAATAAAAAGAGAAAAAAAAGGAAAAAAATAATCATCTGGTCTCGGGCTCGGGTCTTCTGGCTTCGGGACCGCCCGATTTCCCACCTGAGCTATTACAACCTTGTAGATGGTGGCGAAATTTACCTTCGTATTCTAATGATATTGTAGCAGTTTTTCATTGCCTGAAAACACGGATAAAACGACGTTTTCTAAAAATTAAACCTAGCTAGATCGATTTATTGCCTCCGAAGGGCCCTGTTTACTAATTTTCATGAAAATCGTTGGAGCCGTTTCCGAGATTCAGATTATATATATAAGTATATACATACAAGAATTGCTCGTTTAAAGGTATTATATATATATATATATAGATATATAAATATAAGAATTGCTCGTTTAAATGTATTATAGATAGATAGATATTATGAAAAAATATTGGACATGTATTTTTTGCTTATTCAAATCAATAAAATTCACCAAGATGAGATCGCATCAAAGTTCGGGAGTGGGGGTTTGTGACGTAACTTCTATGTAGAAAGTGTACCAAAGTATGACGTCATGCGATATTTTAACACAGTGTATCGTCAGCATTTATTGTTAACTTGACAAATGAAAAAATACGTGCCAATATTGTTTGGAAATCTAAATCTAAACGGACCAAAAATATTTTTTAGTCATCATCCCTATTCTCTACAAGATGGAGCACTTAGAGAAGTGTGTCTGATTTTTTAATTATCAGTTGAAACGTGAGTCACCAGAACTATAAAGAAATGTTTTTACGGACGCCCCAGGGGGTATACGAGAAGTTTTCTCATAAATATGCGCGCGAAAATGTGGGAATCGGGATAAAAGTTGGATTGGCCATGGACGTAATCTTTTAGAAACAAATCTTCAAATTTTTGGCTCTAGGGCTAAGAAATGCCGGTTTCTTCTCGGTGTTTTTCTTTACCGTTTTGGGAGCAGTGGTGTCGAAATAAATTACACAAAGTAAAGTGCCTGCTCGATTTGAAACCCACGACAACACATAACTTGGGACCACCATAGTTCTTCTGAAATTCAAATAATTTCATAATCATTATCATTCAAAGAACATTTATTTGTGCCGAACAATGACGCGGATGGTGGCTTACTCTATAGTGTTTAGTTCCAGGTATAGTCACAGGTGGCGCTAAGGCCTGTTGCGTGCTGGAAGTGGCATCATCAAATGGAAAAGCCAGGGGATAGATGGTGTCCTTTCCAACAAAATAGACTTCGGGCCTCATAGGAAACATAATACTTTTATTTTTAGGTAGTTATATCTTCTTTTGCCCAAATATCATCTTATGAAAACTTTACTCTTTATCTTTATATTATTATGTTTGACGTAGGTTTAAAAAAAGCCGCGATAACATATGGGCAACTTATTATGATAATTACTAGGCCCATTTTATAATAATATTATGTAATCACATGACAGATCAGTTCGATGGTATCATTTTCATTAGTACCATTTATTTATAAGAATTTGCTTCATCATAGTCGGTTAAGGTTTCATTTTTAGAAAACGACGTTTTATCCGTGTTTTCAGGCAATGAAAAACTGCTACAATATCATTAGAATACGAAGGTAAATTTCGCGACCATCTACAAGGTTGAAATAACTCAGGTGGGAAATCGGGCGGTCCCGAAACCAGAAGCCCCGGGATCGATACCTGTTGATTATATTTTTCCTTATATTTCTCTTCTCTCTTCGTAAGAATTTCATTAAAAAAATAAGAAACATAAACGCATCTTTTGCTCTAGCATCATTTAATGCAGAAGATGACAGAACAAATAGCCATGGCATTTATTCTTGTCATAAAACTTTTGGACATAAAGTAACACTGACACCAGATTCAGTCTCATGTATTAAAACGGGTGTCATTTAAGCTATCGCCAATTTAATTCGTTTTGTGTTTAAATAGTAGGGTTTGCCCGCAAAATAGTAGATTTGTCACCAAAATGTAGTCACCAAACAATATATAATCAATTCCACAATAAATCACCTAAAATCATGGCGATATAGGGTCTAGTACCACATAAATGTTTTTGTATGTATTATAATAGGTTTGTCCTCGTCGACAGAGACCCGCTGCGCGGGGCTCCTATTTCTGTATGCAGGGTCTAAAGTAACCTAACACGAAGGAGATGACGGGAGCTGAGCATCTCCTTCGAACCTAACCTGTCCGTGTTGGGGTGCCCTAAGCTCCCGAGCTCGTTTCGCTTGCTCTTGGACATTTGGTGACAGATCTACCATTCTGAGCACAAACCTATTATTTAAGTAATAAAACTATTATTATAAGAACGAAGTTTATATTCATCTAATGCACTAACATTTTATTGGTAATCCATCTCTTATTTTACATATATATTAACATTAATTTGATAATTCATACCTGGGAACACTTTTAGTTTATCTGAGAACGAAAATATTTCGTGGCGATAGATCTATTTATTAGGTGATACAACTTGATGACAAATATAAATTTTGGTGACAAGAAATATAGTCCCCTATTAAAACTAACTCTTCTAAAGCGAGATAATTAGTACTAATAGATATTTTTCTTATGGATAAGGCTCCGATGCTTTCAAAATATGGTTTGCAGAACATTGATCAACTTTTGATCCATTGGAAATTCGGATCTCTCTTTCGGTGGTAAATTAATAGTACTAGGAGGAGTTATCGCCAGTGTCTGCCTGTACAGCCGCGTGCGAATAAAACTGAGTTATTAGATCTTTCTATTAAGCGATGCACCGATCCTTATGGTCCGTTTTAAAGACTTTTAAACTAGAAGAAAATATGCGCATTGATATAGAGCAACGACATTTGCTGATTATTTACTAAAATTAGGCAACGGCGAACTGACCCTAAATACTATGGAAGAAATTGAATTGCTACAGAATATCATTTCAGGCAATCTTATTAATGAAGTATTTGGAAACTGCTTAGCCAATGGAAATTATGAGGGGATGAAAGACAGAGCAATACTCGCGCCTCTTAACAAAGATGTTGAAAAAATTAAGGATGATATAATTGCCAAACTTCCCGGAGAGTACAAAATCTACTATAGCCATGACTCAATGAAAGATAAACCTGAAGGAGCAGTCGAATTTACAACAGAATTTCTCAATAGTGTCAACTTTTCAGACTTGCCAACACACGAACTAAAATTGAAAATAAGCGTTAATAATGTTGTTGAGTAATTTAGACGTATCAAAAGGACTATGCAATGGTGTAAGACTCATTGTAACAAGTTTGTTCAATCACATAATAAAGGCAAAAATTGTTACTGGTGAACAATCCGGTAAAGAAGTACATAATTATACCTAGGATAACCCTTAGATAGATAGATAGATTTATTTATTTGCTTAGAATGTAGGTAATACATTTAGGTGTTACAATATTTTGGATCCTTATACATTCTGCCTCATGGCATGCAAAAATTTTAGTAACACTACTATAGATTATACTATTTACTTAAAGCTAATTAATAATATAAGAACATTAAAAATTAAATAGTCTTGTCATTCAAGAAATCCGATACAGAGTAATAGCATTTTGAAAGTAGTATTTTTTTAAGTTGCTTTTTAAATATTCTTAAAGGTTGCTCTTTAACAATTTTTGGTATATGGTTATAAATAAGAGGAGCCATGCACATAACACTCTTTCTCAATAATGCAGTTTTATATCCACCTATGCATAACATATCTTCGTATTGAGTTCTTAAACTTGTAGTCCTGTTTCTAGTATTTTTCAAAGTTGGGAATAAGTGATCATTTGTTTTTACAAAAATGGCTATTTCTAATATATATAAGCATGCAAAAGTTAAAAGATTATATTTTTTGAAAAAAGGTACGCAGCTGTCGGTCATATTGAGTTTAAACATAGATCTAATACAGCGTTTTTGCGCCTTAAAAATATTTTCTCTCTCGCTACAGTTTCCCCAGAATATTATACCAAACCTCAATACAGAAACAACTAGACTGTGGTATGCCATCAATACTGTCTGAATGTTAACTTTTTTTGTTAAACTATATAAAGCATAAGCTGCTGAACTTAGTTTTTTGCATACATCATCTGCTTGAGTTTTCCATGTCAGTTGGCTATCAATTGTAATTCCTAGAAATTTTGCTTCACTGACCTTATCTATTGTTTGTCCATTATAATGTATATTCATATTTGTGGCTTATATTCTTTGGTAATAGTGCATTACTTTTGTTTTCTCTAGATTTATAATTAAGTTGTTTTTATTAAGCCAATTTATAAATTTTTCGAGCGTAATATTAACATTAGCTTCATACGAATCTCTATTATGACACTTAATTATCAAAGCGCTGTCATCAGCAAAAAGGACCATTGGATTTGGTATTTCACTAGGCAAATCATTTACATACAGTAGAAATAATAAGGGGCCGAGTATGCTGCCCTGTGGGACACCAAATTTGATATTTCTTCGAGAAGAAGCGTACCTTTTTTGTTTTTAGACAGACTAGAAATTTCTGTAAATTGTTTGCGTCCTTTTAGGTAAGTTTTAATCAGATTAAGCACATTTCCTCGTAAACCGTATGATTCAATTTTACTTAAAAGTATGTCATGATCTACATAATCAAACGCTTTTGATAAATCAGTGAATAAGGCACATATAGGTATTTTTTTATCAACATTTGGCATTATGATATTCAAGAATTCGAAAATAGCCGTATTAATATTATTATTTTTTCTAAAACCCTTCTGCTCGTCACACAAAATATTAAATTTCGTCAAAAAGGCGTATAAGGAATTATAAATAACTTTTTCTATTATTTTGGAAAAAATCGAAATTAAGGAAATTGGTCTATAGTTTGAAATTTCATCTTTGGCGTTTTTCTTATAAATTGGCTTGACCTTAACAATTTTAAGTTTTTCTGGAAATTTTCCAGCTGATAAACATGCGTTAATTACATGAGCTAGAGGAGCAGCTATATAGCTACCGACATATTTTATAACCTTTGTAGAAACGCCGTCGTAGCCAAAGCTTTTTTTGTCTTTCAAAGATTTAATTATGCGTATGATATCTTGAGGAATTACTGGAGGTATAAAAATGGAGTGTGGATTTTCCTGTATAACATTATTATTAAACGCACGTGATACCGCAGCGACTTGATCATCGAAAAAGTTATTAAAAGATTCAGCTAAGTCATAAGGATCAGTTAATACTGTATTATTATATTTTATTTGAGAGATAGGTTCACTTATACCTTTATTGTTATTTATTATTTGCCAGGCTGTTTTAGGTTTATTTTTAGATTGATTAATTAAGTAATTATTTTGCGATTTCTGAGTCAATTTAATAATTTTCTTAAATTTACGCGAGTAATCAATAAATAATGCCTTATTTTCTTTTGTTGGTTTTAATCTCTGTTGCCAAAGTAAATGTCGTTGTTTTCTGCTACAAATACGTAAGCCTCGAGATATCCAAGTAATCTTTTTTTCAGATTTCATTGTGACTTTTTTAAAAGGGAAACATAAATTGTATAATAATTGAAAAATATCCATGAAGTTATTATACGATTCATCAGGATCTTCTGTATTGTACACGTCACAGAATGATAGACTTTGGAGATGATTTTTAAAAGTTACAAGATTCTCTTTGGAAGTGTCTCTCTGCATGGCGTGCCAAGATTTTATGAGGCATGTTTTGTTTGTTTTTGCATTTATTATTTGTGCGGTATGATCTGACAATCCAAAATCCTTTACTTTGTATTGACAACTCTGTTTAAAGTTGTGAGCAAAATTATCAAGACAAGTATTGCTAGCAAGTCGAGTTGCTTCATTAATTTGTAACTTTAGATTGTAGCTTAAGAGAAAGTATTTAAATTCCAAAGAATGTCTATTATTTTTTAAAATATCTATATTGAAATCCCCGCATATAATTATTTTTTTATTTTTAATTAATATTTTTTTCAATATGGCATCTAAATTTTCATAAAATTTATTTAAATTTGTAAGCTTCGGGGGTCTATACACACATACTATAATTAACTTTTGTTGCGTAAGTTCAATAGCGCAACACTCAATTATTCCCGCCATAGAGAACTTCATGATCTCTGGCAATTCCTTATATTCGTAACCATTTTTTACTAAGATACAGGAACCACCACGTTTTATATTACTTCTAGCATAGCATGCTGCAAGTCTATAACTCGGTAAATAGAGTAACTTTTCCTGACCAGACATTATGAAGTGCTCGGTTATGCATATAACATCTATAAACATTTGCTCGCTTGACAATTCCTGGATGTACATAGTTAAAAGATCCGACTTGTTTAAAAGTCCAGCAATATTTTGATGAAAAATACATAAATTATTAGAGAAAAAACTGGTTAGAATTAAGATCAATTACATTGTCTTCCTGATGTACCTGATGATTTGTTGTTGTTAACAAGTAGCAATACGTTTTTAAAAATGTTTTTCATTCCTCTGTTATTCAATTTTTTATCATACTTAGAGAACATAGAAAAATCGTATAATAAATCTAGATTAGAGTCCAACGGCATGGCGTAATTGTGAGACTGAAGATCCAGATGTAGTAAGCTGTTAAAAGTTTCTATACGCCAGTTAAACATTTTCGAATAATTGCTCAATTTAAAAGTCGGTACGCACAATATTATATTTGTATGTTGTATTTTTTTCAATTCATTTCTAAGTTCTACTACAATCTCAACATAGTTTTCTGTTTTTTTGAAATCTTCCTCCCCAATTAAGATTACACAATAGTCGTCTATTGAAAAATCTTTAACCTTTTGATACAAATTACGAATAAGCTGTATGGTTCCACAATTTGGTGTGACATAATGACATATTTGTGAATATTTAAAAGTTTCCCCAGCAATTGATAAAACGTTATTATTTGTATAGGTGCTAATGATGCATATTTTGTTTTTTCGGGTATTCGTATCTCTGATTTCTGTTTTTTCTTTTTGGGTCGATGTATTTTGAGACGTTCTTGTACTCTCACAGATTAAAGTTGTTTTTTGTTTCAAAGGTGTCGATGTAGACTGGGATTGTTCACTTCGTTGAGGCTTGATGTTATGAGAGCAGTTACGTGGAGTTGAAGGTCGCGATTTCTTTCTGGGTGTCTCATTTGCGAGTTTAAAAGTTGCTTTTCTAAGGACATGGTTTTTGGATGTCACTTCACTCAAGCTTTTTTTTAGTTCGCAGTTTTCTAAAGATAAATTATTAATCTCTTCGTGTGCGGAGTTTAGTTTTGAGGTGAGATCTTCTATTTGTAATTTAAGTTGTTGTATTAGCAGAGTATTATCGTCAGCTGATAAATTCGGTAAACTACTGGTGCTGCCATCTATTTTTGTACTATTTGTTGCATTCGTTCCGTCAAACGACATCTCTGTCATGGAGTGTGTTTGCTTTTTTCTAAACGTTATGTTCTCAAAGAAATTCATTTTAAGTGATAGATCAGTATTAGAAATAATTTAAAAATGGAAAAAGAACTAATTATCCTCTGCAGGTTTCGAACTCGCTACACGCAATTTCGCCTTCCAACACGTAAACCATTCGACCAACCAGTCGATAAATTTTAGTTCCAAATTACGGTTCTATAGGCGCATAGTAGCAACTTTTTAGTAGAATATTTGTAATCTTAAATTGACGGTTAGTTAAAAAACAAAAAAGTGTTTTTGTTTTTAAAAGATAGACACTGAATTTGTGTAGATTTATTGTTAAATGTAGTTAAATCCTCACTGAATGTTAATATTTATCAGTAATTCACTAGAACAACATAGTTTTTCGTCCAATTTCGATTAGCACAGAACACTTGATTTTTGTAGTATTTAACTAATTATACCGTGCGTGTAGTCACTAGATAACGATGTCACTTATTTATTATAGTCCACTTTCACTAAATTATCTATCAACACATGTAATTTCTGTTTATAAATATTTTAAAGATTAAAATACGACGGAGCTACTTCTATGTCGACGAATAGTAGGGTAGTCAACTATAAACTATATATAACTATACCTTGACTCATCAAAAGGACAACTCATGGGATGCACCATGCAGCGTCACCAGTTTCCCGTTAGGTCTGCATTTGCCATGACTGTCCACAAATCCCAAGGACAAACATTCGAATCTGTTGGGGTTGACTTAAAGTCCAGTCCGGTCTTCATGCATGGTATGTTATATGTAGCATTTTCTACGTTAAAAGTCCATCTTCCAAATGAAAATGCTCGACATACCCGCAATATAGTATGGAAGGAAGTATTAGGTTAAGACCTGATTTCATAATTAAAATCGTGATGATAAAAATACACTTACGTAATTGATTGATAAACTGTAAAAAACACGATTTACAAAAAAAAATAACCTAGCAAAGCTCAGTCATCCAGGTACTAGTACATTACCGCAGCGGCCAGCAAAAGAGGTATTGATGGACGAACGTGTAAAGTACGTAAGTTCATCAATGCCTAGTTGTGGCCCAGGCATGTAAATGTGTTTACTATGTAATTTATTGGCCATTAAACTACGACATAAGGCCAGGTGCGCAGTACTCATAACCGGCGTGTGTGTATGACTAGATGTATGAATGTGAGTGAAGCAAAAGAAGTATGTGAGGACGTTCTGTAGTTTCTGCCTACCCCCATGGGAAAAAGGCGTGAGTTTATGTATGTATGTATACCACGACATATATAGATTTTCATACAACTTT
The DNA here is from genome assembly GCA_945859665.1 of Anorthoa munda. Taxonomy (NCBI): domain Eukaryota; kingdom Metazoa; phylum Arthropoda; class Insecta; order Lepidoptera; family Noctuidae; genus Anorthoa; species Anorthoa munda. The sequence goes on along the minus strand of OX243913.1, from coordinate 27,697,033 downwards.
TGCCGGCCGCTGTTCGCAAATAATCTCGAAGAACGTCAAAATAATGCTCTAATATCCAAGCATGTTTGAGAAAAGCATGTTTTTTTTATACTATAATTTTTTCAGGAAACTAAGTGGGCTTACTAGATTACTGATGTATATAAAATTTCTCTAAAACAATTTAGTAAAACTAGCTCCTGTGTACATTTTACTCTAATAAAAAACATATTTACGTACTAGCTTCTGCCAGCGGCTTCGCTCGCGTGAATGTCGAAAATTATCCCAGAGGAATTCCACATAACGTTAATTCTCTAGCCTTTGGGCATCTGAATAAGGACAAATTTCGGAGTAGAGGTTTCTATGGAAAACTGACAAAATGCCACGGTTTATATATTACTCGACCGCAAAGAAGTGTTATTTTAATAGTATTATTGCAAATCAGTTGCTAACCTAAATATTGTTTTCTAATGCTTATCAAACATACGCTAATCAAAAAAAGTGGTGATCTCGTCTAATTGAGTTCAAGGGTTCGGTTGATTGAGTTAATAATATTTAATAGCCCGTCATCTTCAGTTCAAGACATTGTCGCTTCAGCAGAGGGACGATACGGACACAAATATGTGGAAGACTTATTATTTTCTTTGTTTATCGTTCTTGTTAATTATAACGGGTAAGTCAATTTTAAATTATTGCCAAAAAACACACACACAACGCAGAAATTCGGAAAATATTGACATTAATTGTGTTTGCTCTTACTGTATTACTGGATGAGCTCGTGATTGAAGAGATAATAATAGCCGTGAGTCTATAGCCATAGGGCTATTTATTAGTCAGCCATGTGACCATTCCTTACATACCTCTGGGGACTCTTACCTGCCTCGGAATCACGATAAGCTGTCGGTCCCGGCGGTCATTTGTAAATCTTTGATAGTCGTTACGGGTATTCAGAAGCCAGGGAATCAGCAATGCTATTCTGTAGATATCTCACCATGACTGAAGACTCATCGTCATCTCTTCTGATGACTTAAGTGAAGTAAGGTCAAAGTGCGCTGTCTTTCCAACCGATATGCTAGGGATCCTTCTGGGTATGCTAGAAGCTTACTGTTGACTACAACGTTCTATATTATTCTTACAGACCTTATAGAGATCTTGTCCATGTGTGTAGTATTAATACTGAAAACAAGAAAAAAAAATACTTATCAAGTATACTCATACTTGACTAGTATTTTCCTTTCACCAACTCTGGTGTTGTCTCTTAATTTTCATTCTTGCAAAACCTAAAAGATACTTGTTAAGTAGTTGCTATTGATCATGAAATTTTGCGGAACTTTCGCATGCGAGTCTGACTATGACATTTGCCCGGTTTTTTTTCTACAACCCTCCTCTCGCAGGTATGCTGGAAGAGATTTCGTTAGAAATAAGCATACCTTTGTATCTATTTTCTGTTCCTTCTTCTTGTCTATTAATTATGTGTGTGTACAATAATGGTTAAATCTATACTAATATTATTAATGCGAAAGTAACTCTGTCTGTCTGTTTATCTGTTACCTTTTCACGATTAAACCGCTGAACCGATTTAGATGAAATTTGATATGGAGATAGTGTGAGACCCTGGGAAGGACATAGGATAGTTGTTATCACGATAATCAACGTTTAGGGGTGAACAGGGGGGTTGAATTTTGTATGGCGAACTAATAATTTGTCAAGTAAGGCGTTCCTCACACACTCACCTCACCTATAATTGAATGGCGCGATATAAAAATTATGCTATTCAAAGTAGTAATGCTACGCAGACGAATTCGCGGGCAATAGCTTGTCAATAAATAAATAAGCAATTAATTGTATAAATAGTACTTCTTTTGTTTGAAACACTTTTAATTTTTTTGTAAGGCATATATATAAAAAAAATAATCTTTAATATCCAGAAGTTGCGCGATGCGAGCCTGACTACGTGTTCAACTTTGAAGCGGGTGGCTGGTTGAAACTGTATTCAGCGCCCAAAGCGTGGGAGGACGCCTTCATAACATGTCACAATGATGGTAAGATTACCTCCTCTTATATTCATCTTCCAGCGTCAACGAGCGGCAAGCCGGCTTGGTGTGGTTGACGGTGGACTTGTCAACTTAGACTGAGCGTGCGGTACTGCTCGCTTCGCTCCCTCGTGTGTCATGTACAGATCTTAATGTGTCATGTTACAGGCGCGGTGTTGGCGTCTCCGCTGAAAAAAGAGCTAGCTAAAGCACTGCTCTCACAGATGACACGGTTTGGTGTGAATGGTCAGATTTTCTTGGGCATCCATGATTTGTTCTCTAAAGGAGACTTTGTCTCTGTGGAAGGTCAGTAAAGGCTTGTTAAACATTTTCAAATTGATAAAATTGATGCTACGATTAGTAGTTAATGTTGGTTGTCTGTATGTTCCAGGAGTGCCACTGTCAACAATGGATATCAAATGGGGTTCACGTGATAACCACACGGATGCTGGAGACTGCCTCACTATGTCTGTCGATGGCAGCGCGTATTACTCGTCATGCACGGAGCCACTACCCTTCGTCTGTTACAGGAAACCCAACAATCAAACATTGAACGAATGTGGCACCTTTGATAATGGTGAGTAAATTTAATTATTCCTATAACATTATTCATAAAGAACATTATTTAATACTTTATTGTATACGTTCTGGTAATTTTCGCAAAATCCGTTCTTATCTCACACCAAAGATTTTAAGATAACAACTATGTATGTACTGTTCAAAATTCCAAGGAACAATTTCTCATACAGAAAAAAAGAAATCTTAAGGTTACGGCGTGAACTATTTTATGCGCGGGGTTAAAATGTATGCTATATCAACCGACAACATGTGCGGAACAGATAGATGCTGTTATGAGCAGTAAGAAGCTAGTTCGCGTACGAATACACACTTTTGCAAACTTTTTGCCAAATGGATGATGATTTAGAACGAAAACGAGCGCGCGAAATTTTATAAACAGACCTTTGGGAGTCTGGATATCATGAAAAAACTATTGAATGTATCTGTACAAAATAAAATTATTTGCATTGTTGAACTACTAATCTATCCCTTATGGAGGCCGTTTTTAATTTTCCTTCTTCTTATGGTACTAATTTGCGCCCAAAGATGCGTTAAAATTAGTGTTGAAATATGGAACTTTCGAAGCTCATAACTTTCTAGTAATTTTTTTTTTTACTTTTTTGCTTCCATACAGGGCTAGATAATGATGAGACAAATATTGATATCAATTTTTATTTTGAACGTACATCTTCAAACAGTGGAGTAAAAGACAGACTACGTTTGTATGGAATAATTTTCAACTAGTGTACCCTTAAAGAATCACTTCGTTGCCTGACTATCAGACTGACAACACCCTTTTTCTCAGGAATAAAAAAAACAAACCGACTTCCAAAACAAAACACTACAAAACGAAAAATAACTTTCTTTGCCGAGGTTGGTGTTGAAAAACGGAAAAACAATAGGTACCAAAGACACCGACTTCGTAAAAGAAAGTTATTTTTCGTTTTGTTTTGATTTTTTTGATGAAGTTTTATATTTATCTATTTTCAGTTTTGGTAGGTACTTACCATGGTAGGTAAATACCATGAAACTCATTTATAGTAATTTATGCAGATACCAATAAGCCCAAACACGACTAGGATACATTGTTTTATTTCGGAGTTCCAGTGCCTACCTTCCGACTTCATTATCAGATCAGTTCGATGCTAATAAGTATTTGCTTCATCATAATCGGTTAATTATTGGATATATATTATACCCGTGACATACTTAGCATTAAGGAATTCCAGTGGCCATCTGTGGTCTTCTTCATCAGATCCACGTCACCAAATGATACTTTCTGAGTGGGAATGATTTCATTGTTGATGAAAATACTAAAATCGATATATGTATGCCTTTAATATTTGAGGAGTTCCCTCGATTTCTCAAGGATCCCATCATTTGATCCTAACCTGATGACCATAAGGCCACCTGAGAAGTATACCCTTTCAAATAAAAGAAGAATTTTCCAAATCGGTCGAGGCGTGTTTGAGTAATCGGTTAACATACATAAAAAAAATATTCCGCCGAATTGGGAACTTCCTCCTTTTTTTGAAGTCGGTTAAAATTACTTGGATCTGCAATCCCTTAGAGCTATGAAAATAACATACTTCTAAGTCAACGCAATCAAAAGATACAACCATATACGCCGCAAGTTTTGACACTCGCTAGGGAATTTAAACCTATAGGATACTTCCCATTGACCTAGAATCATGAAATTTTGGCAAAAAGTAATGTCTAATAACACATGTAAAGGAAAAAAAAACTAATAACTGTAAAGAACAATGCTCAAAATAGTATCACTAAAGGGCAATAGCCATCCTAGGTATGACAGCAAAACTCAAGTGTCCATCCGAAAAAAGTTATATCGACTTGAAGAAGGTTAGGTTTGGTTTGCCACATTGTTGGGACAGACTCCGCCACCCATCCCAGAGCGGAGGACATCCATGATGATGTCCACCACGATAAAGAAAAGGTTAGATTAGGTTATTATTTAACACTATCCTGCTCAGTGCTCACGTCTAGCTTCTTTGGACTGTGAAATTGATATGAACTAAAAAAAATTAGTTCAGAAACTAAAAACGACTATTAAATAAAAAGCTTTTTTACAAAAAAATACTACCGACTTCCAAATAAAAAAAAACTACAAAGTGAAAAATAACTTTATTTTTGGAAGTCGGTGTCTTTGGTAGGTACCATTTTATGCGTTATGGACACCGGTAGTATTTTTTTGTAAAAAAAGCTTTATATTTTTCACTTTTTAGTTGTACCTACCTAATAGGCAAGTTGGTTAAGGTACCTATAACGCCAGAATAGATTACCCGAATATCATGAAACTTGAACAAAACCGGTGAAATGAGAGATCTGCGTACCCCTTAAGACCGTACTGGCGTGATGTTTTGTTATGAAATGGTATAAACAATAAACAGACATGCAATTGCAGCAACCCCGAGAGATTTGCCGAAATTTATTGAAGAGTTCTGTTGTATATCTTCGCAGTTCTTCATCAGATCTTCACCAAATTAAAATGGGACCAATTTCGGAATATACTCTTTCAAACAAAAAAAGAATTTTCAAAATCGGTCCACAATTGACGGAGATATCGGTGAACATACATAAAAAAAAAAAAAAAAAAAAACATACATAATGTCGAACATAGAACCTCCTCCTTTTATGGTAAGTCGGTTAAAAATCACGCTCAATCGCACTGTACCAAAACAATACATTCTGCAAAGTAGCATAAAACCACGGTAAATTTACGGGAATATTTTCTTGTTTCATACTTTTTAGAGCGTGATTTTTTAGTAACCGGGTTTTAATTTTTGAACTTATTTTTATTTAAAGTATTTTGGGGTTTTGCAGATCCTGAGGGAACAAATGAACATTAATACACACTTACATGACGATCACAAACACTTTGCGTCGCCGTAGTGCGCAAAAATTAGTTTTCATGACTGACGGGATATGTCTCGCAAACGGTACGCTTGATAAAAATATGATGTACCATATCTTCATTTTAAAATCCCTGTTTAAAGATATCACACATGATGGGGTGGCGTGATATTTGTTTTTTTGTTCTTGGCTTCGTGCCCCATAGCGAGCGCCACATTCAATTTAATGCAAAGTCACATTAGACGCTTCCAACGACACTCATTTGTCAAATTATGATTAGTAATTTAGAAGTTATGAGGGAACAGATAAACATACATACATACACATACCGGTCAAAAACATAACCCACCCTTTTGCTTCGCCGTTGTCAGGTAAAATATGATAACAATCTGATATGTTCATAATTGTAGTAGCTATTTTAGGTTACATCATTTGGAAAAAGAATGTTAAACTTTTGGACATTTCAGTGTCGCTGTCATACAATAATAAGATAAGATGGCCACAGTCCTTCATTACCATAGGGTTTAAAGTGCTACAAGAGTGGGGACGTTTTAAGCATTGTTCTTTGTAACTATTTATATAAAAAAGTAAACGGACCGTGATTTATTTATTTCCTTTAACATAACACGGCCAAAGGCCAATTACATTATATAAAGACATGTTTATAAAAGAGCATTCAAAATAAAAATAATAAAAACCGGCCAAGTGCGAGTCGGACTCGCGCACGAATGGTTCCGTACCATTATCGCAAAAAACGGCAAAAAAATCCGTTTGTTGTATGGGAACCCTACTTAAATATTTATTTTATTCTGTTTTTAGTATTTGTTGTTATAGCGGCAACAGAAATACATCATCTCTGAAAATTTCAACTGTGTAGCTATCGCGGTTCATGAGATACAGCCTGGTGACAGACAGACAGACAGACAGACAGACGGACCGCGAAGTCTCAGTAATAGGGTCCCGTTTTTACCCTTTGGGTACGGAACCCTAAAAACAAACAACAATGATAATATCTATAATTACACGGCAGTTATACGCTCATCTCACGATACTCCAGACATACAGACAGAATGTATGCGATCTATGTCGATGTATGGGGTTTAACAGTTTTCCAACCACAAAGTTAATTTTGTCTCTCAATCCAGTTTATTCAGAGTAATGTTCAGTGCTTTTGAGTATGAACTTCAGTAATGTTACCAAATTATTTTGGTGTAAGTAGCCTCGTTTTCCATTTTAGGGAAATTCAAATTAAATTTATTGTACATACAGGTGGTAAATATTAGTTACAGAAACAATTATGGACCCTGTCGGGCACCGCAACATTCTAGATACAGTTAGTGTCTAGGAGAGAGAAATAGCGCTTAATATTTTACTTTATAATTAAAATTTCAGTTGTCCATTTCCTATCTATCTGCTTTTATTTGGTTTAATCTACTAATATGTGTGTGCTTTTTTAATTCCATGTTAAACTATGTTTTTTTATTTTCTTTTTTTTTTTAAATAACTTTGCCCCACACTAGGAATTTCTTACTGTATCGTGGGTGCGTTTACAAACATATAAACTCACATACACAAACACCCAGAGCCGGAACAATTATCTGTAGGTCATACAAATATTTGTTTCGTGCGGGAATCGAACCCGCGACACGCAGCGCAGCAGTCAATCGCTCAACCACTGCGCCAACCGTGCGCCTGAATTATTATTGCTTATTCATTTATTTGCTTAAATTTTTGTATTTCAGTTAGTTTATTTGATAGAAATTTTTGGAACCCTCGGTGTGTGACTTTTTATTTAAGATTATCAAGAATAGTTGAAAAGGTTAATTAAAAAAATATTTTTGCTTTAAAACAAAGGCAATCAAAATATAGTATTTCATCAATGTACTTTTTTTTTGTTTTTATCCACCTGAGCAGGTTGAGTATAATGTTCATTGTTCCTGTGGTAATCTCTGACAGTCCTATAAAATCTTGATTTGCGGTTTACCCACATTGACAGGAACAGGTTTTATGAATTTTGTTCTTAATTTCAACAGGTACCGGATGTATTCTTTCAGATGCATGTCCGTTCATCTCGCTTGAATTGAACTCAAACTCAAAGCATTTCTTTTAATTTTAAACATTTAAGGGCACTTTTAAATTGTTAAGATCGATCAGTCAAAAGGATAAAACTAATTGCACGTTCCAAAGCGTAAATCTCTTTGGAGAAGATCGTGGAAGAAATTCCACAGACACTCTTTTATAACCATACATAATATTTACAAAGTACAAAATTATTGTTTAGATTATTTCTGTTGAGGTTACACATTATAATATGTAAGCACGATGTAGAAAAAACGTATACGTTAAAAGCGTTCAGAGTAAACAAACCAATTCAAAGAACAAATAATTTGGTAGCCGAGACCAATCCAAACCGACCGCGACGGGCGCCCGTTTACGAATATGATGCATGCGCTTGGTTGGTTGTATCGTGACTTAATTTGGATTCCTATTAAATTTCAGAATACCAACTCAATCAGCAAACAGGCAGCTGTTACAAGATCCATCTGGAAAGACAGACTTGGACCCGTGCGTACAGTATATGTGCCTCTGAGGGGGGTTACCTGGTCATCCTGAATGATGAAGAAGAGGCCAGCATCGTTAAAGACAAGTTCCCTGCTAGTATGCACAGTGACAAACCGTGGGACGGAATTCACGTAGGCCTCGGAGCCTGGGGCAAGGAGCGCATCTGGACTACCATTCACGGTATGGAACTAGTAAATTAAGAGTGGCCACTACCTTTTATTTTTTCAAGCCTAAAATAATGCCCCGTGGTTGTACATACTATATTAGGTTTAAAGACCGAAAACGCTCATTGAGTAAAAACATTGCTAAGAAAACGCGTTGTGCCTCCTTAACACTACTAGAAAGCTATAATTTGGCGTGGATATACAATTTAATCACACCGAAAATGAGGTAATATAAAACCATGTTTCTTTTTTTTGTGTTCCTCCTGTACACGTAAAGTGGGAATGTTTTTTTTTTGACGTCTGTCCCATTGTGTGGGGTATCGTTGGCTATGCCATTCAAAAATATTACGGGTCTGTGAAAACCATTTTTCGATTCAGGGATCCGTTTACGTATAATGAAGCTTAAAATGGCAATTTTTTTATAGAGTCGAGTGTACCCCGTCAGCTAAATGGTTGCTTATGGATATGTGAAAAACTTCACGGCAGTAGTATATATAACGAAACTAAAAGTTTACCAGTTTACGAGTAGTTGACCAACTGATAAAATGTATCGGGGACAACAGTTTTCGAACGACAAAGTTAATTTTGTCGCTTCGACAGAGCAATGTTCGGTGTTTTCGTTGTTTATGAACATTAGTAATGATACCTATTTATTTTGGTGAATCTAGCTGTTTATACGGAACCCTTTGTGTGCGAGTCTGACTTCCACCTGGACGGATTTTTTTATTTATCAATAGGCTCGCGTTTGACCACTATCTCGCCTGATGGTAAGAGATAATGAGTCGACGGTGATGCATGCTTGCCTAGATGTAACCTATTCAATAACCCTTTCAATGGTCGGTGATTGTGGAAGCAGCCGTCGTGGCAGCCTTTAAGTTACCACATCTTGAAATTCGCTTTCCGAGCTATTGTGTCGCTCAATGAGAGTATCGGTCTTTAAGCCTAACTCATACACACCGGCTACAAGTACCGTAGAGATAGACCGCCGTGACCGCAGTTTGTTCGGGGATATATTATTATTAATTTACTATTTCCCGATTCATAAAGAAAGAAAAGGGAGCGATAGGAGGGATAGCGTGACGGGGGACAGCACGTTATGGAAGAAGAAAACGTGTTGCGCTGATCGCAAGTAACATGGGACAAGGGCTGGAAGATGAGGACTATTTCCAAATTCAAATCACACGTCCTTCATTCCAGTGCCGCCCGCTGTCTCTTTTATTAAAGAACCTACGTAATTAAGTTCTCTGCTGAAATAGTAGACCAATATAACTATACCTATTCCCGGAGTTAAGCTAATTTTTATGCTTGCCTCTTTCAGGTGAGAGAATAGAAGATGTGTTCAACCAATGGAATCCTGGTGAGCCTAATAACGTGAATGGGATCCAGGATCGGGTGCAATTATTTTGGAACGGCAAATTAGACGACATCGGTAAAGAGGAGCATTCACACATGTTCGCCTGTGAAAAATCTCCCAAACCGATAAGTGAAGACAGTGATGAATAGCTGCCCAGTTTGAACTAAATTTCCTTCTGTCACTGCGGTGTGACTTTGTTGCTTTCTTTGTGAACATAAAAATTAAATATATATTTGCAAATGAAATACTTGTTTTGTGATTTCCAAACCTTACTCGTTTATCTTCTAAAACAGGTAAGTGCATAAGCAGGTTTGATTTCTCTAAATATTATATTTTCTGCAGTCAGCACAAACGACGAATGTTAAAAAAATTACTGTTGCAACATAAGTACATGATTTTCAGTATTATTATTTGTCATTACATTATTACAAACACAGATAAATCGTAAGTTTTAAATTGGAGATACCTACAATTATACATAAACTAGCTTCCGCCAGCGGCTTCGCCCGCGTGTCGAAAATTATCCCGAGGGATCATATTCCCGGGATAAAAAGTATCTTATGTGTTGTTCCTGACTTTCATCCAGATCCGTCCAGCCGTTTGAGCGTGAAGAAGTAACAAGTATGAATTAGTATGATATAAAAGCGAAAGGTCACTCACTCACTCATCAAGAAATATCGAAAACCGCTTGACGTATAAAAATAAAATTTGGCAGGAAGGTTCCTCAAGTGAAGTTACTGCGCATTAAGAAAGGATTTTTGGAAATTTTACCCCTCAGGGGGTAACAGGGGGGTTGTAATTTCGTATGAAATTTCTAAAGTTTATAATTTGGACACGTGAAATTTTACATTTAGGCTCTTGATTGATATTCATATTCTTTATTGTACACAAAACAAACATATAAAAATACAGAAGGACAACTTATGTACAAAGGCGAGCCCATAATTGGGCTCTCTTACAGCAAATCTCAATTAAATTATCAAAAAAGATTGATAAAAAGAATTCATGTATTTATTGGTTTTTGGAAATTCCACCCGTAAGGGGGTAAAAAGGGGGTTGAAAGTTTGTATGAAATTTCTATAGTTTGTAAGTTGGACTCATGAAATAGCCCGTGCCGTATTATTCCCCTCAAAATGCTCTTGATCCGATCATGAAGTTTTGCAACTTCGTTTTAGTCCTTTACTTATCCATTTTTGGGTATTCTTATTGCTTGTGCTGATCTTTCATTGAAAAGCAGAGGTCTTACAAGGACATACCAAATCGTGAAATTTATTTAATTCGAAAATTCGCGTCAGGGTTTTTATAAATGTCGGACCGAAAGGTTGCAATTGTAATCTCTTTTATAAATATAGTATATTATTGTGGCTTTATCAGTTTTGTGTTTAGTAGGAAACCTTATCATTTGTGCTGTATCATGATCTGACAGATACAGCGGTAAAACATATGCAGTAGCATTGGTAATGTTGCACAGGATTATGGTCAATACAAGATAATTTACGTGTGGGAACATTAAAGTGGATTTTCAACTTATAATATTTGTTGGCCAAATCCTGCAGCTCATTTGTAATGTTGCCTTTTTAGGATTCCGAAGTCAACAAGGAACCCTAATAGTTTCGCTCTGTCCATCTGTCCGTCCGCAGCTTAGCTCAGATACTCTAAGTACTAGAAAGCTATAATTTGGCATGGATATACATATTAATAATTCCGACAAAGTGGTAAAATAAAACAGAAAACATTTTTTTTTTGGGTTGGTCTCCTATAGACGTAAAGTTAGGATGGTTTTTTTTTCTCATCTATCCCGTTGTGTGGGGTATCGTTTGATAGGCCATTTAAAAATATTGGGTTTGTTAAAACCATTTTTCGATTTGGAGATCCGTTTGCGTAAAATTAAGCTATAAATTAAAAAAAAAATGTTTGAGTCAAGTGTGTGTGGTTCCCCCCCCCCCTCTGCCAGCGAAATGGTAAATTAAATTATTATAATAACTAAAATGTTATAAACAATAAACAGACATGCGATTGCAGCAATCCCGACAGAATTGAGTTCTGTTGTATATCTTCGACGTTCTTCATCAGATCTTCACCAAATTAAAATGGGACCAATTTCAAAATGGGAATATACTTTTTCAAACAAAAAAGAATTTCAAAATCGGTCCACAAATGAAAGAGATATCGGTGAACAAAAATTTCAACACATACATAAATTTCAACATAAAACCTCTTCATTTTTGGAAAATCGCTTAAAAATTACTTTAGGCACGGTTGATCTGTAAAAGGAGGAACCGGGCTAACACTACTAAGATCACCCGTAGAAACAATGCTAGTGAAAATTTGGTACTCGTAGTTACATTCTTGCAAACTATGACAGCACTTCAAAAACCAATTTTATCTAAATAACACCTAGTTAAAATAAAATCGGTTTTTGAAGTGCATCAAATGCATGCAGTAGTGCACTTACTAAGTAATGCCGTAGAATTCAACCCAGTTTGCGTACGGTATGGTCCATTTCAGGTCATAATCTCATGTTAGTTATCGCTGGTCAGGTTTTGATGTTGTTGAAGAGTTATTATTTATTTATTTATAAAACTTTATGCACAAGTACAAAGGCGGACTTAATGCCTTGGGCATTTTCTACCAGTCGACCTTAGGATGGTGCAGAGATAAAATATGGCAGGTGCAACTTAATGGAAAAACAAGTAGAGAAAAGAAATAAAAATAAAACAATTTAATATATATATATTATATACAAATATATACTTAGATACATACATACATATAAATAATGCTATTGAGAAACCGAATCCAACAAATTAACTATGTGATGATTCTGCAAACTTCTTGCGAATGTGCTCGCGTGCCTTCAATTTGAAAGACAACCGACTGGTTGCCATCCTGATGTTCTGAGGGAGCGCATTCCAAAGGGAAATCGCCTGGACAAAGAAGGAGGAATGGATAAACCCAGAGCGGTGAGAGGGACATTGTAGAAGACGATTATTGGTGGAGCGAAGATTTTTACTGTGGGCAGAACAAAGGAATTGGACATGTGAAGTCAGATAAGAAGAAGTGGGTTTATCAATAAAATAAAACAGGGTAGTCAAGGCCCTCAGCACTCTACGGTGACGAATCGGTAACCATTTTAAAAGTGTTCGATGTGCGGATACATGATCATACTTACGGAGGTTGAAGACAAATCGAATGCAGTTATTTAGAAGGCGGACAAGTATATTGAGTAGATCTGCATTCAGGTCATAGTAGCACACATCACCATAGTCAATTATGGGAAAGATAAGGGACTGTACAAGCATGGCCTTTATGTGAGCTGGGAGAAGATTCTTCAGTCGATAAAGCGAACGTAACGTTCCAGTGACCTTTTGGCTGACACTCGTTACTTGCTTGCGCCAGTCGAGGCAAGTGTCGACGAGCAGGCCAAGATCCTTAACCTCGGAGCTAAACGGGATTGCTACGTTGTTAAATATTATGGGCGGAATAGTTAAACCATCGAGCTTTCTCAAGCTGTACGGGCTCCCAACTATGATAGCCTGACACTTCGCAGGGTTAACCGCTACTCCGAATCGGTCTGACCAACTTTTAATCGCAATGAATGCCCGGTTAAGCCCCTCGATCGCATCCGATAAGTTGTCAACACCTGCCTGACAGTAGAGCTGTAGATCGTCAGCGTACAGATGATACGCACACTGAAGTTCGGTGGTTATAAGATTTATGAAAATGGAGAACAGAAGAGGAGATAAAATACCGCCTTGTGGGACGCCAGCTTCAAGGTCGCACCACCCCGAAGAAGAGTCTCCAGCACAAACTGACTGCTGACGCCCCCGAAGATAAGAGGAAAACCATTCCCGTACCTCGTGAGAGACCATTAAATAAGAAAGGATAGATAAAAGGACATCGTGATTGACGGTATTGAAAGCGTTGGAGAAATCGATTAACACTAAAGTAGTAACTTTAGTGTCTTCCATTCCCCGCCTCATATCGTCAGTCACTTTAAGGAGAGCTGACACGGTACTGTGCCCGGGCCTGAAACCGGATTGAAACGGGCTAATAAGGGAGTTGTGGTAAATGAAGTAGGAGAGCTGTTTATGAACACAGGCCTCGAGTACTTTGGACAGAAAGGGAAGAATGGAGATTGGGCGAAAGTGACTGGAAAGTGTGGGGTTGGGAATCTTAGGCAGGGCTCGAACATGGGCTTTACGCCACAAGGAAGGGAAAGCACCGGAGGAGAGAGAAAAGTTAACTATGTGGGAGATAGCAGGAAGAAACTGATCCAGAGCTGACACGATCATATGACGACTGATGTTATCGCAGCCCACAGATTTGGATTTAATAGATAGGATAATCTTTTTGATCTCTACCGGGTCGACTGGTGTGAAGACAAAGGGCAATATTGGGACGCGTCAGACCAGCAAGGTAGTCGATTGTTTGACGTTTGGTTAAACTATCTAGCATAGGGACAGTGGAGAAAAAGTGGTTTAAATCGTCCAAGCCAATTGTGTTAGGAAGGTCTGAATGCCGCGATTTGCCGATACCTAGGGTTCCAAGGAACTTTCAGATATCGGCAGAAGAAGAAGAAGAAATATTATTTAGAATGTGGCAGCGTTTAGCGTTACGTATCATCTGGTTACAGCGATTCCTAGCAGTCTTGAACAAGGTCCAATTGTCCTCCGAGCGATTCTTTTTAAATACCCGAAACGCGCGGTCCCTCCGTCGCATTGCCATACGGATTCCCCTATTCATCCAAGGGGCAGGTGGACGTTTCAGCTTTACTCTCCTGACAGGAGCATGAGTGTCATACAGTTTGGTCACAGTGTTGTTGAAGACAAAAACTTTGTCATCAACTGTAGCAGCTTCCTGTAGGAGTGTCCAGTCAATATTCGATGCATCTTTTTGAAGTAGCTCACTATCTATACGTGCAAAGGCACGCCTGTACTGGAACCTAGGTTTGGGTTTAGGAGGTTTAAGAACATAGGATAGGTAAATAAGGTCGTGATGGGAAAAACCATGGGCATCATGTTGGCCATGCGAGGAAACTAAGGAAGGATTAGAGGTGAGGATCAGGTCAAACCAGGTATCATCATCGACTTTATTATGATGAGTGGGTTGGAGAGGCAATACGTGAAGACTAGCTGACTCGACAATATGCAGGAGTTTACGGGACCGAGGGGAGTTGTGGGAAAGGAGGTTGGTATTAAAATCGCCCATGATGATGTGATGTGCATATTCAGAACCCAAAGATTCAAATACCGATTCGATTTCGGTGAAATAATCAAGGGAAGGGGGACAATATTTTTTTCTATTATCACTGGCGATAACCCTTGACTGGCCTTGGCTGACCTACCTTACATAATGTAATTCCTAATTAAATAATTATTTTGATTAGTATTATAGTGAGAAGAAGTATAGTAGGTATTCATCATTTCGAATTGGAGTGCCAAACTATTTAAAAGATGGTAAACCTAAAGGCCAAGTTTCGGATTGGCTCCTCAAGCAATCATACACCGCAACAGAGGACCTTTTACAGGTCTGCCTTAGCCAATTTAAACTAATAGGCACACCTTTCATACATCACACTCATACACTCTCACTCACACACTTACACACTCTACACCATAAAATATCACATCTACTATTTTGTTCCGTAAGGTTGCTTTGGTTTTTATTTTCTGTTCGGATTTAATTTTAATTTAGTTTAATTTTGATTGATTTGTATATAATCAAATTTCCTGGTCTTAATTAATTTAAATTTAATTTTGATTACATTTCAGTTTAATTTAATTTTAATTTGTATAGAATTTAATTTATTTAATTTATGATTTAATTTTGATTTAATTTTAATTTAATTTAATTTTGGTTTAGTTG
The DNA here is from genome assembly GCA_945859665.1 of Anorthoa munda. NCBI lineage: Eukaryota > Metazoa > Arthropoda > Insecta > Lepidoptera > Noctuidae > Anorthoa > Anorthoa munda. Next base: position 27,681,647 of record OX243913.1, on the reverse strand, counting down.
TGAAATAATTTAATTTTGGTTTAGTTATGATATAATTTAATTGTTATTATATATTTATTTCTTTTTTTTTATGCTTGCCTGCCTTAATTTTATTGGTATCACAAATTAAAAATGTGTTTAAATTGCTGGGGGATGGAATGGATATAAAAAGAAATGGATATAAAATAAATAGACACAAAAATTGAACAAGTAAATGTAGCAAGGTTCTTGGGAGTAAACATTGATTCTCAGTTAAATTGGAAACCAAATGTTGAAATGTTGTGTAAAAAACTGAATCAATATTCATACGCTATCTACATGTTATCTAAAACTATTAATACGACCGCAGTTCTAACAGCATATTATCATGGCTATGTTACCCCTTTAGTAATGTATGGTGTCATGTTCTGGGGCAACTCTCCAGATAAAGAAATGGTATTCAGAGCGCAAAAAAAATGCGTTAGAGCGATTTTTAGAATGAAACAGACTGAAAGCTGTAGACCAATATTCCCAAAAATTAAAGTGTTAACTCTTCCTTGTTTATATATTTTGGACATGATTATGTTTGTCAGAAATAACAGCAGTTCTTTTATTAAATTAAAAAGTCAGAGGCACCGATTTAAAATAAGCTTTATTCCTAATGGAACTGCACTTTTGAACAATAGTGTATTTTGTATGATTCCTAGAGTGTATAATCATTTACCCAAACACTTACTCGAAATTTCTAACAATAATATTTTAAAAAATAAATTAAAGAAAATACTGTTAGATAAATCATATTACTCATTAAAAGAGTTTCTTGATACTAAATTGAAAAGCAAAAAAAATAAAAAATAAAGTTGTTGTTAATCTAATCGTACATCATACCGAATTATGTATATTTGTATAATTATTTTTGCACTGTTTGACATGTATTGATCTTTCTATTTCTATTTATTGTAATTATTTAAAGTATTGCATGCTTTTCATTGAAATTCATTGCCTTATTTACTTGATACTATGTTTAATTAATTAATTTGTAATTTATTTATATGCTTTTTAAATTTGCATGGCGTGAGCCTGATTATGGCGATATATATTTTTAAATTTTAACAGCTGTATAGCTACCCATATTTTGCAAATAAAAGATTTGAATTTGAATTCTGGTGACCTGTAATACAGGTTCTCATTACCTACCACGGGCACCAGAGTTTCATGACCATTTGTTCTTTGTTTTTATGCCAAATAAATGATAAAAACTATGACACTGGTAACTTCATGATAGCTGACGATAGTTTCGATAGTTTTTAAGAATTTCACCTATAAATTTTATTAAAAAAGAAAGACGGTATTAATACCGAGTGAAATAAACATAGATCATACATCTGTGTAGGCACCACTGCACAAATCGTGCTGTCAAAAGAATTTTCAAAATCGGATCAATAGTTTTTGAGAGAATCCTGAACATACAAACATACATACATTCGGATCGAATAAAGAACCTCCTTTTTGAAGTCGGTTAAAAACGTCAACTTGTTGTTGTTGATCAAATTGTCTTGCAAGGTATGACTCTTTTATACATACAGATATGTATACACTTTGTTACATGCAAGTGAAGTTAAATTATAAGAACGTGGAAAAATTGTTGTTGTTGTTATTATTAATTGTTTTTTTATTTTTATTTATTTAATGTCTTAATTCGTTTTCGTCTCTTTCAAATAGCCCTGTCTGCTAATTGCCGCAAAATATTTCTCAATGTCGGCGTTCGTGAATCGGACCGTAGATTTCAACTCTTTTTTTACAGATTTAGCAAACATAAACCTGTAACGGTTTATCCATTTAATCGTGTTTGTCCATATTACGCGTTACGTGTAGTCCGCCAGTTAGTCGCTGATGAAGGCGATGATTTCTCTCCGCAGCATCTGCTGCTGCTTCTTCTGCCTTATATATGGATGATATCGCCTGTAGTGTCATGTCCATACCGCAAGCAATTTCGCTTTGTGATAAGCTTATTCAGATGGACTGGAATGGACAAAGTAACTCGAAAGAGTTTCTTGCTCACATGCCTGATCCTCATAAGGCTTATCCCAATATCGAGTATGAGAAGTCTATACCGCATAAAATCCTGGATTTACGTTGGGACAAGTCTTGTGACAGTTTCCGCTTTGACGTCGACAAATCAGATGAGAAATGCACTAAGCGGAGCATGCTTTCCACAGTGGCTCGGCTATGGGACTTAATAGGGTTTGTCGCCCCCACTAATCTGTATACCAAGCTCTTAATTAAGGAGCTTTGGCTAGCAAAGTGTGACTGGGACGACATACCACCTGACCATATAGTCACCGCTTGGAAACAGTTTTGTGCTGAGCTTTATTTATTTATTTGGGAAAACAAACGGTTACACATTACAGTAATAAAATAAAATTTTGAACAACAGAGCGTGACAAATGTACAATCCATGACATTTTCCACAGAATACAAAACCATTTTACATATTAAATGCGCCGTGCGCTTATAATTCATATCCTAAAAATATCAAATTTACATGATTAAATCTTTCAGGTAAAACTAAATAGGCATGCATAAAAATTAATTAAATTAAATTATTATTATGTCATTATTATACAAAATCAACAACAAAAGTCCACGAATTACAAATGTCATATAAAATCAGGCAGTTATATATCTGTAAAAAAGAAACAATAATAACTACATCCATTAAATTACTATCAAGTCATTGTTAACATTAAAATTACTATCAAGTCATTGTTAAAATTAAAATTAAAATTAAAATTAAAATTAAAATTAAAATTAAAATTAAAATTAAAATTAAAATTAAAATTAAAATTAAAATTAAAATTAAAATTAAAATTAAAATTAAAATTAAAATTAAAATTAAAATTAAAATTAAAATTAAAATTAAAATTAAAATTAAAATTAAAATTAAAATTAAAATTAAAATTAAAATTAAAATTAAAATTAAAATTAAAATTAAAATTAAAATTAAAATTAAATATATATCAAAAAGAACACAACAAACGGAAAAACCTAAAAATTACTAATGTCAATAGAATCAATGGTCTCACAAGCAAGGCGTCGAAATTGTCCTGCGGCAACAGCAAAGATATCAATATTTACAAAAAACTTATTATATTGATCAGCAAGGCGACGTAAGGGTGCTCGCAAACCTGCGTTCGTACGGGCAGAAAATAAACGTCGCACGCGCACCCCACGACTTATGGTTGTTCTGGGTACTACATAATTAATTTTATTAACAATATCAATACAATCAAATTTATTATTGCATAAGTTATATAAAAACATTGTATCGAAAAAAATACGTCTGGCTTTAAGATTATGTAGCTTGTACCTGCTCAAAAGATCACTATAAGATGCATAAGTGCGAAAACAACGGTAATGCATGGATTTCAAAAACCTTCTTTGGACTTTTTCAATTGCATCTGAGTATTTACTGTAGAACGGACTCCACACCGGAACAGCATACTCTAACTGAGACCTGACCAACGATTTATAAAGATATAAATATGTATATGAGCGTACAAATTCCCTGGCTGATCTCATGACAAACCCGTACATATGGATGGCATTAATAATAATTTTATCAAAATGTGCGTCAAGGTGTAGATTGTCATCCAATAGAACTCCAAGATCGCAAACCAGTGCTTCTCTTGTTAAAAATATGCTGCTTAACGCGTAGGGATAATTTACAATATTTTTGTTTTTTGTAAAACTAATGCAACAACATTTAGATATGCTAAGTTGGAGCTTATTGTTTGAACAGTATGTAGTGAATCTATCTAAATCTTCTTGTAAGAGAAGACAGTCTTGCAAACTTCTGACAGGCCTAAAAAATTTGAGATCGTCTGCGTATAATAACAATTTAGAATTTAAAAAACATGTGTTGATGTCATTTATAAAAATTATAATCAATAGTGGCCCTAAAATGGAACCCTGAGGCACTCCGGACGTGACACTTAAAGTGCGGGAACTGAAACCGTTTACCACCACTCTCTGAGTCCTATTTGATACATAAGAAGAGAACCATCTCCAAAGATCGCCACGTATACCGTTAAATGCAATCTTGTTTAATAGCAGCTGATGGTCAACTTTGTCAAAGGCTTTCCGAAAATCAGTGTATATAGCATCAACTTGAACACGAGAGTCCATGTTGTTAAATAAGTAGTCCACAAAAGTAACCAGGTTGGTAGTAGTTGACCTGTTTTTAACGAATCCGTGTTGTTGTTGGATGATATTATTGTGCAACAGAGGGTATATTTTATTATGAACTAGTCTCTCGAAAAGCTTTGACAAAGCTGACAGTATGGATGAAGTTTAACAGTATTTGCAACGGTATACATATATTATCAGCTGTCTGTTTGATGAAGAACACCGGTAGACCATCCGACCCTGGCCCCTTACAAGGATCCAATGCCTTGAGCGCACTAAGTACTTCATCAATAGTGAAATGCATGCCATTTAAAAGTGTACAGCCTTCAGAATAGTCGTTGTACGTAGATGGTTATTAGCAGAAGTCGATGGTTCATAAACCGAATTAAAATAGTCGGAAAATAGATTACAAATGTTTTCTGGGTTATTAGTGGTCTGATTATTAAATTTCATAGTGGATGGAAAGCCTGCAGATTTCTTTCTATTGGCGACAAAAGTCCAAAAATGCTTCACATTGTGCCGAATACCATCCTCAACAGAATTCATATATTTCTTGTAGCAAATTTTGCATTCATCTTGAAATCTAGAACGATACAGTGAGAATTGCTCGTAATCTGAGACATTGTGATACATTTTCCATCTAACCCAAACCCTAGCTTATCTCCTGACTTATAAATAGGTGTAACCACAGATTTTTTTAGCAACTTAGGAAATGTTCCTTTGGATAAACATAGCTGAAAAATGTTGGTTAGAGTAGGGGCAAGGAGGTGTTTAAATCTTTTAAGAATGTTATTGGGTATGTCATCCCACCCAGTAGCACAAATATCCCTCAACCCGTCTATAATTCTTACTACTTCGTTGACGTCAGTATCTAATTCTTACAAATTTCTTACAAAAGAGGGCAATCCGCGCAATCTATAAAATGAGTCCACGAGAGTCCCTCAGAGAAAAATTTAAAGAGATCGATATACTGACTCTACCGATATACTCTCTCTAAAATCGAGGGCTTTTCAAAACTAGAAGCGATTTCCATAATTTAAATACACGCAGTAAGCATGAAATTGTAATATCCAAATTCAGATTAACGAAAACTAGCAAGTCTTTTCTTATAAACAGTATACGCTTTTATAACAAGTTGCCAAAGCCAGTTATAGAATTGACCGATGGAAAGTTCAAAAACTACATCAAACGTGTGCTTATTAAAAAAGCATATTACAAAATCAAGGACTACGTTGAAGATAAAAATTTTAGCTCCTTCTGCGCATGCGGCTTCCCTGGTAACTCATAAACGGCACAAATATGTGGATGTCTCTAACTATTCTCAATCTCATTTTTACTTTTTTTCTTTTAATTAGACTTTTTACAATGATTTCAATAATCTTTATAGCCTTTTGCTATGAATAGTTACAGCACTGATAACAACATTTGTGCCACATGTTAAATTTTGTCTTGTTATATATTTTTATTTATTTTTTCCTTTGTATAGATTCTTTCACTGATTGTTTTGTGAATGTGTGAACATTGTAGGCCTTCTAGATTTCTAGACGCTTGTTAACATTTGTTAACTCTCTCGTTTATACAATTTTTCTTTAGTTTCTTACGACATATTGTCGGGCCTACGTTGTCCCCCCATATCTAAGCACTAATACTGTAACATGGAAATATTGTAAAAACAATTTTTTTAAAAGAGTAACCGTGGAGTTTCTTGCCGGTTCTTCTCCACAGGAAACGACTAACCCGAACCGTGCACCTTTTGTCGACGTTTTATAAGTGCCCATGTAGGCCTATGTGAAATAAAAAACATTTGATTTGATTTGATTTGAATAAAACAAAAGAATTTAATGGAGAAGGTGTTCTAGCTGGATTTTGAGGAGGAAGACGACTACTATTTAAAGATTTTTCTGGCAAGTTCTAACCAACGTTTACAAAAAAGGTGTTTACTTTATTCGTTGCGTTGGATGCTTTGTTCATCGTTTTTTTTTTGTTTTCTCACGTTTGGGAAATCCTCCTTGGACGCCCCAAACTGCCTCGCCCAGACCGAGCCAGCCTGGGCAGTGTCGGACTCGCTAAAGGTGCCTACCGACTAAAAACCTATTACATACTTATTATTTACAAACTGAATAACCCTTAACATTATTTATGACTAGTGACTTAGGCTGCAGGGTAAGTGGCTTATTATTAAAATACTAGTACTAGTTTATGTATAATTGTAGGTATCTCCAATTTTAAACTAACGATTTATCTGTTTGAAATAAAATAATGATAAATAATAATACTGACAATCATGTACTTATATTGCAACAGTAATTTTTTAACATTCATCGTTGGTGCTGACTGAGAGAAACCAAACCTGCTTAACCAATTAACTGTTTTAGAAGATAAACGAGAAAGGTTTGGAAATCACAAGACTTGTAGTATTTCAGTTGCAAACAGATATTTAATTTTTATTATCAGAAAGAAAGCTTCAAAGTCACACCGCAGTGTCTGAAGGAAATTTAGTTCAGACTGGGCAGGGATTCATCTCAATGTCTTCCCATATCGGTTTGGGAGATTTTTCACAGGCGAACAGTCGTGTAGCCTCCTCTTCACCGACGTCGTCTAATTGGCCGTTCGGATATAATTGCACCCGATTCTGGATCCCATTCAAATTGTTAGGCTCACCGGGATTCCATTTGTTGAACACATCTTCTATTCTCTCACCTGAAAGAGGCAAACATATTAATTAACTTAGCTCCGGGGTATAATTATGTTTCTCTATTTCAGTAGAGAACTTAATTATTATTATCACTTAGGTTCTTTACTGAAAGAGACAGCGGGTGGCACTGGAATAAAGGACGTATGATTTGAATTGGGAAATAGTCATCATCTTCCTGCCTTTGTCCAATGTTACTTGGGATCGGCGCAACATGTTCCAAGAAGAGAACATGTTGCGGTATGGAAGCACGGTATGGAACCGTGCTGTTCCCCTTCACGCTATCCCTCCTATCGCTCTTTCTCTTTCATTTGAATCGAGAAATAGTAAATAAATAATAATAATATATCCCCGACCAAACTGTGGTCACGGTGGCCAATCTCTACGGTATTATAACCGCTGTGTATGAGTTAACTATAAGCGACACAATAGCTTGGAATGCGAATTTCACGTTGTGGCACCTTGATGGCCGGCCACGACGGCTGCTGCTACAATCACCGATCATTGAAAGGGTTACTGAATAGGTTACTTCTAGGCAAGCGCGCTTCACCGTCGACCACATACACACACTTACCATCAGGCGATATAGTGGTCAAAAGCGAGCCTTTCGAACAATAAAAAATAAAAAAACAGTCCAAGTGCGAGTCAGACTCGTGCACAAAAGTTTCCCTAAAAATAGTTACATCCACCAAAATAAATAGGTATCATTACTAACGTTCATAAACAATGAAAGCACCGAACATTGCTCTAACGCAGTGTCTTTGCCGTTCGTAAAATGTTGTCCCCAATACATCAATATAGCCGGTATTCAAGACACAATTAAAAAGCCATTGTGTCTCGCGTAGATCTACGTTCCGGCATACAAGGGGTTAAAGCTTAATTTTACGCAAACAAATACCTTTAATCGAAAGACGGTTTTTCCAGACTCGTAATATGTTTAAATGGCCTATCCAGCGATACCCTACACCATGGGATAGACGAGAAAAAAACATCCCCACTTTACGTATGCCCTAAAAAATACCTTTTTATCGGTGTGATTAGTACGTATATCCATGCCAAATTATAGCTGGTACTAAGAGTCTCTGAGTTGGCCTTTATATATTTACTAACACGTGACGTGGCCGGTTTAAGGTACCAAAACGCGAAGTTCGCGTTTAAGGATAAGCGTTTTCGATCTTTAAATCTAATATATTATGTGCAATCACGGAGCATAATTTTAAGCTTAAAAAAAAAAGTTTGTGGTCACTCTTAATTGACTGGTTCCATACCGTGAATGGTAGTCCAGATGCGCTCCTTGCCCCAAGCTTCAAGGCCTACAAGAATTCTGTCCCTCGGTTCGCTAGTGCGCATACTAGCAGGGAACATGTCTTTGACAATGTGAGCCTCTTCTTCATCATTCAGGATGACCAGGTAACCCCCCTCAGAGGCACATATACTGTACGCACGGGTCCAAGTCTGTCTTTCCAGATGCTTCTTGTAACAGCTGCCTGTTTGCTGATTGAGTTGGTATTCTGAAATATTTTAGGAATCCAAATTAGGTCACGATGTAACCACACAAGCGCATGCGTCATATTCCAAAACTTCTTTTATTTCTCTCAGGTGGGTCCTATGGTCATCAGGTTAGGATCAAATGATGGGATCCTGGAGAAATCAAGGAAACTCCTCAAATATTATAGGCATACAAAAAGCGATTTCAGTATTTTCATCAACAATGCAAACATTCGCACTTAGAAAGTATCATTTGGTGAAGTGAAGAAGACCACAGATGGCCACTGGAACTCCTTAATGCCAAGTATGTCAAGAGTATAAGATATCTCGAATAATTAACCGACTATGATGAAGCAAATGCTTATAAATAAATGGTACCATCGAACTGATTTGATGATGAAGCCGGAAGGTAGGCGCTGGTACTCCGAAATAAAACAATGTATCCTAGTCGTGTTTGGGCTTATTGGAATCGTAATGAGATGTACTTTTGCGATAAATGATTTTCATGGTAATTGGAGGTACCTACCAAAACTAAAAAGAGATAAATAAAAACTTTTTAACAAAAAAATCAAACCGACTTCCAAAACAAAACGAAAAATAACTTTCTTTTACGAAATCGGTGTCTTTGGTACCTATTCTTTTTCCGTTTTTTGACATCGACTTCGGATAAGAAATTTTTCGTTTTGTAGTGTTTTGTTTTGGAAGTATGTTTGTTTTTTCTTATTCCTGAGTAAAAGGGTCTATTCAGTCTGATAGTCTAAATAGGTGTGACGTTGCAAAATCATTTAGTAGTCTAGTGGTGACATCTCTGTGCTTAATCTCTCAGTATGTCATTATTGACAACCTATAATCTCAATAAAAGCAAAGAGATGGCACCAAAATCGGAAACCATGTTAAAAGTGGTTGTCTGTTTGTTTAATTATATGTTAATTGTGATAAATTAAAAATAATAACACAAATTACATAAATACATTATTTAATTGCAAAAATAAATTCGACTAAATTCTAACCATTCGATACTATTTGGTCTATCGTCAATATAGGTCGATTGAACGTGGTCGCAATTGAATTTCAGACTACCATGATGACTTGGACATTCGTTGGGGAGATCGTGCCAGAGATATTATACTGGATTTAGTCGCGTTCCGCCAGGAATATATTTCACATGGCGTGTCTCAGTTTGACTTGCTGAACCCAAGAATGATACCTCTTGCTTCGCAGCCGCCACAGATTGTCGGAGCTGATTAATGATAAGCTGATTTCCAGGTTTCATTCCTGGGTTCGTCGTTCCTTATGATGGGGGATATTGTTACAGATCTGGCTCTTTTAGGCTATCCAGAAGATTGACTAGCGGACGACCGTTTGGTGCGTGCTGTCGGACCCGACGAGTGTGCGGACAGCGTGGCCGACCCATTACAGAGGTGGAATACGCCTATTTCGTCCTCGTTAGAGGAAGCCCTCCAAGGTACAAACGTCCTTCGCTATTGTCTGTTCCCGACCAGAAATTCTGTTCCGATATCGTCCCCGTAGGACGCGCATCGCCGTTTGGTTCTCGTGCTGGGCACGTTGAACCGATTCCAAGGGGCTCGGGTTCCGCTAACCAGAAAACCAGCTAACTAAGAAACCAAGTACCAGAAACCAATAATCAGTTAGGCTGTAGTCATGTTTAATTTACATTGCGTTTTTATTTTGACAGAGTTAGTGACCCTCATAGGTCCATTTATAGATAGGAAGATCTAGTATTGAGTGGATGTTATAATTTTGAAGTGTAGGATGTGTCTTTAAGTATATCCCTATATGCTGCACTGAGCACAACTAGATATATCCGTAATAATTGGTCATCTCACGAAACCCATATATACGACCCTGAGTTTGTGTAAATGTGTACATACAACATTGTTTCTCATGTTACCTGTTCAGCTTTGAACGGAGACAAGTTCTGAACAGGAATTTTTGGCTTCATGTAAGTTTTTACAGGGTTCGGAAATATTGTACCATCTATTGGATGGGTGTACCCGTCTAATTGATTTAATAAATATTGTATTTGTTTTAATTTGAATATTGCCCTATATTCCATACCTACTAAATTTACTATAGCACGGTACGAGATCTACCACCTGCTGGGTTACACAGGCAACGAAGTGATTCTATAAGTTTTTTTAAATTAATAAAATAAAATATCTCGCAGCAACAAGTTTAATTCGCCGTTCAGTTAACAGCCAAGCTTTTAGACTAGACAGCCTCGTTCGTTTAGCGGCCTGAGTGATAAATGATAATTACTGATTAAGTTGGTTGGCTGCGACATATTTAAATCAAAGAACTGGGTATTTTGTAAGATGGCCCCAACAGCCTAAGCAGCTAAAGGTAGAACTTGTACCTGGTGACCTGTAACACAGGCTTTTTTAAAAACCTACTTCAGGCACCAGTCTCTTACAATGGTGGAATATAGCGTTAGCCAAAAACATTGTTAATTTTAAGATAACCTATTATTGTAAAGAGAGAACAAATAAATGAATTGAATTGAATTGAATTTTGAACAGTATCTACATAGTTGTTATCTAAAAAGAGGGATGTGAGATAAGAACGGATCTTGCAAACATTACTAGAACGATCAGAATTAATAAAGTATACAATTATGTTCTTTTTGTACTCGTATATTTATTTATTTAGACTTCATGCACAAAGGTACAAAGGCGGACTTAATGCCTTAGGCATTCTCTACCAGCTAGCTCTAACCAACCTAGGGTGGTGAAAAGACAACATGGCAGGTGCATAGCTTTATTAAAAATAATTGTAAGTAGTTATTTATTACACTAAAATAGGTAAAATACACGTACATATATATTGAATATAATATATATATATGTAAATATACATATTATATATATTTATGAAGTAACAGAAAAGAAGAAAGTGAGATGACTCAGCTTATTTGTGTTGAAAATAAATCCGAAATTGCCGCTTAAATGCGTACCGACTGGTGGCCGCCCTGATCTCGGAAGAAAGATCTCGTATAGTGTATTAGGAGTAATTAAATTTACTCACCATCATCAAAAGTGCCACATTCGTTCATTGTTTGATTTTTGGGTTTCCTGTAACAAACGAAGGGTTGTGGATCCTTGCATGACGAATAATACGCGCTGCCATCGTCAGACATAGTGAGGCAGTCTCCAGTGTCCGCGTGGTTACCACGTGAACCCCATTTGATATACATTTCTGACAGTGGCACTCCTGGAACATACACACAACCAACGTTAACTATGAAAACTAATTGTAGCATCGATTTTATAAATTTGTAAATATATAACAAGCTTTTACTGACCTTCTACAGAGACGAAGTCTCCTTTAGAGTACAAATCATGGATGCCCAAGAAAATCTGACCATTCACACCAAACCGTGTCATCTGTGAGAGCAGTGCTTTAGCTAGCTCTTTTTTCAGCGGAGACGCCAACACCGCGCCTGTAACATGACACATTAAGATCTGTACATGACACACGAGGGAGCGAAGCGAGCGGTACCGCACGCTCAGTCTAAGTTGACAAGTCCACCGTCAACCACACCAAGCCGGCTTGCCGCTCGTTGACGCTAGAAGATGAATATAAGAGGAGGTAATCTTACCATCATTGTGACATGTTATGAAGGCGTCCTCCCACGCTTTGGGCGCTGAATACAGTTTCAACCAGCCACCCGCTTCAAAGTTGAACACGTAGTCAGGCTCGCATCGCGCTACTTCTGGATATTAAAGATTATTTTTTTTATATATATGCCTTACAAAAAAATTAAAAGTGTTTCAAACAAAAGAAGTACTATTTATACAATTAATTGCTTATTTATTTATTGACAAGCTATTGCCCGCGAATTCGTCTGCGTAACATTACTACTTTGAATAGCATAATTTTTCAATCGCGCCATTCAATTATAGGTGTGAGGAACGCCTTACTTGACAAATTATTAGTTCGCCATACAAAATTCAACCCCCCTGTTCACCCCTAAACGTTGATTATCGTGATAACAACTATCCTATGTCCTTCACAGGGTCTCACACTATCTCCATATCAAATTTCATCTAAATCGGTTCAGCGGTTTAATCGTGAAAAGGTAACAGATAAACAGACAGACAGAGTTACTTTCGCATTAATAATATTAGTATAGATTTAACCATTGAATGTGCTTACGTCCAACCAAGGACGTGGCTTGAGGTAATTTTTCCTACAAAAACAGGCTAAAGGATATAATGAGGTATTAAGGTACTTACAGGATACTTGGAACACTGCCTGGAGTCGGGTGATCACCACACTTGTCCACTTAATCCTATTTCACGATAGTTTTTCTTCGCGCACGCGAATTTTGAGCCGGCCGGCTTGCAATCGAGTTTTTAACCTGAATGGTTTTGTTGCCCGCCGTAAGATGGCGGGGTGGATAGATTGTCTTTGCTGCACTCAGAGATGAATGAGTGCGTTTTGGCGGCGAATTTGAATTTTGTAGATAAAGGAAAGGATGGGTCTAGGAAATTCATCCCAAAGCCTGTTCATATCCCCCCCTTTGAAATCGACCAGGGATTTCATAAGATAAGATAGATAAAGTTCGAGACTTACAGCCTATGCGGATTCATAAGTCACTATGCTTACAAGATATATTCTAAAGTTATGTTTAAGTTAAGGACTTAAGAACTAAATAAGTTTGTGAATGTAATATATAAATGTGAAGTGAATATATATAACTGTTAAGATATAAGTAGATAATTAATTATTTAGTTCGATTGGAAGTGGGCAAACTTTGACGACAGGTCTCACAAGTAAGCCTTTAGATGTTTTGACTGTCACAACACGAATAATATTATCCTTACCCGGATGGAGCTGTACAACGCGACCTAGTCTCCATTCGTTAGCGGGTAAGTTAGGTTCAAAAATGGTTACAAGATCGTTCAGTTTTGGCTGACGGTTGCCGTGTTTGAACCACTTCATTCGCTGTTGCAATGTATGCAAATAGTCCCTTTGCCAGGTGCGCCAGAAGCTTTGTGACAGGCGCTGTAATAGCTGCCAACGAGTACGTAAAGTCTCGTTTTCAGCAAAAACTGGTTCAGGTAGAGAGATTAAAGGTCGACCGATGAGGAAGTGACCAGCTGTAAGAGCGTCAACCTCGCCGGGATCAGAAGATAATTCCACTAACGGTCTAGAATTTAACATGGCTTCCACCTTTGTTAGAATAGTATAAAATTCTTCAAAAGTAAGAATCTGCGATCCGATGACACGCTTGAGATGGTATTTTGTTGATTTTATACCGCTTTCGAAGATGCCTCCGAAGTGAGGACCGGACGGAGGATTAAGCTTCCACGTGATACCTCGAGAAGCGAGCTGTCTGGAAATGCTATCGCTGTCACGGTTGAGCATTTCGCTAACTTCCGACAAATAACGCTTGGCACCCACGAAGTTAGTACCACCATCTGTCACTATGGAGTGGCAAAGCCCTCTCCGCGATACGAAACGATCTAAGGCTGCTATGAAAGCTTCAGATGTGAGCTCAGTGACTAGCTCGAGATGAACGGCCTTAGTAGCGTGGCAGACTATGAGGCAAAGATAAGCTTTGTAAGTTTTAGCGTTACGACGTCTACTTTCTTTTATGAAATAAGGACCTCCAAAATCGATGCCGATTGTTTGAAAACAATGACCCAGTTGTGTACGGGAAGGTGGAAGGTCACCTTGTATAGGTTGAAGTGGAATAGGTTTAGTTTTAAAACAGGTCACGCATTTCGATAACCGCGATCTGATAAGATTTCTAACGCCGAGTATCCAGAAACGACGCATAATTAAAGATTGGAGTAGGCGAGGCCCACAGTGAAGATAAGTTGAGTGAAAGTGGTCAATGAGAAGGGTACTCAATCGAGAAGTTTTAGGTAAGAGATATGGATGTTTGACGCGACATGGTAACGACGCGTGCTTTAAACGTCCCCCCACTCGCAAGATTCCGCGAGTGTCAAGATAGGGAGAGAGTTTAGATAAATGTTTGGGTAAAGGTTTATTGGAAGTTATTAAAGATATGACATCAATAAAATTTTGATGTTGAACATATTTTGTTAAATGATCTAAAGATTGGCTTAATTCAGTGGCTGTCAGGTAAGGTAATAAATTACGCTCTGAACATTTAGCTTTCGCGTTTTTAATGAAACGGGTGATCCATGCAACCACTCTTTTCACTTGAAAAAGAGTGGAGTGGCGTTCCATGAGGGATTCAAGCACGTCAGCTTCGGGTGTCACACTAGCATGACACGCGCGTGAAGTTGGCTTGAGTTCGGGAACGTTATCTGACACTTCTACTGCTGAAACAGGCCAGTTGAAGAGGTCGGTAGACAACCACTGAGGACCAGACCACCAGATTTTGGAGGAAGATAAAGATAAGCAAGATAAGCCACGACTACAGATGTCGGCTGGATTGTCATGGGTGGACACATGTCGCCACTCAATGGGCACAGAACTGTCGCTGATTAGGAACAGTCTGTGCACAATAAATGACATAAGTGTATATGGCTTTGTATTCAACCACGACAAAACAGTCGAGCTGTCCGTGAATAAGATAGATTTATTTAAGATGAGTTTTGAACTAAGCAAGGAGTGAATGCGATTTATTACTTTGGATAGTAATACAGCATTGCACAGTTCTAAAAGGTTAACTGTCACTTTTAGAGGTGCTACCTTGGACTTAGCAAATAAAAGATAAAAACGCCATAAATCTTGAAGGAGCAATTTGGCTTTTAAGATACAAGGTGTAAGCCACCCAAGAGGGTCGAAAATACTAGCGATGCTGGATAAGATGGAACGCTTGGTAAATTCGTCGTCCTCGATTGGGGACTGTGAGTAACTGAGATTGTCACTCACAGCATCATATTGGACTCCTAAGATATTTAACGTTGATTTATCATTTTCTTCGGAGAAAAGTTTAATGTTTTGACAATGATCTACTGGCAAAGTTTTAAGAAAGGATTGTGAGTTGCTACTCCTTTTTCGGAGCTCAAGTTGAGCACAACCTAACAAGTGAATAAGTTGATCTTTTAGTTCCATGGCTTCACGTACAGAGGGCGCCCCTGTCGTAATGTCGTCGACATATGTCTCGTGAGGAAGCGCTTCAGCTGCGCGTGGATACGCGGTACCATGATCAGCAGCTAATTGGTGGAGGGTGCGGATAGCCAGATAAGGTGAGCTACTAACCCCGTAGGTGACAGTCGCAAGTTCGTACTCTTTAACTGGATCACTAGGAGATTCTCGCCATAGAATATGTTGAAAGCTCCGATCATCCGGCCTAATCAAGATTCCTCTATACATTTTTGAGATATCACACGTCAGAACTACTTTATGTAGTCTGAAGCCGGTTATGATATCTATAATATCCACCTGAAGCTTAGGGCCAGTAAATACAATATTGTTTAACGATAGACCGTTAGTGGTTTTAGAACTGGCATCGAATACCACTCTCAATTTAGTGGTCGTGCTCTCCGGGCGAACGACGCAACTATGAGGGATAAGGTAACGATTGAGAATAGGTACGACGCGGTTAGGTACGGTATACATGTGATTTAAATTCTCGTACTCACGCATAAAATTAATATAATCGGATTTAAGTTCAGTCTGACGATTAATTTTCTTTTCAAGATGAGTCAAACGCGACAAAGTACTATTATAAGATTCACCTAAAGAACAATCGCCATCCTTTAAGAGGATAGGTACGACGTATCGTCCGTTAGGTTCACGATAGGTTAAATCGGTGTACATGCGTTCGCAGATATCATTCTCAGGGACAGTGATATCCACGCGCGGTGGTTCCTCCACTTCCCAAAATTTTTTAATTTGTTCATCTAACGTGAATGTGGTGGCCACTAAAGAGCACGCGGTGTTTAAAGGCACAGAGTATGCGTTTACTGTCCCGGTGAGAATCCACCCGAAAACACTACGCAGAGCGGTAGGTAAACCGGGCCCCAGATTGATACGTTGACCGTCATAGATTTCGGGGAATAACTCCGCCCCTATTAATAAATCGATTTTCGCGGGTACATCGTAGTCGCGATCAGCTAACACTAGATGGTTGCAACATTCTCGAACGACTGATGGTACCTTAACGTTAGGTATTAGAGCAGTAATGTTATCTAATACGACTGGCCTTATATTAAAATTCGGAGCTTCACCGTGTACGGGTCGTATAGTGCATTCCGTCACCCCCCTTACTTGAGTGACTGAGTTTTGTCCTAGTCCGGCTATACTAAGCTTACACCGGCGGATTTTTAACCCGAGCGACCGCGCGCACGCCGAAGTGATAAAACAATCCTGCGCCCCACTATCTACGAGTGCACGGACGGTACATTGAGTGCCGGCGGCAGTATTGAACGCGCGCGCCTGACATGTGCCTAGTAGTACCATATCGCAGTGGGGAACAGCGGCGTGCGCATGAGCAGTAACGTTCGCTCCAGTGGTCGCGCTGGCGCTGGATAGCGCTGGGTCAATATGCAATAGGGTATGGTGACGTAATCCACATAACGTGCAAGCCATTTTAGATAGGCATTTATCTATGATGTGATTTGTACGCAAACAATTTGTACACATATTATTTTTACCTTGTACTAACGCGAGTCTAGCACGAGAATCTAATGATTGAAAGGTAGGGCACCGATAAATCGAGTGCGCATCACTGCAATGAGCACAAGTTACATTTGCAGGTGGGTTTGATTTAGCGAGATAAGATGAGCGTTTTGATCCGCTGCTATTTTGCCTGCTAGCCGCAGGCGGAGATTTTTTCCCCTCAAGATTACGAGGGTTAGATATAAAAGATTTAGAAGATAACTGACTAGTTTCTAAGACTTTTACGTAGTCTTGAAGAAACTTTAACAATTCACAAAAAGTGGGTATTTGTGAAATGTTTTGAGATTCGAACCGATTACGCGTATCCGAGTCTAGCATGCGCGAAGTTAAACAAAATAAAATAAAATCACCCAAATTTTCAATGTTCAAAGTTTGGAGTGCATGGTATGCCTCATAAATTACGTTTGTTAAAATTTGTAAATCTTGGAAGTTACCCGATTTTAAAGCTGGCTGATCTAAAAATTTATCTAGGTATGTTAAAGCTATAATACGCTTGTTTTGATAACGTTCGATCAAACTATTAAAAACAACTTCGTAATTATCCGCGGTCATCGGGACCCCTTTGACAATAGACAAAGCCGGGCCTTGTAAACAAGACGCTAAATAGTGATATTTTTCTATTTGAGAAATCGAATCGTTATCATGAATCAAGGTTTTATAAATATCATAAAACGTTTGCCAATTTTCGATTTTACTATCAAATTTAGGTAACTCAAGTTTAGGAAGCCGTGCGTTACGTCCCGTTTGTGCGAAGTTGTGGGCACCCGCAAGCGCGGGCGTCTCCCGCGAGGCCGCGGCGACGTTCTCGCTCCTATCAGTAATCTGCAACTCAGCCGCTGCACTGATTACGGCATAGTACAAATCATCAAACGAACTCAAAGACTCTTGGCACACCCGGGCATCGGGTTTCATGGCTAACTCCAAAGTCTGTATTTTACCACATATCAAAACAAATTCTTCGCGAATTGAATGTATTCGAGTATATCTCGCCTTGAACGACGATACCTTTGAACGATCTTGAATCATAGTTTTTGATAAGTCATAAAGGATTTGGATATCACGGTAAACATATTCGCGTTGAGATTGAAGAAGTTTAAGTTTGCCTTCCTCCATTTTGTTTTGTGTGTGAAAAATAGGTATGAAAATACGAACCTAAGTTGAGATTTTACTAGGTGTTTTTCGATACCTTTAGGTGAAATAGTTGTGAAATAATGTATATAAGTTAATAAATACCTCAAACAGTTATATATAATAAGATTACTTACAATAAATTACGTAAAATACATAAATTATTGCAATATAATACGGATAAAATTAAGATGACCTCTGAATCCGTATAGGTTACATGGAAAGTATGACCAACGTAATTTTTGTAGGATAATACTTGCAAAATGCAAATATCTAGCAAATCTCAGAGTTTTTTATTGAAATTGAACCTGAGAATGCCTGAAAAAACTGTAATCTACAGGTATTCGCGCTCGAAATGGACCAAAAATATGAATGTGCTTACGTCCAACCAAGGACGTGGCTTGAGGTAATTTTTCCTACAAAAACAGGCTAAAGGATATAATGAGGTATTAAGGTACTTACAGGATACTTGGAACACTGCCTGGAGTAGGGTGATCACCACACTTGTCCACTTAATCCTATTTCACGATAGTTTTTCTTCGCGCACGCGAATTTTGAGCCGGCCGGCTTGCAATCGAGTTTTTAACCTGAATGGTTTTGTTGCCCGCCGTAAGATGGCGGGGTGGATAGATTGTCTTTGCTGCACTCAGAGATGAATGAGTGCGTTTTGGCGGCGAATTTGAATTTTGTAGATAAAGGAAAGGATGGGTCTAGGAAATTCATCCCAAAGCCTGTTCAACCATTAATGTACACACACATAATTAATAGACAAGAAGAAGGAACAGAAAATAGATACAAAGGTATGCTTATTTCTAACGAAATCTCTTCCAACATACCTGCGAGAGGAGGGTTGTAGAAAAAAAACCGGGAAAATGTCATAGTCAGACTCGCATGCGAAAGTTCCGCAAAATTTCATGATCAATAGCAACTACTTAACAAGTATCTTTTAGGTTTTGCAAGAATAAAAATTAAGAGACAACACCAGAGTTGGTGAAAGGAAAATACTAGTCAAGTATGAGTATACTTGATAAGTATTTATTTTTTCTTGTTTTCAGTATTAATACTACACACATGGACAAGATCTCTATAAGGTCTGTAAGAATAATATAGAACGTTGTAGTCAACAGTAAGCTTCTAGCATACCCAGAAGGATCCCTAGCATATCGGTTGGAAAGACAGCGCACTTTGACCTTACTTCACCTAAGTCATCAGAAGAGGTGACGATGAGTCTTCAGTCATGGTGAGATGTCTACAGAATAGCATTGCTGATTCCCTGGCTTCTGACTACCCGTAACGACTATCAAAGATTTACAAATGACCGCCGGGACCGACAGCTTATCGTGATTCCGAGGCAGGTAAGAGTCTCTCAGAGGTATGTAAGGAATGGTCACATGGCTGACTAATAAATAGCCCTATGGCCATAGACTCACGGCTATTATTATCTCTTCAATCACGAGCTCATCCAGTAATACAGTAAGAGCAAACACAATTAAAGTCAATATTTTCCGAATTTCTGCGTTGTGTGTGTGTTTTTTGGTAATAATTTAAAATTGACTTACCCGTTATAATTAACAAGAACGATAAACAAAGAAAATAATAAGTCTTCCACATATTTGTGTCCGTATCGTCCCTCTGCTGAAGCGACAATGTCTTGAACAGAAGATGACGGGCTATTAAATATTATTATCTCAATCAACCGAACCCTTGAACTTAATTAGACGAGATCACCACTTTTTTTGATTAGCGTATGTTTGATAAGTATTAGAAAACAATATTTAGGTTAGCAACTGATTTGCAATAATACTATTAAAATAAGAATAATAATATTCTTTGCGGTCGAGTAATATATAAACCGTGGCATTTTGTCAGTTTTCCATAGAAACCTCTACTCCGAAATTTGTCCCTATTCAGATGCCCAAAGGCTAGAGAATTAACGTTATGTGGAATTCCTCTGGGATAATTTTCGACATTCACGCGAGCGAAGCCGCTGGCAGAAGCTAGTACGTAAATATGTTTTTTATTAGAGTAAAATGTACACAGGAGCTAGTTTTACTAAATTGTTTTAGAGAAATTTTATATACATCAGTAATCTAGTAAGCCCACTTCAATTCCTGAGAAAATTATAGTATAAAAAAAAATGCTTTTCTCAAACATGCATATTTGAGCATTATTTTGACGTTCTTCGAGATTTATATTGAAATAGCTGTACTGGCCAAATATTTGCGAACAGCGGCCGGCAAAAGTTGTATGAAAATCTATACTGCCCTCAATAGCATAAATGCAGTAAGTCGGTATTTTGTTAAAAATGAGTTAGATATACAGCCGTGATCACGATAATGAGATCTACATTTTTATCTTACCCATTCGTTTGAATCGCTTTTTGAACCAAATTTAACAATTAGAAATTTGCAGTAAGTCGAGCATTTTTTTGACATCACTAGGCATGAATACAGTGGGTACCCTTACTGCAGAAGTTCTTATTCAGAGACTCTCAGCCAAAGTACAGTATGACATCTATACCACTAATATGTTAAGTCATTAACACTATAAAAATTGGATATAAGCCTAGCAAATAGACATTAAGAAGATATACTGTTTTCATCCTAAGCAGTTGCCCAATATTAGCTAAATGAGTGATCTAGTCTTAATAGCAGTATGCTGCAAATACTGCATGTATGCTTAGTAACGATCCTAAGCGTAGGTTCCAGATTACTTACCACAAAGACAGTTTGATTTGATATTGCGTTTATGTTAAGTAACGTAATCAGATCTTATATAAGGTTACTTATTATACTGAGAGTATATAGCCATCCTGTGTTCATGTTTAGACAAGAGTTGTAGCGATAACGGTCAGATGTACTTGCCATGGGAGCAGTAAATTAGCAATATTCTGTCCTCGAATTATTGCATCAACGAAATTTTTGCTCCATTAGTTAAATCTAATAAAGAAAATACTCGTTACGCTGTCTTATGGCCCGAAGCTATTTCAGGGCAAAATGGTCATGACATTGTTTCAACATTTAGAGCTTTTTTAATACACCACCGGCACAAAAGTCATTTGGTGATTTAATTGATCGTCACATAACAAACACTGGAAACTCTTTTCGTTTCTTGTCAATGTTGTGAACAGTAATTGAAGCACGCTCTATCACTATAAAGTATCTAAAACTAAATTCAGCTGACAGCTTCCACCAACAAGTGGAGCAATCTTTTCAAAAAATGATTTCTTTTTGCGACTTTTTTGACTTTGTAGAAGCCGTTTGAACCTCTTACTCAGGATTAAATATTCTATAATTAATGAATATCGTGATCTTTTAAAAATGTTGTGTCTTTCATTCTGACAGAAACAACAGAAAATGCGTTAAGAAACAAAGTAAAACAAAATAAAGAATACGTTAAGAATCTAACTGTGGTCAAAGTTGTCCGTGGAGAGTACAATTTGTTCTACAAAAAATCTCACACTGATGAGGAGTTCAGGCCAACCTTAAACTTTTTACAAGCCAAAATTAAAATAAACAAACCATTCCCTTGTGCTGAACAGAGAAGTTCACCAAGGGATATCGCCACTTCACAAGAGAGAATGGTCAAAGATCTCGTTCCCTTGATGTTACCCAGCCGCAGGCAATTCTGGTTTGACTTGCCAGATGACGATGCATCCTTGAATCATTCCAACGAATTTGACGATTAGTTATCGCAACCTGTTTTCGGAGACGTTGATTCCTAATTCATTGAATATTTTAATTTTGTTTCAATGTTACAGAAGAAAGTTAAATTTTTATCCTAAATGGTTATAACTTTTGTTATATACGGCTTAAGTATCTAAGTATATAAGATCCATGTGTTGTTCGATAAATCTATAAGTGATGATTTGATACCGAAGAAAGGATTTTTAGTTTATTTAAAATGTAAAGCTACTTTTAGAATTCATTTTGCCCTAAATTAACATCTGGGGTATTTAATAAATTTGTATTGAGAAGACCGAAGACACATTAACTTGAGTTGAGTGGTTAATGTAAGAAAATTAAATTCTTAGTTGTGCCATTTTTTTACTGAAAAGACTGATTTAATTAAGTAAAATTAAGAAACGTTTTTTTTGTGATTTATTATGTGATCATCATGATCGGGCGGTGTGGCCTGCGCTTAATAGGAATGTTTCTTGGGTAGAAAGATGATAATTCTATTTAGTCCGTCAGTGAGATTATCAAATAATTACACGTTATTTGCTTTACCAAATCAATAAAAAATACGAAGTTTAAGCGCATCAAAGTTTAAACGTATCATGATTTGCCAAATGTTATTGCTAGGTTATTTACAGCAACAGTTAATAACAGTATATCTACAACAAGATTACATTAATTAAAACCAACAATTTATTGTTTAATTATCACTACAGCCAATTTATATGGTTATTTAGCATAAATACAGTAAAAAACACACTTACTGTGTTTATGTTAAGTGTTACCTATCAGAGAGCCTCTAGGAGATACTTAGTATAACTAAGATAATTAATTTATGATGTCTCTTAATTACTCAGTATTAGTTTCAAAATATGTAATAGATAGGTGCTGATGTCCTCTTTCATTTAAAGTATCAACCATCATGATCCGATTAAAAACAAAGGATTTATGGAAGATTTTCTCACCAAAACTTTGACCGCGTTTTTCTCGAAACCGTCTGGAGCGTACTTACTGCAACTATGCAATTGAGGGCAGTATATATGTCGTGGTTTACATACATACATACATAAACTCACGCCTTTTTCCCATGGGGGTAGGCAGAAACTACAGAACGCCACCTGCTACGATCCTTACATACTTCTTTTGCTTCACTCACATTCATACATCTAGTCATACACACACGCCGGTTATGAGTACTGCGCACCTGGCCTTATGTCGTAGTTTAATGGCCAATAAATTACATAGTAAACACATTTACATGCCTGGGCCACAACTAGGCATTGATGGACTTACGTACTTTACACGTTCGTCCATCAATACCTCTTTTGCTGGCCGCTGCGGTAATGTACTAGTACCTGGATGACAGAGCTTTGCTCGGTTATTTTTTTTTGTAAATCGTGTTTTTTACAGTTTATCAATCAATTACGTAAGTTTATTTTTATCATCACGGTTTTAATTATGAAATCGGGTCTTAACCTAATACTTCCTTCCATACTATATTGCGGGTATGTCGAGGATTTTCATTTGGAAGATGAACTTTTAACGTAGTTGGTCCCTTAACTCTAGAAAATGCTACATATAACATGCCATGCATGAAGACCGGACTGGACTTTAAGTCAACCCCAACAGATTCGAATGTTTGTCCTTGGGATTTGTGGACAGTCATGGCAAATGCAGACCTAACGGGAAACTGGTGACGCTGCATGGTGCATCCCATGAGTTGTCCTTTTGATGAGTCAATGGTTATCCTTGGTATATGTACTTCTTTGCCGGATTGTTCACCAGTAACAATTTTTGCCTTTATTATGTGATTGAACAAACTTGTTACAATGAGTCTTACACCATTAGTAGTATAGTCAAGTCAGCATAGTCCTTTTGATACGTCTAAATTACTCAACAACATTATTAGCGCTTATTTTCAATTTTAGTTCCTGTGTTGGCAAGTCTGAAAAGTTGACACTATTGAGAAATTCTGTTGTAAATTCGACTGCTCCTTCAGGTTAATCTTTCATTGAGTCATGGCTATAGTAGAATTTGTACTCTCCGGGAAGTTTGGCAACTATATCGTCCTTAATTTTTTCAACATCTTTGTTAAGAGGCGCGAGTATTGCTCTGTCTTTCATCCCCTCATAATTTCCATTGGCTAAGCAGTTTCCAAATACTTCATTAATAAGATTGCCTGAAATGATATTCTGTAGCAATTCAATTTCTTCCATAGTATTTAGGGTCAGTTCGCCGTTGCCTAATTTTAGTAAATAATCAGCAAATGTCATTGCTCTATATCAACGCGCATATTTTCTTCTAATTTAAAAGTCTTTCAAACGGACCATAAGGATCGGTGCATCGCTTAATAGAAAGATCTAATAACTCAGTTTTATTCGCACGCGGCTGTACAGGCAGACACTGGCGAAAATCTCCTCCTAGTACTATTAATTTACCACCGAAAGAGAGATCCGAATTTCCAATGGATCAAAAGTTGATCAATGTTCTGCAAACCATATTTTGGAAGCATCGGAGCCTTATCCATAAGAAAAATATCTATTTGTTCTAATTATCTCGCTTTAGAAGAGGTAGTTTTAATAGGGGACTATATTTCTTGTCACCAAAATTTTATATTTGTCATCAAGTTGTATCACCTAATAAATAGATCTATCGCCACGAAATATTTTCGTTCTCAGATAAACAAAAAGTGTTCCCAGGTATGAATTATCAAATTAATGTTAATATATATGTAAAATAAGAGTTGGATTACCAATAAAATGTTAGTGCATTAGATGAATATAAACTTCGTTCTTATAATAATAGTTTTATTACTTAAATAATAGGTTTCTGCTCAGAAAGGTAGATCTGTCACCAAATGTCCAAGAGCAAGCGAAGCGAGCTCGGGAGCTTAGGGCACCCCAACACGGACAGGTTAGGTTCGAAGGAGATGACGGGAACTCAGCTCCCGTCATCTCCTTCGTGTTAGGTTACTTTAGACCCTGCATACAGAAATAGGAGCCCCGACGTCGTTTTATCCGTGTTTTCAGGCAATGAAAAACTGCTATAATATCATTAGAATACGAAGGTAAATTTCGCCACCATCTACAAGGTGTAATAGCTCAGGTGGGAAATCGGGCGGTCCCGAAGCCAGAAGACCCGAGAACGAGACCAGATGATTATTTTTTTCCTTTTTTTTTCTCTTTTTATTTTTAAGTTCTTTCTTTTGTGAGAATATCAATTATTTTTTGGCGAGTAGTAATACTATTATTTTTTATATTTTTTTAAACCTTTAATTTTATAAATATAAATTATTTTGGTGACTCTTGTTTGCATGGACGAATTTTATTCAAATGAATTAGTACGTCTCTTTTTAAACCGTCACCCACATTCGGAAGAATTTCATTAAAAAAATAAGAAATATAAACGCATCTTTTGCTCTTGCAACCTTCAATGCAGAAGATGATAGAACAATAAATAGCCATGGCATTTATTCTTGTCATACAACTTCTTATAAAACTTTTGTACATAAAGTAACACTGATACCAGATTCAGTCTCAAGTATAACTAGAGACTGAATATATACTATCCTTACTCTTAAGCGAGACAATTAGTACAAATAGATATTTTTCTTATGGATGAGGCTCCGATGCTTCCAAAATATGGTTTGCAGAACATTGATCAACTTTTGCGATCCATTGGAAATTCGGATCCCTCTTTCGGTGGAAAATTAATAGTACAAGGAGGAGATTTTCGCCAATGTCTGCCTGTACAGCCGCGTGCGAATAAAACTGAGTTATTAGATCTTTCTATTAAGCGATGCACCGATCCTTATGGTCCGTTTTTAAGACTTTTAAACTTGATGAAAATATGCGCGTTGATATAGAGCAACGATATTTGCTGATTATTTACCAAAAATTACTATGGAAGAAATTGAATGGGCACAGAATATCATTTCAGGCAACAATCTTATTGATGAAGTATTTGGTAACTGCTAAGCCAATGGAAATTATGAGGGGATAGACAGAGCAATACTCGCGCCTCCTAACGAAGATGTTGAAAAAATTAAGGACGATATAGTTGCCAAACATCCCCCAGAGAGTACAAAATATACTATAACCATGACTCAATGAAAGATTAACCTGAAGGAACAGTCGAATTTACAACAGAATTTCTCAGTAGTGTCAACTTTTCAGACTTGCCAACACACGAACTAAAATTGAAAATAAGCGTTAATAATGTTGTTGAGTAATTTAGACGTATCAAAAGGACTATGCAATGGTGTAAGACTCATTGTAACAAGTTTGTTCAATCACATAATAAAGGCAAAAATTGTTACTGGTGAACAATCCGGCAAAGAAGTACTTGTACCAAGGATAACCCTTGACTCATCAAAAGGACAACTGATGGGATGCACCATGCAGCGTCACCAGTTGCCCGTTAGGTCTGCATTTGCCATGACTGTCCACAAATCCCAAGGACAAATATTGGAATCTGTTGGGGTTGACTTAAAGTCCAGTCCGGTCCTTATGCATGGCATGTTATATGTAGCATTTTCTAGAGTTAAGGGGCCAAGTACGTCAAAAATCCATCTTCCAAATGAAAATCCTCGACATACCCGCAATATAGTATGGAAGGAAGTATTAGGTTAAGACCCGATTTCATAATTAAAACCGTGATGATAAAAATACACTTACGTAATTGATTGATAAACTGTAAATGTCATCCAGGTACTAAGTATAATCGGCGGACTAAATAGAATTTGCTGTTTTGTACCCCGTCATCATGCCTATTGCAGATATAAATCTAACTACCTAGGCTTCGGGCTTCAGGTCTTCGGAAGCAGAGCTTTCCTTCGTTTTTTGATTGCGATCAGACCCCTTTTTTACTTTGTTTGCTATTCCTTGAAATAGGGTCTGTAATATTATACCTGTTTTTTCGCCGTTTTCTTTACTTCTATGTTTAATGGTAATCAAGTAATGATACTGTAAGGGACTTTCCTGATGGCGTGACGCAACTAAAATTGCGTCGATACGCGATATCGTACATATTTTCTAAAAAAAAAACATTTGCAAATCGATCGAATCGCATCGCATTGCATCCATGTAAACGTACTTGCAATTTTGCTTATTAAAAATCGCATATCAATGTGATATAAATTGAATCGCGTCTAGCCATCAAGAATGTAAAAGGGCGAAAAATTTAAGGATTTTATGACGAATTAATGTCATGACAAAAGGCAGTAAATGATAGCGTTAAGGTCTACAGGGAAGATGATGAAGTGGTTAAACTGTACTTTGCTGTAGAACATACAAAAACAACAAAAATATTGGCAGCCATGGCTGACTACCGACAAAAGTGAAAACTTAAAACTTTGAGCGTGTGAAAAACAGGTTTTCCGCTACTCATCACATTAGCATGTACACGACGCTGTCCCATTAGCAATATTTAGAGATTAAACGAACTTATCTGTGAGTGAAGTTCGATCCTAATTATATGAAGGCTTCGTAAGAAGATATTTGCATTTTATACACGTGTAATAACGCGTAGTACATAACTTTCCACACTATTTTGAGAATATTTTGATTTCTTCTGCACCTTTTTTATTGTGGGTTGTTTATTCCTCTTGATTCCTGCGCCCGCAATCCGTGTCTTAATCTCAATCATTTTTTTTGTAATTTTTTAATTTTATTTTTATCATCACGGTTTTATTTATTAAATCGGGTCTTAGCCTTATACATCCTTCCATACTATATTGCAGGTATGTCGAGGATTTTCATTTGGAAGA
The DNA here is from genome assembly GCA_945859665.1 of Anorthoa munda. Classification (NCBI taxonomy): domain Eukaryota; kingdom Metazoa; phylum Arthropoda; class Insecta; order Lepidoptera; family Noctuidae; genus Anorthoa; species Anorthoa munda. The sequence continues at coordinate 27,654,124 of OX243913.1, read as the reverse complement.
TGGACTTTTAACGTATTTGGTCCCTTAACTCTAGAAAATGCTACATATAACATGCCATGCATATAGACTGGACTGGACTTTAAGTCAACCCCAACAGATTCGAATGTTTGTCCTTGGGATTTGTGGACAGTCATGGCAAATGCAGACCTAACGGGCAACTGGTGACGCTGCATGGTGCATCCCATCAGTTGTCCTTTTGATGAGTCAAGGGTTATCCTTGGTACAAGTACTTCTTTGCAGGATTGTTCACCAGTAACAATTTTTGCCTTTATTATGTGATTGAACAAACTTGTTACAATGAGTCTTACACCATTGCATAGTCCTTTTGACACGTCTAAATTACACAACAATATTATTAACGTATTTTTTTTCAATTTTAGTTCGTGTGGTGGCATGTCTGAAAAGTTGACACTATTGAGAAATTCTGTTGTAAATTCGACTGCTCCTTTACGTTGATCTTTCATTGAGTCATGGTTATAGTAGATTTTGTACTCTCCGGGAAGTTTGGCAACTATATCGTCCTTAATTTTTTCAAAATCTTTGTTAAGAGGCGCGAGTATTGCTCTGTCTTTTATCCCCTCATAATTTCCATTGGCTTAGCAGTTACCAAATACTTCATCAATAAGATTGTTGCCTGAAATGATATTCTGTGCCCATTCAATTTCTTCCAACTAAAATTGAAAAAATGCGTTAATAATATTGTTGTGTACAATATTATTCCCAAAGTGCATTTTTGCAAAGTGTGCATTTTTTCAATTTTAGTTCGTGTGTTGGCAAGTCTGAAAAGTTGACACTATTGAGAAATTCTGTTGTAAATTCGACTGCTCCTTCAGATTGACCTTCAATTTTTTTTATGCCAAGATATTATTTTTGGCCGATAGATGAAAACCATCGGGAAGTCAGGATGTTAAGATCCCTTAGGAACAAATTATTCGATACACTGAGTTTATTCAAATAGTTAAAGTTACATTCTTGCTTACTAATATTACGGATCGACCCTTCAAAATAATGCTCAAATTTCCAAGCATATTTGAGAAAAGCATGGTTTTTTTTATACTATAAGTTTTCTCAGGTATTTTACTAAGTGGGCTTACTAGATTACTGATGTAAATAAAATTTATCTAAAACAATTTAGTAAAACTAGCTCCTTTGTACATTTAACACTAATAAAAAACTGAGACAGAGAATGGGGGTCATTGCCCATCTCAAAACCAAGTATCGACATCCACATCGATGTCAATGGGAAATGCGCCCAGAATGCTGGCAGCATTGCCACGTTGAATGGCAATTCTAATTCTCTTGTCGGATAAAAGCCCAGCCCTTTGGGCATCTGAAGAGGGACAAACTTCAGAATAGAGGAAAACAAACTTATAATAAAACCAGCCAAGTGCGAGTCGGACTCGCGCACGAAGGGTTCCGTACCATTATCGCAATAAACGGCAAAAAAATCACGTTTGTTGTATGCGAGCCCCACTTAAATATTTATTTTATTCTGTTTTTAGTATTTGTTGTTATAGCGGCAACAGAAATACATCATCTGTGAAAATTTCAACTGTGTAGCTATCACGGTTCATGAGATACAGCCTGGTGACAGACAGACAGACAGACAGACAGACAGACAGACAGACGGACAGCGAAGTCTCAGTAATAGGGTCCCGTTTTTACCGTTTGGGTACGGAACCCTAAAAACTGACAAAAATTTCACGGTTCATATATTTTTCGACCGCAAAGAAGTGTTATTTTAATAGTATTATTGCAAATCAGTTGCTAACCTAAATATTGTTTTCTAATGCTTATCAAACATACGCTAATCAAAAAAATGGTGATCTCGTCAAATTGAGTTCAAGGGTTCGGTTGATTGAGATAATAATACGTAAAGGCCCGTCATCTTCAGTTCAATACATTGTCGCTTCAGCAGAGAGACGATACGGACACAAAGATGTGGAAGACTTATTATTTTCTTTGTTTATCGTTCTTGTTCATTATAACGGGTAAGTCAATTTTAAAGTATTACCAAAAACACACAAACAACCCAATAATTAGTAGATAACGACTTTAATTGTGTTTGCTCTTACTGTATTACTGGATGAGCTCGTGACTGAATAGATAATAATATCCGTACGAGTCATTTATTAGTCAGCCATGTGACCATTCCTTACATAGGTATCTCTGAGAGACTCTTACCTGCCTCGGAATTGGCTGTCGGTCCTTCTCCCGGCTGTCATTTGTAAATCTTTGACAGTCGTTACGGGTTGCCGGGGAACCTGATTCCAGTCATGTGGCCTGCCTAGGGATCTCGTGTTACTCAAATTCAAATAATTTTAACTGTAGAACATAGGTAAGTAAAATAAAAAGGTTTAGATGTCAATGTTAATAAAATGAACGCTATGTCTTGCCGTCAACGGCGTACAAATCTATATATATAAAAGAAAGTCGTGTTAGTTACACTATTTATAACTCAAAAACGGCTGAACCGATTTGGCTGAAAATTGGTAGGGAGGAAGCTAAGAACCAGGAGAAGGACATAGGATACTTTAATACCTTTTATCCCGTTTAGGGTAGGGTAGGTAGGGTAGGGTAGGTATGTAGGTAGGGTAGGGTGGGTATGCAGGTAGGGTAGGGTAGGTAGGGTAGGGTAGGGTAGGGTAGGTAGGGTAGGGTAGGTAGGATAGGGTAGGTAGTGTAGGGTTGTTAGGGTAGGGTAGATAGGGTAGATGAATGTTTGGTGTTTTTATGGCAAAACAAAGTTTGCCGGGTCAGCTAGTATTCTAATAATAATTTGTAATTAATACTCAGTTAGTATTATTATTTTTGTATTACTATTGACTTCCGAAACGATAGGAAGGGATTTTTTTATGATAATGCCATATTTTTGTACTATCTATTATTAATTATGGCCGGGAGTGATATGAATTTTCGAATGACGTTATTGCGATGCACGCTATTTCGAAAAACTTTACGACTGGTACGCCAGTTCGATAACTCACTGACTCGAAAACCGCTATATCGCATGACGTTATTGCGACGCACGCTATTTCGAAAAACTGTTAGACTGGTACGCTCATTCGAAAGTTTTGGTATCGAAATCTACTGTTTCGAATAGCATATTCCAATCTGAATTTGTCTGGGGATTGAATCGCGACCCCAATTAAAGCCTTATCTTTGTATTAGGTTTGGGTAACAACAACAATGAGAAGTATAATTTTAAGTTAACTTTTTAATTGCCTTAAGTATAAAAAAAATATCAAAATACAAATCAAAATTATAGGTGGTACTCATTACCAAAAATAACAACACTGCTATATTGATGACAAAATGTTATTTTTTTTTCAATTATTAATAGGCTCGCGCTTGACCACTATCTCACCTGATGGTAAGCGATGATGTGGTCCACGATGTGGTAGATTCAAATCAATATTAAAGGCTACAGCTCTTATAAATTCAATAGTGCACATTGTGTGTTTCTTTTGTAATTTTCATTAAAGGAATACGAGTATTATATAACTTTGGCCTACTTGTCTCCAGAAAATATACCTGATATCTTTATACGGTTGAGGGAGGGCGTTATTCCAGAAGAAGCAGAAACTGTCACTAACAAAATTGAGGGAATTTTGGCTAATAGCCCACAAACGCTGCCAGCAAAAAAAAAAATTAAAGAAAATGCTATCACTGCGATTTTACAAAAGAAACACACAATGTGCACTATTGAATTTATAAGAGCTGTAGCCTTTAATATTGATTTTAATCTACCATTTTATCATCAATATGACAGTGTTGTTAATTTTGGCAATGACTACCACCTATAATATTGATTTGCATTTTGTTTTTTTTTTATACTTAAGGCAATTAAAAAGTTAACTTAAAATTATACTTCTCATTGCTGTTGTTTCCCAAACCTAATAAAAAGATAAGGCATTAATTGGGGTCGCGATTCAATCCCCAGACAAATTCAGATTGGAATATGCTATTCGAAACAGTAGATTTCGATACCAAAACTTTCGTATTAGCGTACCAGTCTAACAGTTTTTCGAAATAGCGTGCGTCGCAATAACGTCATTCGATATAGCGGTTTTCGATTCAGTGAGTTTTCGAACTGGCGTACCAGTCGTAAAGTTTTTCGAAATAGCGTGCGTCGCAATAACGTCATTTGAAAATTCATATCACTCCCATTATGGCCACCTCACGGATATTGGTTTTGGACTTTAGGGTGTCGGACCCGTAGTGTGAAATACCGGCAACTCAAGTATTAAGCCTAATAAAATATGTGTTTCTGTAACCGGCAGGCTTTAACAATAAGTAATGAAAATAAACAAACATTCGCAAATTAAGAGGAAATGTTTAAAAATCGTAAACTGGTAATATTCGTACAGAAGATCATCAAACTTTGCATGCATGTTTTTTTTACCCGGCTGCTAGGAATGGGGTTATGTTTTTCGCGCGTATCTTGTATGTATGTAATATGGGTTCCCTCTATCTGGCAGAATCTTGAAACTCCGAAATTTATTAGGCATAACACACTTGGCATAATCTTCCTTAAACGAATATTCTTAAGGCATTTTGTTTTTAATATTATCATTGTTAGGTCGAATGTTTCTATGCCCGAATTTACAATGGCTTTCTTTTAAGATGGCAGAATTTTATTTGGCATAATTTCACTTGGCATATTATAAAGATGGCAGAAATTCCTTTGGAATAATTTTATTAGGCATTTCTATAAAATAGCATTTTTAACCTTAAATTAATATTGAAATATTGTATTAAAAAATCAATATATTGTGTTACAAAAGTTAGTGACAGAAACGAGTCGCTGCAAAACCGACTCCACGTAGTCTTGTCTGCCCTACCCCTAAAGTGTAACTTAAGCCCGCGTAGGCGCGTAGGGGCGAAGCGGCCTGCGGGCTGAGGAGCAGGTGGTTTAATAACGGTCGCCGCCGGCCGGCAGCCGGCCAGCAAGCCGAAGCTGCGATGGTGAGCGTTAAAACCATCTGCGTCGATAAGCTCGCGTGGGACCGCCGGAGCCCCGCAGCGCCGGAGCCGTGACAGAAACCATGCCTGTTGCATGCTGCATGCTCAATTGCATTCCTGCTTGCATGCTTGCTGCATGCTCACTTGCATGCTAGCTTTCATGCTTGCTGCATGCTTACTTGCATGCTTGCTTGGATGTTGCATGCTTGCTGTATGCATGGTGTATGCTTGTTTGAATGCTGCATGCTTGCTGCATGCATGGTGTATGCTTGTTTGAATGCTGCATGCTTGCTGCATGCATGGTGTATGCTTGTTTGAATGCTGCATGCTTGCTGCATGCATGGTGTATGCTTGTTTGAATGCCGCATGCTTGCTGCATGCATGGTGTATGCTTGTTTGAATGCTGCATGCTTGCTGCATGCATGGTGTATGCTTGTTTGAATGCTGCATGCTTGCTGCATGCATGGTGTATGCTTGTTTGAATGCTGCATGCTTGCTGCATGCATGGTGTATGCTTGTTTGAATGCTGCATACTTGCTGCATGCATGGTGTATGCTTGTTTGAATGCTGCATGCATGCACATGGTGTATGCTTGTTTGAATGCTGTATGCTTGCTGCATGCATGGTGTATGCTTGTTTGAATGCTGCATGCTTGCTGCATGCATGGTGTATGCTTGTTTGAATGCTGCATACTTGCTGCATGCATGGTGTATGCTTGTTTGAATGCTGCATGCATGGTGTATGCTTGTTTGCATGCTGCATGCTTGCTGCATGCATGGTGTATGCTTGTTTGATTGCTGCATGCATGGTGTATGCTTGTTTGCATGCTCCATGCTTCATACAGCGAATTACAACAATAAAAAACTGTGTTCAATCAATCTTTTACTATGGTAAAAAATCCAAAATTACTCTAACTATGAATTATCTGTAATGTAATGTAAGTATTTCAATTAATATGGATATGAAATGTATGCCATAGACGATTCTGACTGTGAACTTTCTGCAATATGATGGTTCTGCCATTTAATGACTATCGATTTGAAATTTATGCCTAAAGATGATTCTGACTTACAAAATTATGAGTTTGAATGTATAATAAATGAGTGTATGCCAAACGATTTTCTGCGAAATGATGTTTATGCTATCCGTTGTTATGCATAATAATATTATGACATAAAAAGTTCTGCTATAAAAGGTAGACCCATGTAATATTCTTTGTTACCTCATATCTTTCAAACCGCTAGATGGATTTTTTAAATAAGAACATCATTAGATGCGTTTTGACCGCCCAATTATTCTTAAATACATGACGGTAAAAAAACAAGAGGCCCCTCCCCTCTCACAGATAGGAGGCGTGTGTCCCAGCAGTGGGAACATTAATAGGCTGATGATGTGATGTGATGTGAAAAAACCGGCCAAGTGCGAGTCGGACTCGCACACGAAGGGTTCCGTACCATTATCGCAAAACACTGCATAAAAATCACGTTTGTTGTATGGGAGCCCCCCTTAATTTATTTTATTTTAATTTATTAATTATTATTTTTTGAAGTAAATATACAACTAAACATTCTGTGAATATTTCAAGCGTCTACCTGTTGCCGTTATTAAAATCGAGCAAAAAACGGCAAAAATATCACGTTTGTTGTATGGGAGCCCCCCTTTAATATTTACTTTATACTGTTTTTAGTATTTGTTGTTATAGCGGCAATAGAAATACATCATCTGTGAAAATTTCAACTGTCTAGCTATCACGGTTCATGAGATACAGCCTGGAGACAGACGGACAGACAGACAGACAGACAGACAGACAGACAGACGGATCGCGAAGTCTTAGTAATAGGGTCCCGTTTTTACCCTTTGGGTACGGAACCCTAAAAAACAAGCATGGCGGATTTAGGGCGCCATATCGTGCGGGTCCCAATTTTTTTCTTCCATACCCTCATAGTGGGGTATCAAAATGAAGGGTTTTAAGAGGCGTGAAGGGACATACATTCATGCATCCAATTTAGGATACTATGTTTGCGTGTGTTCTGGTGGTCAAATAAAATAACAATTCACGATGAAATAAAACCGTACTATATTGTTCTCTCATAACACTTACATAATTAAATAAGGCCTAACTTTACAGTATGAGTGCGGGCGGGCGACTGGCGTCCTGCCGTGATAAGTTTGTTTATTTACATTAACGCAGGTGCTACATTACATACGATGACGGGCAGGACGGACGCCATTCGCCCGCCCGCACTCATACTGTTAAGTTAGGACTTATAATAGTTTAGAGTATATTTAATTATGTAAGTGTTATGAGAGAACAATATAGTACGGTTTTATTTGACCACCAGAACACACGCAAACATAGTATCCTAAAGGTGGTTACAAAAATATGTACCATTTATTATTTTTCTAGGTTGTAGCTATCGGAATACACAAATACACACGTCAAACTTATAACAAACTTCTTTTTCTGTCGAGATTTAATGAAATCTTAATATCCAGACGTTGCGCTATGCGAGCCTGACTACGTGTTCTACTTTGAAGCGCGTGGCTGGCTCAAACTGAACTCGGCGCCCAAAGCGTGGGAGGACGCCTTCCTAACATGTCACAATGACGGTAAGATTAACTCTTCTTAGATTCATGCTCTAGCGTCAACGAGTGGCAAGCCGGCTACTTGGTGCGATAAACAGTGGATTTGTCAACTTAGACCGAGCGTGCAGTACCGCTAGCTTCGCTCGCACGTGTGACATGTATATATCTCAATTTGTCATGTTACAGGCGCAGTGTTGGCGTCTCCGCTGAACAAAGAGCTAGCTAAAGCATTGCTCTTACAGATGACAAAGTCTGGTGTGAATGATCAAGTTTTCCTCGGAACCCATGATTTGTACTCTAAAGGAAACTTCGTCTCTGTAGAAGGTCAGTGAAAGTTAGTTAATCATTTTAAAATTGATGAAATCGACTCTACGACTAGTTTTAGATTTCCGAAGTCAAAAAGGAACCCTTATAGTTTCGCTCTGACCGTCTGTCCATCCGCAGCTTAGCTCAGATACCTACTCTAAGTACTAGAAAGCTACAGTTTGGCATGGATATACATATTAATAATGCCGACAAAGTGGTAAAATAAAATCATGAAAACAAAATATTTTGGTATTCCTCCTATGGTAAAGTGGGGATGTTTTATTTTTTTCGTCTATCCCATGGTGTGGGATAACGTAGGATAGGCCATTCAAATTATTAGGGGTTGTTAAAAGAATTTTTCGATTCAGAGATCAGTTTGCGTAGTAATTTTACGCAAACGGATCTCTGAATCAATATTTAAATTGCAAATTTTTGTTAGAGTCAAGTGTCCCCCCCACCGCTCTTGGCTATGTGAAAAAATCACGGCAGTAGTATATAATAACGAAATTAAAAGGAAAACTATCACAGCTTAGTAGGCTTTACAAGTTTACGAGTATTAGTCGACCAACTTATTAAATGCACTTGGAACAGTAAAAATTTTGTACAAATACCATTGAAAAATTACTTAAATAACGTTGTTAGCTGTGTAAAAAAGATAGTAAATATATGCTTATGAACCATGTAAAAATATACAAAAATAAAATCATAACATTATTAATAATAATGATTTCTAAATTAATAGTGCTTAAGCTCGAATAACGCATTGGAGTGGCCGGAGTCATTGGCAGTACCGATCCGTAGTCCACGCAGTGCAGAAGTATTTTCGACGTTTTGTAATCAAAACGTAAAAGTAAAGTCAAATTAGATTCGATTTCCAAGCAATTTACCTATTTTCTTTTGTCGATATCCATCTACAAAGTCAATATTCGACCCGACTACATCACTAATTAAGAAGCGTAAAAATTTCCAGAATGAAATAGTGAATACCGCAGATTAGAGGTGAATAGTTACGAAAATTTTCTAATACTGAAAGAGAAATAAACAAGGAGCGTGCGTGCAAGGATCCAGGAACGAACCATACCACTCCCCGTGGCTCTAAAGCGCCCTCGTATCGCCTCCTTTTGCAATTCGCGCGGTGGTACTCAAAAAGATAATGTTTTTCTAACTTCAGTTGCGAAGTTAGATTTTATGACTCCTTCTTCAGTTACCAGTTAGTCCTTCCTTAGTTTAAGTCAAGAGTGAATAGGTTAAATCTAGGCAAGCGTGTCACCGTAGACCACATCATCGCTTACCATCAGGCGAGATAGTGGTCAAACGCAAGAATATAGATTAAAAAAATATAATTTATGTGGGCCCGTTTTTATACGTTGTGTGCCGCTGAAACCGTTTTAATGTTCATGTAACAACAACAAAACCCTCTTCTTAGTCCGCATTATTATGCAACTTCGGAACCCTATTACTGCGCGTAGCCCGACGCGCACTTGGCCGGTTTTTTATTGTTAATGTTGGTTGTGTGTATGTTCCAGGAGTGCCACTCTCAGATATGGATATAAGGTGGGGTTCACGTAATAATAGAACGGATCCTCGGGATTGCCTCACTATGTCTGTCAATGGAAGGGTGCATACCTCGTCATGCAAGGAGCCACTACCCTTCGTATGCTACAGGAAACTCGACAGTCGAACTATGAACGGATGTGGTAATGGTGAGTAAATCTCGTCACACAAATCCTACATCGCGAAATGAAAGTTCTTCGAACGATTTGAACAGATACCAAAGCCCGATAGCAACCTTCGAGCGTTTGCCATCTAGTCACAACTGTCTAGTTGGAAGATCATCCCTTCTCAATGCAGGTTGCGAGACTTAACTCCCTGTTTCGCGTACCACTATAGACTATAGTTCTTCAAAACTGATACGGCAGTCGTATCAATTTCTCGATTACAGGTGTGGTGTTATACTATGGTATGTTTCATAATAATAAATAGGTAATTTTTAACTACCCGCTTAGTCAAAAGGAAGGGTCATGATTTTGGCAGCCTACGTATGTAGACCTATAATATTAATATTTAGGGAATGTAGCCTCATAAATGAAATTTTACTACATTTCAATCAAATCAAATCAAATCAAATGTTTTTTATTTCACATAGGCCTACATGGGCACTTATAAAACGTCGACAAAAGATGCACGGTTCGGGTTAGTCGTTTCCTGTGGAGAAGAACCGGCAAGAAACTCCACGGTTACTCTTTTAAAAAAAATGGTTTGTTTTTACAATATTTCCACGTTACAGTATTAGTGCTTAGATATGGGGGGACAACGTAGGCCCGACAATAAGTCGTAAGAAACTAAAAAAAAATTGTATAAACGAGAGAGTTAACAAATGTTAACAAGCGTCTAGAAATCTAGAAGGCCTACAATGTTCACACATTCACAAAACAATCAGTAAAAGAATCTATACAAAGGAAAAAATAAATAAAAATATAAACAAGACTAAATTTAACATGTGGCACAAATTTTGTTATCAGTGCTGTAACTATTCATAGCAAAGGGCTATAAAGATCATTGAAATCATTGTAAAAAGTCTAATTAAAAGAAAGAAAAAAAGTAAAAATGAGATTGAGAATAGTTAGAGACATCCACATATTTGTGCCGTTTATGAGTTACCAGGGAAGTCGCATGCGCAGAAGGAGCTAAAATTTTTATCTTCAACGTAGTCCTTGATTTTGTAATATGCTTTTTTAATAAGGACACGTTTGATGTAGTTTTTGAACTTTCCATCGGTCAATTCTATAACTGGCTTTGGCAACTTATTATAAAAGCGTATACTGTTTATAAGAAAAGACTTGCTAGTTTTCGTTAATCTGAATTTGGGTATTACAATTTCATGCTTACTGCGTGTATTTAAATTATGGAAATCGCTTCTAGTTTTGAAAAGCCCTCGATTTTTGCGGACATACAAAATACATTCCAATATATAAAGAGAAGGTAGAGTCAGTATATCGATCTCTTTAAATTTTTCTCTGAGGGAGAGTCCCTCGTGGACTCATTTTATAGATTGCGCGGACTGCCCTCTTTTGTAAGATGAAAATTGAGTCAACGTCTGCAGCTGATCCCCACAGCAGAATGCCATAAGACATAATACTGTGGAAATAAGCATAGTATACTAACCTTGCTGTGGCTACATCGGTTAACTGCCTTATTTTCCTTACTGCATATGCAGCCGAACTTAACCGACCCGAAAGAGTTCTAATGTGCGCGCCCCACTGCAATTTTGAATCGATAGTAATCCCTAAGAATACAGTTTCCTTTATAACTTCAAGATTTTTGCCGTCAAGATTTAAATTTAGGTCACGTTGTGGTACATTTGGTAAGGAAAACTTCAGACATTTTGTTTTTTTCGCATTTAGTAAAAGATTGTTAGCTGCGAACCATTTAGAGAGAACAATCAGACTTTCGTTGACATGTAAGACATCCGTATCTTTCCTATCTATTTTAAAAATTAGCGAAGTATCATCAGCAAATAGAATTATATCCGATAATTTGGCCATCATAAAAGGGAGATCATTAATGTAAACAAGAAAAAGGAAAGGGCCGAGAATTGAACCTTGGGGCACGCCCATCTTGACTAGAGACCCGGAGGACGTCGCCCCATTAACATTTACTTTTTGCTGTCTGTTTGATAAATAGGAAAGCACAAGATCAGCAGATTTTCCTCGAATTCCGTAGTGGTGTAATTTACAGATCAGTGTGTTGTGGTCGACGCAGTCGAACGCTTTCGAGAGATCACAGAAAATGCCAATGGCATCCTGGGACTTCTCCCAAGATTCCAAGATGTGGCTGATGAGTTTTACTCCCGCGTCCGTTGTCGACCTACCTTTCGTGAAACCAAACTGTTGACTATGCAGGATCTTATTTGAATTGAAGTGAGACAACATCTGTTCCAGCATGATTTTTTCATAGATTTTACTCAATGCTGGAAGCACGGATATAGGCCTATAATTTGAGGGATCACTCTTACAGCCTGATTTGAAAATTGGTACTACTTTACTGTGTTTCATTAAGTCAGGAAAAGTGCCGCTGTCCAAACATTGATTGAATATGCCTGTTAGGACAGGAGCAATTGAGTCAATAATATCTCCAAGAACCCTAACGGATATCCCCCACAAGTCTTCAGTATTTTTTACGATGAGACTTTTGAACGCGTTTTTAATTGTATCAATACATATTGATTTAAATTTAAAGGTTGGTATGTCTTTAGTAAGGTTTTCTTTAAGAAGAGCTTCAGCTAATTTAGATGAGGAGGGAAGAGACTTCGTAACCTCTAACGGAATGTTGGTAAAGAAATTTTCTAATGTCTCAGCGACTTCTTGCTTACCAGAAATGGTTTGATTAGATATTTTCAAAGACAACTCATTCTGATCGCTTTGTTGTGTCTTTCCAGTTTCTCTATTAATTATTTGCCACACAGTTTTTATTTTATTATTAGAAACACCAATTTTGTTAATTATTATTTGAGATTTTGCTTGAGCGCAGACTCTTTTGAATATTTTGGAATAGTTTCTAACATAAGTATGAAAAACTTGAACGGAAGTCAAAGATTTTGCGTAATATAAATTATATAAGATATCTCGGCTTTTTCTTATGCCCACAGTGGCCCATTCACTAAATTTCGATTTGGAATTGTTGACTTTAACTGTTTTTAAAGGACACGTTTTATTGAATTCTTGGCAAACTGTAAAAAACAACGTGCCGTAATTTATATTGGGGTCTTTTGAATTAAAACTGGCATTACAAAGGTTGCTAAAAACATTATTATTAAAAGAATTTAATTTATTTTTAGTGAGACGTCTTAACCGAATTGATTTAGCTAGGTTAATTTTTTTATCTGACTCAAAAGATACTAGTTGACCAGTATGGTCTGACCTAACGCCACTAATTAAAAACGAATCTTTAACTTTACAATTAGTGAATACATTATCTATGCACGTAGCTGAAGTTGCAGTTATTCTTGTCGGTTCATTAAATAAATATTTTAAGTTAAATGATTTAAACAATGAAATGAGCTTACATTTTTCAGGTGAATTGACTAACAGATCTATATTTAAGTCACACACGTCAATGTTTGGGAAAATAAGGTATTCGATCTATTTGTTAACAACTCTGATTATAAAGTGACGTATATTCCGTAACCGTGTATTACTTTTTAACCGACTTACCAAAAAGGAGGAGGTTCTATGTTCGACATTATGTTTGTTTTCTTTTTTTTTTTTTTTTTTTTTTTTTTGTGTATGTTCACGCATATCTCCGTCAATTTTGGACCGATTTTGAAAATTCTTTTTTTGTTTGAAAGAGTATGTTTCGAAATTGGTCCCATTTTAATTTGGTGAAGATCTGATGAAGGACTTCGGAGATATAAAATAGAACTCTTCAATAAATTACGGCAAATCTCTCGGAATTGCTGCAATCGCATGTCTGTTTATTGTTTACGCCATTTCATAACATAACATCACGCCAGTACGCTCTAAAGGGGTACGCAGATCTCTCATTTCACCGGTAAAACTCTAGTTTCATGATATTCGGGTAATCTATTCTGGCGTTATAGGTACCTTACTAAACAACTTGTACAACTAAAAAGTGAAAAATAAAAAGCTTTTTACAAAAAAATACTACCGACTTCCAAATAAAAAGACTACAAAGTGAAAAATAACTTTATTTTTGGAAGTCGGTGTCCATAACTTAAATTTGGTACCTACCCAAAGACACCGACTTCCAAAAATAAAGTTATTTTTCACTTTGTTGTCTTTTTATTTGGAAGTCGGTAGTATTTTTTTGTAAAAAGCTTTTTTCCTGTCATCTTTACATACACTTCTACCACAGAATAATTTCAGATTTTTCTCTATGCAAGCTTCGGAGATAATGAGGGGAACGGTATTTTTTAGGGATAAGTACCTAAAGGGTAAAAACGGGACCCTATTACTAAGACTCCACGATCCGTCTGTCTGTCTGTCTGTCCGTCTATCACCAGGCTGTAACTCATGAACCGTGATAGCTAGACAATTGAAATTTTCACAGATACAGAGAAAAACAGAATAAAATAATTGTTTAATTGAAATTTAGATAGCGCTTGACAATCCTATACATTTTTGACATATTTCCAATCGCTATCGCAACACTTTATTTGATATAAAAATACTTTTTTACAACAAAATACAACTGACTGTTTACCTTGGTATACTCTCATTTCACCTTATAGTTTTCTTACTTGGAAGTCGGTAGTACTTTTTTGTAAAAAAGTATTTTTATTAATTTTCGGTTTATGAACGTTAAAATATCGCCATGGGCTTTATTATTTTAAATAATGACATATGAGATAAATAATTAAAACAAGCCAAAGTAGTTGCAATCGCTGCGAGACTTCTGCACCACCCACAAGCATGTTATTTTGATTCTTAAAATATTTCAGAATACCAACTCGATCCATCTCGATAGACAGACTTGGACCCGAGCGTACAATATATGTGGCTCTGAAGGGGGTCACCTGGTCATCCTTAATGATGAAGAAGAGGCCCGCATCGTCAAAGACATGTTCCCTGTTACGAAGAGAAATTATAACATCGAGTTTGATGGATTTCACGTAGGTCTGGCAGCTTGGGGCAATAAACGCATCTGGACTACCATTCACGGTATGAGACCAGTTAATTATTAACATATTATAGTACCTGGATGATCGAGCTTTGCTCGGTTTTTTTTTTGTAAATCTCTTTTTTTTACAGTTTATTAATCAATTACGTATGTTTATTTTTATCATCACGGTTTTAATTATGAAATCGGGTCTTAACCTAATACTTCCTTCCATACTATATTGCGGGTATGTCAAGGATTTTCCATATTAAGTCTGAAAAGTTGACACTATTGAGAAATTCTGTTGTAAATTCGACTGCTCCTTCAGGTTGATCTTTCATTGAGTCATGGCTATAGTAGACTTAGTACTCTCCGGGAAGTTTGGCAACTATATCGTCCTTAATTTTTTCAACATCTTTGTTAAGAGGCGCGAGTATTGCTAGTCTTTCATCCCCTCATAATTTCCATTAGCTAAGCAGTTACCAAATAATTCATCAATAAGATAGTTGCCTGAAATTATTTTCTGTGGCATTATAATTTGTTCCATAGTATTTAGGGTCAGTTCGCCGTTGCCTAGTTTTAGTAAATTATCAGCGAATGTCGTTGCTCTATATCAACGCGCATATTTTCTTCTAGTTTAAAAGTTTTAAAAACGGACCATAAGAATCGGTACATCGCTTAATCGAAAGATATAATAACTCAATTTTATTCGCACGCGGCTGTACAGGCAGACATTGGGGAAAATCTCCTCGTAGTAGTAGTAGTTTTCCACCGAAAGAGATCCGAATTTCCAATGGATCGCAAAAGTTGATCAATGTTCAGCAAACCATATTTTGGAAGCATTCATAAGAAAAATATATATTTGTACTAATTGTCTCGCTTTAGAAGAGTTAGGTTTAATACTTGAGACTGAATCTGGTGTCAGTGTTACTTTATGTCCAAAAGTTTTATGATAAGTTTTATGACAAGAATAAATGCCATATATGGCTATTTATTGTTCTGTCATCTTCTGCATTAGTGGAGTGCCGTAAGACATAAAAATTGTAAAATCTCGGAATCCAGGGCCAGTCAATGAATCTGTATAACGAGTGTTTGACTGCATTATTAAAAGCTCAAATAAAAAAGTTATAAACAAAAAATTTACCGATCTCGATTACAACAATTTTTAACAACAATTTACTGGAAAATGAGAGGTGGAAGGGGGAACAAAATGTTTATAGTAAAGATTCAATTTTATATTTAATAAATTATATTTGCATAGTAACTGTTATGTTAATTTATTACATTTACGCAAAAAATTAAGAACTACAAAAAAAAAACAACTATATTATACATTATTACATTATTCTTTATTATTATCGTCGTCGTCGATCTCGTTGATGTAGATTGTAGGTAAAGGATTAGTACAGCTGTCACCATTGCATTCTAAGCAAGCAGCAGTGCAGTTTAATCCACTTTTCCTGCACCCACAAGATGCTCCGCATCCTGTTTTGCATGTGCAAAAAAAATATTTTGCAAAGATTTTGGAGCTGGTCGCTGCGTCATTGTTTGCAGTATCAATATTCCGCATTCATATTTCCTACCCTGCATATCCAGCCTACCAGGCAGGGTAGGCTGGGTATGCAGGGTAGGATTTATGAATGCTACCCTACCTACCCTACCCTTCCTAATCATGTGATACATATTTTTAGGATTCCGTACCTCGAAAGGAAAAAACGGAACCCTTATAGGATCACTTTGTTATCCGTCCGGCTGTCTGTCTGTCAAGACCCCTTTTCTCAGGAACGCGTGGATGTATCAAGCTAAAAATTATACCAAATACTCAAGTCTACTGTCCCTTAAGCTGTGAAAAAATCAACAAACTTGTAAGCCAACGCAATCAAAAGATACAGCCGTTTATGCTGCAAATTTCCGCAAATTTTCGACACTCGCAAGGGAATCAAAATAGTTACAGGGTACTTCCCGTGAACTCAGAATCTTGAAATTTGGTACGAAGCAACGTCTTATAGCACAAATAAAGCAAATATTGCGAAAACCGTAAATTTTTTGTTAGATCATATAATAAAAATGTTTTTAATTATTTTAAACTTAGAGGTATTAAATAGAAATTCATATCTAATACTCAGGTCTATAAAACCTTTAAGCTGAGGTTTGTTCGGAACCCTCGGTGCGCGAGTCCGACTCGCACTTGGCCGGTTTTTTATATGTATCATCAATAGTTTTCTCAGCGCACGCCAAAGAATGAATTTTATATGCAACATTTTGTTACTTTGGGTTATATTATTGCAATTTTCATAAGGATCTCTAATTTTTTTGAAAATGTTTTATAGCTTATAACACTCAAGAATAATGTAGGTATCTACTGATAAAAGAATTTTCAAAATCGGTTCAGTAGATCCAGAGTTTACCCCCTACAACGTCACAAACTCACAATTCACAAACTGTACCTGTTTATAATATTATTAGTATAGAAGTATATACATATATTATATCAGCTGCTGTTGTACCCTCTAGTCCCTCCCCTCATCTATCCCTCATCTCATCTCTCATACCTGCAGTCCCTTGAGACCCAAGATCAAGTTTGTAATAGTGCTCCTTTTTAAAATATAACCTTAAACTAATATAAATAAAGGAAAACTTCGAAAAAAATTATAATTATTTATAATAATAATAAAAAATTTAGATCTCACTTTTTTTTTTTTACATTTTTTTATATACTATTAAAAACACATTTCCAAAGTTTATATAAAGATTCATTGACTGGCCCTGGATTCCGAGGTATATATCTTACGGCACTACTTGAAGGTTGCTAGAGCAAAAGATGCGTTTACATATTTTTTTATTTTTTAAATTAAATTCTACTGAATGTGGGTGTCGGTTTAAAAAGAGACGTACTAATTCATTTGAAAACTTTGGTTGTTCCATTAAAATTCGTCCATGCAAAATATATATAAAAGAAAGTTGTGTTAGTTACACTATTTATAACTTGCGAACGGCTGAACCGATTTGGCTGAAAATTGGTAGGGAGGTAGCTAAGAACCAGGAGAAGGACATAGGACCCATTTTTAACCCGTTTAGGGTAGGGTAGGGTAAGTAGGGTAGGGTAGGTAGGGTAGGGTAGGTAGGATAGGGAAGGTAGGGTAGGGTAGGGTAGGGTAGGTAGGGTTGGTAGGGTAGGTAGGGTAGGGTAGGGTAGGTAGGGTAGATGAATTTTTGGTGTTTTATGGCAAAACAAAGTTTGCCGGGTCAGCTAGTAATATTATAAATGCGAAAGTTACTCTGGTCTGTCTGTCAGTTACGAGTATCTTTTCACGCTTATAACGCTGAACCGATTAAGATGAGATAGTTTTATTTTATTTCGGAAATCATTCTAAAGGGGTTGGAAAAAAGGGTAAGAGTTGGTAAGGTGAATCAGAAATTTCTCAAGTAAAGCGGCATACACACCTACATGTTATTGCTACGCAGATGAAATCGCGGGCAAATCATAATCATCATCATTTCAGCCGAAAGACGTCTACTGCTCGCGTCACCACACTGATCGGCCCTGTGCATTTCGCATGCATATTCTGCGGATTTCCGCAGCCTTGACCAAGTCATCGCTTCGCCTAAAATTATTTTGGTGACTCTTGTTTGCATGGACGAATTTTAATGGAACAACCAAAATAATTTATATTTATACAATTAAAGGTTTAAAAAAATATGTAAAAAATAATAGTATTACTACTCGCCAAAAAATAATAGATATTCTCACAAAAGAAAGAACTTGAAAACAAAAAGAGGAAAAAAAAAGGAAAAAAATAATCATCTGGTCTCACGTGATGTGGTCGCTTACAATAGGCCACATCAGAAGGCATAAATACATATGCGGAGAGTTTCCTTGTGTGATTGAATCGGAAATGAAGACATGGCCACAATAATTGTCAAACTTAAGTGGCAGTGTGCACGGCACATTGGTAGAACGGATTGTCGATGGAGCGGAAAAGTTTTGTAATGGCGACCACGTACCAAAGATGTAGCGTTGGAAGGCCTACCTCTAGGCGAAGCGATGACTTGGTCAAGGCTGCCGAAATCCGCAGAATATGCATGCGAAACGCACAGGGCCGGTCAGTGTGGCGACGCGAGCAGTAGACGTCTTTCGGCTGAAATGATGATGATTATGATTTGCCCGCGATTTCATCTGCGTAGCAATAACATGTAGGTGTGTATGCCGCTTTACTTGAGAAATTTCTGATTCACCTTACCAACTCTTACCCTTTTTTCCAACCCCTTTAGAATGATTTCCGAAATAAAATAAAAACTATCTCCATACCTTTCATCTTAATCGGTTCAGCGTTATAAGCGTGAAAAGATACTCGTAACTGACAGACAGACCAGAGTAACTTTCGCATTTATAATATTACTAGCTGATACTTTGTTTTGCCATAAAACACCAAAAATTCATCTACCCTACCTACCCTACCCTACCTACCCTACCTACCCTACCTACCCTACCTACCCTACCTACCCTACCTACCCTACCTACCCTACCTACCCTACCTACCCTACCTACCCTACCTACCCTACCTACCCTACCTACCCTACCTACCCTACCTACCCTACCTACCCTACCTACCCTACCTACCCTACCTACCCTACCTACCCTACCTACCCTACCTACCCTACCTACCCTACCTACCCTACCTACCCTACCTACCCTACCTACCCTACCTACCCTACCTACCCTACCTACCCTACCTACCCTACCTACCCTACCTACCCTACCTACCCTACCTACCCTACCTACCCTACCTACCCTACCTACCCTACCTACCCTACCTACCCTACCTACCCTACCTACCCTACCTACCCTACCTACCCTACCTACCCTACCTACCCTACCTACCCTACCTACCCTACCTACCCTACCTACCCTACCTACCCTACCTACCCTACCTACCCTACCTACCCTACCTACCCTACCTACCCTACCTACCCTACCTACCCTACCTACCCTACCTACCCTACCTACCCTACCTACCCTACCTACCCTACCTACCCTACCTACCCTACCTACCCTACCTACCCTACCTACCCTACCTACCCTACCTACCCTACCTACCCTACCTACCCTACCTACCCTACCTACCCTACCTACCCTACCTACCCTACCTACCCTACCTACCCTACCTACCCTACCTACCCTACCTACCCTACCTACCCTACCTACCCTACCTACCCTACCTACCCTACCTACCCTACCTACCCTACCTACCCTACCTACCCTACCTACCCTACCTACCCTACCTACCCTACCTACCCTACCTACCCTACCTACCCTACCTACCCTACCTACCCTACCTACCCTACCTACCCTACCTACCCTACCTACCCTACCTACCCTACCTACCCTACCTACCCTACCTACCCTACCTACCCTACCTACCCTACCTACCCTACCTACCCTACCTACCCTACCTACCCTACCTACCCTACCTACCCTACCTACCCTACCTACCCTACCTACCCTACCTACCCTACCTACCCTACCTACCCTACCTACCCTACCTACCCTACCTACCCTACCTACCCTACCTACCCTACCTACCCTACCTACCCTACCTACCCTACCTACCCTACCTACCCTACCTACCCTACCTACCCTACCTACCCTACCTACCCTACCTACCCTACCTACCCTACCTACCCTACCTACCCTACCTACCCTACCTACCCTACCTACCCTACCTACCCTACCTACCCTACCTACCCTACCTACCCTACCTACCCTACCTACCCTACCTACCCTACCTACCCTACCTACCCTACCTACCCTACCTACCCTACCTACCCTACCTACCCTACCTACCCTACCTACCCTACCTACCCTACCTACCCTACCTACCCTACCTACCCTACCTACCCTACCTACCCTACCTACCCTACCTACCCTACCTACCCTACCTACCCTACCTACCCTACCTACCCTACCTACCCTACCTACCCTACCTACCCTACCTACCCTACCTACCCTACCTACCCTACCTACCCTACCTACCCTACCTACCCTACCTACCCTACCTACCCTACCTACCCTACCTACCCTACCTACCCTACCTACCCTACCTACCCTACCTACCCTACCTACCCTACCTACCCTACCTACCCTACCTACCCTACCTACCCTACCTACCCTACCTACCCTACCTACCCTACCTACCCTACCTACCCTACCTACCCTACCTACCCTACCTACCCTACCTACCCTACCTACCCTACCTACCCTACCTACCCTACCTACCCTACCTACCCTACCTACCCTACCTACCCTACCTACCCTACCTACCCTACC